>CM077094.1:173901412-175101412 GCA_039513925.1 Platanthera zijinensis | reverse complement strand
CCTAAATTCAAGTTTTGGTCCAGTATATTGTGTTGTAGGGCTGTTTTGCTGGGACTGCTCCTAAACTAGGGCAGAAATTAAAATTGATGCCCAAGCCAAACCAAGTATCATCATGACCTGGAATTTTGGTCATGAGTGTATTTAGGGCATGTCTAGGCCCTGCCAAAAATTTGGAATTTTTGGAAAACATTTTCCTATAGTTTTTATCATTATATCAAAAAGTAAATTAAGGGTATAATTGTAATTATATGCACCCAAATGACCCCAAATTTTGGTGGCATACCTTTAGGGACATTATTAGTGCCTGGTAGAAATTTCAGAGCAATTGGACCCCTGCATGATGGGTTAACCCATGTGCATGTGTTGGCTAATTATAACCTTGGGGTGCATTTAACAAGAAAGGATATTTTGTGTATTTAGCCTAGCTGAGGCATCCAAAAATTGTGGAATTTATCCCAGGGATTAATTAGAGTAAAGTTCACCCCTAGAATTTATTATGGAATTTTTGGGATTAAAAATCCTATTATTTGGTATTTCCAAAATAAAAGCCCTTTTGGAAAATAAATTGTAGGAATAGATTTTGATCAATGAAAGATCCCCAAAATCAGTCAGAGCAAAAATGAGGCTTTTAATTGACTTAAGAAAATTTCATATCTCTGTTTGACAATTGTTAGAGCAAAATTCATGGAAATGACCATTTTACCCTTTTTGTAATTGTTTATGAATTGGTATAAATACTTGTTGGAAAATTGTGAAAATAATCCTAGAGTTGCATAATTGTTATATTAGCCTTGTAGATTTATATCAGAATTTTTGGGTACACTGTTAATTATTAATTAGCATAATGGCATTTTTGGTAAATAATTAAGAATGGATTTTGATAGACCATTACACTGTAGAAATTAATGAAACTCTGCCATTAGTCATAAAATAGTAATATAAATGCTCAGTAATTTTCCTGGAAATTTTTTTTGTATATATTTCTTGTACTTCATTTGGAAAGTGATAAATAGGTAGAATCTGTATTAATTATGGGAAAAATAGAAATATAAAAAGGGAAATTATGAAATGTTGTAGACAGTAATATTTTACTCATATGCAACTCAGGAAAATTCCCTTAGGTCAAAAGATTTTAATTGATAATACTTCTTGTGTAAAATGACCTAGGGAATAATTCAAAAGATTTAACTAAAGGCCTTAATGACCTGGGAAAATTATGAAAATCAACACACTCATTTCATTAGTCCATACCACCCTAGGATAAATATTTGGGGTCAGTTGGACCAAGAATTTAGAAGTTCGATTTCAGGGTGGTGTTAGGTCATGGGGTGCGCTTAGTGAAAGTAGGCTGGACTATAGGCCGCTAGGGGATGAATCAACAACTGCGTTAGAGTCTAAGTTCGGAAGTATAACCCTGGATGGCAGTTGCATTCTAGAGGCGAGAGTAACAGTGCAATATTAGACTTGCCTAGGAAGAGTTGACGGAAGACCGTCACTCCTTGATCCATACCTTAAGTCACTAGGTCACTCTATGTAACAGGAGAGAGAATAAGGGATTCGGGGTAGGCAACAACTAAAGTAAATATCCTTGAGAAAGGGAGCTTTGGGTTTCAGCCCATCGTAGCTCCTAGTGCCCCTGAGAGCCCTTCACCGGGAATACCTTGGGCAGTCCTGGGATTAACCTTAAGACTCTAAGTATGATAATCTGTAGACAAGAGTAGTCTAATAGGTTAAGTGAACTGGACATGTGCTCACTCGTGCCGGGTTGGAGGGACTTGGAGTCTTTTGACTACTTGCTCACCCGTGCAGAGTTGGAGAAAGGGATTGGTTTATATACATACTCACCCGTGACGGGTTGGAGAGATTTGGGGACTGGATAGTCCATCGAGCTGGAGGCTCAATATACTATACTTGCATGTGCATATACTAGTGGCGGGCCATGCGGTACTGGTCGGTCGTCACACCGACGGCAGTACGGTGGACCAGGCGGGTGCGAGTGTTAGAAGGACCAGTAGGATGTTTATACTGGAGTCTGGAGGACTTTTCCTAATAACGCGCACCCGACCCAACAAGACTGACGGGTCGTCAGCAAAGTGGTACGCAGAGACTCTAGAGTGCACTGGCGGTGTACAGAGGCGTACAAGAGAGGTCTAGGCCTGGTAGTGTGTATACCCGCCTAGAAGGCGGAGACGCCCGCTCCGCTGCTGCCGTAGCCACAACGGTAGTACCTGAGAGTGATGCTAGCTCTCGAAAAGTGGGAACTAAAGGTCTATGATCACGGAGTCGAGTGTGTGTGTTGCACTGCATGTTCATATCATACCCGCCATATAGTTGCATAACATTAACCTTCATAACAACTCAAGACACCTAATGTATAAGTGGTATGGGACGCTTATACATTAGGACCTGCTATACGATCCCTTAGCCTATAAACTTGAGTGGGCATGTTTATAGGTTGAGGTTACGTTACTTCCTTTTATATATATATGCTTGTGACACCTGACACCCCATTGTATAAATGGTATGGGACATTTTATACAATGGGAGCCCTGCAGAAGACCCCTTACTTATGCGTACCTGCATAAGTGTAGGTTACATTTCATTATTTACTTGATTACATATTCTGCTTAGTTTCCTGTCACCTGCTCCGCTTTTGTCACCCCTTGTTTGTCCTCCACTTCGTCCTCCCGCACGGTGCCTAGGAGTTGCAGGAGGAGGTGTTGAGGATACGACTTAGTCTTTTTGACTAATGGTCGGTGACCTTACTATTTTAGGAGCTCGAGGAGGTGGACCAGCACGTCGAGCAGGCAGGACTTGAGGAGCAGATACCAGCTACTACTACCGGAGCACGTCTACAGGTGTGATGTGAGAGAGTTTTAGTTTTTCCGCTGCTGTATGTGAGAGTGAGAGTGATCATGATGTACTGGGCATAAGCCCTATTTACTTATATTTGTTGTACTCATTGCGGACTGTTATTTCATTCTCTTTTGATATATATATGTGTTGTGGCTGTGGACTTTTTCTGCGTTTACTCTGATATTATGATTTTATTCTCATATTGGCGACAGTTATGATCGTACTAGCCGGCAGAATCGGCGTCTTGCGGTGATGACTAACCCGTACGTTAGTGTCACCGTAAGGCGGCGGTTCTGGGCATAAGATCCGGGTTAGCCTCGGGATGAGGAGACAGGATATTACACAGTCGATAGACGATAGTCGAGCGACGTTCGACTATAGTAGAACAAAAAACAACTTAACCAAATTTTCATCTGGATAAGTGACAACTCTAAATCTAGAGCAAACTAACTAAACAACTAACCTTTGACCATAGATAAATCTTGGGTCAAGAGACAGAAGGAGAGGACAGAACTCAAATCCAAACTAGGGTACCAACAATCTCCCCCTATTTGAGTTAAGTCTCTCTACAACCAAATCATAAAACAAACTACTGAAAATAAATAAAGTACATGAAGGGAAAAATTTAAGCAGATAACATCAATCAATCAGATAAGTAAATAACTGTCAATCAATGAATTTTAAGAAGCTTCAGAATTAGGTTTAGGAACAGAAGAACTAGGAATAAAAGTAATCTTCCTAGAAGGATCTAGAGCTTCTTTCCTTGACAGCTTTAGGTCTTGTTCTCCAATGATTTTAGTTTCTGACGCCCTTGGGACAAATGCTTCAGGATGCTTTTCCATGTATTTTGAAGGGTTAAATACCTCAGGTCTAACCTGGAATTTATCAAGCTCCTTCATTCTGTATTTGGACATAGTGGTTAATCCTGCAGTGTCTTTACCTTCAGCTTTGGCTTTCTTAATTTGGGCTGATCCAACAAGCTCAAGAAATCGAGCCATCCTGAAATCAGGATCAAGCTCTTGGCTTTCATACACATTTTCAGAGGTTGTATCTACAGGTTTCACAGCTTTAAATTTAATAGACATATCTAGCAGACTTTCAGTTGGCTCTTTATCCTGAATAACTAGAGAAAAAGGAGGAGCAAACTCAGCAAATTTCTTGCTAGATTTTTCAGAGAAAATAACTTTTTTACCTTTTGAAACAGCTTTCACTGCATGATCTGGCTTTGGAGAGGATGTGCTCTTGAATTCTTTGGAAGGAGGAGGAGAAAAAGTTGGTCTTTGATAAACCACCTCCTTCACTTGTTCCTTTACATCAGCATCATATCTTTGATAGCCAGATTGCGTTTTGCCTTGATATCCTTTAGAGCTTTTCCTTTGAGATGACTGAGATGGGTTAAACTTATCAGTCTGAGCAGAAGGATTTGCAGATAAGTTTCTAGAGGCTCCTGCACTGGGAGGTGGAGGAGGAGGACCTCTAGGAGTCCATCTTGGAGCAGGACTGTCATACCTCTTAGACTTCTTCCTTAACTTCTGCTGATTCTTAGAAAATGCCATCCAATGTTGAAACTCTTTAGACTTAGGATCAATACCTTTCAAGATATAGTAGGGAACATCATTGTCAGGATTTGGAGGAGGAGGAGCCACAGCTTTCCTTTTCTTCTTTGAAGATTTATTTCTCTTGAACTCATCAGATTCATCAGAATCGTCCTCATCTCAGAATTTGAAGAAGGAGGAAGATCATAAGGATCATACGCCTCTTGCACAGCTTTTTCCTTCTCTTTTAAGGCAATTCTTTCTAACTCTTCTTCCATGGCATCCTGTGCCAGGAGAGTGTCTAAATCTAATCCAGGGGAATCATCCCAGACAGTAGACTTTTCAATTTGAATTTCAGAAGCTTTTTCTTGTTCATCAGCAACTGTCATGGGGACCAGTTCTTCATGCATTGCTAACTGAGCTGGTTGAACAGCCTCAGGATCTTGAACAATTGGTTCTGGTTCAGTTTGAACTTCTGGAGCTGGTTGGTGATCAAGCTCTTGGACATCTAATACTTCTTCCATTATATCTATAGTATTATGAACAAAAATATGCTAAATGATATCGTATCATTCCTTCTAGGTATTCCCATACTAGCATGTCAGTAATCAAGTCTAGAAAATGAGTAAAAGGGATACCTTCAGAATTTTCCTTTGATGTCCTAACTCCCATAATTCATCTAGGAAGGAAGTAATGACTCCTTCTAGGTAGAGGGCAACCAGGGGAGTGGAGCATTCTTCTAGGCATACTTTGACAATAAACTCAAATTTCATTATAGCATCAGAAATATCTTTTTCAGACAATGGAGGAACTGATTCTTCTATCTCTTTTTCTGCATCTGCTTGAGGATCTGCTGGAAGGGAGGCCAAAGGCAGCTCAGAGGCATCTTCATAAAGCATCTCCCCCTGCCTGATTTCAGTAGAAACTGAAACCAGGCCCCTAGATAAAGAGGGCTAAGCAGATTTTGAGAGGGCTTGAATGGCAACAGACAAAGAAGAGATGGAGGAAGCAAGGGGAGCAATTGCCTCTTCAATCATGATTTTGATTGAAGGAGTAATTAACTCCAGGATGCTAGAGATGAAAGCTGGGGTGATTTTAAATGAAGGTGGGGGAATCACAGAAGATGGATGATCAGCAGGGATGGTGTGTTCCTGATGAGATGGAGAGTGAACTGGAGAATGATGGGTAGATGAAAGAAGATCAACATGATCAGAAAGAGGAATTGGAGACTGAGGAGGAGTGGATAGCTCAGAAACCAATAAATCAAAACTAGGATGAGATATCCTAGCAAAATGATGAGGGAGAGGGGATGCTGGTGGTGATGCATGGAGAATTGTGGAGGAATCAAGAAGAAGAGATGTAGAAGATGGAACTTCAACTGAAGTAGATGGTAGCACTTCAGTAGAGGTTGAAGGTAATGCAGATGAGATGGAAGGAAAGGAGAGATTGGCTGAGCCTGCTTCTTGAAGGAGGGGAGTGACTGAAGCAGTCCTTGTGCTCTCTGATGCAACTGGAGCTACCCCTGCTGGAGCGGGCTTCAGGAAGCTCCTTTTCCACTTGACAAACAGGGTCGGGTCCATCTTTTTGCTGGCACTTATTGAAGTAGAAACTGAGACCAATAGATGGGGATATTTCTCCTATAGAAAAATCCCAACCACCCTACCTAGGGTGACTTCCTTCTTGCTATTCTTTTTCCTTATCAAATCAAACAAAACTCCTGCCCAGTTAATTTGCTTCTTGTTCACGATGGCACACATCAGGGCAAACTATTGCCTGGTAATATTATCATGGGCAGAGTGCTTTCCCAGTAGCACTTTTCCGACGAGTTCAGCAAGGAACTTAATCTTCAACGGAAAATTCACCTTTAGCAGCTTAGAAGGAATGTCGTCGGCATGTCCTAGTTCAGTAAACATTCTCCCAAACTCTGGGGAATCTTGCTCATAATCTTCTTCCCCATTTAATAATCCAAAAATTTCAGTTAAAATGGCGGGAGTCAAAATTACCTCTTCTCCGCCTATCGTTCCGGTCATAGAGTCGTCATTTGAGGACGAAGTGAATGCCCATTCTTTAATCTCGGGAATGTTTATCTTTATTCTTGTTGACATGAGCTTTTCCAATCCTTGATCTTTGCATAGGTTGAGGATTTCCACTATAGCAGATTCGCAGCAGCTGAAGGAGTCAAAGTCCACACTGAAACCAGCATCGAACTTTACCACGGACAGGAGGGCTGGAGCAATCGCCATCAAAGGGGTTGGAGAAGACGAGAGAGAGACAGTGAAGGCGAAATGGCAGAAATCACGAGACAGGGAGCAAGTAGAAAGACGGAATGCGAGAAGACGCTCTCTGTCGACGATAAAAAGAACGATCTCTTAACCTAGGTCGACCATCGGTTTTATATTAAACCAACAATAGTCGATCTATTTTAAAAGATACTGGAGACGATGGTCGAACGGTCGTTCGACGATCGTTCCTGAAGTAGAGTAGTCGATCAATCGTTCGACTATTTCTGTCTTCACAAACAACAAGCTGTCGTCAACTATAGATCGACGATAGGCTCGACCTGTTCGACGATCTTCAAACGTCGGTCGACGATCATCAAGCAGATAAGCTATCATCAACCATAGGTCGACGATAGGCTTGATCCGATCGACTATCTTCGAACGTCGTTCGACGATCTTCAAACAGGTTTCAACACAGGCAGACGTCACACTTAGTCTCTTCCATTAATCATGCCTAGTTGAACCAAAAAGAACAGATGCTTCTATTCATCTAAGGCTTGGTGAAAATATCACCTCTCTGAAGGTCAGTGGATATGAACTCAAGGCTGACCTTGTTCTTTTCCACACAATCTCTCGAGAAATGGTGTCTAATCTCAATGTGCTTGGTTCTAGAGTGGTGCACAGGATTTTGTGCAATTGAGATAGCACTGGTACTATCACACATGATTTTTGTGTTCTTGTGTGTGTACCCATAATCCAAAAGCTGGTTTTGAATCCACAGGATCTGTGAACAACAACTAGCAGCTGTTATATATTCAGCCTCTGCAGTTGAAGTTGAGACAGAAGCCTGCTTCTTACAGAACCAAGAGACCAATCTCTCTCCCAGGAACTGGCAAGTTCCTGAGGTACTTTTCCTATCAACTCTACAGCCAGCATAATCAGAATCAGAGTATCCAATTAACTCAAATTCTGACTCAGCTGGGTACCATAGTCCTAGATTTGGATATCCCTTCAGGTATCTCAAGATTCTCTTGAGAAGAATCAGATGAGATTCCTTAGGGTTGACCTGGAACCTAGCACATAGGCATGTAGCAAACATTATATCTGGCCTACTTGTAGTTAAATACAATAGGGAACCAACAATGGCCCTATAATTCTTTTGATCAACAGGCTTTCCCTGATCATCAGAATCTATAACTACATTAGTAGACATAGGTGTATGCATTGCTGAAGCATCAGCCATCCCAAACTTTTTTACCAATTCCTTGGCATATTTGGATTGGGAGATGAAGAAGCCATCAGCATCTTGCTTTACTTGGAGACCAAGAAAGTAAGACAGCTCACCCATACTACTCATCTCAAACTTGAAATGCATCAAGTCAGAGAACTTTTTGCACAGTTTGGGATCAGTGGAACCAAAAATAATGTCATCCACATATACTTGAACTAACAGGATTGTGTCCTTGTGGTGCTTGACTAAAAGGGTTCTATCAACTACTCCCCTAACAAAGTTGTGCTCTAATAGAAAACTAGCTAGAATCTCATACCAGGCTCTGGGTGCTTGTTTGAGTCCATAAAGAGCTTTTTGCAACTTGAAAACATGTGAGGGCTGAGTTGAAGAAACAAACCTAGGTGGTTGTTCAACAAATACCTCTTCCTTTAGCTCACCATTTAGAAAGGCACTTTTGACATCCATCTGAAAGACCTTAAACTTCATATAGGCTGCATAGGCTAGAAAGATCCTTATTGCCTCTAGCCTTGCAACAGGTGCAAAGGTTTGGTCATAATCTATACCTTCCTCCTATCTGTAGCCCTGAGCTACAAGCCTAGCTTTGTTCCTTATAATGATTCCATTTGCATCCAACTTGTTTCTAAACACCAACTTGGTGCCTATGATCAGTTGGCCTTTAGGTCTTGGAACCAAAGTCCATACTTTACATCTTTCAAACTGATTGAGTTCCTCTTGCATAGCAATGATCCAGTGAGGATCTAGTTCAGCATCTTTAATGGTGAGGGGCCCAATCTGTGAAAGAAAATAAGCGTGCATCACATCCTGTCTTAATTGATGTCTTGTTTGAACACCAGCTGATATGTCTCCTATCACTTGAGATGTAGGATGATCTCTAAGTGTGACAACATCAGCAGGTGGGATGTGATATGAAGAGTTGAAAGATGGAGAATCTCTTGAGTGACATCTTTACTAGATTCTGGTACCTGCAATGAACTTGAGGAAGGGGAAGTTTCCTTCTCCTTGTAAGACATCTGAGATTCATCAAAAGACACATGCACAGATTCCTCAATTTTAGAAGATGATTTATTAAATACCCTATAAGCTTTGCTTGCTTGGGAATATCCAAGAAAAATTCTCATTGAAGCTTTTGCTTCAAACTTTCTAAGGTATTCTTTATTATTGTTATGAATGTAAACTACACAGCCAAATACTCTAAAATAATTTATTTTAGGTTTCTTTCCTTTAAGCAACTCATAAAGAGTTTTACACTTAAGCTTGTGTATAAGACTTCTGTTCAGCACATAATTAGCTATGCTAATAGCTTCTGCCCAATAGGAAAGAGGCATGTTAGCATCTGCCAATAATGTACCAGCAGCTTCAATCAGGGTTTGATTTTTCCTTTCAACTACCCCATTTTGTTGGGGAGTTCTAGGAGCTGAGAAGCTATGTTTGATACCTTCTCTCTCGCAGAATTCTTGCATGAGAAGAGAGTCAAACTCAGTACCATGATCACTTCTGATCAAGGCCACATGAGTAGAGTACTCAGTCTGCACACATAATAGAAAATCTGTAAGGGCTTTGAAGTTATCAGCCTTAGTTCTCAAAAAGAACACCCAAGTGAACCTGGAGAAGTCGTCTACAATTACTAAAGTGTAATACTTCCCTCCTAGACTCTGTACATTTATTGGGCCAAAGAGGTCCAAATGTAATAAATACAGGATTCTAGGTGAATCACTTTTATTTACAGATTTAAATGAATTCTTGGTTTGCTTGCCTAATTGACAAGCCTTGCATAGGCTCTCCTTCTTGTAGGGGCAAGAAGGTAAACCTCTAACAAGGTTGTATTTAGATAACCTAGATATGTTCTTGAGGTTAACATGGCTAAGTCTTTTATGTCATAAAGTGTTGTTATTTGTTACTTCATTAAATAAGCAGATTTCAGAATGGGTTGAATTAAAATCTACTAAATAAATATTGCCTTGTCTAATACCTACTAACACAACATTACTATTTAAAGTAATATTACAAAGAGTGTTAGTGAATGATACTTGATATCCTGCATCACATAACTGACTTATTGAGATAAGGTTATGCTTCAGTCCAGTTACATATGCAACCCTCTTGAAAGTTATTGCTCCAATGGTAATCCTACCATATCCTTCAGTTTGACCACAGCTAGAATCCCCAAATATCACCTTTGGTCCAAGCTTGGCCTTGAACTTTGACAGATTTTCTCTATTCCCTGTCATATGTTTGGAGCAACCACTATCCAAATACCACTTGTCCTGAGTGATAGGATAGGTCTTCACCTGCAGTGAGTTAAGTTAAACATAGTGGACCCAGGTAACCTTGGGTCCACTATTCTTCACATAATGAAAGCTAGAAATAAAAGAATAAGCAGGTTGGGGTTTATAACCTAAAGGGTAAGATCTCCTAGGTGGGATGCTCCATGCAGTTAATGGGTCCACAAACCTAGGGTTTCTATTCATATTCAGGTTTCTAGGGTTCTAATTATAATTTTGAAATTCATGTTGAAAACGTCGATCGGCGTTCGATGATGGATGCACAGATCGTCGAGCTTCGTTCGACCACTGAGCATGCGATCGTCGAGCAGCGTTCGACGCTTTTTGTATTTCCTTAAATTTTTGTTTTCTTTTCTCTCTCTTAGCTTTATTTAAGGCTTGATTAACTTGTCTTACTTGCTCAGTGTTCTTTATCCCATCAGCTGAGATAAAGTTCACTGGAGTTGAAAGATGATTTTTAAGAATAATTGGGGGTTCACAGGATGAAGCTCCTAAGCCTAGCTTATTATTGCCTGACCTAGTGTTTGACATGCTGGTTATTTCAAGCAACTTAAGGCTTCTACCATTCAGAGATTCTTCTAGCCTTTTTGACTTAGCTAATTCATTCTTAAGGAATTTTATTTCTTCACTAGAATTAGTGAGTTCTGCTGTTAACCTAATGTTTTCATAGAGATAAATTCAGATTCAGCAAGCTTATTTCTAAGGTCCTTAATTTACTTTTCAGAACTAATTAAATCTAAACACAAAGATTTAAAATCTAATTTAAATTCAGCAGATGTAAAATCGTAAGAAGACAATACCTCATCTTCAGTTGGCATTTCTTCATCAGAATCTGAACTCTCTGCAGCTGAGTGATTGCTGCAGGCATCAATTGCCATCAGGCAAACTTCCTTTGCCTTCTTTTCTTCCTCATCCTCACTGGAGCTTGAGGAGGAAGATTCCTCATCAGAATCGCTCCAGGTTTCAGCAACAAAACCTCTCCCCTTCTTTTTGTTTTTGTAGGAGGAGGGCTTGGAATGCTTCCTGTGCTGTTCTTTTTCCTTCCTTTTCTCTTTATTCTTTTCCTCTGGACACTCTGGTAGAATGTGTCGAGGTTTCCTGCATCCATAGCAAATTATTTCTTTAGCAGGAGAACGATCATACCTTGGTTTATCTTCATATCGTGAAGATTTCTTTCTGAAATCTTTCCTTCCCATCTTGAGAAACCTCTTGGCAAAGAGTGCCATCAGTTCCTCATTGGATTGTCTTCCTTCAGAAGCTTCGGCAGCTTTGAGAGCAAGAGATTGCTCTTTTCTTGTTGGAGTTGGAGTCTTTGCTTCAGCCTCAGCTTCCCTGGTCTTCAGCACTTGCTCAAAAGACTTGAGCTTGCCAAGGAGAGCTTCTGTTGAGATTTCATTTGTACTTCTGGCCTCCTTGATAGGTCAGATCCTCAGATCCATGTGCTAGGGAAGCACATAAGAATCTTATCATTGACCTATGTCAATGATATATCCTTGTCAAGAGTCCTCAGCTCATTGATGATTGAGCTAAGCCGGGTGTATATTGCTTCATCTGATTCAGCATCAGTTTTCTTGAAGTTTTCATACTGGGAGATAAGGTTGGACCTTCTTTCCTTCCTTTCATCAGCTGAACCAGCTACAATCTGGTTCAGTGTATCCCACACTGCTTTTGCTGAGGAGCAGTCAGCAACTTTCTGGAATACTTCATCAGACATTGTCTGAGCCAGAATATTCATTGATTTGGCATCTACTATCTTTGCCTTTTTGTATTCATCGTTGTAATCTGGAGGAGGCATTGCACTCATATCAGTTGATGATGAAGCAGTAGCTGCTGCAGGTGCTCTTGGTGGTCCTGTCAAAATAGAAGCAAAAATACTCTCATCAATAGAGTTCATATATAACTTAATCCTTGCCTTCCAGATGCTAAACTTAGCTAAGTTGCATGCTGGAGGTCTGGTGCTAGAGTAATCCTTGGACTGGACCATGAAGTGAATATCTATAAGCTTGGTATCTATCAGGATCTTGTGACTTAGGTGTTAGCCTATACAGTCAGTCAACCTCCCTCTGATACCAATTGAAAGTGAGGGTAGATACAACTCTAGAGGGGGGGTGAATAGAGTATTCAAAAATTATGATACCCTACTCAACTCCCTTAGAGTTAATTTGCGTAATTAGTTTATAGATATTGATAACCCTAGAGCCTAACACAAAGTGTAGTGCACAAGAGAGAGCTAACTGTAATTACAGTTAAGCTTGGGTCCTAACATAGCAACTAGCAATCCTAGTTATTTCTATTCACAGCCACAGTGCAATAAATTAAATGAGCAACACAAACGACACAAGGAATTTATAGTGGTTCCCTCTCAATAGGTACGTCCACTCTTCTACCACCCTAGTAGGAATCTACTACAGGTTTTATTTCAGGTGCCCTGCCACCAACTGATCTGCTTCAGGTAGATCAAGTAGACCCTTTGAGCTTTTGATCAGGAGCTCAAAATCCAACACAGATTTTTGATCAGGTGCCCTGCCACCAAGAGTTCACTTTTGAAGGGAGTAATAACCCTTTGTATAGGAGGTTAAGAGAGTTAAGGCTTCTTCTCTATTGTTAAACAGATTAGAGAAGCTAGTGGATTGCACAGAGCTAGAAGCTCTAAATAATCAAGGCTCCCCCTGGCTTAGAGAATATCCAGGAAGGAGTCTTGCTTCATGGTGCAGGAACTCTTCTGAACTAAGACAAAGAATTGTCTTAAGGTTCTGAAGGAGAAGCTTGAAGAAGATTCTTGATTGTTGAATGATTGTTCTTCTTCAAACAGCTTCCTTTCTTCTTCTTCTTCTTCTTCTAAAGGCCTCTGAGTGAAAGTCTTCCTGTAAGCAGGATGAACTCGGGATGAAGAAGAATGCAGAAGAGCTTTGATCTTCTCAGATGAATATGAAATTCTGAGAGCTGTAGAACTTTCTTGCTTTTTCTCTTTTTCTATGCTGCTGAGTGTATATGATCTGGGTTCTGTGTGTTCTGTGTATTCTCTTCTTTCAAAAGAAGCTCTTTTTATATGAGCATTTGCAACGGCTATAATTTGAGTTTGAATCTTTGTCTTCTTCTGGAATCAGCAATCTGGGCTGTAAAAAGCATAAAGCAAAAACAAATCCTGCAGACAGACATACTATAAGAGGATAAAGCTTTCTAAGAAGCTGCATAACCAATCAGATAAGAAGGGGATAGAAAAAGGTCACATCAGAAAGAACTCTTTACAGCCAGAAAAGACTTTCTGAGTCAAACGGCTATAAAGGACAGCCTGGCAGATAAAGCATAAAATATATTTCAACTAATAAGACAAAACACTTTGTCAGATAAAGATTGGCTCATGCATAAGGAATGGAGCAGATATTGCATGGAAATAATATCACAAATTAATTGAAATAATATGCCAAATAAATATGAAATAAATCATATAATAGAAGAGGACAAAATTATTAAAGACATACAGCAAAACGTCGAACGACCCTCGGAGATCATCGACCGAAGCACAGAGATCGTCGACCTATCAAACAGATAGTCGAACGATACAGATAGTCGAACTACCAAAAAAGATAGTCGAACTACCTCAGCAGATAGTCGACCTATCAGAACAGATAGTCGAGCTATCAGATAGTCGACCTATCAAGACAGATAGTCGAGCTATCAAGCAAAACAGATAGTCGACCTATCAAACAGATAGTCGAATTATCACACAAAACAGATAGTCGACCTATCAAACAGATAGTCGAACTATCAAACAAAACAGATAGTCGACCTATCAAACAGATAGTCGAACTATCAGATAGTTGAACTATCCAAGCAGATAGTCGAACTATCAAACACAACAGATAGTCGACCTATCAAGACAGATAGTCGAACTATCAAGCAACACAGATAGTCGACCTATCAAACAGATAGTCGAACTATCAGATAGTTGAACTATCCAAGCAGATAGTCGAACTATCAAGAAAAATAGATAGTCGACCTATCAAACAGATAGTTGAACTATCAAACAACACAGATAGTCGACCTATCAAACAGATAGTCGAACTATCAGATAGTTGAACTATCCAAGCAGATAGTCGAACTATCAAGAAAAACAGATAGTCGACCTATCAAACAGATAGTCGAACTATCAAAGAAAACAGATAGTCGACCTATCAAACAGATAGTCGAACTATCAGACAGTTGAACTATCCAAGCAGATAGTCGAACTATCAAGAAATCTATCTGGTCAAAAGACGTCAAGCGGGGTTCGACGATCGGTGAGGCAGATTCCACGGAAAGTCGAGCTAACAAGAGTTGAACTAACTCAGAGATAGACGATCTGCTGACAGACGAACGTCGAACAACTGATAGACGATCGTCGACCAGTCGATAGACGATAGTCGAGCGACGTTCGACCATAGTCGAACAAAAAACAACTTAACCAAATTTTCATCTAGATAAGTGACAACTCTAAATCTAGAGCAAACTAACTAAACAACTAACATTTGACCATAGATAATCTTGGGTCAAGAGACAGAAGGAGAGGACAGAACTCAAATCCAAACTAGGGTACCAACAGCCATATTTATTGTGCCATATTTAGTTCTGCCTATATACTGAGCCATATTTAGTGAGTCATATTTATTGAGATATAATTTTTGGGTCAAATTCTTGGGCCATATTTATATACCATATTTATATACTCATATTAATTATGTCATATTTATTGCGCTATATTTATGAAGATATATTT
The DNA here is from genome assembly GCA_039513925.1 of Platanthera zijinensis. Classification (NCBI taxonomy): domain Eukaryota; kingdom Viridiplantae; phylum Streptophyta; class Magnoliopsida; order Asparagales; family Orchidaceae; genus Platanthera; species Platanthera zijinensis. The sequence goes on along the minus strand of CM077094.1, from coordinate 175,086,512 downwards.
ATTATTATTGATGCGCGAAATGCGACACCGATCAGTTAACGGGTTGTTCAATCTCACAAGCTAAGGATGAAGGAAGAAGGGTTGCGGGGATAGAGGAGAAGCTTACTTGAGCAGAGGAGAAGCTTGCTCGAGCAGAGAAGAAGCTTGCTCGAGCAGAGAGGGAGCTTGATCAGGTACTGTCGAGCAGACAGCTACTTGAATGGTTAGCTTTGCAGGTTGACGCCGAGAGAGGAGCAAAGAAGAGAGGAGGCCGCTAGCAGCGGCAACAGCAGACTTCGCCCGCCGCGGCTTGAATGTCACTCTTGCGGCGGGATTTTCCTTTAATTCAAGAAGAGTTACAATTTGCTATTGCACCATTACATATAAGAGCAGTAGAGGGTACAATGGGGGAAGCTGGCGGCTGAGGAAGGAGATGCCAGAAACTAAGTAAAAGGAGCTGCAGAGGACTGGAGAATTGAAGCTGCAGGTGCTGCCCAAGCTGCCTGATGAGGGCAGAAAAAACTAAGTCCACAGCCCTTGACGACCTGGGAGAACTGGAAATCGGAGGCTGCGGAGGCTGCGCAAGCTGCTGCTGACAGAAAAAACTAAGTCCACAGCCCTTGACGACCTGGGCGGACTGGAGATTTGAGGCCGCAGACCTTGCTTGATCAACTCTGACGACCTGGAAAACTGAGTCTGCAGGCTTTGATCAAGGTGGCAGTTCTCCTCTCCCTCCTGTAGAATGAGAGGCCTTGGGGCTATTTATAGGCCCGAGGAGAATCTTCTAGAAGCGGGCCCAGTGACGTCAGCATCGACGACCTCGGTGGACTGAGAAAGATGGGGTTGACGATCTCGGCGGACTCGGCGGACTGACCTTTTCTCTACTGGGGCAGACTTCCGGTTGGCAGCTAGAAGAGGGCAGGCAGGCTGAGTGACCTGAGGAGCAAGCAGGTGGAACAGCCTGAGCAGGTAGACTGAGCGGAGGCCGCCCCCTAGCGGGCGGCCTCGGCGGACTCCAGGGGGAGTCCGCCCGGTCGGGGAGGCCGCCCCCTAGCGGGCGGCCTGGGCAGACTCTGGGGGAGTCCGCCCGGCAAGCTGAGGTCGCCCTCTAGCGGGTGGCCTGGGCGGACTCTAGGGGAAGTCCGCCCGGCCAGGGAGGCCGCCCCCTAGCGGGCGGCTTGGGCGGATTCCCGGGGAATCCGCCCGGCAAGCTGAGGCCGCCCCCTAGCGGGCGGACTCCAGGGGGAGTCCGCCTGGCCAGGGAGGCCGCCCCCTAGCGGGCGGCCTGGGCGGACTCCGGGGGAGTCCGCCCGGCATGCTGAGGCCGCCCCTAGCGAGCGGCCTGGGCGGACTCCAGGGGGAGTCCGCCCGGCCGGGGAGGCCGCCCCCTAGCGGGCAGCCTGGGCGGATTCCGGGGGAATCCGCCCAGCAGGCTGAGGCCGCCCCCTAGCGGGCGGACTCCAGGGGGAGTCCGCCCGGCCGGGGAGGCCGCCCCCTAGCGGGTGGCCTGGGCGGACTCCAGGGGGAGTTCCGCCCGGCCGGGGAGGCCGCCCCCTAGCGGGCGGACTCCGGCGGAGTCAGCCCGGCAGGCGGAGGCCGCCGCCTAGCGGGCGGCCTGGGCGGATTCCGGGGAATCTGCCCGGCAGGCTGAGGCTGCGCCTTAGCGGGCGGCCTGGGCGGACTCCAGGGGGAGTCCGCCCGGCAGGCGGAGGCCGCCCCCTAGCGGGCGGCCTGGGCGGATTCCGGGGGAATCCGCCCGGCAGGCTGAGGCCGCCCCTTAGCGGGCGGCCTGGGCGGACTCCAGGGGGAGTCCGCCCGGAAGGCGGAGGTCCGCCCCCTAGCGGGCGGCCTGGGCGGATTCTGGGGGAATCCGCCCGGCAGGCTGAGCGCCCCTTAGCGGGCGGCCTGGGCGGAGGGGGAGTCCGCCCCCTAGCGGGCGGCCTGGGCGGATTCCGGGGGAATCCGCCCTGCAGGCTGAGGCCGCCCCTTAGCGGGCGGCTAGCGGAGCACCCATCCTTGAGCGACTTTGGACTCGGCAGTCCACCTTGCGCGGACACGGTGGACATCAGAGGTAGCATGCTCCTTGCGGATGGGAACCTGTAAGAGAAGAGCAGAAATAATAGGCGTCTTGGAGAGGATTGCCAATTTTGGGGTTAACATAATCCCCGCACTTTTTGAAGTTCCGAAGGGAACTTCGAAAAAGTAGGAGACCCACGAAAATCATGATCCTCCCCTCAAAAATCAGGAGAGAAAGAATTAGAGATTAGGAGAGATAGAACCTGATGTCTCTCCTCGAAAAGATCTGTCAGTGCTTATATTTTACCTGCGAAGAAAAAGTCAATACAGCTAAAAGGAGGTACATCTTGTGTGTACCTGAGTTGAAAAGGACTTGCTGGTATCTGTTGATCTCTGCAAAAGAAAGGTAAGCAACAGATATGATAGGAGAGTAAGGTGCAAGTACCTGAAAGGAACTTGCTGATTTCTGTTGATCTCTGCGAAAGAAAGGTAAGCAACAAATATGATAGGAGAGTAAGGTGCAAGTACCTGAAAGGAACTTGTTGATATCTGTTGATCTCTGCAAAAGTAAGTAGCAGATATGATAGGCAAGAAAACTAAGTTCGCAAATACCTGGGGCGGAATCTGCGAATGTTGGCTGTTGGTATGATAAGATATAATCGTATAACAGAACAGATACCTGACACACTCTGCTATCAACTGAATAAAGATCAAACTGCGATAATGATTGTCTCGCATGATCAAGATATGATGTCGACATGAAAACCCAGATCAGTGAGATAAGAAAATCCGAAATTAGATTCATGACGACATGACTTGTTAATCAAGAAGAATCATACGCCTTGAATAAATGATGTGTGGCTAACATCTGATGAGAGAACTTGTTGATTATCATCTGATAAAAGCTTATGCAGGCAGCGCGTATAAGATGATCATAAGCCAAGAAAGATATTGCAGATCCTTAGAATAGGTTGAATTCAACCTACTAACCTGTAAGAAGGTAAAAAGAGAAAAGAGGAGCTATATCCCGAGGATGAACTAAAAAGGTTGAATGCTGCCACAGGTGTTCCCCGTGGGCCTTAAGCATCACTTGCCAAAGTCATCCTGGGTGTAGTCCTAACCAAAGCGGGCTGGCCGCGCATCCTTTAGAAGGGCACAAATAAACAAGAAATAATCCTAAGAAGGATCGACAGATGCACTGCTCTCTTGCCTCGGGTTACAAGCATCGCTGATCAATTAGACTAGTTGCGCCAAGTGGCCTATTGCTTGTCTGCGGATTGATCAGCGGAGTTGTGAGTCCCGCGGAGGCACGGATCGAGAGTACCATAGAGTGTTCGGCCGTCACAGTTGTGAGATGATCGAGGAGACAAGGCTACACTTGATCGTCATTGCTTGTCAAGCAAAGATCATTGTAACTGTAACGTATCCCTAACGGAGCACGATAGAACTATCACAGGAGGCCTCCCCTAGGCACTCACACTGCGCTAGACATCGGCCGGGATCCGAAGCCCCGTCATCCTCCGCACGAGAGTTGAACGGCCCCCACTACACATATGAGAAAACTCCTCATCATATGTGGTCATTGTGGTTTTACGCCTGAGGACAATCTCGAGGGGGCACTGAGCAAGACTTAGCGATATCTCAGTGGTTCAGTGATCTCTTTGGCAAAGAGAAAAATATGGAGAAGAAGCATCACAAAAAGGGAACTGTGTCAGTATGAGTTCTCTGACGTAAGCTATATTGAATGAAAAAAATGAAACACTTGGAAGTGCTGAAAAATAGAATGTTCGAAAAGGTAAAGTAAAAACAACCAATCACGATCGTGAGGGGCTTTGAGGAACTGCGATTGTTCATAGCTGATGAAGCAAGAAATGTGTCCTTTTTGCTTCAGAATAGCCTTCCAAGTTCACCTTCGTCAACGACATCGATGAACTCACTTGAGAAATCAATGGGCCCCAGACGGCCCTTATCATGTATCTCTATGCACTCCTACTGACCCTCAGCCACCTCCTTGCCCTTGGAGGTGGAAGGTTTCGAAGAATCAATCTTCTTGACCAGGTCGTTGATCTTACCCTCGATGAGCAATCTTTCAACCAATCGCCGAAGGGCCTTGCAATCTTCAGTTAAATGACCTTTCTCTTTGTGGAATTCGCAGAACGGGTCTGAATTCCTTGATCTCTGATTCGTCGGTTGGTAGGGTTTTTTGGAATATGCCCTGTCCTTCATGATTTGGCAAACTTCTTGCATGAACTCATCTAGTTCAGAGTTAGGCGAGCCGTCATCTTGCTGATGAATCGAAGCTGCTAGCGGAGATGATGCTGACAATGGTAGCAGCCGTTCCTGGGCACGATCATGGCCTTGGAAGGGATGTTGACGATACTGAAATCTTCTTGCTTTGCTAGAGAGAGATGGAAAGTCTTTCCGAGGAGACCTCGGAGGCTGCTTGTAAGAAAAAGAATTTTTCTCCGATACAAGCCTGGAGACGAAGCTGGGATTGCTTTTTTCACCGCGGATATACGAGTTGTCTAAGCCGATTAACTCTTGATAGGTCCTCGGTGCTCGGACATTAGCTTCAAACTTTAGTGGACCTTCACGCAGGCCGTGGATGAGAGCCACTCGGTATATTTCTTGATCAACGATCTCAATGTCCAAGATTTCTTTCTGAAATCGATCCACAAAATGAGACCAGGTCTCATTATCTCGCTGCCTGACCTCAAAGAGGGCTTCTGGACCGCCCTTCCTCTTTGAAGATGTAGAAAATCTGAGCAGGAACTCTCTTCGCAAGTCAGTAAATGAAGAGATTGACTGAGGTCGCAGTCCATAGAACCAGTCTCTCACTTGACCATCAAAGGTCATCACGAATAGCTTGCTCTTGGTAGCATCTGAGAGGGTCTTGAGAGCAACGGCTGATTCAAAAGCTTGAAGATGCTTGACTGGATCAGTCTCCCCGGTGTAAATGGGCAACCGTAGCTCTCGGAAGTTGACTGGAGTTGGTTCATACCGAACATTCTCCGTAAACGGCGATGGCTCTTCCTGTTCTACTGCATAAGGAAAGTAAGGAGCATGAGCAGTAGCTGCAAAAGAAGCAGGAGGATAGGAGAAAAAGGTTGCTGCAGGAGGAGCAAATGCAGGAGCTGAAGAGAAGGGATGACTTCCCTGAAAATTCAGAAATCTAGCTGGACTTCCCTGGGCAGCTTCCCTGAAGAAGTTTTGACGAGCTGCAAACTCATCGTCCTGAGATCGCAAAGGAGTTGCAGGCCCTTGTGGAAAGGTTGGAGTGTAAAGGGGAGGGTAGACCGGCGGATAAGCCGGTGGATAGACTTGAGGAGTCTCTGATGTTGGTGCTGGATTGATTGGAGGAGCTGGCACTGCTGAAGATTAAGCGGCCAATTGCTGCGTGAGAGCTACTAGAGTACGGTTGATGGCTTGAAACTGTTGGGCAGTTTCTCTGGAGATTTCTCTAAGGCCTCCCAAAGAGGATCATCACTTGGACTTGGAGCAAGATTCTCGGCTGGTTGATGGTCTGACATGAGTAACCACTGCTTTCACTGTCTAATCGAGATCTGAATGTCGCGTGTTAACTGTTGATACACGAAATGCGACACCGATCAGTTAACGGGTTGTTCGATCTCACAAGCTAAGGATGAAGGAAGAAGGGTTGCGGGGATAGAGGAGAAGCTTGCTTGAACAGAGGAGAAGCTTGCTCGAGCAGAGAAGAAGCTTGCTCGAGAAGAGAGGGAGCTTGATCAGGTACTGTCGAGCAGACAGCTACTTGAATGGTTAGCTTTGCAGGTTGACGCCGAGAGAGGAGCGAAGAAGAGAGGAGGCCGCTAGCAGCGGCAACAGCAGACTTCGCCCGCCGCGGCTTGAATGCCACTCTTGCGGCGGGCTTTTCCTTTAATTCAAGAAGAGTTACAATTTGCTATTGCACCATTACATATAAGAGCAGTAGAGGGTACAATGGGAGAAGCTGGCGGCTGAGGAAGGAGATGCCAGAAACTAAGTAAAAGGAGCTGCAGAGGACTGGAGAATTGAAGCTGCAAGTGCTGCCCAAGCTGCCTGATGAGGGTAGAAAAAACTAAGTCCACAACCCTTGACGACCTGGGAGAACTAGAAATCGGAGGCTGCGCAAGCTGCTGCTGACAGAAAAAACTAAGTCCACAGCCCTTGATGACCTGGGCGGACTGGAGATTTGAGGCCGCAGACCTTGCTTGATCAACTCTGACGACCTGGAAAACTGAGTCCGCAGGCTTTGATCAAGGTGGCAGTTCTCCTCTCCCGCCTGCAGAATGAGAGGCCTTGGGGGCTATTTATAGGCCCGAGGAGAATCTTCTAGAAGCGGGCCCAGTGACGTCAGCATCGACGACCTCAGCGGACTGAGAAAGATGGGGTTGACGATCTCGGCGGACTCGGCGGACTGACCTTTTCTTTGCTGGGGCAGACTTCCGGTTGGCAGCTAGAAGAGGGCAGGCAGGCTGAGTGACCTGAGGAGCAAGCAGGCGGAACAGCCTGAGCAGGTAGACTGAGCGGAGGCCGCCCCCTAGCGGGCGGCCTGGGAAGACTCCAGGGGGAGTCCGCCCGGCCGGGGAGGCCGCCCCGTAGCGGGCGGCCTAGGCAGACTCCGGGGGAGTCCGCCCGGCAGGCTAAGGCCTCCCCCTAGCAGGCGGCCTAGGCGGACTCTAGGGGGAGTCCGCCCGGCCGGGGAGGCCGCCCCCTAGCGGGCGGCCTGGGCGGATTCTGGGGGAATCCGCCCGGCAGGCTGAGGCCGCCCCCTAGCGGGCATCCTGGGCGGACTCTAGGGGGAGTCTGCCCGGCCGGGGAGGCCGCCCCCTAGCGGGCGGCCTGGGAGGACTCCTGGGGAGTCCGCCCGGCAGGCTGAGGCCGCCCCCTAGCGGGCGGCCTGGGCGGACTCCAGGGGGAGTCTGCCCGGCCGGGGAGGCCGCCCCCTAGCGGGCGGCCTGGGCGAATTCCGGGGGAATCCTCCCGGCAGGCTGAGGCCGCCCCCTTGCGGTGCGGCCTGGGCAGACTCTAGGGGGAGTCCGCCCGGCCGGGGAGGCCGCCCCCTAGCGGGCGGCTTGGGCGGACTCCAGTGGGAGTCCGCCCGGGCGGGGAGGCCGCCCCCTAGCGGGCGGCCTGGGCGGACTCCGGGGGAGTCCGCCCGGCAGGCGGATGCCGCCCCCTAGCGGGCGGTCTGGGCGGATTCCGGGGAATCCGCCCGGCAGGCTGAGGCCGCCCCTTAGTAGGCGGCTTGGGCGGACTCCAGGGGGAGTCCGCCCGGCAGGCGGAGGCCGCCCCCTAGCGGGCGGCCTGGGCGGATTCCGGGGGAATCCACCCGGCAGGCTTAGGCCGCCCCTTAGCGGGCGGCCTGGGCGGACTCCAGGGGGAGTCCGCCCGGAAGGCGGAAGCCGCCCCCTAGCGGGCGGCCTGGGCGGATTCCGGGGGAATCCGCCCTGCAGGCTGAGGCCGCCCCTTAGCGGGCGGCCTGGGCGGACTCCAGGGGGAGTCCGCCCGGCAAGCGGAGGCCGCCCCCTAGCGGGCGGACTGGGCGGATTCCGGGTGAATCCTCCCGGCAGGCTGAGGCTGCCCCTTAGCGGGCGGCTAGCGCAGCACCCGTCCTTGAGCGACTTTGGACTCGGCAGTCCGTCTTGCGCGGACACGGTGGACATCAGAGGTAGCCTGCTCCTTGCGGATGGGAACCTGTAGGAGAAGAGCAGAAACAATAGGCACCTTGGAGAGGATTGCCGATTTTGGGGTTAACAATTATGTCATATTTATTGTGTCATATTTATTGTGCCATATTTATTATGCCATATTTATTGAGTGTCAAACAAGCCCAAACGGGTAATCCTATTCACCCATAGATAGATCATTTCGAGCTCTTTTCTTTGTCCTTATTTATTGAGTCATATTTATTGCGCCATATTTCTTTGTTCATATTTATTGAGTCATATTTACTGATACATATTTATTTGTGTCATATTTGTTTCATCATATTTTTATAGTGTTAAACAAGCCCGAATTGGTAAACCTGTTTGCCAAAGTATAGATTTATCCGAGCTTTTTTCAAATGGAATTTCTGTGCTAAAAATGGACAACCAGATCAAAAATAATGGCTTTATTTATTGGGTTATATTTATTGGGCTGTATTTATTGCTACATATTTATCGAGTCATATTTATTTAGCCATATTTCCTGAGCCATATTTATTGAGACATAATTATTGAGTCATATTCCTGTGGAATTTTCATTGAGAGATATTTAATAAGCCAAATTTATTGAGCCATATTTATTGCGCTAAATTTATTGAGATATATTTATTGCGCCATATTTATTACATAGTATTAATTATAACATATTTATTGAGTGATGAACAAACCTGAGTGGGTAAACCTATTTGCCAATGGATAAATCATTCATATCACTTTTTAATGGGATTTTCCAGACTAAAAATTGGCAATCGGATCAAAAGTTATGGTCATATATATTGAGTCATATTTATTGCGGCATATTTATATTATCCTATTTATTAAACCATATTTACTGAGCCATATTTATTGAGACTTAATTATTGAGTCATATTTCTTGTGGCATATTTATTAAGTCATATTTTTTATGTCATATATTCATTAACACATATTTATTATGTCATATTTATTGTGTCATATTTATTGCACCATATTTATTGTCCCTTATTTTTTTGTCATATTTATTGAGTGATAAATGAGCCCGAACGGGTAAACCTGATCGCCAATGGATAAACCTTTGTGCTTTTTCTAATTGGATTTTTTTGGCTAATAACCGACAACCAGATCAAATATAATGACCATATTTATTGTGCCATATTTATTGCGCCATATTTATTGTGCCATATTTATTGTGCTATATTTATTGTGTCATATTTATTTCTCCATATTTATTGAGTCATATTGATTGCGATAAATTTTTTGAGTTATATTCTTATGCAATATTTTTATTCCAAATTTATGTGCCTATAATAATTATGGCATATTTATTGTGCTATTTTTATTAAGATATATTTATTACGTCATATTTACTATGTCATATTTATTGAGCCATATTTATTATGTCATATCTACTGTGCCATATTTATTGAGTGTCAAACAGGCCCAAATAGGTAATCCTGTTGATCAATAGATAGATAATTTTGAGCTCTTTTAAATTGGTTTTTTCGAGCAGAAAACGGACAACCGGAATAAAAGTTATGGTCATATTTATTGAGTCATATTTATTGCGCCATATTTCTTTCGCCATATTTATTTAGCCATATTTACTGAGCCATAATTATTTGTGTCATATTTATTGTGTCATATTTATATAGCGTTAAACGAGCCCAAACGGGTAAACCTGTTTGCCAATGGATAGATTTATTTGAGTTTTTTTAAATGGCATTTCTAGGATGAAAATGGACAACCAGATCAAAAATTATGGCTTTATTTATTAATCTATATTTATTGTGCTATATTTATTATGCCATATGTATTGAGCCATTATAATTGAGCTATATTTCCTGAGTCACATTTATTGAGACATAATTATTGAACCATATTTTTCTTGAAGCATTTTCATTAGAGATATTTAATAAGCCATTTTTATTGAGCCATATTTATTGCGCCAAATTTATTTAGAAATATTTATTTAGTGCTAAACAAGCCCGAGCGAGTAAACCTATTCCCCAATGGATAAATCATTCAGATCTCTTTTCAATGGGCTTTTTCAGGCTGGAAACGGACAACTGAAACAAAAGTTATGGTCTTACTTATTGAATCATATTTATTGCTATTGCAGTATATACTATAAGACCGCACAGTCCTCTTGAAGCATTCAGGTTATTTGGCTTGTAAGAAGGCAAGCGGTTAGCGCAGTTTGTGAAAGCTAATCGCACAGTTCGTTGGATCTTTCTCAGGCGGATTGATTCCAGAGTTCGTTGGATTATTATTGACTCAGGCTCTGTTTGGGGGGATTTATTTTCGCCGGCCAAGCGGTAATGACCGCATGAACTGGACCATAATTAAGGTCTGGTTCATGCGGTCATAACCGCTTGATCAGTGAAAATAAGTCCGCCCAAACGTAGCCTTAGTCATGGTGTTGTGACAAGTCTTGTTGGTTGCCTAGTCGCGGGTTGATTTGATAAGCGCTCTGGAGCGAACACCGCTGAACTGTGATGTTTGGTCTGGCAGATCGTCATGGAAGTGGGCTTAGCTCAAGACTCGTGTTTGATCTTCTTAAGTCCACGCGGACTGAGGGAAATGTTCGCTCTTCTATGAAGATTGTTGATTATAGTCGCATATGCGGCTAGATGGTTTTATCTAGCGGACTGACGATTATATCTGCACTTGTGCGGATAGGTGATGCTAGTTGTAGGATGGTGGGAGATTATCCAATCGTTATGGGCGATGACCACACTCCTCTTGTCGCCTATAAATAGGAGTCCCCGACTTGTCATAAATAACAAGAATAGTGAACTTAGAACGCACTTTAATCTGGCGGTTAAGTTTTTTTAACCGGCGCAACTAAGTGAAGTTGACTCTCTGTGCAGGCTGTACGGCTAGCATCAGGTGGCTAAGTAACTAGTGGGAAGCTTGGTGTGTAATAGTTCGTGATTTACAGTCGGTGGTATATAATAGGTTGCGGCTCGGCGGCCAGAAGTCTCTTCCTTGAGGTTGTCGTTAAGTCGAGCAGTTCTCCTGGTCTATCAGCGGGTTCTATTCAAGTTCATCAGTATTCAATAACAAGTAGTTTGTACGGTTAGTTGCGGTTTGGCAACTTTGGGGGTTTCGACAGATAGGGCTTGCGGTTTGGCGGCTTGTGCGGATACAGCTTGCTATCCGCACAGTTTCTTCATTGCTTGGAGTTGTTTTTCAGTTTCCATCAGGTACATTATGAAGTCATACCTCACAATATATTCCTCGCCTTGTAAATAAGTTGTGATTATTCCAAGTTTTGAGACTCTTATGCTTCTACTGCTGCTGAATTCTACTTGACTTGGTTATGGTTGAGTGTTCTTGCGACCTTTTTCGATTTTCTAGTGAAATTTTTACATTGTATCAGAGGGGTGTTGAGGATTTATCAATTCATCAACCTCAAAGGTTTGTTATTCCTTCTTGAAGTTCAAGTAATTCAGATTTGAGCAATGGAAGCCGATTATGGAAGAGGTCTTGGAATTTAGCTCCTAATGCCGACCAAATTCAAGAAGTGGAGGTCTTGTATGGAGATTTATCTTTTAGGTGAGGAATTTTGGGAGGTCATCGGTGGACACGACAGGAAAGAAGTAATTGTTACTGTCGGGAATACTTAGGCAGTGAAATCTTGGAGAAGGATGAATGCAAAGGCTAAGTTCACTCTGAAGCGAGCTATTTCACAGGAGTTGTTTGATCACATCATTGGATGTTGGTCAGCTGCTGTAATTTGGATGGCCTTGGATTATCTGTTCAATAAAAAGAACGTAGCTCGGCTACAGTTCTTGGAGAATGAGTTGGTGAAGGCCACTCAAGGAGATCTGTCAATTTCATCCTTCTTCTTGAAGATGAAGAACCACTGCGCTGAAATATCGGAGTTGGATCCAGAAGAGTCTATCTCATAGGCAAAGCTGAAGAGGAATACATTCGCTGGTTGCGGAAGGAGTATATTGTCTTTGTATCTTTTGTGCAGGGCTGGGCCAATCAACCATCTTTGATCGAGCTGGAAAATCTATTAGTTTTGTAGGAGAGCTTGACAAGGCAGATGGCTGGAGTTTTAATCTTAGGGGGAAATGACGACGCTCTCTTCTCCAACAACAAGAATAGATAGGACAGTAAGAAGAAGTCGCATGTTAGTGATGGTTTGTCTTATTCATCACAGTATGAAAGGAGCAAGCCACCACCTGAGCAGGATGATGGGAAGAAGAGAGGAGGACGTCGGTGCTACAGGTATAACAAGTTCTGTCATATTAGGAAGGATTGTAGATTTAATCTTCAGTCAGAGCATGTTGTAGGAAAAGGAGAGACTGAATCCAAAGCTGAGGAAGGAGGATGGGGGAGTGCGTTAATGACAGGCACTTGTTTTTGTGCCCTTGCCACCGTCAACTATTAGTATGACTGGATCACGGACTCTGGGTGTGGTCATCACCTCACCAGGAATAAGTTAATGTTATCTTCTCTGCAAGAGTATAAAGGTAATGATGTTATTATTACAGCTAATGATATTGTGCATGCTCTAGAGAAGGAGGGGACGGTTTCTTTAGGCAGTGATCGGGGTCGCTCATGTTGAGGAGTGTGTATCACGTGTCGAGGATGAAGAAAAACCTCTTCTCGGTGACCAACACTGTATACGTTGGGTATCACAATCTGTTTGGCCCAACAAAAGTGAAGTTTCTTTGAAATGTATCAGCTGTAAAAGTTGATGTCACTCATGTCAGAAGGAGAGTAAATGACTTGTTTGTGTTATGATAAGTTCTTATGTTGATAAGATAAGGGCAAATGACAGTGTTGTTATCTGGCATGAGAGGTTGGGGCATATTGAGATGGATAAGCTGAAGGTTATGACAGTGAGTGGCCTAGTCATAGCATGCCTAGTCTTTCCTCCTTTGGAGATGGTCATGTATGTGTGGGATGTCAGTATGGAAAGACTCGTTGCCTTCCATTTGATAAATCAAAGACCTGATGCAAAACACCGTCGGAGTGCATCCACGGTGATCTGACAGGACCCACTGTTACCCTCAGTCTCGACGGTAGCAAGTATATGCTAGTTCTGATTAATGACTTTTCTAGGTATACTTGGGTATACTTCATGAAGGATAAGTTAGAGGCATTCGGTAAGTTCATGGAGTTCATGGAGCTTGTGGAGAGTCATCTCGGTCTGCGGATCAAGAAGTTGAGAACTGATAATGGAGGAGAGTTCAACTCAAACAAGTTCTCCAACTTCTGCAGAAATCTTGGAATCTGAATGAAGCTTACTTGTGTGCATACTGCACAACAAAACAGAGTTGCAGAGCGGAAGATCCGTCATTTGACATATACATGCAAGTGTTGACTTCACGCCAAAGAAATTCCCAGAGCTTTCTGGGTAGAGGGAACGGCTTGTGCGGCATATGTAATCAATTGGATGACCCTCGGTCCAAAAACATGAAGTCTCCATATGAGATAATGTTCAAGGAGAAGCTAGTGTGGAACATCTTTGGGTGTTCGGGCCAACCTTTTACGTGCATATTCCAGATGCTCTCAAGTCGAAGCTATATGTGAAAGCAAGGAAGTTAGTCTTTATTAGATATGATGAGAGGAAAAAGGGCTGGAAATACATGGATCTAGAGACATGAAAGTTTGTTGTCTTCTGGGATATGGTATCTGACGAATTGACGTCAAACAAGAGTGCTCATCTTTGGAGCTATAAGAGAGAAGGTCCGGCGGAGGGCAGGTTCAAGCTACTCGGGATCTTATGGTAGAGTTGCATGTGTCACCAGGTTCTCCAGTTTCATCTAGCTCTGGGGCGTAAGCTTCTGGATCTGGAAGCAGGGGAGCAATGCTCCTAGTGTGCCCGAGAGGGGGGCTTGTGTAACATCCCGACTTTTATTGGACCACTAGAACCCTAGTGGGCCCAATAAAAGTGACCCGAACCTATACTTGTGACCCGATAGGAGGCAACCCTAGGCAGGGTATCGAGCTAGAGAAATCCGGTTTGAGTTCTGTCAGTCCCTGTGGCCTCATATAGCCAATACGAGCGCATTGGAACTCATTCCGTTGAACTCCTATGTCATATGGTGGATATGACCGTTCCTCGTAAAACATCGCGAAAATGAGATTTTTGATTATCGAGCTAGAGAACTCTAGTTTGAGTTCTGTCAGTTCCTGTGGCCTCGTATAGCCAATACATGTGTGTTGGAATGTGTTACGTTGAACTCCGATGTCATATGGTGGATATGATCGTTCCTCGTAAAACATTGCGAAAACGAGATTTTTGATTATCGAGCTAGAGAACTCCGGTTTGAGTTCTGTCAGTTCCTGTGGCCTCGTATAGCCAATATGAGCGCGTCAGAACTCGTTCTATTGAACTCCAATGTCATATGGTGGATATGATTGTTCCTCGTAAAACGTCGCGAAAACGAGATTTTTGAATATTGACCTAAAAAACTCTGATTTGAGTTCTGTCAGTTCCTATGACTTCATATAGTCAATACAAATGCATCGGAACTCGTTGCGTTGCAATTCGAAGCCTAACGATGATTATGAGCGTTTTGACCATTTTAGCGCGTCGCGACGCGCAAATTTCGAATATTTAGCAAACGAACTCTGATTCAACCTCAGTCAGTGGCATTGGATTCGTATGGTCAATACAAAGTCAACAGAGTTGGTCCCGATCAGTTTCGATGACGTGTGGTCAATCCATGGTCAAACTAAACATTGTCATGCACCGAAAAGTGTACGCACACAAATTATGATGCGGCACCCCAATTTTGACCGAAATCTCGATGACATGGACCTATTTTGACTTTGACCAGCAAGGGGGGACCCACCCTAGGGTTGACTTTGGTCAAACCCCCTAAAAATACAGTTTTTGAAATTTTTCCAAAAGAGGTGCACACTTCCTCTTTATTGATAGCAAAGACTCTACCCCCTCACTCTTTGGGCCACAAACCAGCAATGGCATGATGAGAGTTGGGCCTTGGGCGAAAGGAAAAAGGCCCACCCCACTCCTCTCTCTTCCTCTCTCTCTTTCTCTCTCTCTCCCTCATTCCCCAACAAGCAAAGCTCCAATCAATAGGGGGCTGACACTCTAAATGTACCTCACCAATGGAATGCTGATACTTGGTCGCTAACCCAACTCTGGTTTGGTTGAAACCTCTCTTGGGTTGACATGGCCAGGAAGAAAGAGATGGGGGGAGGGCTCTCCTTCTCCCCTATATAAAGACCTCCCCTCCCATAGAGCTTTACACCCCTCTTCCAAGCTCAAAACGAGCTACCGCCACCCCTTGCCGGAGCTCTGCCTCGCCGGAAATAGCCTACCCGAGCTCCACCGCCACCTCTCATGGCGACTTCGCCAAGAGCCACTGGAGGCCACCAAACAAGGTGGAAAACTTCTCCTCTCCTTCCTCCCTTCTTTATGGACGATTTGCATGCGAGCTCCGGCGGCTGAAGCGCCACCGCCGTCAACCCCCACTCACCCGATAAAAAACAAAAAAAAAGCTCCGGCAGCGGCAGGCCGCCGGAGGGAGCGCCCGGCCCCTGGGAGTCGGCCGGGGGCGGAGACATGGTCGGCCGGCGGCGGGGAAGGCCCGTGAGGACGATTCCTTTGGTGCAGGCCGTGAGGAATAAGATATATATATATATATATATGTATACATTATAATTATTATAATATTATATATTATAAATATAAATATAATATTATAATTAAAATTAGTATTTATTTTCTAGAAACTAATCTAAGCTCCTAGGAAAAATATTTTGAACACGAAAGTCATTCCCCTTGATGAGGGAAATCTACAGAAAAAAAAATTGAATTTTTGTAATTTATTTGGTATTTTTAAAAGCCTAAATAAAAATTATTTGGCCAATTCAGAGGCCTGAAATTGCTCGGAAAATTTTGGAAAAAATTTATGCTATTTTAGGCCCTCTTAAAGGTTGTATTAAATTTTGAGAACCTTGGGATAAAAATTGAAGATTTTCCAAATTCTTGGAGCCTTAGGTCGCGCTCGGAAATTTATGCGCTCAAATTTTGTTTGGTGCGTGAGCTCGTCCCCAGGATATGGATCCGGGGAGGAGATTTGTTTCTACTTAGCTCTGTGACTAACAGTTATTTAAATAACCATTCACAGGAGATGGATCACCGTAGCGACCAGCTGTTGTAGGACGATACGCCAGCTAATAGGACTACCCGAGCAGAAGCACTCTTGTTGTCTCTAGAGTTTCGAGACGTGAGAACTAGCAAGCATAGTTGAGAGAGAGAGGAGTTGATAGTTGTAGTTGTAACACTCCTATCCGTCACATAGTATATAACAGTAGGTCCGGCCGGGGCCCGACGCCATATACTACGGACAGACTGGTTGGTTACGCATTAAAACCATTCAACATATCACAACGTCCTACACAGCACCTAGCGGAAGCAATTATTAAGTTGCACAATTAAGAACCCTGCTAACATGAATGTCCACTAAACCAAAAACAAAGGAATGTTTAATACACGAATAATGGCCTTATAGCCTTACAAGAGTTTGCTTAATAAAAAGTGTCTTCCAAACTTCGGCACGCAGGTCGGTCACACATGAGTACAAAAAAGGAAAACACTCAAAACTTGGCCTTCGAGGGCCGGCACAGCAACTCGGGCTTTAGCCCGCTATTTACCTCTCGGCTCCGCAGCACCTGCAAGCAACAATCCACCGCACGGTGGTAAACAAAGGCAACGGTCAGCTATGCTAACCAAATTATAACGATTCCGCCCCCAAATCGGGGCGGCAAAGCTTCTTCCCTGCACTTGTTAGTAAAACAAGAAACATAACAAAATAAGCATCACATCACAGGTGCACGCTCACACGGCCGTACACCCCGTGCTCTCAGGGCACTTACTCGGCGGGCCAGTCCGAACCCCGTCCGGTCCTTGACTCCGCCACCACCCCCAGGGTGGCAACCTCGTGAGCATTTAGTCCTTTCAGCCGTAGCCTAGACTCGATCTCCAAACCTCGGTAAGTCCCACGTAAAACTTTAGGTCGCTTTAACCGAGCAGATGGAGCGGGTAGGGGTCCACCAGCCCGTTGCTCACCCCGCCATTGCCATTTGGCCTTTGACGCGGACTAAGCTTCCCCAGTCCCAAATACCGTTCAAACACGGTACATAGCCCCGCTATGTACCCGGTTGGCTCCCAGGCCACCGGTATGACAGAAATGCGTTTCCGTCCATATTTCCGGGTGCACCTCGGGGTTAATCCCCCAGATTCCCTGATGCATTCTACCGCATAGCAACCCGAAAATAATCAAAACGCTCGGAGTCTTCTCCGGCTAAAAATGCACAGCAAATCATCACCGATCCAGACCAACACGTCCGGGTAGGCTTCACACATCATGCATATGTCCGTACTACGATTCCGGACTCTAACAAGGGGGACTTTACATATCTACCCCCAAGGAATACCACAATCTCACCGCACACTCGCGGGAGAGGGGTTTTCCCATGCAAAGGAAGAAGAGCTTCACATGCTCAAGAAGAGAATCGTTACCCTTGCGCTTTTTCTCGGCACCATGACGATCTAGTCGGATGGAAAGCACCGTATCGGCCTCGCCTTCGCGGATCCGGACTCGGATCGTGATTTGGAGCTCCGAAGCTCCGCCGGTGACCGGATCTTGGCCTTCTTCCTCCTCCTTGCTCTCCCTTCTCTCTAGGTTTTAGAAAGAGAAGGCTTGGATGAAAATAAGGGTTTCAAACCCTATTCCCCGGATATAACATACCAGCAACAGCCCTGAGCCATCGGATCCCAAATCAAGAAATCGAACGGCTGCGATTCAGCCCAATTTTACAAAATCTGGGCTGAACACGGCCTGCGACACGCCCGTGTCCAGGGCTGTGTCGCCCATTTGCCATCTCGACCGACGCGAAAACCAGCACACGGCATTCGACACGGCCTCCAACACGCCCGTGTCGCATGAGACACGCTCGTGTCACGACCCGTTTCACGCCCCGTGTGCAACTACCAACACTTGTTTCCCGAGGAGGACACGGCCTGCGACACGGCACCCGACACGCCCATGTCACATGTGACACGCCCGTGTCTGTGCCCGTGTCATGGCCCATGTGCATTCCTCAGAAAACTCCCTAGCATGACACGCCCTGTGACGCGCCCGTGTCCCAGGCCGTGTGCCTCAACTCGACGATCGCCGACCGTCAAAACGTCGACCACATGACCCGTGGCCGAACATGCCCGTGACACGCCCGTCACGCCCGTGTCACGCCCGTGACACGCCCGTGTCACGCCCGTGACACGCCCGTCACGCCCGTGACACGCCCGTGTCACGCCCGTGACACGCCCGTATCACGCCCGTGACACCTGCTCCAAAACCCAGGCTTGGCTTAAAATGTCACCCGTCCCTCTTTTGAGTTTCGGGGTGTTACAACTCTCCCCCTCTTAAAAGAATTTCGTCCACGAAATTACTAAAGGAGAGGAAACAGAAACTATCAGCGGTACCTAGGCGGGACAACTCCGGGTACACTTCTAGCATAGATTGCTCTCACTCCTAAGAGAGCTCCTCGCTATCGCACTTGTCCCACCGGACCACGACTATCTTGATCTTCTTGAGACAAAGTCGCTCGACTTCACGGTCTCCAAAACGAACGAGTTTGACCCTAGTCGTCAACCTTTCGTCCACCAAAACTTGATCACTCACGATCAAGTTCGAAGGCTCTTGCGCCGCCTCACCAAACCGCTCCAAAAATCTCAAGTGGTCCAAGGTATACCGGGCTCAGCTTCCCCAAGCGTCGCTCCCGTGAAACACTCTTGAACGACTAAAACTTCCAATACGCCATCCGATATCTCCACCTTCCGATACGTGGCGTTAAAGTACTTAGTCTGCCTCCCCTGAGCGATTAGCAACATCACTCATAAGGTTCGCACCAAAGGGGTAGTGTTTACCACCTCTTGCTTTAAAATACACTTCGTGTCATCCGTTTCTAGCCTCGCCAACGGCGTGCGACGACATCTACCAAAAAGGGCCTCGAAGGGCGCCATTTGTATGCTCGCTTGGTAGCTAAAGTTATACGCAAACTTTACCAAAACAGATGGCCTTCCCACTGCTTCCCGAAGTCCAGAACGCACATGCGAAGCACGTCCTCCAACGTCCTATTGACCCACTCGGTCTGCTCATCCTTCCGTGGATGTAAGACTGGACAAAACTACAACTTAGTCTCCAGCACTTTCTGTAAACACCTCCAATCATTGGACGTAGAACGCTCACCTCGATTGCTCACGATGTTGCGGGGCACACCATGCAGTCTAACTATGTTATCCAAAAAAACATTTGCCAGTTACTCCGCCGAATTACCCTTCCTATGCGGAATGAAGTGCGATGCTAAAGTCAACACAATTACGATCACCCACACGGCATCGCTTCCCCACTGTGACTTTGGCAAACCACGCACACAGACAAGTCGAAATTTCTATTCCGAACTAGGCAAGGATTCAAGAATCCCCCGGCACTTGGCACTCTGCCTTCACTAAGGCGCAAGGCTGGCCTTTTGCCACACATAGTGCCACGACCTTCTAGAGTTCTGGCCACCAGAGCACTTCTACAGAAATCGGCACAACTTGTGACTTCTAAGCGAGTTGAGTACTTGGTATAGCATACCACAACTCCACCCATCAATTGCCCACGCTTGGGTCACACAAACGGTTGTCTTTCCTTGGTAGCCCACCTTCAATCGTCAATTTGGGACTTTGACCCATCGAAGATGTATTCATGATTTCCTTCATGCTGCTTCTCAAACCATAATCTGTCAAATATGATCAGCCAGGCCATACTGGCCTTCCGAACAGCTCAATTACGCTTCGACGCTAGTCTGCTTGTCAACGCAAGAGATAGCTAACATCTCCAACTCCCGGGTCAAGCCCTCAACATGAACCTACAGCTAGTTGGCTTGGGCGGAAGCCCTGCGTCTCAACGCATCCGCAACACATTGCCTTACAACAAGCACAAAATAACTTTCAGACGTATAGTCCCCCAGGGACTCCATCCATTTTTGCTGCCTCAAATTCTGACCCCTTTAGATCCATCTGATATACCAGTCTCCTATGATCGATACAAACATCGACTTATGCACCGTACGAATAATGCCTCTACAGCTTAAGCGCAAAACACACGGCCGCTAACTCAAGACGGCGGACCGAGCAATTCCCCTCGTGTTATTTCAGCTAATGCGAGCCATAAGCCATAACATTACCACGCTACAGCAGCACGCAGTCCAATCCACTGCCCAAGGCAGTGGCGTAGATCTCATCAACTCGGCGAACTTAACGCTGGCGTCGTGGTTGACCAACTCTTTAACCCTTCAAAGTTTGGGCGCACTCGCGCATCAAAACAACCTTTTAAACTTTTCCTTGACAACATTGCGAGGGGTAAATCTATCAGCGAGAAGTCTTGTACGAAGCGCCTGTGGTAGCCGACCACACCAGAAACTCGGGACTTCCGCTACCGAGGCACACAGGACACCCTCGTATTGCGACTAACAACGCTGGACCCACACGCTCTCACTCTACCAACTATAGGACCGAGAAGCGCTACGAGGATAACCCAAGACTCGTGCTCGGCGAACTTGGTGTATACATGGTTCCGTCTTAGCGTCCACAAAACCAAGAGTAGATATTCAGAAGCGATACCCTTCGCACTATAATTACCCCCAAAGTGTCGTCGATGAAGACGATCCCGAAATGGACTAGGTACTCCATGAACGTTCCGTTCATCCGGTCTATGAACACTGATGCCACACTTGACTGCCAAGACAGCACGATCGTCGACTTGGATTGCTCATCACTCGTGCTTAGCACCGCCTTAGAGATAACACTTACCCTTATTCTCAGATGAGGGTAACCGGACTTACGATCCACCACTGAGTCCACCGAATACCTGACTAACTGAAGAGAAGATCATCGATCATTTGGATCGATTACTTGACCTATTTCTGCCAACTTATACAGCTCTCTGCAACAGATACAAAATTGTAATCTCCCGTCCTTTTTCTGAGTAAAGAGGGTCAGTGCGCTCCAAGGCAACGAGCTTGGACGCACATACCCTTGCTCCATCAACTTTTCTAGTTGAACCTTTAACGCTGCTATCACCTTAGGCATCAGCCTATAAGGATAGCGTGACACAGGTTTGGCACCTGGCACAACTCAATCGTGACATCGATCTCTCGCTACGGTGGGGCTCCAGGGAGATTGTTCGGGAACACATCGGGATACTCACAAACCACTGGGCTACTACCCAGAGTGGACTTAGGCATTTCAGCCTCCACTAACGTGAAGAACAGCTTTGCACCAGCACAAACTGTCTTGACCACCGGGAGGGCAGAAGTCAGCGTCCTGCTCGATCCCTTTGGTTCCGCAAATGTTGTCTCCTGCCCAACACCCAGCTAGGTCTCTTTACGGTTGCAAACGATAAAAGCCCTCTGCCCCGAAAGCCAGTCAATACCAAATATGACGTCGAACTCTACTAGCGGCAACAGCGATGCTAGCAAGTCGAATCCTTGACTTTCAAAAAGACTCTTACCGCCCAGACTGTATCTCCGCGCGCATTGGACGACCACTGGGCAATAACCCATCCGAATTGTTCCTTTACCATCGAAGGGAAAACTCCGATGCGCGATACAGATTCTTCGAATAATAGGAATGCGAAGTTCCCGTATCGAAACTATGCTCTCTCCGGATTACCAATATTCCAAAACAAAGCCTAGAACTTCCAGTTCTACGTTACCACGCATAAGGTATCCGGCATAAGTAATTAGTTTGCTAACAAGAAGAACCATACCTGACATCCCGACGGTCGGCCACATGGCCTCCTGCTGGCCAAGGATGTTCACTCCCGGTCGGGCCGGAGTAAACAGCGATGCGGTGGACGCCACCGCCTTGCCTTTCTCTACAGATATCTCCCCCGGCTTCTTTTCGGACATTAGGCGTCCACTTCGACAATCCCGGGCATAGTGCCCCAGCTTTCCACAAACAAAGCATGCATCCGGGGTTTGAACTGTAGTTGCTCTGGATGTGCTAGAGGAAGGGACTAGACCCGACCTCCTAGCCTTCTTATGCCACCTACGGTACCCCAATTTTGAGGTTGGCATTTTGAACATCGTTTCCTTTACACCAGAGGCTTCAACTTCTCCTGCCAAAACTTTCCTTGTCTTCTGAGCACTCTCCCAACAATCTCTGGCGAGGTGCCCTTTCTTGCCACAAGAATAACAATTGAGGGTAGTTCGGGTAGTAGATGACCTAGCCTCTTTTCTCGACGTCTTTCGATAGACAGTCCTTATAGGATCTGTAGGGTTTGGTGCCCTATTCACTGGTACTTGGTGAGTTTTCCCCAACTCCACCTCCAAAGCTCTGACCGACTCCACCAAAGCTCGGAATCCCAATAACTTTGGTCCTAGTAGTAGGATACGCAACTCGCTGCGCAGACCGTTATAAAATCTATCAACCATAGATTGCTCGCTTTCCCATTCAAAGCCTGGGTAGCGCCTTATCATAAGGAACGTCTGCAAAATATGCGTCAACTGAATGCGCTCCCTGCATCACAGTCATGTTCATCTGCTGCCCTAATTGCCCTCCAAATGCCCTTTGCTCCAACATACCGCCCGATGTTGGGGCCAACTCAGGGACAAAGGGTTGCACATTACTCCCATGTTGTGCGTTGGTCACAGCGAACACCGCTTCAACAACCCTTCTTATGGTTTCCAAAGACGTAGGGGTCTCAGGAACGTTACTTGGTGCAGTACTTTGCTCAGCAAACGTGTGTTCAGACTGCCACGCTCCACTTCCGGACACCTATAACCGTTCAAAACACAATAAGTGACTGAACAAAATTGCAAAAAGCAATTATAGGAACACGCAGGTTCCTCAAACATGTGTATTTTCATTCCTAAATGGGCATTCATGGGTTCTTTTCATGTTATAACGATGACGCACACACATGTTCTCACCACCCCTTAAAGTGAATTCGTCCACGAATTCATTTAAGCTTGACCGAAACCAGTAGTCTGATACTAATTTGTAACACCCCTATCCGTCACATAGTATATAACAGTAGGTCCGGTCGGGGCCCGACGCCATATACTACGGACAGACCGGTTGGTTACGCATTGAAACCATTCAACCAATCACAACGTCCTACACAGCACCTAGCGGAAGCAATTATTAAGTTGCACAATTAAGAACCCTGCTAACATGAATGTCCACTAAACCAAAAACAAAGGAATGTTTAATACACGAATAATGGCCTTATAGCCTTACAAGAGTTTGTTTAATAAAAAGTGTCTTCCAAACTTCGGCACGCAGGCCGGTCACACATGAGTACAAAAAAGGAAAACACTCAAAACTTGGCCTTCGAGGGCCGGCACAGCAACTCGAGCTTTAGCCCGCTATTTACCTCTCGGCTCCGCAGCACCTGCAAGCAACAATCCACCGCACGGTGGTAAACAAATGCAACGGTCAGCTATGCTGACCAAATTATAACTATTCCGCCCCCAAACTGGGGCGGCAAAGCTTCTTCCCTGCACTTGTTAGCAAAACAAGCAACATAACAAAATAAGCATCACATCACAGGTGCACGCTCACACGGCCGTACACCCCGTGCTCTCAGGGCACTTACTCGGCGGGCCAGTCCGAACCCCGTCCGGTCCTTGACTCCGCCACCACCCCCAGGGTGGCAACCTCGTGTGCATTTAGTCCTTTCAGCCGTAGCCTAGACTCGATCTCCAAACCTCGGTAAGTCCCACGTAAAACTTTAGGTCTCTTTAACCGAGCAGATGGAGCAGGTAGGGGTCAACCAGTACGTTGCTCACCCCGCCGTTGCCATTTGGCCTTTGACGCGGACTAAGCTTCCCCAGTCCCAAATACCGTTCAAACACGGTACATAGCCCCGCTATGTACCCGGTTGGCTCCCAGGCCACCGGTATGACAGAAATGCGTTTCTGTCCAGATTTCCGGGTGCACCTCGGGGTTAATCCCCCCAGATTCCCTGATGCATTCTACCGCATAGCAACCCGAAAATAATCAAAACCCTCGAAGTCTTCTCTGGCTAAAAATGCACAGCAAATCATCACCGATCCAGACCAACACGTCCGGGTAGGCTTCACACATCATGCCTATGTCCGTACTACGATTCCAGACTCTAACAAGGGAGACTTTATATATCTACCCCAAGGAATACCACAATCTCGCCGCACACTCGCAGGAGAGGGGTTTTCTCATGCAAAGGAAGAAGAGCTTCACATGCTCAAGAAGAGAATCGTTACCCTTGCGCTTTTCCTCGGCGCCATGACGATCTAGTCGGATGGAAAGCACCGTATCGGCCTCGCCTTCGCGGATCCGGACTCGGATCGTGATTTGGAGCTCCGAAGCTCTGCCGGTGACCGGATCTTGGCCTTCTTCCTCCTCCTTGCTCTCCCTTCTCTCTAGGTTTTAGAAAGAGAAGGCTTGGATGAAAATAAGGGTTTCAAACCCTATTCCCCGGATATAACATACCAGCAACAGCCCTGAGCTGTCGGATCCCAAATCAAGAAATCGAACGGCTGCGATTCAGCCCAATTTTACAAAATCTGGGCCGAACACAGCCTGCGACACGCCCGTGTCCAGGGCCGTGTCGCCCATTCGCCGTCTCGACCGACGCGAAAACCAGCACACGGCATTCGACACAGACTCCGACACGCCCGTGTCGCATGAGACACGACTATGTCACGACCCGTGTCACGCCCCGTGTGCAACTACCAACACTTGTTTCCCGAGGAGGACACGGCCTGCGACACGGCACCCGTCACGCCCGTGTCACCTGTGACACGCCCGTGTCTGTGCCCGTGTCATGGCCCGTGTGCATTACTCAGAAAACTACTTAGCGTGACACGCCCTGGGACACTCCCGTGTCCCAGGCCGTGTGCCTCAACTCGACGATCGCCGACCGTCAAAACGTCGACCACATGACCCGTGGCCGAACACGCCCGTGACACGCCCGTGTCACGCCCGTGACACTCCCGTGTCACACCCCTGACACGCCTGTGTCACGCCCGTGATACGCCCGTGTCACGCCCGTGACACCTGCTCAAAAACCCAGGCTTGGCTTAAAACGTCACCCGTCCCTCTTTTGAGTTTCGGGGTGTTACAGTAGTACTGTATAGCCTACGGGCTTCATGTATAAACTGTGACTACGGCATTTTGTTATTTTTGTTAAATATATATGGTTATATATATTTGTTGTGGTTCCTGTTAATGCTTCCGCAATACTCTGTGATGTGATATGAATGTGGTGATTTAAGCCGAGCAAGGCGGCCAACTAGTGCTTAGCAGAGTGGGTTGTTACCTCTTAAGGAGCACTGGGTGGATGTCTTGGGCAGTAAGATCCCCTCCGGCCCGACCCGGGCAAAGGTTTGGGGGGATATTACATCTAGTTCATAAGAAGCAGCAGAAGTGGTGGATCAGATCCAAGCCTTACGGAGGTCCAAAAGGACCATTATTCCACCGGCTCAATATAGGGACAGGAACATAGTGAGTTTTGTCTCATGTTTCTTCACAGGTCCCTTGGATGAGCAGGAGTCGTTTGAAAATGTCACTGGAATTAAGGAGTGGGAAGATGGTATGGATAAGGAGATAAATGCCCTCAGGAAGAATAAGATTTGGGGCCTTGTTCCCAAGGTCGAAGGCATCACTCCTATGACATGCAAGTGGATTTACAAGCTGAAAAAGAAGGCTGACGGCAGCATCAAGCGGTACAATGCTCGCTTTGTAGCTTGGGGGTTCTCACAGCAGTACGGGGATGATTATGAAGAGACGTTTAGTCTGATGGTCAAGATGACATCAGTTCAGGTGGTGATTTC
Source organism: Platanthera zijinensis (assembly GCA_039513925.1). Taxonomy (NCBI): domain Eukaryota; kingdom Viridiplantae; phylum Streptophyta; class Magnoliopsida; order Asparagales; family Orchidaceae; genus Platanthera; species Platanthera zijinensis. Next base: position 175,060,971 of record CM077094.1, on the reverse strand, counting down.
TTTGGCGGCTTGTTAAGGGTGGAGGATTTGGTAACTTGATGTAAAGAATGTTTCCCTTTATGAAGAGATTGACAAGGAAATCTTCATGGTGCAACCACCTGAATATGTATCTGAAGAACATCTATGACATGTATGTAAATCGAATAAGTCCCTCTATGCTCATAAGCAGGCACCTAGGGCATGGTATGGGAAGATCGCAGAATGCATCTAGTTCTACTGATACTTCGCTTCAAAGTAAGATTCAAGTCTGTTTGTTAAGAAGAGGGGGGCTTCAGACGTAGTACAGTTGTATATTGACGATATGATCGTCACCGGGAACTCGGAGGAAGAGGTAGCAAGGCTCAGGGTTGAGCTTGCTATCAGGTTTGAGATGAAGGACCATGGGGAGCTCCACCATTTTCTTGGATTCAAGGTTGAGAGGAAGAAGAGCGGCGTGCTCGTTTCCCAAAAGGGATATACGGAGAGAATTGTGAAGCAATTTGGCATACGGGATGGGAAGAGTAGCTCTACTCCTCTAGAGGTCGGTCTAAAGCTTTAGCATTATGAGGGAAGGGTTCTTCCAGATCCCTTGGTGTTCCGAGCTCTCGTGGGGAGTCTCATATATTTGAAGATTACAAGGCCGGATATTGTCTATGTTGTGAGCCGAGTAAATCGATATATGGCGGAGCCGCGGAAGCCTTATCTATTGGAGACAAAGAACATTTTGAAGTGCGTGAAGTCTACCTCGTGTTGATGCGCGAAATGTGACACCGCCTAGTTAACGGGTTGTTCTGTCTCACAAGCTAGGTGAAGAGAGAAGGTTGCGGGGATTAGCGGTGAAGGGAGGAGAGACTACTGGGCAGCTGGTTACTCTGAGTCGCATATGAAGATAGAGAGAAAAACAGAAGAGAGGGCCTCTTGCAGCGGCAACAACAGACTTTGCCCGCCACGGCCTGAATTCCACTCTTGTGATGGGCTTTCCTTTGATTATAATTGAAGTTACAGCTTGAGGTTGCACTTTTACCAGAGAAAACAGAATAAAGAGTACAAAGGGGGAAGCTGGCGGCTAAGGAGAGGAGAATGTCAGAGGCCGCGCGGACTAACCAGAGAGGTGGCAGACCGCGCGGTTAGCTTATCAAGGAGCTCGCTTGGACTAAGCAAGGCAGACTGCTTGATCAAACTTGGAGAAGAAATTGGAGGTCGCGTGGACTGAGAACTGGAGTTCGCAGGACTTGATGCCTGGACCTTGTCCACTCCTCTGTATCTCTTGAATGAGAGGTATGGGTGTCTATTTATAGGCCCGAGGAGGTAACGGTCTTGGTAACGTCACCCCCGGTGAGCCGGTAAGCTGTGCGAGTACGATGCTGAGTCCGCGGAGTCCGCGCCAGGCCGCGCGGTCTAGGACTTGTCTAAAGTTAGTCTTGTTGTTTGCAGACTGGGATGAGTCCGCCCCTGCCGCTAAGCGAGCTCGCGCTGGGCTGTACGAGCTGAGGAGGAGTCTGCCCACTACTGGGTAGAAGCGGACACCGGGAAACTGGAGGGCTAGCTGGCGGACTGCAGAATGAGTCTGCCCAGCCCGCTGTAGAGAGGAGACAGATCACCGGCTGGCGAGCTGGGGTTCATCTGGCGGACTGCGCAATGAGCCCGCCTAACTCGCGGCGGAAGGGTTGAGCAGGCTGCCTGCAGGTGGCATCCTTTGCTTGGGGACAAGGGTTGGCGACCTGGCGGACTGAATAGTCCAAGTCGCGTACTGCTGACTGGAGTCTTGGAGGCAGGTCGCCACTGCTGACTGGAGGCTTGTCGCTGCATGAGGTAGACGACCTGTCGGACTGAGATCGAGTCCGCCTAAAGCTGGCGGATAGGAGAGCTGGTTGCCATCTGGATGTGCGGGTTGGAGAGCTGGTGGGAGGAGCGATTCCGCCTCCCTTAGGCGGACTAAAGGCTGAGTCCGCCACCTTCTGCCGAATAGAAGGAGCAGGTCGCCGCCTCTGGCTGAGCATCTAGCGAGCGGTCTGGATGGATAGGAATTTAATTCCGCCACTCAGTTGAGTAGTTTGCACCTGAGAGGAAGAATGAACCACCACACGGTTATCTGATCTAACCGCGCGGCCTGCAGGGGCGGACTGAGGAAGCAGTCCGCAGCCCCTGCAAAACGAGCGGCTGCTGCGCAACCTGGGCGATCAGACCAGGGAGACCGCCCTAGCCGCGTGGACTTAGCAGACTGAGAGGTCAGTCCGCCCACCCTTAGAAGGAAAGGCTGACAGGTCGCGACCTCCTAGAGCAGGCCGCGACCTCCTAGAGCAGGCCGCAACTTGCGAGCTGGCTACCTTAGGAGGGATCGCCGATTTCGGGGTTAACATAATCCCCGCACTTTTTCAAGTTCTGAAAAGAACTTCGAAAAAGTAGAAGACCAACGAAAATCGTGATCCTTCCCACGAGAAAAGGAAAAGGAAGGGGTAAGGAGAGATGGAACCTGATGTATCTCCTCAGAAAAAAGTTTGCTAATGCCTGTTTTTTCCTGCGATGGAAAAGTTAATGCAAGCGAAAAGAGGTACGTCTTGAGTGTACCTGAGTTGCTTTGTAAAATGAAGAGAATGTGAATGTCTTCCAATGAGCTCTGCAAAACAAAGATGAGAGGAAAGCACCGAAGAATGATAACTCGCAAGTACCTGAAGGAGGCTTGCAAGCACTTGTTATCTTCTACAAAAGGAAGAATGAGTGGCAGATATGAAATAAAACCGAGTTGCAAGTACCTGAAAGGAACTTGCTAATCTCTGCTAATCTCTGTAAGAGAAGAGTAAGCAGCAGATATGATAGAAAAGTAAGGTGCAAGTACCTGAAGAGAACTTGTTAATATCTGTTAATCTCTGCAAAAGAAGAGTAAGCAGCAGATATGATAGAAAAGTAAGGTGCAAGTACCTGAAGAGAACTTGCTAATATCTGCTAATCTCTGCAAAAGAAGAGTAAGCAGCAGATATGATAGAAAAGTAAGGTGCAAGTACTTGAAAAGAACTTGCTAATATCTGTTAATCTCTGCAAAAGAAGAGTAAGCAGCAGATATAGAAGAAAGAAAACTAAGTCGCAAGTACCTGGGTGAAACTTGCGAATGTTGACTGCTGATATGATAAGATATAATTGGATAGCAGAAGAGATACCCGGCAAACTCTGCTATTAACTGAACAAAGATCAAACCGCGATATTGATTGTCTCGCGTGATCAAGTATGATGTTTTATACATGAAATCCAGATCAGCCAGATGGAAACATCTTGATTAGACTTCAATAGCATAGCTTATCAATAAATAGAAATAGATTCCTTGATTGAGTAGTAGATGACAAGAATAAGCATAATCAATCGTTCAACGGATAGAATATATAAGAAATCACAAGCAACCACGCGAAGTGGACATGATTGCTTAAAGAAGCTTTTGGGCTACCACTAGGAAGTGAATTTGACTGCTCTATGAAATGCTATCACGAGGATTGAATCTGATGCCGAACTGGAAATAGGGCTACCACATAAAGTGGGTTTAATTGCCACACGTTTCCTTAAACAATTGAAAAGCAGACTTGGTTGTCACTTTGGAAAATGGGCGACCACTTGAAAAGTGGGTTTTATTGTCGCAAAGAACTTTTAAGCGACCACATGAAGTGGGTTTATTGCTGTAAGAAGTTCTATTTTCCAAATCAACCAGTAGAAAGCAGGCTTGATTGCCTCTTTGGAAATATGGCTACCACATGAAGTGGGTTTAATTGTCGAACGTTTCCAAAATAGGTTCAATCAAGCGAGACAATGAAGCAATAAATGCTTTGGTAAAACAAATTTTACCACTAATAATTTGAGAGTAAGAACTCGATGCTGCAAAAGAGGGCTTTACAATGATGCTTTCAAGCAATATACTCTTGCAATTTGCCTTCTTTCAGCAATTTCTCGACGAGCTTATAAAGAGCTCGACATTTCTCTGTATCGTGACCCACACACGTGGTATTGACAGAATAAATCCTTGTGACATCTCCGACCAGGTCACAGGAAAGAAGGCCATATGAAATTCGGCTCTTGCTGAATAATTTGAAGAACTTATTCCAGAGAAATAGTCAAGCTTGTATACTTCCTTTTAGGTTCATCTTGCTTGTATTGGCGAGAAGCATGATGCTCATTGTCATAAATTTGAATTGATGTACCAGAGGTATCAAGACTTGATTCTGAATGCTTTGATTGAGATGTAGATGAATTCACACGATCATAACATATATGTCGAGATACCGGGAGATTAGAATCTTGATCATATTGTAATAGGTTGTTGTTATGATTAAGAGGTAAATAATTATGAATAGGTCCATCGTCCAGCTAATGAGGTGAGAACTTCTCTGGTGCTTGAGCCATCTGATTCAGACGAGATATATAGCCATAATTCATGGCTTCAGCTCCAACGAACCGATTTGTAAAATCAATAAGATCCCCATAGGTGTCGGGCATTTTTGTAGTGACTTTGAATTTAAGAGGACCTTGCCGAAGTCCGCTTATGAAAGCAACTTTATAGAAGTCTTGATCAATATTAACAATGTCAAGAGTTTCCTTCTGGAATCGATCGATGAAGTGAGCATAAGACTCGTCGTCTCCTTGCTTTATTTGAAAAAGAGCTCCTACGTCTTTCTTTCTCTTCCTAAAGGTTCCAAACCTTGAGAGGAATTCTCTTTGAAGATCATTGAAGCAAGTTATTTACTGAGGCGGTAGGTAGTAGAACCAGTCCAACACTTGAGCACCAAAGGATATGATGAAGAGCTTGCATTTGATTCCATCTGATAGAGCTTTTAATGAAACAATCGATTCAAAAGCTTGTAAGTGAGAAACTGGATCGCTCGTCCCCGAGTAGACTGGCAGACGAGGCTCTTTGAAATCATATGGGACAACTTCTCTTAGGATATGAGGTGTGAAGGGAGAGGAAACTTGTTCTTCTCCTGCAAAATATGTTAGTCCATTTGGTATATGGGGATAAGCATTCATGCTTACCTTATGAAGCTTGCGATGAGAGATGTGAGCTCCTTAGATAGTAGGAGATTGTAGTCGCTACTTGAGATGGACACTTCCGAATGATTAGGTGTGCTCGAGATTTTTTTGATGGAAAATCCCTATACGCCGGGGGCAGATCTCCTTAAGCCGATACCGAAAAGCTTTGAATTTCTGAAATCGGACACTCGGATCAAAAATTATGGCTGTTTGAAGTTAACGTACGCTCTGAGCTTAATCTCATGTCTTCATTGCAACTGTAGTTCATCAACTGCTCAGGATATGAAGGTCGTGTGTTAACTATTGATGTGCGAAATGCGACACCGCCTAGTTAACGGGTTGTTCGGTCTCACAAGCTAGGTGAAGAGAGAAGTTTGCGGGGATTAGCGATGAAGGGAGGAGAGACTGTTGGGCAGCTGGTTACTCTGAGTCGCGTATAAAGATAGAGAGAAAAACAGAAGAGAGGGCCGCTTGCAGCGGCAACAGCAGACTTCGCCCGCCGCGACCTGAATGCCACTCTTGCGACGGGCTTTCCTTTGATTATAATTGAAGTTACACCTTGAGGTTGCACTTTTACCAGAGAAAACAGAATAAAGGGTACAAAGGGGGAAGCTGACGGCTAAGGAGAGGAGAATACCAGAGGCCGCGCGGACTGACCAGAGAGGTCGGCAGACCGCGCGGTCAGCTAATCAAGGAGCTCGCTTAGACTAAGCATAGCGGACTGCTTGATCAAACTTGGAGAAGAAACTGGAGGTCGCGCGGACTGAGAACTGGAGTCTGCAGGACTTGATGTCTGGACCTTGTCCACTCCTCTGTGACACTTGAATGAGAGGTATGGGGGTCTATTTATAGGCCCAAGGAGGTAACGGTCTTGGTAACGTCACCTCCGGTGAGCCGGTAAGCTGTGCGAGTACGATGTTGAGTCCGCGGAGTCCGCGCCAGGCCGCGCGGTCTAGGACTTGTCTGAAGCTGGTCTTGCTGTTGGCAGACTGGGATGAGTGCGCCCCTGCCACTGAGCGAGCTCGCGCTGGGCTGTGCGAGCTGAGGAGGAGTCTGCCCGCTTCTGGGTAGAAGCAGACACCGGGAAACTGGAGGGCTAGCTGGTGGACTGCAGAACGAGCCCTCCCAGCCCGTTGTAGAGAGGAGGCAGATCGCCAGCTGCCGAGCTGGGGTTCATCTGAGGGATTGCGCAACGAGCCCGCCTAACTCGTGGCGGACGGGTTGAGCAGGTTGCCTGCGAGTGGCATCCTTTGCTTGGGGACGAGGATTGGCGACCTAGCGGACTGAATAGTCCAGGTCGCGTACTACTGACTGGAGGCTTGGAGGAAGGTTGCCACTGCTGACTGGAGGCTTGTCGCTGCATGAGGTAGGCGACCTGTCGGACTGAGATCGAGTCCACCTACAGCTGGCAGACAGGAGAGCTGGTTGTCGTTTGGATGTGCGGGTTGGAGAGCTGGTGGGAGGAGCAAGTCTGCCTGCCTTAGGCGGACTAAAGACTGAGTCCTCCACCTTCTGCCGAATAGAAGAAGCAGGTCGCCGCCTCTGGCTGAGCATCTAACGAGCGGTCTGGACGGATAGGAATTCGAGTCCGCCACTCAGTTGAGTAGTTCGCACCTGAGAGGAAGAATGAACCATCACACTGTTATCTGATCTAACCGCGTGGCCTGCAGGGGCGGACTGAGGAAGACGTCTGCAGCCCCTGCAGAACGAGCGGCTGCTGTGCGACCTGGGCGGTCAGACCAAGGAGACTGCCCTAGCCGCGCGGACTGAGAGGACTGAGAGGTCAGTCCGCCCACCCTTAGAAGGAAAGGCTGACAGGCCGCGACCTCCTGGAGGAGGCCGTGACTTGCGAGCTGGCTACCTTAGGAGGGATCGCCGATTTCGGGGTTAACACCTCGGACATGGGCCTCTTTTACGAGTGGGACACGGGCTTCAAGCTATATGGCTACATAGATGCTGATTATATGGGAGATTCTGATGATCGTAAATCGAAATCAGAATATGTCTTCATGTGCGGAACGCTAACTATCTCGTGGTGTAGCAAGAAGCGAGATTCAGTATCTGTCTTCACTACGGAAACTGAGTACAAGGCTTCAGCCTTGGCAGTTCAAGAAGTCATCTGGCAAAGGAGATTAGTGGCATACATCCATGAGGAGGTGTGGGGTCATACTCTGTTACACGGTGACAATGAGAGTGCTCTCAAACTGCTTAATAATCCAGTTTGTTACGCGCATACCAAGCACATCGAGATCGAGCATCACTTCATTCGGGAGAAGGTGATGGAAGGATCTTTGATGGTTGAATATGTGCAGAGTTAGGACAATATAGCGGATATCTTCATGAAGTCATTGTCGAAGAGACTGTTTATTCGGTTACGGGGGTTGCTCGGGCTGGTTTCCACTTCTCACTTCAAGGGGGTGTTGAATTTGTTGAAGTGGAAGTGAAGTAAAGTGGGTCGGTATGATATGCCAGACCGCAGAGACCGTCAGCGGTCTGGTGGGTAGAAGGTGGTGGTTAGCCGGTTTTCAGCTTCTTCTCTTAACACCTCCGGTTTCGATCAGCAAGCACCTTGGGAGGTAACTGAGTGATTAGCTGTCTAACCACGGTTGTTGCGGTCTGAACTGTGAGACCGCGCAGTCCGCTTGAAACTGTCAGGTTCTCTAGCTCGCAAGAAGGCAGGCGGTTAGCGCGGTTTTTGGAAGCTAACAACATAGTTTGTTGGAGCCTTCTCAGGCGAATTAATGCCAGAGTTCGTTGGATTGTTGTTGACTTGGTCACAGTGTTGTGGCAAGTCTGGTTAGTTGCCTAGTCGCGGGTTGCTATGATAAGCGGTCTGGAGTGGAGACTGCTGAACTATACAGTCTGGTACATCAGACCGTCATGGAAGCGAGCTTGGCTCAGGACGCGTGTTTGATCTTCTCAAGTCCACACGGACTGAGGCAAGTATTCGCTCTTTTATGCGGGTTTTTGATTCTAGTTCCATATGCGGTTAGATGGTTTTCTCGGGCCGACGCTTGTATCCGCACTTGTGCGGATAGGTGATGCTAGCTGTAGGATGACGGGTGATTATCTATCGCTATGGGCGGTGACCGCACTGCACTTGTCGCCTATAAATAGGAGTCCCTGGCTCGTCATAAACAACAAGAATAGTGAGAACTTAGCTCGCACTTTAATCTTGCGGTTAAGATTTTCTAACCAGCGCGACTAAATAAAGTTGACTCTTTGTGCAGGCTGTGCAGCTAGTATCAGGCGGCTAGGCAACTAGTGGGAATCTTGGTGAGGAACAGATCACAGTTTACAGTCAGTGGTATGCAACAGGTCGCGGCTAGGCGGCTTGAAGTCTCTCCCTCGGGGTTGCGGTTAAGTCGAGCAGTTCACTCGGTCTATCAGTGGGTTCTACTCAAGTTCATCAACATTCAATAACAAGCAATCTGTGTGGCTAGTTGCGGTTTGGGGACTTTGATAGTTTTGGCGGACAAGACTTGCGGTTTGGCGGCTTGTGCGGTTTGACGGCTTGTGCGGTTACAGCTTGTTGTCCGTGCAATTACAGCTTGCTGTCCGCGCGGTTTCTTTTTTGCCTGGAGTTGCTTTTTTATTTTCATTGGATACATTGTGAAATCATGTCTCGCAATGTATGTCTCGCTTTGTAAAGAAGTTTGTGATTATTCCAAGTTTTGAGACTCTTGTGCTTCTACTGCTGCTGAATTCTACTTAACTTGTTTATGGTTGAGTGTTCCTACGACCTCTTTCGGCTTCCTAGTGAAATTTGTGCATGCTTGCAATCATCATTGTCAAAGACTGGGTGTATTATCCCAAGTTTGCCAAGTTCTGCAAGACTCACTGCTATGTTGGCGAGCACTACTTTCCCAGGATGCTTGCAATTGAATCACCACATCTTTTGGTAAACACAAGTCTAACTTTGGTGGATTGGTCGAGAGGTGGGGCTCATCTCGCTACATTCGGGCCTGTTGATGCCACAGACGCATTTCCAAAGAAAATTCTCAACAGACATGCATGTTCCTATGACGCCAACTCAACTGTATGTCATCTCTTTGGCATGAAGTTTTCTCCGAGTGCTTTGGAACCTTTGTAAAGGCTTGCGCCTCACTTGTTGGGCTTTTAGAGTTTCTAGCACATTTTTTTTATAATTTTGGACCCCCTATCTCTTGTACATGTGAACGTCGGAGCACACACTTGAGTTTTGGCGAGGCAAGGCAGGGAGCAGATGAATGATGATGGTGGCACGTGATTTTTTTTGTCCGTTGGGCAAGTCCTTATTATGAGAGAGACGACATGGGGTTTCTTTGAAAAGTCAGGATCGTTGGGCAAGTCCTATTATGAGAGAGACATGGGGTTTCTTTGAAAAGTCGGGATCATTGTGTGGCCAAGGGTGTCCGCCCACTTTGTCATCCAATAGATCTTTAATGGCATCTCATTGTTTTCCTCTCAAAACAACTTCAACATGTGTACTATATATGAGAAATTGATTAAGTTTTACTGTGTTCTTCACGTTCTAGCATGAGTGTATATCATCTAACTGTCATTTGTATTTTTATAATTTGGCATGTTGCACTCGACTTATAGTAATGATAGCCTTTTTTGTTTGTTTAGGTTGGTTAAATATTTCAATGATTGCAGGCAGTTCAAGAAGCGACCGTTTACCACCACAAACATACTGCCAACACAAACATGCTGCCAACACAAACATGCTACCAACACAAACATACTACCAACAAAAACATACTACCAACAAAAACATACTACCAACACAAACGGTAAACAGAAGATTTGAAGAGGCGCTAAATAAGAATTCGGGCTCCAAGCAAAAAAAAAACACTTGCACAGGCGGACGTAAACCGGCAAACACCGCCTAATATTATATTGAATGCCATGAAATTCACTGCATTAAGCATGATAACAAGAGAACCCAGCCTATACTTACAGATAATATGAATGATCCTCAAACCCTCTAATGGACATGTTTATTTTCAGCTTTGTATCTACAGGCTATACATTTAAAAATTCCACAATGTCGGTAGAAATTTATTAAACTTCTTTTTAAAAAAAAAATTAGAGCTTTAAGGCTTAAATGCTTAATACATGCATGACCATCATGCAATTGCAGGTGTTCAGCATCCCTGTAGATCCCTCCAGTTTAGATAAACCAGCCCTGATCTATAGTGAGTGTAGGCGGCTGCGACAACCAAAACATGAAAGAGCTGGTGGCTGTGGCCAGCAATGTCGAATCTCCCAGGCTTCCATCTTTCAGGTATTCTGGTAGCATACACGACCGCCCCAACTCCATACAGAATTCCCATTAACACTTCGTACTGCGTCGTATGGAGAGCCTCGGGCCGGTGTCTGAACACAAACAATTTATGCAGCACCGGCACAACTCCCGACACCCCCATGCCGAAGAACAGTCCCGCCCTTAATGCCCGGTATTCTGGATTTTGGAAGATCGGAAGCAGTGATACGGTGATGGACGTGCACCCGAGAAGAGTGATGGCGCCGAGGTAGAGACTGCAGAAGAATGGGTCGCACATGAATGAGTAGTACACTGGGAGGATAGAAGGACGTGGAAATAAGAGCCGCAATGCCGGCATAGTCAAGCCGGAGCATGATGTAAGCCATGCGTCGGGAATGGCAAGATAGAAGATGGCACACGCTGCTTGCAAGAAGGCAGAACATCGCCCCGCCTAGGAATGCAAAGAATGGCCACCGGGGAATCTGGCGTACAGACAACGGCACGATCAGGTTTGCCACATCATTCAACCTGTTGCTATGCTGCAGATCAGCTCTTCTCAGCACCTCAGACAATTGTTGCAGTGGATGTATGTCTGCAACCTTAGGAACCTTCATTGCCGTGTATATGGTGAGGGAAAGGAAAAGGAAAAATCCAATCAAGTGCCTGTGAATAATAGTATGTGTTAGTAGATATGAAACCAATAATGCTAATTGGAATTTCTACAAGCAACGGAAGATAATTGAGTCCATAAACTTAGGGAATTGCCAACATCAAGAAAGCCGTGCTCGGATGAAAAACAATAAGGTTCCGCCATTCTTCTGTAAAAGCTGGGGATTTCTCCCTTGAGATCCCACAGTCGCTCAACAAATACTAAGGATTTTCCAGTGAACATCGAAAAAGATCTCTTGCGCACACCAAACTCAAAAACAATGCTAAGAGAACATAACAATTCCAATTTTGAATTCGTGCTTTTTTTGACTGAATTATTCATATACTGCTTGATAAACCAAGAAAACCAAGTATTAAAAAAACACTGGAAAACAAAATGTGACATTTTCTTCTTAGACACCCGAAGACTTCACTAAACAATCGCACATTCCTCTAGCCCATGAATATGTCTCAAAAGATCATTTAGCTCACCAATATATATATCTTATCTTATCTTATCTTATATATATAAGGGAATATAGATATTTGAGGCACACCATATATTGAATATTGGCCCTTGGATCATGAGAGAGAGCATGAGAAGGGGGAGATTTGGGAGAGAGAGTGGAGGGAGAGAGAGAGGGGGGAGAGAAGGAGAGAGAGGGGGGAGAGAAGGAGAGAGAAAGAGGGGGAGTGATAAAGAGAGAGAGAGATGAATTAATTTTTATAGATTAAATTTTGCAAAATTGTATAAAATAAAAATAGGAATAGTACTTCATATTTTTTGCGGTCATTTTAAGTACTCATATGTATATGTTTTGAAAAAAAAGATTTCGGGTGCGTGCGCAACCCGCTCATAGGCGGGCACAGCGATGCATCGAGCACGGGCGAAGCCCGTGCGCAGGTGGGCGAAGCCCTCCTGAATGCGGCCAAAGGCCGCCCGAGAGCATCGAGCACGGGCGTAGCCCGTGCGAAGATGCTCGTGCGTGTGTGTGTATATATATATATATATATAATATATATATATATATATATATATATATATATATATATATATATATGTAATGTGTTCATTACAGGGTACTCTTCTGGCAGTTTGCAAAATTACAAAGACCTCCCCAATGTTTCAAAATTACAAAAAAACTCCCCTACAAAGACCATTAGAATTTTAGATGAAATCAACAACAAATATTTCTGATTTTTCAACTTTTCCTTTGCAATAATTCAAATTTGCCAACGGATGGGCAGCCAAAGGATAGGCATGGAAAATTAAGTTACTATAAAAAAAAACTTGGAAAAACAAAATACATTTTAGCTGATTTTATCAGTTTTCATCTAAAATTTTAAAGGAAAGGAGATTCTACAAACAGAGCATGGAGATTTCTGTAATTTCAAAATATAAAACGGGAAGAGATTGCGTTAACTTAACTCCATACACACTCATAAGAGAGAAATATTTATCAAAATGCCGGATACCACTCTATTATGTAATGTGTTCATTACCGGGTACTCTTCTGGCAGTTTGCATAATTACAAAGACCTCGCCAATGTTTCAAAATTACAAAAAACTCCCCTACAAAGACGATTAGAATTTTAGATGATAAATAGATAGTATCAATAAAAATATTTCTGATTTTTCAACTTTTCCTTTGCAATAATTCAAATTTGCTAAGGATGGGCAGTCAAAGGATATCATGGAAAATTAAGTTAATATAAAAATAAACTTGAAAAACAAAATACATTTTAGCTGATTTTATCACTTTTCATCTAAAATTTTAAAGGAAAGGAGGTTCTACAAACAGAGCATGGAGATTTCTGTAATTTCAAAATATAAAAGGGGAAGAGATTGCATTAATTTAACTCTATACACACACTCATAAGAGAAATATTTATCAAAATGTCGGATACCACTCTGTTAGGGATCCTTTTCGGATCCTTCGCCGTTTATCAAATTATGGAGTTCGTATTAAGAATCAAGTCGCATTATATTAATATTAATGTATTTTTAATATTTCATGCATCTTCATGTATTTACGGGTGTGCCACCCTGGAGTTCTATAAATAGACCCATGGAGTCTTGTATGAGGTTATCAATGAAATGAAGTTCTAATTCTTTTCCCTTGTTGTGAGATCTTGGTGGCTCTCTCCTCCAATGAGCAACCCCGCTTAAGCAGACGCTGTTCCGGATCCACGGTATCCTCCACCACCACCATCATCTCAGCCTCCGGTCACTACTCCGGCGAGTTACCGCCATTACGGATGTAGGCCTGTAACAACTTAATATTAGAGCTATCTTTCCTCGGCTTGACGCTCCGTTGTCGTTCATCTCCCGCTGCACACATTGCCTCTACTCCCTCCATTCGACCATAGCAAGCCAGCCCCACAGCCACTAGAGTCTTCCAATGCTACTCTTTCCTCCATTCAAGTCTTCAACCGCTCGACTCTACCTTTGCACACATTGCCGCGCATTTGATGTTTTGGACCGGCTCATTCACGGGCCTAATCCCTGCCGGTCGAGCCCACAATATGGGTCGCGGCCCTGCACACCCGACCCTTCTCCGCACGTGTTCTCGGTGCGACGGGTTGTTGAGGCGGGGGCTCGATCCTTCGACCTCCTTGATATAAGCTCTTAACGCTAGCTCATATCACCAACTGATCCGCGGCTTAGTTGGTGATGTGAGCTAGCGTTAAGAGCTTACATCAAGGAGGTCGAGGGATCGAGCCCCCGCCTCAACAACCCGTCGCACCGAGAACACGTGCGGAGAAGGGTCGAGTGTGCAGGGCCGCGGCTCATGTTGTGGGCTCGACCGGCAGGATTAGGCCCGTGAATTAGCTGGTCCATAACATTCTCCAGCCGCACTTGGTCAATAATATAAAAACTGGAAATTATTAAGCATTTTTTTAGTAATTATAAATTTAATTATATAAAATTTTAATATAGATTGCCTTATTTTTTATTCCCAGCTGCTGATATTAATACTCTATCCATCCATCAGCCCACTTCATGCCCTAATCAGAACCCAATACCTTTGGTTCTTCACTAGAGCGAAGGCAAATGAATCTGCGGTGGCTCCTGTGTGAAGGCAGCGAAGCTTGGTGACTCGTGTGAAGCTAAAGCTTTCTTTTGCTACGATGATCAACCCCTATCTTGATCACCTTTCTCTTTCTTGAAACAGAGGCTCGTAATCCCTTCTTAGGTATATTTAAATCCAGTTATCAATTAGTCACCAAATTGTTTTGGTCTTTAAATTATTTTATTTAATGACTAAATTTTTTTGGTCCTTAATTTTTTTTATGTAATAACTAATTTTTTTGTCACTAATTAAAAAGATTAGAATAATTTAATATTAAAATTTTTATGGTAACAAACATTGGTACAAAAAATACTATTACTATTTAGAAATGAGTTTTTAGAATCTATATCGGATATAAAGAGAGAATTCCCTCCAAAATTATAGTAAATTTTTTGCCTAATAAAAAAGAAAATCAAACTAAAAGTGAAAAACCTGCAGATTTCCCTCCTCTTCCGATCACTTCATTCCCCCAGCATGGGTGAGAATCCTCGCAAAGCAAGAAACCTCTTTGCCCGCTCCTCCATCGCAACTTCTTCAAAACCTCTTTGTCAGCTCCATCACAACTTCCTCAAGACCTCTTCGGAAAGAGCCCCTTTATTGAAGCCCATCCCCTTTGTTGCCTGCTCCTCCACTGCACGCACACCCACCTGCATCACCATCTCGATTCCATATATATTAGTCGCTCTCTACTCCTGCAACGTCACCTCGCTGACAACTCTCTACCATTCATTCCTACATCCAAGGTTGGCATCCAGGCTTGGAAACCCTTCAGCAGCCTACTTCTGCGTTGTTTGAAGTTCACCTCTTCTTCCTAGTTCCAAACCCCTCATCCCCTTCGATTTTGGACTCATGTAGCGGAGTATGTATGCATTTTTTTCTGCATCTTTTCCGTGTTTTTAATAATTTCTGAATTATCAGGCAGTGTTTTCAATACCTAGACAAAACGACCAACTCTGACCTAGAGGACAGAATTTGGACATATTGGCTAGGTCACTTCTCATGACCATTTGGTATGATCTCTTCACATGACAATTTGGTATTTACCTTTCAGTTGGAATCCGGTCCGTTCGGCCCCCTGGAATTGGAATTCAGTCAATTCCAAAACCAGCGGGAATTGGAATTGGCTGAATTCCAATTTTGTTGTTCGGCTGATGTGCAGAATTGAGCATCAAGCATTGAAATTGGACAATTCTGCTATTCGGATGCATAATGAAATTCAAATTAACAAAGTAGAAAAACTAATACAGAAAATTATGTTTTAGATGAATTTGTTTGATTGGATGGTGGAGGGGAGTACTATAATTATCAACTTTCTATGTTTGATTGATGGTTAAATATATTAAAAATGGATAGAACTTGTCATTAGTAATTTTTATGTTGTAGATGAATATGAATGATTAAATTTTCGATTTGGAAATCACTGATGCCAGTAGGTTTATAGTAACTTGGGGAGCGAATATATATTCTCCTTCTAGGCGAGAAATTGATGTGCCCGTCTATATCTAGAGAATGAGTCAAAAAGAAAGAGTGAGCTTGAGCGAGTGAGGCAAGTAACATGGACTTCTCTTCCTAGAGCATAATCCATCCTTTTAATATTATTTTGCTTCTACATCTTTATAAGGGGAGGCCTTGGCGCACCAGTAGAGGTGTTGTTGTGTCAACTTGAGGCCACGAGTTCAAGTCCTGAAAGCAGCCTCTTGCAAAAATGCAGGATAAAGTTTGCCTGCATTTTACTCTTGTGGTGGGACCCTTTCCCAGACCCTCACTGTGCGGGGATGCTTTGTACACCAGGCTACCCTTTTTTTTACCAATTTTATATGATTAACAAAAATGATCACATTATTAACTGTGAGCTAAATCGTGAAATTTCTCATGGATCAACGATTCTTAAATTTAATACAATTTTAACTATTTATTGAGCATGTGAAAAATAGGATGATCTTATTATATAAGTGTTATGTTTGAAGTTATTTCTCCCTTATGTTTTCTTGGATTTTTGTGCTGGTAGATGGAGCGTGCAAACTTATTTATCAAAAAAGGGAGACTTTTCGTGTCTTTTGAACTAGTCTATAGTAAACTTCTTTTCCCTTGGATATAAACATGATCTGCAGCTCTATTTATAGCAAGGATATTCCCTATCTTTGAATTAAATGCATCTTTGATCTAAATGCCATAAATTAATTAAATTGTCATGGGCTTTCCACAACTTTCTTGTTATAACTGAAAATTTTTAACTCTTTTCTTTACTCTAATCATGATGATAAAAGGTTGTAACATTTTTTGGGACACATGATTTCTATTTTTTTTTCTTTTTATGGGGAGAAATGAATTCTTTAAGTTTTTTTTATTTTAAGCATATCTAAATTGCATCCATTCACATAGTATCTCTTATAAAATTATGAATTGCTTCATACTAGGATGAGATGAAGACTCTCGATCGAGACCTATCATCGGCAAAAGATTCTGCAATAGGGTAACAGTAGATGTTGCAAATGAATGGAAAGATATAATGACAAAGTTATGCTGGTTAAACAATGGCTTGATCGAAGATTTCTTGTTGGTGGTGCAACAGTAAATGCACAAGACATTATTCGCTCTGTCATACACTTTAATAGAGATCCATGGCCTAAGGTCTTTGATAGTGCCAAGGATCTAGTCAAGAAAATGCTTATCTCCAATCCAAAGCAGTGTCTATCAGCTCAAGAAGTGCTAGCTGCTCCTTGTAATTGATGCTTTCATTTAGTGTTCACAAAATGTTTTTTTCATGCATTTTGTACACGAATTGATGCATTTTGTACATGAATTGATGCATTTTGTACACGAATTGATGCATTTTGTACACGAATTGAAGCATTTTGTACACAAATTGATGCATTTGTGAAAGTTGCACAATTTTGTATATGATTTTGGGTCATGCTTTAGGCATTTGGATATAGTATTTTTCTCGTGCAAACCATCCTTTGTTACAGAATTCTAAGAAGATGCTAAATGTAAATTTGGGCTGCGAGCAAGACTCCAACAAATCTATGTTATGACAAGTTCAAAAAGAGAGCTCTCTGTGTATGATTCTTCTGCTGTGTCGTCATGTTTTAACTTTTTTTATGAGATATCGTGCTTGAAATCATGTACTGTTTGGGGACAAATTTGCAAGTTGTCACGGAGCATTTGACTATGGAGGAAGTTGCAGACATAAAGGTTCAAGTCTATGGGCATAAACAATAAGGGAAGTGTACAACCTGTATTCGACGAGGGGGACCAAGCCTAAGTATAGGCCTCTGACCTCAAAAGGTTAACTATTGACCAAAAGGAAGGGCCTCAGTGAAGACACGTGGAGCTCAACGGAAGCTTGGCAAGATAGTACAACAGTTCACTTGCGATCTCCTCTCGAGCTCGCGAGCGAGCTCACCTAAAGAACGTCAGCTCAACGGCGAGCTCGATAGAGCGAATTGGCAAACCCGCTCCACAATCTACAGCTCGCCAGCAAACTCTCTTTCCAGGCGGCCTCCAGGTCAGCGAGCTCGGACCCAGGGACCCTAACTCCGGTGACCTCTCCCAAGGAGATCTCTTTCGGGTTACCAACTTCACATATTCTCCAGGAGTAAAGTCACCCAAGGAACAAGTATCAAGTATCCAATAAAGGTGGGAGCAGATCATGTACCCCCCCCCCCCCCGGATTGCCTATGATTAGGACCCCATGACACAAGTTGAGGGCATGCTGACCCCCCCCTGGATTGCCTATGAAAGGACCCCCATGACACAAGTTGAGGGCATGCTGACCCCCCCCCCACACACACACACACACGCACAAGATTCACATTTGCTACGTCCATGTCTTCCTAGTGTCGAGCTCATCTTTGTTTTAGGGGGTAAAGTTCCTATAGACTTCTGGCGGGACCTCCTCACTGCAGCACGAGGGTCTTGTTTCTCGATAGTCGGTGCTACAGGTATAACAAGTTCTACAGCTCTCAGAATTTCATATTCATCTGAGAAGATCAAAGCTCTTCTGCATTCTTGGAGGGGATTATCAAAGGGCAGGAGCTGGCTAGACATAGGGGAAAATATATTTTAAAATAATTAATTACCTAAGGCTTGCCTGAAATTAATCTACCTCCTAATTAATGGACCTATGCATTTAGGGTCTCGTTGGTCGGTCACACCAACGAGCCAAACCAAAACTTGTGTGAACTCGCGCGATACAAAATTACATCAAAAGCGCTAATAACATGCGCGACAAAACATAATCATACAACTAAGCGCGAAGACATTCGCGACAAAAGAAAAAATACATGTGCAATAATAAAACTAAAAAGATGCACTGCGGGTTGCATCACTTCTTGGCAGAATCAGCGGAAGCAAGACGAAGGTGAGGATGTTTGACCCATCAACGATCAATCAAGTGGCCAACTTTGTCACAATGAGAGCAGAGAAATTTAGAATAACCACAGCCTCCAGTATGGCCACCTCGATCACTAGAATTGTCCTGACGTGCAGGATAAGCAACAATATCAGAAGAAGGAGAAGGAAGCAAAGGACGCTGAAGCAGAGTTGTAACAGTAGAAATGCGAGCAGCAGTAGCATCGAGAGTCGGAGTATCCGCCTCGCCTAGAATCTGCTGACGAATCATGTCATACGAATCAGGAAGATGAAGCAAGTAGCAAACTACAAGAAGTTCCTGAAAATGTTATTGTTGTTCAGCAAGATCAGCAGAAAAAGAACGATGTTGAAGAAGTTCAGCCCCAAGACTCTGAACCTCCTGATAAGCAGCAGCAGGGATCATAACAGGACGAGCAAAGAGATCCGCATATAGAGTATAGATGCGCAAAGTCTGAGCCCCCTTGGAATATAGAGCAGCAAGATGATTCCATGCATCTTTGATAGTTTGATCATGTCTGATGACAGAAAGACATTCATCAGACAAACTGATAGCCAACCAAGTGCAGACCAAGACATCAGAAGCATCTCAATCATCATAAGTGGCTGAGCAAATAGGAGGGGGTCATCAGTCAAATGAGAGCGCTTACGCTGAGAACGTAAAAGAAAGACAAAAGATACAATCCAGTCAGGATAGTTTGGGCCAGTAAGCTAGGACACAGTACCCAAATTACCATAAGTAGACACGGAAGTAGAAGCAAGAGAGGGAGGAGCAAAGAAAGTAGCAGAAGAAGACGGAGTGTCCATGAAGAAGAAAAAAAAGCCGCACAGTTAAGCAGTAAAACCGCGCGAACAAGCAGGGATAAAAGAACCCGCGAGAAAAGGAGAAGAGACCGCCCGGTCTCGGTATCAACACACCAGCAGCAGGAAAGTTATTGCGACCAAAAGACGGTACCAAAACAGAGAAACCGGGCGAACAGAAAGGAGCACAAGAAACCGCACGAACAAGCCGCAAACAACGCGACCAGAAAGAAAGGGAGGGAAGAAGCCGGAAGAAGGGAGGGAAAAAGAAACCGTGTTGTTACAAAAGTCAAACTGCAAACAAGGCGGAGCAAACAAAATGGAGCAAAGGACCGGTTTCCCTCTGAGAACCAAGTGAAAATAAGAGAGAAATGAACAAGAGGTAAATAAACCGCAAATTTTATTGCTCCAAAAAGGTAAGTATTACATAAGTATGCCCCCTTATTTATAGAAAACGGGGAAGATGAGAAATTACAAATGTACAATACACGATGTGGGACTAAACTTAAGCCGGGCGGCTTGTGCGGTTTGACAAATGCAAACCGCACACTACACAAAATACAATAATACATCCTGCGGCCACTAGAGAAGACCGTCATAATCTATGGAAGACCGCCAGACAAGTCGTCAGGCTGCACCTGCGGGTTGCCACCATACCACAGTGCGGCTACCCATCACTTCACTGCTGCGGCTTCAATCAAACAACTGCAACTTCACAAGACCGCTGCGGCTAACACCTAAACCACAGCTGCGACCTCCTGCCAGGCCGATGCAGTTTAACCCCAGATCACTGATGTGGCTCCATACAGGCTGCTGCGGCTTCACCAGACCGCTGCGGCTAATCAACCAGACCGCTGATGCGGCTAACAACCGAGGAATAACTGCGGCCTCAAACAAGCCCATTGGAAAACCATCCCAATAACTCGATGTGCTAAACCGCCAGAAGCCCGACAGTACAAACCGCTGTGGCTAGAACGGTTAACCGCCCGAACTGAGTTCCAACAAACCTCAATCTGAGCGGATGTATTGCGTAACCCCGCAAGTTCTTCTCTTTCGTGAAGACGAACCAGGTCACCAGTTGCCAGCTCGGCAAACCGGGCCGGCGAGCCCATTCTACGAGGACATTGCGAGTGCACTAGTTCCAGAAGGTTTCACAAGCCGTCTCTCAGCTACTACATATGTAAAGATTATTCCCTCCACCAGTTGCAGTAGTTTGGGGATGTAGTTTCCGTCCAGAGCATGACGGGTGTCTTCAAGTGCAGATTTTTCACAATCACCTTCAAGGGGAAGGCCCAGGACAGATTTCACCAGTTGTCGGCATATTCTATCTACTGTTTCGAAGATCTGCGCTTACTCTTTAGGGTGCAAAGAGAAAGTCCCGGTGTTACGAGGCCATTACATGGGTGGACCGCCAGCTGACTTCACGCACGGCTCAGAGTTTTTCAGGGGCCTTATGCAAGCCCTCCATGTGGTGACGAATAATGTCCTCGGATTATCGGATGTGCTTTGCCATCCTCGTCATGTCCCCGGGGAGACCCGTGCTCCTGGAAAGTATATGGATGTCATCCTCTAACTATTGATGGTGGTGATCCACCTCAGCCATCTTCCGTTTCAGGCTTTGGATGTCAAAGTATTTACGTCCTGCACTATAAAGTCGAGGCTCAAACTCCTCCACCAAAGCCAACCAAGATTCGACTGCGATGAGGCGGCGATTGAGCTCGCTCGCAACCAATGTCTTCAGCCGCATCTCCTGGGAAGCAACCACGACGATCTCTGAACTTGCCAAAAGATTCACCCGGATCAGCAAGGAACTCGCTGACAGGTGAGTTCCCACGTCAGCGAGACATATCTACAGGAGGAGCTGGACTGTAAAAAGTGCAAGGCAGAGATTAAGCAGTTGTCTGCTCGGCAAAAGTATCCATATATAGCTTGAGTACATCAAAGATGATTTGGAGTCTTACCGTCACGACGAGGAGAACGCACGCGAGGAGAATGCACGCGAGGAGAATGCACGCGAGGAGAATGCACGCGAAAATGCATGTGAGGAGAACGGGTGCGAGGAGAATGCATACGAAAATGCGTGAGGAGAACGTGCGCGAGAAGAATGCATGCGAGGAGAATGTGTACGAAAATGCGGGTGAGGAGAACGCGTGCAAGGGGAATGCGTGCGAGGAGAGCGCACGAGTGGAGAATAGCTGCGGAGTCTTCTGTACATGCGATTGTAGCGACAGTCTTGAGAGCCATGTCATTGGCGAATCCCGCAAGACTCACCAACATCTAGACAAAGCGGCACAGCCACCTCCTTCCTGCGAAGCGCTGTCTTGACGGCGGATGTGCTAGAAGATATCACGACAGTGGGAGCTCGCGATGCAACTGGCAAAGGGGCCAGGACGAAGCCCGTCGCAGGTAGCCTATGAGTCCCAGGAGGATGCGAGCCATGAGGAGTCAGTGGCAAGTACAGTCTAGTGGGACTTACAGCGATCGAGGAGGCGACAAAGGTGATCTCTGCATGTGGTAAAAGGCGATCTCTGCATGTGGTACGGACTTCAACAGGCCTTGAGGCCGCACCCACCTATGACTGGGGGTGGTAATAGCAGCGAGTTCTTGGTTTCAACAAGAAGAATCACCCTTGAAGAGCTCAAACGCGGACTTCAAAAACATGGCTACTGGTTCCAGATCAAGATGTCAAGATATTAATGGATGTTCAAAGTGTTTCCAATTATGTTAATCACTATAAATATTGACATTTTTTAAAATGTAAAATGTGTCAGAAGAGAGTTTGTAACATCTATTTGTGAATGTTAGAAGAGCGTTTGCAACAATTACTAAGGATTAGGATTTCATGGGTTCACGTCTTTTTATCGACGATTTATTCGAATTTTTAGTACCATAATTGCTCGCGTTGTTGATTTTTAAAAATGGATAATTCATTACTGAGGAGGCGGACAAGCCTTTCAGCTGGTGAAAGAGAGACTAGTACTCCGTTTTTCGCATTACCCGATTTTGACAAAAAAATTGAGGTTGATTGCGGTGCATCAATTATAGCATCGATGTCGTTTTGAGTCGGGAGGGTAGGCCCATTGAACACTGATCATGAGGCCCTAAAGCATCTAAACTCTCAAAGTGAGATCAGACAACATGTCAAATGGGTAATATATCTTACAAAGTTCACATTTCATCTCAAACACAAACCAGGAGTTACAAATCGAGTAGATGATGTCCTTAGTCGACGAACGCACTTATTAGTCCCTCTTTAGCCATCGTTTTAGACATGGACTCCCAATGAGACCTATATGCTCCTGACGTATTTTTTGGCACTACTTGGACATTGAGTCAGTCGAGTGGAATTGATCCACTACTCAATATATTATAAGTGAGGGAGAATTATTTAGGGGGACTAGCCTTTTCATCTGTGAAGGACCACGTAGGGAGGCCTTACTTCAAGAGATGCACACATCAGAATTAGGAGGACACGTAGATCAATCCAAGTTGTGAGATCTCGTTAGCACTAGATACAATTTGGCCTAAGATAAAACAAGACGATATTGACATCTTTAGACAGTGCATCATTTGTAAAAGGCGCAAAATGTGGGCTTATATACTCCCCTATTGATATGTGAGAGGCCTTGGGATGATATTTCAATAAACTTTGTTGTGGGACTTCCTCACACTAAAAGAAAAGTTAACATTATTTTTTGTAGTAGTAAATCGTTTCTCAAAAATGGCGTATTTTACATTATGTAGAAAAACCTCCATTTCCGTACACGTTAAAAAAAAAATTAATGAGATTGTCAAATTACATGGGTGTACAACCCCGTGTTCGCCGAAGGGACTCAGTTAAGCGGGCGGCTCACCCTCAGCCCACACATCTAGGGGTTGCCCCGAGCGGCCCAGCCCTACCCGCCTCTCCTAGGTGGGTCGGCCTGCGCCCGCCTAGGCGGGCCACCTTCTGACCCGCGCCTTCCCAGGCGGGTCAGCCTCTGGCTCGCGCCTATTTTGGCGGGTCAGCCCTGCCTGCCACTCCTTGGCGGGCCACCTTCTGACCCGCGCCTTCCCAGGCGGGTCAGCCTCTGGCCCGCGCCTATTTTGGCGGGTCAGCCTTGCCCGCCACTCCTTGGCGGGCCATCTTCTGACTCGCGCCCTCCCAGGCGGGTCAGCCTCTGGCCCGCGCCTATTTTGGCGGGTCAGCCCTGCCCGCCACTCCTTGGCGGGCCATCTTCTGACTCGCGCCCTCTCAGGCGGGTCAGCCCCTGGCCCGCGCCTATTTAGGCGGGTTAGCCCCGCCCGTCCCTCCTAGGCGGGTTGGCCCGCGCCCTCCCAGGCGGACCGTCTACAACCTGCGTCCTTCTCGGCGAGCCAGCCTCCGGCCCGCGCCTCCGGCCCGCGCCTCCCGCCGAGTAGAGGCATTGTAGGGTTGCTCGTCCAGCCCTCAGTGGGGAGGGATTTCTTACCATTTTGCCCCGGTGGCCTGCCCCTAGCTAGTCGAAACAGCGGAGTCTCGTTGTTTGTAGACCCAGGTGGGCTGCATATAGCAGTTCAGAACAACGGAGTTTGGCTGTTGGCAGGCCAGCCCGGGGAGTTTTCAGTAATTTCAAGACAGCAAAGGTTAGTTATTAGCAGATCACCTTCAGAATCTTATAAATAGGACCCAAGGGTACCTCAGAAAGCACGCTTACTAACCCTCCAGTCCTCCAGCGCTTTCTGAGGTACCTTAGCCCGGCATTTGGCTAAAGAGGGGAAGCGCTCAGTGACCTTCCGGGTGTGTCGTGGGACCTCCGCGTCTGGCCCTTGGTCTAGTCCATTGCTCTCTTCTCTTTGTTGTTTTTCTTGCAGGAGCGAAGTAGGTGCGCGATCACCCCTTCCCCAAGGGTGAACTCCACAAGAGACCGATTTTCGGTTTCAACATTTTGGTGCGGTGAGCGTGGACAGTGGTCAACACAGAAAACCTTCGGCGAGCTCGATGACAGGAGAAGGGCAAGGATCGGACAGGATCGACTCGCCACCACCTCCCCCTCTCGCCACCATGGGAATGCTCGAGGAGTTCAGGCAGGAAGTACTCGGCATGGTTCGATTCGCGCTCGGCGTGCGGGCCGAGAGCTCGACCCTGGTGATTCCGGTTCTCGCGAACCCGACACTCGGAGAGGTCGCGCCCGCCCGGCGAGCAGGGAAGGAAGCGGCCGAGGAGGGCCGGGGTGCCGAGCTCCCCGGGCGAGTGCTCTTCCCAGGTTCGGGGAGCGGCGGCAGATTCGGCGAGTTGGGGGCGCGAGACCCTCCCGCTCGGCCAGTTGGGGGGAGAGCCCCTTCAGCGAGTTGGTCTCCTCTGCACCAGTCCCAGATGGGTTCAGGGAGCCTGAGATGTCGTACTACACCGGGAAGGGAGACCCGGTCCAGCACGTCGAGTGGTTTGAGGCCGTAGTCTCGATCCGGCAGATGTCGGATGGCTTCAAATGCAGGCTCTTCGCCATCACCCTGAAGGAGAAGGTCAAGGAATGGTTTCACCAGCTGCCGGCCAGTTCCATCTACTGCTTCGAGGACTTCCGTCGGGGTTTCATGTTGCGGTTTACATCCTCGAAGAGGAGAAAGAGGGAGTCGAAGTCTCTGTTCCGCATCAAGCAGGGGGTGAACGAGACCCTGTGGAGCTACGTTGATCGCTTCCAGGAGGAGGTCACCCAGGTTCAGGAGATGTCAGGACACACTCTGATGATGGCCTTCACCCTGGGTTTGCAGCAGGGTTTCTTCCGGATGGATTTGAAGAGGATTCCCCCCCTCATACGAGGAGTTGATGGAGAGGGCGGCGAGAGAAGTTGACGGGGAGGCGTCGAACCCGGAGTTTGCCCGGAGGTGGGCCACGGAGGTGGAGAGACCCAGAGGAGACCGAGGTCAGGAGGAAAGAAGAGCTGAGCCCTGGCAGAGGGAACAGCCACAACAGCAGCCCAGGTGGGGGCGTCAGGAACCGAATCATCGGCTAGGATGGAGGCCCGAATGGCAGGAGCAAGGGGCAAGGAGAGGATTCCGCGGAGGTGACTACCGCCAAGGAGGTCAGGGTCAGTTCTACCCTCCAGGTGGGAGGCAGGGCCAGAGGCCACCCCTCCCCGACCAGGAGGAGGCTCTGGCCATAGCCATGGGAGAAAGGAGAAGAGCAATACGGAGGAGAAGAAGAGAGGTTAGGGTGGAGCTACCCTACTGTGACTTCCATCGGGAGGAAGGGCACGCCACGGCCACGTGCCCGGAGTTCCTCGAGATGAGAGGAAATAGGGAGCAACAGCAACAACAAGACCGTCAGGGACTGCGAATTGAGGTCCTGCCTCGGGCGGAGGAGGACAGGTGCGAAGACCGGGTGGATGTAGGAACCCGAGGAGGGATCGGAGCGATCCATAGAGGGGCGGGGATTGAGGCCTCCCGAAAGGCGAGCCTCCACACCATGTACCGACGGAGCGTTGGCTCCACGTCCCAGACCCCGCCCCCGGAAGAAAGAATCACCTTCACGGTCAAGGACATGCCGGGTCACGAGGACCCCTTTTGCGACGCGCTGGTCATCCAGACGTCCATCGAAGATTTCACCGTTTCTCGGATCCTCATTGACAACGGAAGCTCAGTCAACGTCATCTTCAAGAAGGCGTTTGACGCGATGAAGGTGGAGGCCAGGAGGGTGTTGGCCTCAGATGGGCCCCTGTTTGGCTTCTCGGGGGAGAGGAAGTCGAAGGAGGAGTAGGACTTCAAGTCTCTCTGGGAGGGCAGTCCCGCAATTGCAAGTTCGTCATTGTGGACGCCCCTAGCATCTACAGCGCCATCTTCGGGAGGCCCCTCATCAGCGCCTTCCGCTGCGTTCCCTCATCCTTCCACCAATGCCTGAAGTTCAACGTCGAGGGGGTCCACGCCCGGGTCCGCGGAGATCCTAAGATGGCAAGGGAGTGATATGTCACTGCCGTAAACTCCATCTCATGGCAGGAGGGCGCTGAAGAGATGGGGCGTAGGATGGAGGAGGCAGAGCAGGGGGTTGGTCCGGAGGAGATGGAGGTGGAGGAGAGCTGCGCCCAGAAGGAGGAGGTGAAGGAAGTTCGGAAGCCGGCCGAGGCAATGGCCGTAGAAGGAGCCGAGGAAGAGGCTCTCGCCTCAAAAGGAGGGGATGCTGAGGAATGGGGGAGCGGCCTCGCCTGGAGGCGGCGGAAGAGGTGGAGGAGAAGGAGGTTCTCACCCTCGGAGGCAAGTGGAGAAGATTCGCGTCAGTGGGGGGCTGACCCCGGAGGCCCAAGGCAAGATGCTGGAGTGCATCCAGAAGAATGTGTACATCTTCGCCTGAAGCGCTACAGGGATACCCGGGATCGACGCCGACGTGGCCTGTCATCGCCTCAACCTGGATCCGGAGGCTCGCCCCGTTCAGCAGAAGAAGAGGCCCATAGCGGACAGGCTGGCCGAGCCGATTCGAGAGGAGTTGGTCAAGCTCCTTAAGGCCGATTTTGTATCCGAGATCCAATACCCCGGCTGGGTCTCCAATGTTGTAATGGTTAAAAAAGGAGACGGCCGGTGGCGCATGTGTGTTGTTTTTTCTCTTCTTAATAAATCGTGCCCTAAGGATTGTTACCCCTTGCCTCGGATCGACGCGCTGGTTGACTCAGCCGTTGGTTTCCCTGTAATGAGTTTTTTAGATGCATTTTCAGGTTATCACCAGATCAGGATGCACCCACCCGACATCAAGGATGTCTCCTTCATCACCGGCGATGGGTGTTACTGCTATAAAATGATGCCCTTCGGGCTAAAGAACGCAGGGGCGACTTATCAAAAAATGATGGATAGGGTCTTCCGAGAACAGAGGGGAAGGAACTTGGAAGTGTATGTTGACGACCTCATGATCAAGAGTCGAGACGGCGACTCTCACCTCCGGGATCTGGAGGAAACCTTCGCCACTCTGCGCGAGTACAAGATGAGACTGAATCCCTTGAAGTGTATCTTCGGGGCAAGCAAGGGCAAATTTTTAGGTCACCTTCTCACCCCCGCTGGGGTAGAACCCAATCCCGACAAGGTCCTGGCAATTATGGAGCTGGGGTCGCCACGGAATGCAAAAGAAGTACAGCAACTGACAGGGAAGCTGGCAGGTTTGAGCAGGTTCCTCTCCCGGGCCGGGGAGAAGTGCTCCCCCTTCTTCAAGACCTTGAGGGGAGGTCAAAGGTTCGAGTGGACTCCGGAGTGCGAGGAGGCATTCCAGGCCTTGAAGGGACAGTTGACCCAGCCCCCTTACTCCAGGGGCCAAAGGAGGGAGAGGACCTATTCCTGTATCTAGGGGTCGGGTCGGAGGCCCTGAGCTCTGTTTTAGTTCGGGAAGAGGGTAAGAAGCAACTCCCAATCTATTATGTGAGCAGGGTGTTGAGGAAGGCCGAGCTCCGCTATCCTATTCTGGAAAAGCTGACCTTCGCTCTAATCATCTCGGCCCGGAGGCTCCGGCCTTACTTCCAGGAACACTCGATCCGGGTTGTGACTGACCACCCCCTCCGCAACATATTTGAGGGGGTGGAGCATTCGGGCAGATTAGCTAAGTGGTCGGTAGAATTGAGCGAGTTCGACGTCTCCTTCGTCCCCCGCCTCTCGATCAAGGCTCAAGCCATGGCCGACTTCCTGGCTGACTATGTGATCGAGGTGGCGGAGGAGGAACTCACTCGCCCGGTTCCTTGGAAGATCATGGTGGATGGAGCCTCGGGGAGGAATTCCCTCGGGGCGGGGATCATCTTAGAAAGCCCCCAAGGAAGGAGGATCGAACAAACAGTAGTGATACATTTCCCCATCACCAACAATCAATCCGAGTACGAAGCCGTGATAGCGAGTCTGCGTTTGGCCAGGGAACTGGGGGTGAATGATGTGGAGGTCTTCACTGACTCCATGGTGGCTTCTCAGATTAACGGGGAGTTCGAGGCGAGGGAGCCGACTCTGCAGCTCTACTTGGCAAAAGTAAAGGGAGTCATCGGCACCTTCCAGACTTTCTCTATTCGACACGTACCCCAGGAAGAGAGCGAGCAGGTAGATCAACTGGCAAAGCATGGCCCCCGGGTGGGAGGTACCCTCACGGATCTCTTCCGTCCATCCATTGAAGAGAGGGAGCTGATGGAGGTGGAGCAGCACCCCTCGTGGATGGATCCCTTCTCAACATACTTGTCCACTGGGGAATATCCTGAGGGAATGGGCAGGAAGAGGCTCAAGTACAAGTCGGCATACTACATCATGCGAGACGGTCAGCTATACCGGAAGACCCTCTCCGGGATGTTAGCACGCTGCATGGCCGAAAGGGAGGTCCCGAGGATCTTGGAAGAAATTCACTCCGGGGAGTGCGGGAGCCACTCCGGGATCCGAACCCTGGAAGGTCGGGTCGTCAGGCAAGGGTATTTTTGGCCGACTCTGAGCCGAGATGCGGCGAAGTTCACGAAGGAGTGCCATAAGTGCCAACTGTTCGCCCCCCTCCAGTTGCAACCGGCCCAACGTCTCAGGAGTATCACAGCCCCCTGGCCATTTGCAATCTGGGGAATGGACTTGGTTGGGCCCTTCCCCCAGGCTAGCGGCCAGAGAAGGTTCCTGCTCGTGATGATTGATTATTTCTCTAAGTAGCTGGAAGTTAAGGCGTTGGCCAAGGTGACCTCCCAGGTCATCAGGAACTTCATATGGGGGGAGATTATCTGCCGTCACGGGCTGCCTCGGGCCATCGTCACGGACAACGGCCCTCAGTTTGCCAGCGCCGAGTTCATCAGCTTCTGCGGACAGCTCGGGATCGATCTTAGATTCGCCTCGATTCATCACCCCAGGAGCAACGGGCAGGTGGAGGCGGCAAACAAGATCATTGTTAACCTCCTCAAAAAGAAGGTGGAGAATCTGAGAGGAAGTTGGGTGGAGCAGCTTCCTTCGGTCCTCTGGGCCCTTAGAACCACGCCCAATACGGCGACAAGAGAGACACCTTTTAAACTCTCCCATGGGTGTGAGACGGTACTTCCGATAGAGTTCGAGGTCCAAACCCCTCGGGTGGTCGAGGCCGGGGAAGGTAGAGAGGAATGGAGGGCTGAGAATGAGGAGGAGTTGTGGCTCTCCCTCGACATAGTTGAGGAGCTGCGAGACCTCTCTGCCGTCAGGCAAGAGGAAACGAAGAGAAGAATGGCCAAATACTTTGACAAGCATGTCAGGGTCAAACAATTCGCGGAGGGGGACTTGGTCTTAAGAAAAGTGGACGCCGCGGGGAGGTCAGCCACCGTGGGGAAGCTCAATCCCAACTGGGAGGGGTCA
Source organism: Platanthera zijinensis (assembly GCA_039513925.1). Taxonomy (NCBI): domain Eukaryota; kingdom Viridiplantae; phylum Streptophyta; class Magnoliopsida; order Asparagales; family Orchidaceae; genus Platanthera; species Platanthera zijinensis. The sequence continues at coordinate 175,031,586 of CM077094.1, read as the reverse complement.
TACATTGTACATGAGGCGTTGAAGTCAGGAGGGTACCGCCTCCGAAATGTGGAAGGCGAGACCCTAAGTCTCACCTGGAGTGGTGATGACTTGAAACGATTTTTCCCCTGAGTCATGTAAATGTCATTTCAGTTTCTAATAAAAGAGCTTCTATTGATGAACTTGTGCCCTGACGAGGAAAAGCGCAAATGCGAGCCTGCCTCAGACCCCGAGCAGATCCCGCTGCCAGGCTCCCATCAAGCTGGCAGGGTTGGATGTCACTCAGAGGAGTCTGCCTCAGACCCCGAGCAGATCCCGCTGTCAGGCTCCCATCAAGCTGGCAGGGCTGGAAGTCACTCGGAGGAGTTTGCCTCAGACCCCGATCAAATCCCGCTGCCAGGCTCCCATCAAGCTGGCAGGGCTGGATGTCACTCGAAGGAGTCTGCCTTAGACCCCGAGCAGATCCCGCTGTCAGGCTCCCATCAAGTTGGCAGGGTTGGATGTCACTCGGAGGAGTCTGCCCTAGACCCCGAGCAGATCCCGCTGCCAGGCTCCCATCAAGCTGGCAGGGCTGGATGTCACTCGGAGGAGTCTGCCTTAAGCCCTGAGCAGATCCCGCTGTCAGGCTCTCATCAAGCTGGCAGGGTTGGATGTCACTCGGAGGAGTTTGCCTCAAACCCCGAGCAAATCCCGCTGTCAGGCTCCCATCAAGCTGGCAGGGCTGGACATCACTCGGAGGAGTCCGCCCTAGACCCCGAGCAGATCCCGCTGTAAGGCTCCCATCAAGCTGGCAGGGTTGGATGTCACTCGGAGGAGTCTCTCTTAAGCCCCGAGCAGATCCCGCTGTTAGGCTCTCATCAAGCTGGCAGGGTTGGATTTCACTCGGAGGAGTTTGCCTCAAACCCCGAACAGATCCCGCTGTCAGGCTCCCATCAAGCTGGCAGGGCTGGATGTCACTCGGAGGAGTCCGCCCTAGACCCCGAGCAGATCCCGCTGTCAGGCTCCCATCAAGCTGGCAGGGCTGGATGTCACTCGGAGGAGTCTGCCTCAGACCCCGAGCAGATCACGTTGCCCGACTCTCATCAAGCTGGCAGGACTGGATGTCACTCGGAGGAGACTGCCTTAAGCCCCGAGCAGATCCCGCTAACAGGCTCTCATCAAGTTGACAAGGATGGATGTCACTCGGAGGAGTCTGCCTTAAGCCCCGAGCAGATCCCGCTGTCAGGCTCTCATCAAGCTGGCAGGACTGGATGTCACTCGGAGGAGTCTGCCTCAGACCCCGAGCAGATCCCGCTGTCAGGCTTCCATCAAGCTGGCAGGGCTGGATGTCACTTGGAGGAGTCTGCCCTAAGCCCCGCGCAGATCCTGCTGTCAGGCTCTCATCAAGCTGGCAAGACTGGATGTCACTCGGAGTAGTCCGTCTCAAGAACCCCGAGCAGATTTTCTACCTCGGCGGGGAACCGCGAATGGACCGGCGGGTCGACGAAGGGATCTCGGCACGATGGCGAGCCAGGAAAGCCAGCTCCGGCCTAGAAATTGGCGGGCCCCAGGGACGCGAATGGGTTAGCGAGCCCGGATGGAGTAGGCGAGTCGCTCCCTCGCATCGCGGCTACCCAACCTACCCCTCGCTCCTAGGCATAAGTTCAGAGTCTAAAGCGAGCGGACGACCTCACTCGCACGCTCACTGCTGTAACGTCCAAGAGAACATTCGAAGATAAAAGAGATCATAGCATCAGTAAGAATAAAGGGGCGAAAGAGAGAAATACAGATATTCACATTTCAGACCAAAAGAGTTTCATATACATTGGAGAAATCAAAAAAAAAGGGGGGGAGTTAAAACTATTACAAACTGGACTCTAGCCCGCGACACTGACACAGCAAAAGCAGAACGAAGGCAAGATCTCGGCGAGGCGAGCCCGAGCGGCGGGCCCTTATATACGGTGGAAGGACCCGTCGCCTGGCTCCGGTACCGGAAGGAACAGCTCCAGCACCACCTCGCTCACCAGAAGCTGGGCACCGTCGTCTTTGATCAGGTTGGCCCGTTACAGCGTCTGGAAAGTGTACTTCGCCGCGCCAGCCGCGTTCTTTTGCATCATCACCTCGATCTCGTGATCGCTGTAATGAGCGAGCTGGCAGCCGCTTGTAGATGACGGCGGCGGGGCGGCCACAGCAGCCTCCAACGTGTCCACCCGCTCCTGAAGCGTCTACTTCTCCTGTTGGAGAGTGGCGATCTCAGTGCCCAGTCGACTGTCCGTCGCCGCGTCCTGCAAAAGGAAGAATAATCGGGTTAAGCCACGCGGAAGGGTGGGAAAGCCTAAGGCAAGTAGAGGAACCTACCGCCCCGCCTAGATACTGAGCGAGAGCGGCCTCCGCCGCATCGGCCCGCTTCTGCTGCTCGTCCGCCTCCTCCGGAGCAAGTTGGCGGGCCGCCTCCTTCTCGTCGATGAGCCTGGTGAGGGATGGAGCGCTCTTGTCCAGCCGAAGACACCGCCGGCCGACCATATGGGCCAACTCGAGGCTGCGGAACTGGGCCCGCGCGCTTTTGTAAATCAGCACCCACGTCGCCTCCTCGTCGTAAACGGCGGCGTCCTCTCGCCCATAGACGCCGAAGGCAAGGTTGTAGGCGCCCCCGCTGCTGGAGTCATCCTCCAACCAGCTCGGCAGCAGCGAAGAAATGTAGACCTTGTTGGTCTCCTTAACCCACTAAAGCAGCGGGACTCCGGCCTCGTCCGCGGGCCCCTCGCCGTAGCCAAAGTTGCGGTGACCCCGGGGGGTCGGCTTCCCGGCGGGCTGATCCTCTTCCGCCGGCTGCGATGTGCCCGCCTCTCCGCCAGAAGATCTGACGACCTGAGAGGCCGCGGGGGCAGGAGCGGCAGACGGCTGGCTCGCGGGGGCCTTGCCCTTATCGCGAATCGGGGAGGCGAACCACCCGCCTTCTTCGATTTTTTGGGCGGTGGCGGGTCCTGGGGCTGCTCGCGGCTGGGCCGCTTCGCGGGAGCGGGGGTCGAGAACTCGCGATGGGCGGCGGCAGCCGCCTCGGCCCGCGCCAGCTCGCCGGCGGCGAGTCGCACGCTCTCATACGGCGGATGGATAGGGATGTCGCGCTCGCCTGCAAGAAAGGGGAACTTAGAAAAAATTTGAAGAAATCAAGGATGCGTAGATGTGCGAGCCGCTTACCTTCATCGGGCGGGACAGGGACGAGGTCGTCCAGGTTCCTGCGGAGGTAGGCCACCTCGAAGTTCTTCCCGGCGAAGAACCCGAACAACTCCGCTTCGTGGCCCCCTAGGGCCGGGGGGCGGTAGCTCGTCTCGCTGAGCTGGATCGGCGAAAAAGGGACGTTGTCGAAGTCCCCCTTGACGAAGATAAATTTCTTGAGCCAGTTGTGGCTCTTATTGGCGGTCTCCCGCACCTTAACATGGCTGCTGGCGAAGCAGGCGGTCCCGTCCTTATTCGTCCGGAAAGAGAACAGCTTGCGGAATACCGCGAGGCTGAACTCGATTTTCTCCTCTCGCATGAAGCAGGCGAACCCGACGACCACCGCGATGGAGTTCGGGGTCATCTGCCCGGGAACCACCCCGTAGTACTTGAAGATTTGGCGGACTTCCGGCCATAGGGGTAGCCTAAGGCCCGCCTCAAAGTGGGTTACCGGGAACGCGAGCTCGCCAGCGAATAGCTCGTTTATTCGCTCTTCCTTCCTGGGCCGCCTCGCCTCGAAACCTGGCGGGACGAAGTGGCCGACTGCGTCTAAAAATTCCCTCTCGGTAAGGACGGCAAGAGGGAAATCGTGCCCGGAGAAGGTCCAAGCACATTTGTTCCTTCCCTCCGCCTCGCCGCTATCACCACCCATCTTACAGTTATCTTGCCGAGCGGGACAGGGGGCTTTTTCGCAAAGAACTAGGGGGGAGAAGTAATCTTAAATGCGGTAGGTGAGAGAGGGCCGGCAGGGGCTATTTATAGGATAAGAGAGGGCGGGAAAAAGCCCCTTTTGGCGGGAAAAGTGCGGATAGCAATAATGCCCTGACGTTTCGACTTCCAAACCCGAGTCGGGTTCCCGCCAACCCGTCCGTCGGCTGCAAACCGCCCGCACTCGCGCCCACACAATTGAAGAGCGGCCGCGGTACGGGTCAACTCTTGCCCGCACGCGAGTCACCTGTCGCGCGACCCGCGAACAGCCGGCTCGCCCTCGCAAGTACGGGAGAAAGGGCCAGGCGAGGCGGCTCGGCAAGGTCGCGCCCGCCCGAAGGAAGGTCGGCCGAGCCAGAGCGTCTCGCCCTCACATCCTGCGGAGATCTGAACGATGACGCAACCAAAAGAAAAATGCAGCAAATACTAGCCCGTGACAGGCGAGAGTAGTCCTGAATTATTACAAATATTTACTGTCCAAAGTAAAGGAGTTAACACCCTGAGCGTCTCGACCGCTGCATGCAGGGCGATCCTGACCCGGCGGGTCACGACCGGCGAGGGGAGGACGAAAAATTCAGTGCGGGATCCATTTCCACCTACCTCCCCTCCCCGTGCTGGCTCGGGGCGGTACGCGAGGGTAGTGATACTCGCGGACCGCCGACAGCTCCCGCTGGGTCCTATCAATCTGTTTCGAGGCACTCCTCAGTCGCCCCTCGGCTCGCGTGATGTGTACACCCGGAGAAGTCGCCTCATCCTCGTCAGATAAGCCTCTCGCCCTTTCCAGAGCTGCGAACCGCTCCTCCGCCTCGGCCTTGTCCTTCTCCACTCTGTCGAAGACCTCCCGCAACAGCAGCGTGTGCTTTTGGAACAGCCGCGTTACCTGCGTCTTCATCTTCTCGACGTCGAACGGGTCTCTCAGGTATTCAGAGATGCGGTCCGTGTCAGGGGGAGGCGAGTATCCTTCGCTCATCTCGGCGTCGGAAGAGGAAATCGCATTATAGCCTGCAAAAATAGGTCAGAAGGAGCAACGGCAGTAGGCGGGCTAAGGCCAGAGGATTCACCTGGTGTCGGCACGTCGCCCGCGCCCTCAGCCGGCCGAGAAGAGCCCGGCCGGCCCTGGAAAGGTTCTCCTCCAAGAGTGACCAAGGGTTTCCCCAGGCCGTAAGGCCTTCGCGACGGAGGCACCACAGGAGGGACAGGCTCCTGTGGCAAAGGACTAGCGACCCGACCGACCCGCCAGAGCGGAACGCCCGAGACCTCCCTCGTCTGCCCCATCTCCCCGAGGCATCTCCTACCAAAAGGAAAGAGGTCAAGAAACAGGGCGGCAGATCAAGCGGGAGAAACGCATATACCTCAGGGATGACCTCGGCACCGCCGGCCGAGCTGGAGGCAGGGTCCTCGCGCCCTAAAGACCGTCGGACGACCTTTGCTTTCTTGGGCTTGAAAAGGGGGTCAGGCGACCCGCGTGCCAGCCACGGGGCGGCTTCTAGAGCTGCATCCCGGGCACCCTCCCTCGCAGCCGCCAGACGAGCCCGCATCTCCTCAGACATGGCATCTCGCAACTATAGATCGCGGAAGGAGGCAAAGAAGAGGAGTTATCCTAGAGGCCCGACAGCTTATTTATAGCGAGAAGGTGGGCCCCACCAAAAGATTCCCTCCAGCTCATCGGGATTTTCGCCGAACACGTGGGGTTGGATGTTTCTTTCCGAGCCTTTTGCAAAGCTCGCAAAGAGCGGTGATTATGTACAACCCCATGTTCGCCGAAGGGACTCAGTTAAGTGGGCGGCTCACCCTCAGCCCACACATCTAAGGGTTGCCCCGAGCGGCCCAGCCCTACCCGCCTCTCCTAGGTGGGTCGGCCCGCGCCCGCCTAGGCGGGCCACCTTCTGACCCGCGCCTTCCCAGGCGGGTCAGCCTCTGGCCCGCGCCTATTTTAGCGGGTCAACCCTGCCCGCCACTCCTTGGCGGGCCACCTTCTGACCCGCGCCTTCCCAAGCGGGTCAGCCTCTGACCCGCGCCTATTTTGGCGGGTCAGCCCTGCCCACCACTCCTTGGCGGGCCATCTTCTGACTCGCGCCCTCCCAGGCGGGTCAGCCTCTGGCCCGCGCCTATTTTTACGGGTCAGCCCTGCCCGCCACTCCTTGGCGGGCCATCTTCTGACTCGCGCCCTCCCAAGCGGGTCAGCCCCTGGCCCGCGCCGATTTAGGCGGGTTATCCCCGCCCTCCCCTCCTAGGCGGGTTGGCCCGCGCCCTCCCAGGCGGACCGTGTACAACCTACGTCCTTCTCGGCGAGCCAGCCTCCGGCCCGCGCCTCCCGCCGAGTAGAGGCATTGTAGTGTTGCTCGTCCAGTCCTCAGTGGGGAGGGATTTCTTACCATTTTGCCCCGGTGGCCTGCCCCTAGCCAGTCGAAACAGCAGAGTCTCGCTGTTTGCAGACCCAGGTGGGCTGCATATAGCAGTTCAGAACAACGGAGTTTGGCTGTTGGCAGGCCAGCCCGGAGAGTTTTCAGTAATTTCAAGACAGCAGAGGTTAGTTATTAGCAGATCACCTTCAGAATTCTATAAATAGGACTCAAGGGGTACCTCAGAAAGCACGCTTACTAACCCTCCAATCCTCCAGCGCTTTCTGAGGTGCCTTAGCCCGGCATTTGGCTAAGGAGAGGAAGCGCTCAGTGACCTTCCGGGTGTGTGGTGGGACCTCCGCGCCGGGCCCTTGGTCTAGTCCATTGCTCTCTTCTCTTTGTTGTTTTTCTTGCAGGAGCGAAGTAGGTGCGCGATCACCCCTTCCCCAATGGTGAACTCCACAAGAGACCGATTTTTGGTTTCAACAATGGGATTCTAGGATGATCACATTTGATAGAGATACACGAGTTATTGGATATTTTTGGAAAACCCTTTAAGGATGACTAGAAACCAAACTCGGCTTTAGTTGTGCGTATCACCCCTAGACAAACGGCCAAACTGAGGTTGTTAATCGGAGTATGGGAGACTTAGGTGTTAGACCAGGGAGAATCCGAAACAATGAGATCTTGTACTTCCATGGGTTGAATCGCCTTTAATAACTCTAAAAATCGATTTACTGATAAAACCATGTTTGGAATTGTTTACAATTTTCTCATACCTGCTTGGTTGCCATGCATTGTCATCCCATGAATGCATCTCCATTGATGTTTAGTCACGTATCAATTATTTAAAGGAACTGCAAATAAGTATTGCTAATAAATTGAAATTAACTTCAGAAAAATATAATCCAAGGTTGATGGTTATTAATGGGGTTATATTTTTCAAAATGAGATTAAGTGTTTCTTTATTTCAGGAACAGAAATTTACTTCATGCAAATACTATAAGCTACAACAAAGAAAGTTTATCCCTTTTCAAGTTCAGAAACAACTAGGTGAGAACACCTATCTCTTGAATCTACCTATTAAATTTGGCACATCCTTGATATTCAACGTGGTCAATGTCGATCTAACACCATTCTATGGAGATACACCCAGTGTCATCCCCAACCCATCTGCAGCGGCTCCATACATACCCGCCAACTTAGTGCATGCGGCCGCGCTTACCATAGAAGACATCAACCAACTACTAGATGTTCACAAGTTCCAAACTAGCCAGGGGGCATATAAATGCTATTTAGTTTACTGGAAGTACAAACAGTTCCTGGATTAACACTACAGAGTTACAACGTCGCCGCCTAGATCTATCAATTGTCGGCTATAACAAGGTCTTGACAGGGTCGAGCCATTTCAACCGGGGGGGAATTTGGCGAGCAAGGAAAGTAATGGCTCCATCTGGAGTTTCTTTTCTTTCTTTCCCGGAATAACACTACAGAGTTTACTTTGTAGAGCCTAAAGAGGCACTCGAAGGATAAAGTATTGGCTCAATCTGGAGTTTCTTTTCTTTTACTAGCAATCTAAATCGCATTCGTAAGCTCAGGCATGCCCTGATGTCAATTTTATTTCATGCATCTTAATTTTAGTGTGCATTTTACTTCATGTCATTTTTGTTCTTTTATGAGCATAATATTTTAAGTTTGAAAATGACTCGCTAGTTTAGCAACTGGGTGAGACAATGAATAAATGAGTCTAATAAGTTTTGATAACTAAGACAAAAAGACAAGCTCTAAGATAATTGATTGTGCATAAAATCACATCTGAACCGTATCATCTTTAATTTGAGAAACTCATCACATGAAGGAAAAAATAGAATTAGGGACACAAAATATATCCTACAATTATTAAGAATCAATTTGCAAAGGAAATAAAATAGTCTATAATACACAAACCAAAACAAGCCCACAAGAGCGACCAAAAAAGAGTCGAACGAACCCCTTCATTCCCACTATCAATTGATCCCCCAAATGTTTATCCAATAAAATCACGACTGCCAGCTTCCGCCTAGGTCACGTCTCGAATCCTTCGAAGTCGCAGCGAGCCACGTCCAGATCATCGTCGACCACGACACCCCTTCTGGTGATCATCTCCAACCGAGTTATGTTCTCAGGCATGACATCGCATCATCCAGGTTGTCGTCGACCCCGACAAATATTACAGCGATCATGTCCTTCGAACAAAACTTCCCTGGTGTTTGAACAGTCCATCAAAGCCTCTCTCATCTTTGGCATTCTCTTCTGCGGTTTTCCCTACTCGAGTCCAGCAGATCATTTCTACGTGTTCCTAGTCTCATCGTGATGGAATTGCATATGATCAATCTACCTAGTGAGCTGACTAGTGTTTGGGTAATCTCTTTGACTAGTGTTTGGGTTATCTCTTTGCATTTTTTTGTTGCTCCATCATGTTACAATATATTTTATGCGGAATCTTAAAATATCATACATCTCAAGCTTGCCAAGAACGTCCTAATTATTCTTCATTGTCATTATTTATCATAAGTTGTTTTATGATATTAAGCCTTCGAAATTATTGATCCATGTTTCTAAACGATTCGTGATCGTATATTCCCAAAAATCGACGTTCAACTTAAGAAACTTCATATGTTTGGATTTAAAGATACACAAGGGACTCGAGTTGGTTTCACGTAGTCTAAAAAGAGTTTTCCAATTCAACTTACATCTGCATGCTTGCACAAACTGTTCAATGTCGTGGAGCATCCCACGCCATTAAAAGGAAGTCATAAGCCGTTGATAATGCAAAAGGAGTCTGCGTGACCTGTATATGGCGTCGAGTGGAAGTCTTATAGTAGTCCGGAAATGTAGAAGGTGGACGAACACACCCTGTGACCCTAATGATAGAGGCGAACCCCTACGAGAGAGTAAGTTGGCTGGGATGAGGTGTCATACTCCACTTTGGTCTATTGTCACATCCTTCTAGATATTGTTGATATCTTCCCACTATGAACGTGATTGGTTTTGCCCATCCTATGCTACACAAAAAATTATAGTCAACAATTTGGCCGCCAATATATGTTATCCTGGGGTTGCGATTTTCTAATTAAGGAGATATTGTAAGTTGTGACGGCCTCCTACAAAGCACGGATATTTAAAAATAGTCTACATATCGACTCGAACGTGTACCGAATACGGGAAACGCGCGGAAACGCGTTTCCGAAACTCCAGGAAACGCATTTTTTTAAAAATATATATTTTATTTTCGGAATCGCGTATCCCGCAAGAGGGATACGCGATTCCGTGAAATATAGAGCTCGCGTATTTCATTTTACGCATTAGGTTTTCATGTTTCGCTCCCGATCCCGCCGGCGTTCCGCTCCCGATTTCGTCGATCCCGCAGGTACTCCTTCTCCTGCTTCTTGTTCTTATTCTTCTTCTTCTTCTTCTCCTTCTTCTTCTTCTTCTCCTGCTTCTCCTCCTCCTTCTCCTCCTTTTTCTTCTTCTCCTCCTGCTTCCTCTTCTCCTCCTCCTTCTCCGGCTTCTCCTCCTCCTTATTTTCTTGCTTCTCCTCCTTCTGCTTCTTCTTCTTCTTCTTCTCCTCCTCCTTCTTCTTCTTCTCCTCCTTCTGCTTCTTCTTCTCATGCTTCTTCTTCTTCTCCTCATGCTTCTTCTTCTCCTCCTCCTTCTTCTTCTCTTCCTCTTTCTTCTTCTTCTTCTCCTCCTCTTTCTTCTTCTTCTTCTCCTCCTTCTCCTCCTTCTTCTTCTCCTCCTTCTCCTCCTTCTCCTGCTTCTTCTTCTTCTCTTCCTGCATCTCCTTCTTCTTCTTCTCTTCCTGCATCTCCTTCTCCTCCTCCTGCTTCTTCTTTTCCCGGTTCTTCTTTCTGCATCATATTAATATCCAATATACCCCCAAAAACATTGCTAAGTATGGCTACATCTGTATTCTCTAGATGTTACTAAGTAATCTAATTTTGCTTATAGTATTTACATTGATAATCCCCCAACAACTCCAACTCAAACAAGTAATGGAAATAGATTTTCCCCTTGCCCTTGATGGTTTTACTTCCACAAAACTTGAGTTCTTAATGTTAGCACTTAGCATCATGTTAATCTGATGTGATCTATGTAGCACTTATAGTAGTAACAAATGCATGTAGCTAGGATTTTCCACTCAACAGTTAACCTATTGTTGTACAAAAAAATGTGTGTAGCTAGAAATTTCTCACATTATCCAATTTTATTTGATGTGGACATGTGATAGATTGTTCTTTATGGTGCTTGTTTTTTTGAATGTTATTTATATCATTATATGAAATGTTAATGATATATAATATAGTTTTATTAAATTTTTTCGTTACAATTCAAGATATGTGCAAATAGTTTGTTAGTTGTTTTATTCTTATATTAATTAATACTTATATTAAAATAATTAAAAACGTTTCACGTATCCTAATTTTTTTAAAAATCACATTTCTCGTATCTGTTTCGTATCGTATCACATATACCGTTTCCGCCCCCGTCTACATAGACGGCCTCCAATGTTGGATGGAGAAGACAAAGGCCATCAGTTCGTTCTCATAGGTAGAATGAGGGCATGTTGTACTGGATAAGGAACAACTAAAGAAGGTGATGGGTCAGCCGCTCTGCGCATGTACGTGTCAATATTGTGGTTTCAAGAGTCGCATTGGCAGCGAATGGTTGGGAAAAGTACTGAGGCTAAGATGAGTGTCTATTAAAGTGCTTGAAATGGCTAATCAACACCAAAGGCCCATTGAAAGGGACCTAGCACCGACTACTTTAATAGGGCCAATAGTGGTTGTGTTATCTTGTCGTAGTAGTGTGAACACGAAATATTATCCAGTGAGCCCCAGAAAATCCTCGGATTACTCCAACTGACCAAGGAGACAGCCATAAGAGAACGACCAAGACCTTGTCAACCTCCATGCAAACCCCCTAGGTGAAGATGGTGTGGCCCAAGTAGATGATGTTGCGTCCAAAATTGCACTTCTTGGGGTTTGCATGCAAATGGTATTGTTGGAGTGGCTTAGGAGTGGCAGCAAAATGTGCCCTATGATCTTGCGAATAAGGGCATTAAACTTGAAATTTTATTAAAAAACCTAGCATGTAATAGAGAGCAACGAAAGATCTCAGCCATAAATGATTGGAAGATGTCTGAGGCAGTAGCCAATCCAAGCGGCATAACAAGGAACTCGTAGTGGTCGTCATATGTGCAAAAGGCCTTTTTGTAAGTGTCTTCTGTGTGCACCTGAATCTGATGGTATCCCAAGTTTGGAGAAGGTGACCATGTTGTGTTTCATAAAACATCAAATGCACGGTGGAATATGAAAACCCATGTCGAGGAACCAAGTAAAACCAGTAAATCAAGAAAACGAGTTTATACAAGAGATGAAATAAGATTCCGTAGATATTACACTGGATTTGAGAACCAAACGCAGAGCAAAATCCACGTCTCTATTGATATCCACACGAACGTCGGAAATACCGCGGAGACCGTCCTACAGTCTCAAGTTTAAAAGATGATTATGCTTCTCTACAACGAAATGTTAATTTTGTCTCCCTGTAGAGATTCTTTTTGATTCAACTCTTCGCAGAACAAATTTTGTCAATCGAATAATCTCTCACGCATACACAGTTTCTCAAACTGCCTTTTTTATATCAAAGAGAATAAAAGATATTTTGAAAATCCCTAAGGAGTGGAAGTCATGTACTAGAAAAATCGTTACAGGTTCAAACCCGACAAATGAGAGAAATCCATCAAATTTCTAAATTTGGCCCAAGTCAGCGTAAGTGGACTTCTCAAATCAACGTGTGTCGACTTCTAGTCGATGTTTGGCAGCACTTCCCAATTGCAAGACAAATCGACATGCGTCAATTTCTCAAATCAATGTATGTCGAGTTCTCTAAGTCGGCGTACGTAGATTTCAAATTGACGTGCGTCGAAGTCGAATTCTCCAAGTCGACGTGCGTCGAATTCTCCAAGTCGACGTGCGTCGAATTCTCCAAGTCGACGTGCGTCGAATTCTCCAAGTCGACGTGAATTCTCCAGCGTCGAATTCTCCAAGTCGACGTGCGTCGAATTCTCCAAGTCGACGTGCGTCGAATTCTCCAAGTCAACGTGCGTCGAATTCTCCAAGTCGACGTGCGTCGAATTCTCCAAGTCGACGTGCGTCGAATTCTCCAAGTCGACGTGCGTCGAATTCTCCAAGTCGACGTGCGTCGAATTCTCCAAGTCGGCGTGCGTCGAATTCTCCAAGTCGACGTGCGTCGAATTCTCCAAGTCGTGCGTCGAATTCTACAAGTCGACGTGCGTCGAATTCTACAAGTCGACGTGCGTCGATTTTGCTTTCTTTTGAATCCAATTCGACATGTAACAAACTCTAATTTCTATTCAATTAATTCTAAATTAATTAAAATCCATAAATACACATTTTTTATTTTGTTTTTTATTTATATCTAATATAAATAAAAACCAACACAATCATTTAGCCAATTTCCGTACATTCCTAAAGTGCGATCTCCAGAGTTAATATTCCGTTGGCAGTAAGACAAATCTCTTGATTACTTCTAGATCACAGATTCCAACAGGACACAGTTTATCTAATAGCTCTTGTGTGATTGAGATCGGGTACCGGTCCTCCATGGTCACCTGGTTCAACTGACAGTAATTTACGCAGAATCATCAGTTGTTATCCTTCTCACCAAGGGGGGTGAACTGAAGAAAGGGCTAGCATTGGGGCAGATGATGCCCACATATAGCATACTTATCATTGCAATTATAATACATTACTCTACTGCGTCGATATTGAAGTTCGATTTGGTTTAAGTTATTGGTAGGTAGTTTGGAGTAAGTGTTGGTGTTCGGTACTCCAGCACTAGAAGAGGAAGTTTGGTTATTAAAAGGTTTAAAGAAAGTAGGTTGAGAATGATGTTCCTCTAAAGACTGATCTCAAACATTTGAGCTAAGGGAAATATGTGATTCCGCTAGTTGTTGAGTGATGACCGATTTGCGAATGTCCAAAAATAAATGTACCCATAAGGAATTGGGGTGATAAACTTGTGATACGGGTGGATAATTACATGAAGTTGTTATGGTAAGCATTAATAGTGGTTGTTTGAACGAGTTTAGTGAGTAAACCTGCAGGATCGTGAAATGATGATGGTTCTAAACATTTCATAATAACGTTAACAAAAATTGGAAAGTGCTACTCTGAAGCAGCGAGAAAGAGCTTGATACCAACGGGAGACTGGATTATCAAGTTGTAATGTGGCAAGAAGTAAAAAAATTTGTATGGCGAGCATTATGATAATTAAAAAAAATTAAAAATCGTAAAATCAATCAGTGGAATCCCATCAGAAAATCTTGGACGAGTAATCTTTAAAAAACAGGGGGATGGCAAGAAACAACCTAGTTTGCAGTTGTACCGGGTAGCTGGCTACGAACCCCTATTGCGGAGGATGAAGCTCCCAAATCAGGCATTGGTGTGATACGTGAGTGTCCTATATCAGTCAATTGGTATTGTATTGTATCAAAATATGTTGTCATTCCCGTCATTTGATCAGCAATTTGTTAGTTTCGTTGAAGAGTTCTTCCCTTGTAACCTGGATTTGTTGATAGAATAAAATTTCGCAATTTTGCTACTCCAATTAGCTCTTGTTTTGTGCATCATGAACTTGAGCTTCCCTTGGGTGACGTTCGTTCGCCAATGTCAAACAAAGTTCTTAAATTTGATTGTTCATCTCCTTTGAACAAGTATGAAAGTACATTGTGGGTAGAAGGAGGAAAGAGATCAACGAGAATACCATATTAGGCCCTTGAACTTGAGGAAGGGCCAAGAAGGAGGTTGGGGTTGAGGAAAACAAAGTGGGCTGGAGGAGAAGAGAGGTAATTAAAACTAATATTTTCATTTCATAATCTATTAAATAGCATCTATCTATTATATCTGAGGTTTACAAGCCATGCAAGAAGAAAAGAAATACATAAAATACATTTTTAACGATGCAGAACAAAAATGTTGCAAAAAATTCGGTGGTGGAAATTGAAGATGGAAAAACAGGTTGCTTTCAAGACAGTAGTTATGAAACAACTATTTGATGACCTTTATGTTGATCATAATGTCTCATGGGATGTTATGTTTTTACATTTAAGGATAAGTGGAAGGAACGTACTTTGAGTATCAAATGGTCGTGCGCTCCCAAATAAAGAATCTTGGTGGTAGAAAGAGGAAGTGCAAGACAAAGGGAGGGCAAAGAGGGTCAGCTATAAATCACTATACGCTTATAGGAATGATAAAAACTTAGCCAGGTATAAAGTCGCCAAAAAGAAGCTAAGCGGACAGTAAGTAAAGCAAGAAATCAAGTTTATGAAAAAATTTATAAGCGACTAGATAATAAAGATGAAAAGCATGACATATATAAATTGCTCGAGCTAGAGAAAGGAAGCCAAGAGATTTAAGTCAAATATAATGCATAAAGGATGAGACAGATATAGTTTTGACGGATGATGTGGATATTAAAGAGCGATGGAAAAATACTTTTATCAACTTTATAATGAAACAAAGAATAATGAATTGAACTTGCAAGAGTTAAGAAAAACTGAGTAGTATAGAAGTATAACATTTTATTATAAAATTCAAGTATCAGAGGTAAAAGATGTTCTAAATAAGATGAAAAATGAAAAGGCGGTTGGGTCAGACGATATACCCATCGAAATATGAAAATGTCTAGGAAATGAAGAAATTTTGTGGGTTATATGTTTTTTCAATAAGATGTTGAAGTCAAATAGCATGTCAGATCAAATGAGAGAAAGTATCTTGGCACCTTTGTATAAGAATAAAGGAGACATACAAAATTGTGTTAATTACAGAGGAATTGAATTGATGAGTCATACCATGAAACTATGGGAACGAGTAATAGGAAGAAGAGTAAGACCGGAGACTAACACCTCGGAGAATCAATTTGGATTCATGTCAGGGAGGTCGACCATGGAAGTTGTACATCTCTTGAGGAGACTCATTGACAACTATCGAGAAAGAAAACAAGATTTGTATATGTTGTTTATTGATCTTGAGAAGGCTTATGATAAAGTTCCAAGAGAGATCTTATGGAGAGTCTTAGAAAAGAAAGGTGTAAATGTTTCATATATTGACATAATCAAACATATGTATATAAATTTAGTGATAACAGTGAGGACATCTGGAGGATTAACACATGAATTCTTTATCACTGTTGGCTTATATCAAGGTTCGGCTTTAAGCCCTTAGTCTCTTTACCCTTATCTTAGATGAGCTCACCGAACATATCCAACAAGCAATACCTTGATGTTTATTGTTTGCGGATGATATCGTTTTGATTGATGAGATGCGGGAGGGTGTAAACGCAAAACTTGAATCTTGGTGAGATGCTTTAGAAAAGAAAAGTTTTAAGCTGAGCGGGGAAAAGACAGAGTATATAGAGCGTAAATTTAGCAGTACAAGGACGGATGACTTTGTTATTAAGTTGAGTGATCAAAATATTTCTCGTATTGAGTGTTTTAAATATCTTGGATCGATAGTTCAAAAAGACAGAGGTATTGATAAAGATGTGACACATATAATTCAAGCGGGTTGGTTGAAGTGGAGAGGGACGTCAGGGATCTTATGTGATCGTAAAGTACCATTAAAACTAAAGGGCAAATTTTACCGTACTGCAATTAGACTGGATGCTCTATGGTTCTGAGTGTTGGGCAGCGAATTGTGTACATGAGCAAAAAATGGGAGTTGCGGAGATGAGAATGCTTAGGTGGATGTGTGGACACACGAGATTGGATAAAATTAGGAATGAATGTATCAGGGATAAGACAGTAGTAGCACCAATTGTAAAGAAGATACGAGAAGCTCGTCTAAGATGGTTTGGACACATACAAAGGAGACCATTAGAGGCACATATTAGGCGTTGTGACTTGTGAGAGTCTAGTCACTAAGAATATTAAACGAGGGAGGGGTAGACCAATAAAGACTTGGAATGAAACTATAAGGAAAGACATGATGTACTTAAGCATTAGTGAGATTATGACAAAAGATAGGGCACAATGGCGACAAAGGATCCATATAGCCGACCCCACTATAGTGGGTTAAAGGCTTGAGTGTTGTTGTTGTTGTTATGATACAAAGTATAGACATTTGTCTTTGTTATGAATAATGGGTGTTTCAATATTTGCTGCTTGAAGTAAGTCCAAAGTTGTAAGCTTCCTGGCCATTGAATATGATCACAGCCGTGGATCTATAGTTACAAACCAAGAATGACACAAGGACCAAAGGTGTCCGAATGTTTTGAAGGCCGACTTAAATAATATAATGGATGGGATGCTTGGAAGTTTATCAAATTTAAGGCTGAAGGCCTAATTAAGAAGTATGAGTTTCCCTAAATTCTGTAAATTTCCTATAACTGACCAGTGCAAACCTAGTAATTATGCGTTATTTGATGTATGAAACAAAACAAAAAACTTTAATGCTCCGCTTGTTAAACATTTTTGGTGTGCTGAAAAATAACTCAATGTTGCTCTGGCAGAACGGCCCAGCACGAATAAACCTATAGTGCACAAACTTTTGAAGTCAAAAAGAAGAGACATGTGCCCCATATTTTGCATGTTAATCAAACTGCATGCCATATTTGAGAGGCCCGAGTCATTTGTTATGGTAGATGGATTTCTGCTCCATTAACATCACAACAGATCCAACAAGGGCTACCTACCTCTTTTAGCAGTTCCTAGGCCGTCCAAACCCTAGTTTAATCTAATTCCTTTCCAAATGAAAGTTCCACACGGAATGTATTTACGGATTTTCTAAAACTCCCTCTCCCCTTGCTCCTTTTTTCCCTTTTCCTTCATGTTGCGTGGAAGAACCAAGTATTCACATATAATCAAAAAGTTTCACAGTCAGCAAGTTCAGGCAAATAATGCTACAAACATCATGATTGAAAATATTCACAACTAAATGTCAATTCAGTATTGTAAGATCGGGGCAGAAATTGAAATATAGGAAAACGAAAGCAGATAGAAATCCCCATCGAAAAACCTAAACTATGCACAGATACCAGTGTGGATCAAAACAAGTAAAATAGAAGAGTAAAAGTTAGGAAACTTTTGAAGATGGATATATAGAAGGAACCATACGTCCAGACGTTGAGGGTCTCGTTATGGATGGTGAAGATGCTGAGAAGAATCTGCTTGAGAGGCCATTCAGAGCGGTAATAGCCAAGGATGTATTCGTTGTCCTTGAGATAGGCGGGAAGAGAATGATACTCCACGAGCTGGTACTTGACCTTCTTCCATAGCCTCCGACCCTTGCCATTTTTCCCTCCAACCACCCTTCCCTCAGAATACGAACTGGGCTCTGCTTCTGCCACCGGATGCATTATTCCCGCCGCATCTTCTCCATCCATCATCGCACCCGGATCAAAAAAGAGAAACAGAGAGCAACCGACGCCGATGCAGATCCAGATCTGGTAAGCCGGTGACAATCGAGATCAGCTGTGCGTGCGGCTCGGTGGAACATGCGCAGGTAGGAACAGGGCCTCGGATAACTGTCTCGTGTCATTCATTATTAATTAGCAGGTAATAAATAACTTTAGGCTGAGCCCGTGGCCCGTGGCCCGTGGCCCGTGACCCGTGGCCCGTGAGTCACTGCAGCCACCGACACGTTGGTCGTCTTGGGGAAGCCAATTTTTTGCATATATACCGCATGTATTTCATTCAAATTTTCCTTCTGGACGGCAGACGATTGCGACACGTGGCATTAACTAACAGCAGATTAATTAAGCCAAATTCCAAAATTTTCATATGAAGCGGCTTACTCCAAATTAACCA
The DNA here is from genome assembly GCA_039513925.1 of Platanthera zijinensis. Classification (NCBI taxonomy): domain Eukaryota; kingdom Viridiplantae; phylum Streptophyta; class Magnoliopsida; order Asparagales; family Orchidaceae; genus Platanthera; species Platanthera zijinensis. The sequence goes on along the minus strand of CM077094.1, from coordinate 175,013,490 downwards.
AAGTGATAATAGTATGAAGAAGGAGATTTCAAAAAAAATTAAAAAAAATGAGCAGAATAGACGACTACGAATATGAGCTCCAATTTTTCTCCGAGTGAAGGTAACGACTTGAAGCAGGTATTATGTCATATCCTCTACTAGTATTTCATATTCATATAGGGTAGCTTACATTAAGATCGGAATTTGGATATATATTTTTTATGTTCACGGGAAATCTTCTTATTTACAAAGAACATTGGTTTGATGTTGCTTATCAAAAATTGATCTTTCTTCATGCCTACTACGTAATGTTTAGGGTTTATACCCTAAATCACAAATTCTAATTTTTAAAAAAAAGTACAAAGTACATTTATTCAATATTGCTTATGAAAATTTGATCTCCTTCATGTTTATTATGTAATCAATCATTAATTATTTCACATGATTTCTGATGGAGTACGTTCTCCCTGAGTCAAACCGGCAGGAATTCGACCAAAACGTTCAATCAAGCCGACTCGACCAAGTGAACGATGAGCGCGAGCCACGCCTGCTCGAATGGTCCAAAATCACCCCGAGAGAGGGGCAAAACCAAGCACGCACAAACATTATGCCCGGCCCGCGCGCGAATGACCAGCGCGCACGCACGCGGCCAGCCCGATTTGTGGCGGTGCATCGAATTGTGATGAATTGAATTTAGCAAATAAATGTTTTTTGTGATTAAAATCTAACATGCAATGACGGAAATTTTTGTCACTAAAAATCTATTTTCTAATAGTGAAAAAATGAAGAGAATGTCGTGCGCAGTTGTAGGGAGATTAATATGCTGCATAAGAAAGTGAAGTAGAGTAAGAAGAACAAAAAATCATAAACTTAAAAGAAAAGGAGATTGAAATAGCATAAGCATACATAAGAATCTAAGAATATAAAGGAGGTAAAGAAGAAGAAGAAGAAAATATGGGTTTTATTTTCTTCGGAACCAAAAGAAGACTCTACATTGCAACAACAATGCCATGATTTTGATGAACTCCATTAATTAAGTTACATAATTAATATAGAAGTTCAATTCAATTACAAGCTAGCTAGGCAAAATGCATGTAATTATTTTTATAATATATAGTTTAGGCGATGGCTGACTTGTTGGGGGCCTCAATAGATGATGCATCGTTGTCATTACCTTCGTCCTCAGCACCGGTGCTTTTCCTTCCCTGAAACACAAACTTGTAGTACGCAAACTGCATCATGATCTTTCATGAAAAATTTTGGTTAAGGTAAGGTGTGCACGTAATTAGCTAGCTAGGTACTACTGCATTAATATAATGTAATATTAATGGCCACTTATAATATTTTTTGTAAATAAATAAAGACAATGTTATAAGTAGTTCTATAATGACTAAACGCAGTCCATTTATATAGTGTTTTTAGAACTGTGAATAATCATTTTAGGTGTTTTAGGACTACGAATAGCTATTGTTGGACTGCTAATAATATTGCTCATAAGTAATCACTAAGAATTAATGGAAGAAGGAAAAGGATACAAATAGATCGAGCAGTACACAGATAATGGCATCCAACAACCAAGGCGCATTGCCCTTTATCATCTCCCACTCAACACTCCTCGCTAATATGCTGCATATGCATTCAATAAAACAGCAAGCCTGTGTTTAGGACTCAAGTTTTAGGGTCGGTTTAGGAATGTTTGCATAGTCAATTAACGTACCTTCCGACGTAGGTTGCGTTTGCGATTATAGCAAACATGAACATAAGAGGATTTAAACCCTGCGGTGCACCAAGACCAACCAGTTACAATTTATTAGTCCGGCCCGGCCCGGCCGGATTCCAGGCATCTTTATTTCTTAATTAATTTAATAAGCTTAATCAAGACCATATATATATAGTAATTAACTTGGATTTTTGTCGGGTGATTGTATGCATACCTCAACACCGCCTCGCTTGATCTGTGGAGTAGACAATTAAGCACGAAATGTTGTTTATCAAAATTCTATGTACTGAAGCTTAACAATAAATGAAATTGCATTATTTATATTTATATATATATATATATATATATATATATATATATATATATATATATATATATATATATATATATATATATATATATATATATATATATATATTTAAAAAAAATCTATAGGACTATCGGGGGAGGAGGGGGAGATGAGCTAAAATATATATACATTCAAGTAAATTTGAGGCAGGCGTCCTCCCATATAAATGGCAGCCATGACCCATCCCAAGGCAATCCCGTAAGGGTTGTTCTCCATCGCCGTCATGAACCTTGCATTCTGAGCTCAATACAAGAAGAAGAAGAAGAATGTAAGCGTATCATCATGATGATCAGCTAACGCACAGTTGTTTCAGTTTATTTTTCCCAAGCCAAAGCAGCTAAAATTCAATTGCATTTTTTTATGAACACAAGGAAGGAAGGAATGTACCTTTAATAATCTTCTTCCATGAAAGTAAATATTTGTTTCCATCAAGGAATTGGCCTGAGAAGGCAGGCCAGCCGAGCCGATGATGAATGCTGCACAACTTGCAGCCTGTACATTCATACATGTATATAATATAAAGCATATCATTACTCATTGCAATGCATCACAATTTGAAACATTTGCCAGCTTGAATAACAATATATATATATATATATATATATATATATATATATATATATATATATAATATGATCGCCATAGACTTGATTTAAGTGTACGATACTAATGGTGTGACTTTGGCGGATGCCAGATAAGATCAGCAATATTGGAATTCGGGCGTGAAGCATAATTAATAGAAACAACAAGGCAAGCTAATTGTTTTTTCTGATTTAGGCTCTGTTTGGGGGGACTTATTTTCACCGGTCAAGCGGTTGCGACCGCATGAATCGGGACTTAATTAAGGTCCGGTTCATTCGGTCGCAACCGCTTGACCGGTGAAAATTGTTAGGATTATGACACCTCATCCCAAACCCAGACCGTTAGGATCAGCGCCATGTCATCGATCCTAGGGAGCTTTATTTGCCTAGTTTGTCCTAATCCTGATTAGGAAGTGGTTTAGTGAGGGGGCTGATTTTTTGGGAAGAATTAGGGGAGTCCCAAACATGGAAATGTTTTATGGGGGGGATATAATATAGGAGATGTTCTTCCTATTTGGTTGAGACCTATTTTGGCAACCCCATCCATATGTGTTCATCTTCATATATTGATGACTCTTGATCCTATTATAAATAGGGGTCAGCCTCCCTTAGCCATGAGATGGTTCAGTAATATACAACACTAGTGAGAATTCAGAGAGGGAAAGCTTTGAGCTTTTCAGGCGGTTCTTCCGACGAACGGCGGCAACAGGTGGCGGCATCTGGCGCGCAAGGTTGCGGCGCATCCGGTCACCTCAGGCGAGGCGACATCCGGCCGGCCACCTGCAGTAGGCCCCAGAGGTTCGGCAGAATCAGGCGCGGCGACGGCGGCAGCAGGCGCAGAGGCGGCGACACAGGCGGAGCTAACGGAGGCGGCACATCCGGTCACCTCAGGCGAGGCGACATCCGGCCGGCCTCCAGAAGTTGACTCCAGGCGTTCGGCGGCTTCAGGCGGCTGATCCAGGCGGGATCGGCATCAGGCGGCGGAAGCAGACGGTGATTCCAGCGGGGAAGATAGACAGTGTTTTCAGTTTTCTCTTGTTGTATCTTGTAACCTCATCTGTTTTAGTGGATCTTTCTGGCGCGCTCTCCCCGTGGACGTAGGAGCCCAACTCCGAACCACGTAATCTTTTGTGTCGTCTGTGTATGCTAGAATCTCGTTCCGTATTTTATTTTGCGCGATATTGGTTCTTGCTCATTCGTGAAATTCCGTTGCGCTACCGCGGATTAACTCGATCCGATTTCACAACAATTGGTATCAGAGGGAGGCTCCGCGGGGGTGATCGTCTGGACGTTCCGGTTTTCTGATTTGGGTCAACGGTGGGTGACGACATTGGTCCGCTCCCTATCTTCCCAGATCGGTTCCGCGAATATCATCTTGATCGCCCAGTAGCTCTGCGAGCAAGACAATGTCGGCAAAATTCGAGATTTCTAGATACGACGGCAAGATTGATTTTGGCCTTTGGCAGAAGCGCATAAAGGCCGTCCTCGTCCAGCAAGGTCTTCATAAGGCTCTCCTCAGAAAGGAGAAGTCCGGGAAGAAGAGCAGGGTGTTGTCTCAGAATTGCCCAGGCACCGCAAGGGGAGTCATCTGTCTCAGGAGTCCCACCAAGGAACTCAGGTTTACTCAGAAGAAGGTGGAGCTGCACAGTGCTAGTTGTCTTGCAAAAGACACGGTCTATCGTGCAAGGATAAATCACATTGGAGTGCGCCATCAGGAGTCGAGGGAGTTCGCTGGAGGTGGAGGCATGGAGTTGCGGAATATCTCTACGGAGGATAATGGTGCGAACATGCAGACGAAATCAGTGACAGGAGTCAAATTCAAGAACGGTCTTGACTTGACTCATTCTGATGCATGTTAATCGAGGTGGACCCCAGGGAGAGGGGGCTTGTAGTCGCCAGTAGGGGAGATTCGGGTTGGAGGTACAGATACGTTTGTTAGGCTTCGAGAAAGAGTTCGTTTGTGGCGTGAGGCGTCAAGGTGGAGTTTGTTTGTGACGTGAGACGTCAAGGTGGAGATTGTTAGGATTATGACACCTCATCCCAAACCCAGACCGTTAGGATCAGCGCCATGTCATCGATCCTAGGGAGCTTTATTTGCCTAGTTTGTCCTAATCCTGATTAGGAAGTGGTTTAGTGAGGGGCCTGATTTTTTGGGAAGAATTAGGGGAGTCCCAAACATGGAAATGCTTTATGGGGGGGATATAATATAGGAGATGTTCTTCCTATTTGGTTGAGACCTATTTTGGCAACCCCCTCCATATGTGTTCATCTTCATATATTGATGACTCTTGATCCTATTATAAATAGGGGTCAGCCTCCCTTAGCCATGAGATGGTTCAGTAATATACAACACTAGTGAGAATTCAGAGAGGGAAAGCTTTGAGCTTTTCAGGCGGTTCTTCCGACGAACGGCGGCAGCAGGTGGCGGCATCTGGCGCGCAAGGTTGCGGCGCATCCGGTCACCTCAGGCGAGGCGACATCCGGCCGGCCACCTGCAGTAGGCCCCAGAGGTTCGGCGGAATCAGGCGCGGCGACGGCGGCAGCAGGCGCAGAGGCGGCGACACAGGCGGAGCTAACGGAGGCGGCACATCCGGTCACCTCAGGCGAGGCGACATCCGGCCGGCCTCCAGAAGTTGACTCCAGGCGTTCGGCGGCTTCAGGCGGCTGATCCAGGCGGGATCGGCATCAGGCGGCGGAAGCAGGCGGTGATTCCAGCGGGGAAGATAGACAGTGTTTTCAGTTTTCTCTTGTTGTATCTTGTAACCTCATCTGTTTTAGTGGATCTTTCTGGCGCGCTCTCCCCGTGGACGTAGGAGCCCAACTCCGAACCACGTAATCTTTTGTGTCGTCTGTGTATGCTAGAATCTCGTTCCGTATTTTATTTTGCGCGATATTGGTTCTTGCTCATTCGTGAAATTCCGTTGCGCTACCGCGGCTTAACTCGATCCGATTTCACAACAGAAAATAAGTCCCCCCAAACGGTGCCTTATTCAATAGTGTTAAGTTGATTTTGAACTTTCAAAGTCATATGTTTCATCTCCACCTACCGGTCATCAATATAGATTTTTCTCCAAGCCGTTCACGTGCTTTGAATTGGCACATGCGAGGAAGCTTCTTGGAAAGAGGTCAAGGCATGTGAAATGGCTCTATAAAAGGGGAGGATGACAAACTATGTGTAAAAATTTCACTAGAAATCCGAAAGAGGTAGCATGAACACTCAATCACAACCAAGTTAAGTAGAATTCAGTAACAGTAGAAGCACAAAAGTCTCAAAACTTGAAATTATCGCAACTTCTTTACAATGCGAGTCATACATTGCAAGATATGATTTTGCAAGGTACCAGAGGGAAACAGAAAAAAAACAACTCCAGGCAAAGAAGAAATCGCGCGGACAGCAAGCTGTAACCGCACAAGCTGCCAAACCGCAAGCCCTGTCCGCCGAAACCGCCAAACGCAATTAGCCGCACTGATTGCTTGTTATTGAATGCTGATGAACTTGAACAGAACTCGCTGATAGACCGGGTTAACTACTCGTCTTAATTGCAACCCCGAGGAAGAGACTTCAGATCGTCTAGCTGCGATCAGTTGTATGCCACTGACTATAAATCGTGAAATGTTTCACACCAAACTTCTCACTAGTTGTCTAGCCGTCTGATGCTAGCCGCACAGTCTGCACAGAGAGTCAACTTCCTTAGTCTCCGCTCCAGACCGCTCATCACAGCAACTAGGCAACCAACCAGACTTGTCACAACGTCGTGACCAAGTCAACAACAATCCAGCGAACTTTGGCATCAATCCGCCCGAGAAGGCTCCAGTGAACTACGCGGTTAGCTTCCGCAAACCGCACTAACCGCTTGCCTTCTTGCGAGCCAGAGAACCTGACACCTTTAAGCAGACTGTGCGGTCTCACCTTCCAGACCACAACAGCCGCAGTTTGACAGCTGACCGTCTGGTTACCTCCCAGAGTGTTTGCTGAACAAAACTGCAGGAGAGAAGAGAAGAAGTCGGATTCCGATCACCTTTCACCCGCCAGACCAATGGCGGTCTCTGCAGCCTGTGCGGTCTGTCATATCAGACCTCCCTGCTCCACTTCACTTCCACTTCAACAATTTCAACACTCCCACTTGAAGTGAGAAGTGAAAACCAGCCTGAGCAACCTCCGTAACCGAATAAATGGTCCCTTAGACAATGGCTTCGTGAAGATATTTGCGATGTTGTCCTGACTCAGCAAATACTCAACCATCAGAGACCCTTCCTGCACTTTCTCCCGAACAAAGTGATGCTCGATCTCGATGTGCTTTGTCTGCGTGTGATAAACTGGATTATTAACCAGTTTGAGAGTACTCTCGTTGTCACCGCATAGCAGAGTACAACCCCGCACCTCCTTATGGATGTCTTCCACTAATCTCCTAAGTCATATGGCTTCCTGAGCTACTAAGTGCGAAGCCTTGTACTCCACTTCCGTAGTGAAGACGGTCATTAAATCTTCCTTCTTGTTATACCACGAGATAGCTGTCGTTTCGCATATGAAGACAAATATTGGCGTCAATTTTCGATCATCAAAATCTCCCTCATAAACAGCATCTGTGTAGCCATGTAGCTTAAAATTTGTGTCCCTCTCGTAAAAGAGGCTCATATCTGAGGTGTACTTCGTGAACTTCAGAATGTTCTTAGCAGCCACTAGATAAGGCTTTCGCGACTCCGTCATATATCGACTTACTCGGCCCACAACATAGGTAATATTCGGCTTTATAATCGTTAGATAGACTCCCTACGAGAGCCCGGGACATCAAGGGATCTGGAAAAACCCTTCCCTCATCACGCTGAAGCTTTAGACCGACCTCTAGAGGAGTAGAGTTGTTCTTCCCTTCCCCGTGTTAAACCGCTTCACGATTCTTTCCACATAGCCCCTTTGGGAAACGAGCACGCCGCTCTTCTTCCTCTCAATCTCGAGTCCATGGAAATGTTGGAGCTCCCCAAGATCCTTTATCTCGAACCTGATAGCAAGCTCAACTCTGAGCCTTGATACCCATTCCTACGAGTTCCCGGTGACGATCATATCGTCAACATACAACAGTACTAGGACCTAAAGCTCCCCTTTCTTCTTAAGAAAGAGACTTGAATCTGGGTCTGAAGCGAAGTATCTGTAGAACTGGAGGTATTCTGCAATCTTCTCATACCATGTCCGAGACGCCTTCTTCAGACCATAGAGAGTCTTCTTCAGCTTACAAACGTATCTTGAATGTTCTTCAGAAATATAACCAGATGGTTGCACCATAAAGATGTTCTTGTCAATCTCACAAAAAAGGAAAGTATCATTTATGTTGAGTTGTCAAATCCTCCATACTTGACAAGCCATCAAAGAAATCACCACCCGAATTGAACATCTCTTCATAATCCTTCTCATACTGCTACGAGAACCCTCAAGCTATAAGGTGAACCTTGTACCGCTCGATGTTGTCGTCAGCCTTTTATTTCAACTTGTAAACTTACTTGCATGTTATAGGAGTGATGTCTTCGACCTTTGGCATAAGGTCCTAAGTCTCGTTTTTCCTGAGGGCGGGCATCTCCTCATCCATAGCATTTGCCCACTTCTTAATGTCAGCGGTGTTTTCAAAGCATGACGGATCCAGCTCATCCAAAGGACCTGCGAAGAAACATGATACAAAACTCACCATGTTCCTGTCTCTATATCGAGCCGGTGGAATAATGGTCATTTTGGACCTCCGCAAGGCTTGACCCTAATCCACTGAAAGAGAAGGGATAGATCACACTAACTCTAGAAGGGACGTGAATCGAGTTTTAAAATCTTTTGATTAATTTTTATAGCGGAATTAAAATAAGTGATATCTATATGTATAGAGAGAAATAAAAAAAACAATCACAGCACAACAAAATAAAAAATAAAGGCAATCCAGATGACACAAAGATTTTATAGTAGTTCCCCTAAATTTGGGTGCATTCACTCTTCTACCACCCTGATAGGAATCCACTACAATTTTTTGATCAGATGCTCTGCCACCAAAATATCTATTTTCTAAGGGAGATATAACAACTCTTTGAGCTTTTGACCAGGTTTCCAAAACCAAATCAAGTCTTTTGATTAGGAGACTTGACAACCAAAAGGAATAACTTTTGAAGGGAGTTAAGAAACTCTTTGTACAGTGATTAAAGAAAATAAAGATGGTGTCTTCTCTGTAAACAGTCAGAGAGAAGACTAGTGGATGTTGATGTTGTCAAAGCTCCCCCTGAGATGTAGAAGAGTTCAGGAGAGAGAGAGTTTTACTAAGGGTGTAGGCCTTCAGATTGAAGATTGATCTTCAGGAAACTTTTAGACTGATGAAGTTTTTCTGTCTCTTGAAATTCTTGAAGGAAAACTGAAGAAAACTGAGGATGTAAGAGCTGTGTTTTTCTTTCAGTATTTTGTATGTACAATTCAAAATGCTTCTATATTTTCTGTTGAGTATAATCTCTCTGTTGTCTTGAAGAAGAAATAAGAAACCTTATATATTCTTTTCAGAAATAAGCTTTTGAATTTTAAAACTTATCCTTAATTGACTGTAAAAATCCTGGGAGTTGAACGGCTAGAAAATGCCTTTAATTTGTTTCCCCAACTGTCACAGTAAATAAGCCAAATAATTACTCTGTGAATACCATAATTAATGCTGCCTTGGAACGGTTATATTCTAGAGAATATGGAGCATTAATTATCAGAGCATTCTAGACATATAATAATAAATTTGAAATCAAATTGTCTTGGTCAATACTTGGAAAGCTGCATGGAAAGATAGTCGACCTGAATCTGTCATAAAATAGTCGAACTCAACAATTTTTGTCGACCTGAGATCCGATATCGTCGAGCTGAATAAGGCAGATAAGCAGTAGAAAAATCGTCGAACGGAACTCCAAGTTCGTCAAGCTAAGATAGCACTTCGTCGAGCTGAGTTTCTGATATAAGCTGACAAATCATTGATCTTAGCTAAACTTTCGTCGAGCTCAACTCAGAGAAGAAATCCTGAGTTCGTCAATCTGAGATCGACGATCGTCGAGCTGAGTTCAGCTATTGTCGAACGCATTTTCTGACTTGGAAAACTACTTTTTCTCTAGAGGTCTTCTGTCTCTAAGTCTTCTGAATGTGAAAACCAAACACTCTAGGTTTGTTGACTTAACCTAGACCTAGAAAAAGACTTATGACCCTAGACTATACAATGTGTGTCATCAGAGAATCCTAATAGTGAACCTAGCCCAAATCAACCCTAAACAAGGTGGGGTTCCAACAATCTCCCCATATTTGGGTGAGGTCACTATTTACACAGAATATAGCAAAAAGCAAAAAGATATATCTTGTAGAAATAATACATTCAGCAGAAATATGATAGAATTATGAAAGTTTTTAAACAAACAGTAAAAGAATAGTTCAAAACCAAAAATAAGAGTCAAAGATCTTTCTTAGAAACTTCAGAAGGAGAATCAGAAGATGGATTAGTGAAAATCACTTTTCTTGTAGGATCTTCTGCTTCTTTTTGGGTCATCTTCAGGTCTTGAATGCCAAGAAATTTTTGAGAAATTGCTCTGGGCACAACTGCCTCTAGATGGAGCTGCATATATGCATTAGGATCAAATAAATTTTTCTTTACCTGAAACTTATCAAATTCCTTCTGTCTATAGGAAGACATACTTGTGAACTGAGAAATGTCTTTTCCTTTTGATTTGACTTTAATGATCAGAGATAGATCAATAAGTTCATTAAATCTGGTCATTCTATAATTTGGGTCTAACTTTGGCTCATATACTGAGGACAAGGGTCTTTCAGGAGTAGATTTCTGAGTATCTTGAGCTTGCTACTACTATTGTTTACTACTATATTGAGAATCTGATCTGGATGGTCTATCTCTGCTGCTATAAGATCTTGATTGATATGATTGAGATGTAGATCTTTGATCTGGAGAAACATACCCAAAAGATCCGGCTACTGGAGGAGGACGAGGAGAACCTCTCCTGACTGGAGGTGGAGGAGAGTACCTCTTGCTCTTCTTCCTAGCCTTCATTTCATTTTTAGAGTATCTCATCCAGTTGGGGGTATTTGGAGTGAGAGTTATATTATGCAGAACATAATATGGAGTGTCAGCAGTAGGATTGGGCTTTTGAGCAGCCGTTGGAGTAGCCTTCTTCTTTGCCTTTCTTTTCTTGGAACTAGTATCTTCAGAATCATCAGAATCTTCCTCATTATCATAGTCAGAATTAGAGGAATTTGCTGGATTGTCATATAGATCATGAATCTGTTTCAGTATATCATCAGAAAAAAAGGGATGAGCTTGAGGCTGTACAGTTTCAGCCTGAGGCTGTTCTGGAATAGCTGGCTCTGCTTGAATTTCTAAAACAACTAGAGCACTATCTTCTTCCATATCTACAAACATAATCCCATCCATGTATGGCATGGGAGACTCAACCCATTTAAAGGTTGGGGGAAAGAACCTTTGGATCTGAATCAACTATAAGCTCTATAACAGAATTAGAAACTGAGAAGCTTGTCCTAAGAATATCCAAAACTTTAGGACTTATTGGAGATGAATAGCAAACTATAGCTCTAGACATATCTGGAACTGAAACAGCAGGAACTGGAAGACTGTTGTTGTAAATTGAATCAAAAGAATGCAGTAATGAAGTTAAATCAACTGTGAGATTTATTATGAAATCACCAACAATACTTATTTCAGTATCTACATCACAAATCATATCTGTATCTGTATCATCATCAATAATATCAATAATCTCTGCTGGAACTTATGTTTCTGGAACTGCTACTGCTGGAGAAACTGCTGCTGCTGGAGGAGCTAGAGCGGCTGGAGCTGCTGGAGCTTCTTCATGGAACATCTCCCCCTTCCTGATTTCAGAAGGCCCTGAAGCCAGGCCCCCAGAAGAAGGGACAGAGGAGAGAGCAGCAACTTGAGCAGAGAGAGTGGAGATGGAGGTAGAAAGAGGAGCAATATCCTCAGCTATTAGCTGCTGAAGGGTTGGAGATATGAACTTGAGGAGATCTTTTACTATGTCAGAAAAATTGAGATAAAGTGGTTTAGGAGTAGAGGGGGTATGTGTGGTTTGATGACCACAGTTAGAATAGATAGAGAAAGATTGAGGGAAGTCAGTATGTTGGGATTTTGGAAATGATGAAGGAGTGTTGGGTGGAATGGTTGATGGAATGTTGGTAGTCTGGATGGGGATATCTTCCTAAATAGGGGAATGAATTGGAGAGGGGTGTGGAGATGGTTGAGGAGATAGTAGATTGAAGTTTGGTTGAGTAGAGGTGGATGGAATGTCATCAAGGTGTTGAGGAATTGGAGATTGAGGAGGTGGAGATGGTGGTGTATCCACATGGATTTGAATTGGTGAATGTGGAGGAGATGGAGGTGGAAGAGGTGAAGATGGTTGAGATGGAGATACTGGTGGGACTGGCTGGATGGAAGTAGAAGTTTGTTGGAGGGGAGTTGATGAAGGAAATATTGAGTGAGGTGGAGATGGATGAGGAACAGGAACTTCTTCATGAGGTGGGGGAGTGGCTGTGACTGCCCTTGTGTCCTCAGAAGTTCTGGAAGAGGAGGCCCTGGAAGGCTTGGGGATATTCCTCTCCCATCTGCCAAAGAGGGCAGAGGTAAGCCTTTTTGAGGCATTGATAAAGATGGTCTGGGAGACCAATAGTTCTGGGCACTTAGCCTGTAGGAAGATCCCTAGGATCCTTCCATAACCTCCAGATTTTCCTGTAATCTTTTTCTTGATTGAATCAACGAAAATTGTTCCCCAGTTTACTGACTTCTTATTGACCAGTGCACACATCAAGTTGAATTGGTGTCTGGTGATATAGTCATGAGCAGAGTGTTTTCCCAGCAACACTTTGCCATCAATATCTGCCAAAAATTTGTATTCTATAGATAGATTTTTCTTGAGTAAGTGGTTAGGGTTTCCCTGGGAGTGACCCAAGTTATCTAACATATCATTAAACTCACTGCTAGATAATTCTATATCATCTTCCCTATTAATAAATCCAAAAACTTCAGTTAAAACTTCTAGAGAAAAAAATAACCTGGTTACCAGAGATGGAGCCAACAATAGCTGGGGTATCCTGAAGCTTTGCGGTGAGCATCCATTCCTTTATCTCTGTTACTGGGAGTTTGATTCTTGTTGTCATTAAATAATGCAGATTCTGAGTTTCGAACAACTGTAAAATATCCTTGAATACTTGATCCGAATGACTGAAAGATTCAAGGTCAATATCAAATCCATCGTCAAATTTCATGATTGAGAGGAGGGCTTGAGAGATCGTCATTGGTCTGCAAAAGAAACAAGAGATCAAGTGCAAGAGAACTGGAAAGGGTGAGATGGAGTTTGATGAGAAACCTAATTATAGGTTTTTAGAAGATGAAGCGGCGAACTCCATCCAACGAAAAAGAAAAACTTCGAGCTCAGTTCGACGAAATTACCCAAAAAGAGATAAGTGTCGTCGACCTAAGTTAGAAGAGCGGGAAAACAAATCGTCGATCTCCGTTCGACGAAATATTTTCAGAAATAAATTCGTCGATCTCCGTTCGACGAAAAAATTTCACTAAGAGATTTCGTCGATCTCTATTTGACGAAAAACTCTAGAAGAGTTCACAGATTGTCGATCTCCGTTCGACGAAAAATTCTAGAAGAGTTCACAGATCGTCGATCTCCATTCGACGAATTGTGACCAATTTTTCTGACCTCAGACAGAAATCAAATTTGGCATTCTCCATTAATCATGTCTAGCTGATTTAAAAAGAACAGATGTTTCTTTTCATCTAAGGGTTTGGTGAAAATGTCTGTCCTTTGTTAATCAGTGGAGATAAAGACAAGGTTAATTTTCTTTTTGTCCACACAATCTCTATTGAAATAATGTCTTATTTCTATATGTTTGGTCCTACTATGATGCACTGGATTTTGTGCAATGGAAATTGTACTAGTACTATCACAAAATATAGTTGAATTATTTAGACTGTAACCATAATTCAGGAGTTGGTTTTGAATCCACAAAAATTGTGAGCAACAACTGTCAGCTGCTATATATTCAGCTTCTGCAATTGAAGTTGACACAGATGTCTGCTTCTTACAAAACCAAGACACAAGCCTATAACCAAGGAACTGACATGTTCCTAATGTACTTTTCCTATCAACTCTACATCCAGCAAAGTCAGCATTTGAGAATCCAGTTAATTCAAATTCTGACTCAGTTGGATACTAGAGTCCTAGATTTGGGCAACCCTTTATATATCTCAAAATTCTTTTTAAGAAAATAAGATGAGATTCTTTAGGGTTCACTTGGAACCTAGCACAAAGACATGTAACAAACATTATATCTGGCCTACTAGCTGTGAGATACAACAAGAACCCAACAATAACCCTATATGTTTTTTGATCAACTGGCTTGCCATGTTCATCAGAATCAATCACAGCATTGGAAGCCATAGGTGTTTTCATAGTTGAGGCATCAGACATCCCAAATCTTTAACTAGCTCCTTAGCATATTTCGATTGAGAGATGAAAATGTCATCAGGGGATTGCTTCACTTGAAGACCAAAGAAGTATGAAAGCTCACTCATGCTACTCATTTCAAACTTGGAATGCATCAGGTCAGAAAACCTTTTGCATAGTTTGGAATCAGTAGAGCAAAAAATGATATCATCTACATATATTTGTACTAACAAAATTTTATCTTTATGATGCCTAATAAATAAAGTCTTATTTATTATGCCCCTAGTGAACTTATGCTCTAAAAGAAAGCTAGCTAAGGTCTCATACCAAGCTCTTGGAGCTTGCTTTAAACCATAGAGAGCTTTATGCAATTTGAAAACAAAAGAGGGATGAGTTGGAGAGATAAAACCTGGTGGTTGCTCTACATAAACTTCCTCTTTAAGTTCACCATTTATGAAGGCACTCTTGACATCCATGTGGTAGACTTTGAACTTCTTGTAGGCTGCATAAGCAAGGAATATTCTGATAGTATCCAGCCTTACAATAGGGGCAAAGGTCTGATCATAGTCAATTCCTTCCTCCTAAGAATAGCTTTGAGCTACCAATCTTGTTTTGTTTCTTACTATAGCTCCTTGTGCATCTAATTTGTTTCTAAATACTCATTTAGTTCTAATGACTGGGTAGTCTTTGGGTCTTGGAACTAAATTTCAAACTCTACATCTCTAAAATTGATTGAGCTCCTCTTGTATTACAATAATTCAGTGGGGATCTTGTTATACATCGTTTATGGATTAGGGCTCAAGTTGAGATATGAAGCAAGCTGTTGGAACACCCTATTACTAATTTGGGCAAGAATCACTATGTTTTTAAGAAATCAGTTTGACCTAGATGTATAGTTGAAAAGGTCAAGTTAGAATGAGTCTAGGGCTTAGAATTTAGGTTTGAAGTTGCCCCCAGGACCATTCATTGATTCAGACTTAGAGCTGAGACAAAGACAATTATCGTCGAGCTCTGGTCGACGAAACGTCGAACTCCGTTTGACGCTCTCTGAGCTCAGTTTTGCTAAGTCGTCGAACTCCGGTCTACGATCTTCGAGCTCAGATCGACGATCTGTCTTCAGCTTACTCTTCAGGTCGCTGAGCTCCGGTCGACGATCTTCGAGCTCAGGTCGACGTTTTCTGTCTGATGATCATTTCAATCTCTGAGCTCAGGTCGACGATCGTAGAGCTTAGATCGACGTTTTTCCTGAGAGATCGACGACTTTGAGGATTCAAATTCAGTCAGTTTTTGGAATGTTTTTCAAACTCTCTCAGCATTTATTTCAAGAGATCTGCTAGCCGTTTTCATTTATTCTGGAGCAATTTTCAAGGGATTTATTAGAGAATGTTTATTGGACTTTCCTCCAGAAGACAAAACATTTATGGAAGACATTTATTGACTGCTAACGGCTATCTTGGATAGAGGATCTTCAGAGTATAAAATATCTTACAACAGATCAAGATAATTAATCTATCACTCAATACAGACATACACAGATAGTCAGAAAAACTTAGAGAAAAATCAAGTGATCAATCCTGAAAAGTTTTGATTGAATATTGGCATACTGAAAAGTGATCATAGCTTCAACATCAAGGACTCCAGACAATTCATATTTCAGCCTCTGCTGAAACCATCTTCTGCTGGAGATCTGAAGCTTCTGAAGACCTATCACCCTAGCAATGCTCTCATCTCTGAACCATCTACATCTCAGGGGAAGCTTTGACAACACAATCAATCCACTAAGTCTTCTCTCAGTGATTGAGACAGAGAAGACAACTTCACCTCTTCCTTTTTCTTTTCTTGCTGTAAAAGGGTTAACAAAACTCCCTTCAAAAGTTTTAGTTCTGGTTCTGAGAGCCTTGTCAAAACTCAGTGGTGGCAAGACACTTGATCAAAAAATCCAGTTTGGTTTTTGAGCACCTTATCAAAAGCTCATTGGTGCCCAGGACACCTGATCAACTCATCCTGCAGTGGATTCCTACCAAGGGTGATAGAAGAGTGGATGTACCCAGGTTTTTGGGGAACCACTATAGCTCCTTGTGTCTTCTGATTTCTTGTGCATATTCTTTGCTGTGTGCTGTGGTTTTTATTTTTACTGCTTTAGTTTTATTTCTGCATCAAAGCACCTTACACCTATACATAAATTAAGTCTTTACTACTGTGTAATTTTAATTTGTAAATTTACTTTAAAATACTCTATTCACCCCCCCTCTAGAGTTAAGATAGATCTTACCCTCACTTTCAATTGGTATCAGAGGCAGGTTGGTTGTTCATACAGGCTAACACCTGAACCAAAAGATCCTTGATAAGATCAATCTTTTAAGAGGGTTATTTTCATTATATTTAATTTTATATAAAGACATGGCACAGAACAAAGATTATGCAAGCACCAGGCCTCCAGTGTGCAATCTATCCAAGTTTGCACTTTGGAAAGCAAGGATTAGACTCTATATGAACTCTATTGATGAAAACATATTTAATTCTGTTTTGACAGTATGCCCAAGTCCACCAGCAAACTCAAGTACAAATGCTGTTCCACCTCCTTCAGGAACAGATGCTGAAATAAAGAAGTGGAAGACTACAGATGTCAAGGCCATGAATATCTTAGCTCAGACAATGTCTAATGAGATATTTCAGAAGGTAGCTGAATACAACTCAGCCAAAGGAATTTGGGAAAAACTTTCTGAGATTGTCTCAGGATCTGTTGATGAGAGAAAAGATAGAAGATCTCATCTCATATCCTAATATGAGAACTTTAAGAAAGGAGAAGCTGAATCAGTTGCAGACATGTACAACAGACTAAGTCTGATTGTCAATGAGTTAAAGACTCTGGATAAAGAAATCTCATTGACTGAGCTGAATGACAAAATCCTAATGTGCTTCCCCAGCACTTGGGATTCAAGAATCTGGCCAATCAAAGATGCCAGAAGTCTAAATAAGATTACAACTGAAGCTCTCCTGGGCAAGCTCAAATCTTATGAGCTGCTCATTAAAAATAGAGAAGAAGAACAGAAGGCTGCCTCACCAGCCACAAGGAAAGAGAAGACCATAGCCTTCAAAGCTACAGAAGAGGAGCCTGTAGATAAAGCTACAGGAAATGATGAGCTCCTAAGTCTACTGGCCAAAAGATTCTACAAAATGGCCAGAAAAGACTTCAGAAAGAGATCATACAAGGGACATGATAAGCCAAGGTATGATAAATCAAATAACAACAAAGAAATTATATGCTTTGGTTGCAGGAAATCAGGCCATATTGTGTCTGACTGTCCAGAAAACAAAAACAAGGACAAGAAAGATAGAAGAGAAAGAAGAAAGGAGAAAGACTTCAAGAAGAACACCTCAGACAAACCCTCCTACAGCAAGAACACACATACAAGGAAGGGATTTGTTGCTGAGACATGGAGTGAAACTGAAGAGGATTCTGAAGCCTCATCCAGCTCTAGTGATGATGAGGATGATGCTGATGAAAAGGAGTTTTGCATGATGGCTATCAATGCCTCTCAAAAAGATTCAGAAGCAGAAGAGTTAGAATCAGATTCAAAAGTTCAACTAGAAGAAGATCAGGTAATAAATTCATTTGATTTCAATTCTGAGGACTTTAGACATGAGTTTAAAGTATTATGCTTAGATCTGTTGGAGTCTGAGAAGGAAATCACTTCCCTCAGAAAACAACTGTCTGAGTATAGTACTTTAAAATCAGAGAACCTCAAACTCTCTGAAGAGTTAGAATGCTATAGGGAGGAGATAGCTTCACTGAAGAGTGAATTATCCAAGGCCAAGCAGTTTGAAGAATCCCTTAATGGGAGAAGCATCAAACTGATGGATATCACAAGCACAGTGAACTCTAGACTTAATAGTACACTGGGCTTGGGAGCTTCATCCAGCCAGCCTATAGTTCTGACAACTCCAATCAAATTTATCTCTGATAAAGGGAAGGAAGTTGTAGAGGTAGCTAGGAAGAATGCAGATTTGCCAAAGAAAGATATAGTTCAACAGAATGCGTCGAACAGAGCTCGACGATCGTCGAACGTCGCTCGACGATCTAAGAAACGATCGTCGAACTCAGCTCGACGACACCTGAACTCTGAACTCCAGCATAGTCGATCTTCGAACAGAGATCGATGATCTGACCCAAGATCGTCGACCTCAGCTCGACGATCGTCGAACAGAAATCAGGACTTTGAACAATCCTTCAAGGGTACATCTAGATTCAATCCTAGAAGTCCTACATCCCAAGGTTTCAACCCCTATGCTGAATGGATAGTACCTCCTAGGAGATACCATCCTGAAGGTTATAAGAGTCAACCTGGGATGTCTTTCATTTCTGAATTTAAGGGATATCAACCTAGGCCCAAGGTAAACTGGGTCAAAAACATATAAGTTGTTTATGTGCAGGTGAAGACCTATCCAACATCAAACCAGCCATGGTATTTGGATAGTGGGTGCTCAAAGCACATGACAGGGAACAAGGACAACTTCACATCCTTCAAAGCCAAGCTTGGACCCAAAGTAATCTTTCGTGATTCAAACTTTGGAACAACAAAAGGATATGATGCAGTCTAAATTGGAACAGTCACCTTCAAGAAAGTAGCTTATGTTGAAGGACTCAAGCATAACTTGATAAGTATCAGTCAACTTTGTGATGAAGGATATAAAGTGACTTTCAACAAAGCAATATGCAAGATCAAGTCAGAAGACAACACAACTGTGTTAATAGGTAACAGGAAAGGTAACATTTACTTAGTAGATTTTCATTCATCTAAGGTAGATATTTGCCTGTTCAATTCCATATCTAGACCTAATATATTATGGCATAAGAGACTAGGACACATTAACCTTAGAACCATTGCTAGGCTATCCAAGGACAACCTTGTTAGAGGACTACCTTCTGGCCCCTACAAGAAGGAAGGACTTTGCAAGGCTTGTCAATTAGGCAAGCAAACTAAAAATAGTTTTAAATCAATTAACGAGAGTGATTCACCTAGGATTTTGTATCTATTACACATGGATCTTTTTGGACCCATTACAGTACAAAGCTTAGGAGGGAAATCCTACACTTTAGTGGTTGTAGATGACTTCTCAAGATTCACATAGGTGTTCTTTCTGAGGAAGAAGTCTGATAACTTCAAATGTTTGACAGAGTTTCTCAAATGCATACAGATTGAGTTCAGCACTCACATTGCCCTGATCAGAAGTGATCATGGGACAGAGTTTGATTCTCTTCTTATGCAAGAGTTCTGTCAGAATGAGGGGATCAGGCATACATTCTCAGCTCCTAGAACTCCTCAACAGAATGGGATAGCTGAAAGGAAAAATAGAACCCTAATTGAATCTGCAACTACATTATTGACAGATGTTCACCTTCCTCTATCCTTTTGGGCTGAGGCAGTGAACACCTCCAATTATGTGTTGAATAGAAGTCTAACACATAAACTGAAGGGCAAGACTCCCTATGAATTGCTCAAAGGGAATTGCAGCCACCTACCCCTGTGGTGGCCCCGGTGCCAGTTGCGGTAGTAGAACCATTAGCGGCAAGAAGGTCTTCAGACTAATAGATGAAGCACTTCATGAGCTCTATCCCTCCATCTTTTACGGGAGCTGGATTCCCATCTGACACTGAGGACTGGCTCTCTCTGATAAAGAGAACCTTAAATTCTATGGAGACAGAGGAAGCTCAAAAGGTCACCATAGCCACTTTCCTATTGGATGGAGAGGCAAGGTTGTGGTGGAATGAGATGGAAGATCATCAGTTAGCAGGGAGACGATTGACGGATGTCTCAATGGATGAGTTCTCAAGACTGTTCCTAGCGCGATATGTCCATTCAGTGCAACGGATTTCATTGGAAAATCAGTTTCTGAGATTGACTCAAGGCGATCGTTCGGTCGATGAGTACTTACATGAGTTCACTAGACTTGGAAGGTATGCTAGATCATCTTTGGAGAACAACGAAAGAAAGATTAATCGATTTTATGAAGGACTGCAGGATGATTTGTGGTTGCTTCTAGCAGGCCCAATGACGCAAGGGTTTATTACCTTAGTAAATACTATGTGATCCCTTGAGCAGGATTTGAAGAGGATCCAGAGTAAGAAGGACCTCTCGGTGAGAAAGCAAGAGTTCAAGGTGTCGAGCTCTTTGAAGGCTGGGTTTCGTAGCAAGTAGAGCAAGAAGGCTAGATCGTTTGAACCAGCTCCTTCTATTGGTTCTGAAGCTACCTCGGGGCAAGGTCCACATATGTGTTTCAATTGCGGCAAAGTGGGACATTATGCTCGAGAGTGTTGGAGTCGTCCCGCAAAATCGAATTGAAAGGCGGGTGCGTCGTATGTTGAGAAGGAGAAAGCAGCGGAGTCGTCTGCATCTCACCATACACCAGCGTAACCTAGAGTCTACAATCTTGGCCAACAGGAGACCATTAAACAAAGCGATGTGATGACATGTATGAGCTTTATACATCTGGTGTACTTTACATACTATATATACCTTGCGTACTTTTATTTAATGTTTTGGTGTGTACATTAGGATTTGTCCTAATCCGTAACCATCCAACGAGAGCGTTATTTCACACGAGAGCATCTCACTCCTTTCTATTGGAGGACTTCAATCTGCGTATCGGAGTGCCTTTCTGTATGTCAATAGATGGATTGGAAGTGTTGTTGCCCAATGGATGCAAGATGCACGCGGATAGGTGTTGCGGAGTGAAAGTGCAAATAGGAAATCAAGAGCTCGAATTTGAAGCGTCGATACTACTGATATCAGAATAGGATGTGATCTTTGACATGTACTAGCTTTCGAAGCAGCGTGCGAGCATTGATTGCAATCTTAAGGAGGTCAAAATGGGGCAGAATACTGATCATAAAATTACTTTCTCAGATATGAAGGGATCGAGCAAGATACTGATGACTGCTCTCTAGATTGTTAAGGCAATTTGAAAAGGCGTGGAATTATTCTTCACACTATTAGAGACTTAAAAGCCTAAGCCTGGTTTGATTAACATTCATGTAGTATCAAGGTTATGTGAGAGATTGATTTCACTATTGAGTTGTTGTCAGGTGCCAAGCCTGTGTCATGCTCTTCATACTGTTTAGCGCCAAAGGAGATGACGGAACTGAAGGTACATCTTTAAGAGATGCTAGATCAAGGTTATGTGCGTCCAAGTTCGTTACCTTGGAGTGCACCGGTACTTTTTGTGAAGAAAAAGGATGGAAGTTTGCGATTGTGTATAGATTACCGAGAGCTGAACAAGCTGACGGAGAAGAATAAGTATCCAATGTCGAGAATCGATGATCTGTTTGATCAGCTAGTAGCTTCTACCGTGTACTCAAAGCTAGATTTGAAGTCTGGTTATTATTAGTTGAGAATAAGGGAAAGTGACATTCCCAATATGGCATTTAGTACGCGTTACAGACATTACGAGCTCACGATTATACCGTTTGACCTAACGAATGTGCCTTCAGTATTTATGGACTTGATGAACGAAACGTTCAAGGAGTATTTGAATCAGTTCGTGATAGTGTTCATTAACGATATCCCGGTGTACTCTAAGTCGGAGGAAGATCATGTGGATCACTTATGCACCGTTTTGGAGACCCTGAGGAGTCAGTTATATGTCAAGTTCCCAAAGTGTTAGTTTTGGCTGTCATCAATGGCATTCCTCGGTCATGTGGTTAGCGGAGAGAGAATTGCGATTGATCCAGCGAAGATAGTTGTGATACAAGAGTGACATGTGTTGTCTACGGTGGCGGAAGTTCGGAGTTTCCTGGGGTTTGTCGGCTATTACAGGCAGGGGAAGACCTAATAAAGGGCGAATGTGGCGGCCACCCACACTGAGAAAAAAAATCGCGGAATAGGGTTCTTCTTCGCGAGCGGGAACATCACCAAATTTCTGGACCTTATTTTTTTAAAAAAAATAAAAAAGAAAGCGGTTTTCAAGGAAATCCTGCCAGCTGACGGGATTTTAATGGAAATCTCGCCAGGAAGCGGGATTTCTTGACGGGCCTGGGCTAATCTAATTTCGAACAAACGACTATTGATGTACTATCGCGGTTGACCGTAGGGGCGGAGCCCCGTGTTTGTCACTCGTGTATGTGTGTATAGAAATTTTGAATATAAAAATTATAAGCCGTCGTTATTCTTCAAATTTCTAAAGAGCGGGCAGGCTAGCCGATTGGTTAAGGCTATGTCGGTGTTGAAGCCGGGAAAATTCTCTACTCCAAAAATTCGGACCAAGGCAGCCTAAGGTTACCGGGCAAACGGATGGACATGACGACGAGCAGACTAAAGCACCAAGATCACCGAACAACAAACAGGACCTCAGGCGCTGCTGCAGGGAGGTCCCACCACGTACCCGGAAGCTTAGAAGAAGTAACCCCTCCACAACAAAAAAATGGCCGAGCAGGGTACGAGGGAGACTTTAGCTGGTAACTAAGTCGCGGCGACTAAAGGGGATAATCGTGAGGTCGCGGCCTGGTCTCTCTGGAAAAGGAATTCAAAGGTTTAGCTGACGTCCAAGAAAGAGAACTTGCGAGCTCTTGGCGAGATTTCGAAGTGTCTCACGCCGTACCCCTGGGGTCCTATTTATAGGAAAATCCAAAGGGAGGGGGTCTTATTTATAGCCCCACCCCTCGGCGACTAGACAACTTCCTGGGAGAGCTCGTACGGCTCGGCGAGTATCAGGCATAGTCGCCTACCAGGCGAGTATGCGAGGGGAGCTCTCCATACTCTCCCCGGACTTCTGACGTCCGGCGCATTAACTCTGAACTCTGTCTTGACTTGTTGACTTGGACTGTTGCTGACTTGACTCTGGAGGGATCCACCATCAACGAATACGGGTTGTACAGTCTGGCTGGTTAGGTGAAAAGCGAATGCGGTTTGTTGGGCTCGCTGAGTTAGTATTTTTTTAATATCTATTTTGTTTAGTCCCACACTGGGGAAGCTAACTGATATTTGAGTATAAATACAATAATCGGTCATCAGTGTATGAAATTGGAAAGAGCGGGCGGACAACCAGAGTGGGTTAGACTATATCAGGCGGGCTAGGTACATCCACTGATGCGGATGTTGGTGGGGGCCTGGATGGCTTGCTTTGTAGCGTGGGGGAAGAACCGGTTAGCTTTTATTGTCCATAATTTGAACATACATTTAGGACATCCTAGTAGTAGGTTTAGGAGACAGTAAAATGTGGAGAGAGAATCATGTTTGATTGAGCTAGATCGAACGACATCAGAATTATCAATTCATGATCAGACGACTATTCTAAGTTCGAACTCATAGTGGTATATATATATATGAGCTACTGTATATACGCAGACTGTGTATATAGGCAATATACGCGGCGATGAGAAATACAGAGAATACGTCAAACGAGATACAACTTTCATGCTGAATATTTTTCCTAAAAATGATGTATGTGTGTATTTATATATATATTTCTAATTAATTGTGCTAGAATAATTAATGAGTAATTCGTACATCCATATCCTTGGTTATTTGTGCTCATCCTTATTACATTCCAAGAAAAATGGGAAAGTTTCAAAAGAAATAACTGGCAGAAGAAAAGGCGAGGATTACGAGATTTAAAAATTTAAGAACAATTAAAGACTAAAACTAAATATTACTTAATTAGGTACTAGTTATAATTAGCACCTAAATATAATTAGCAATTGAAACTTACAGCATTTGGAGAGAGAAACGTCGTAGGTGACGGAGTAGTAGCAGGTGGGAGATGCTGAGGCGGAGGAATTGAAAAAACAGTGGTGGCGCCACGGTCGTCATCATCTGCTTCATCCTCGGATGAGGAGGAGTTAATGTGGAGTGCTGGAGCCGAGGTGGACGGCCCGCTCCCGACCTTGCGAAGATACGATGTTTGCTGCTGCAGGTATGACGGTGTCCCACTGCTTGCCAGTGATCTCGCCGACCTGCATGCAGCAGATATGTAAATGATTTTAATTATAAAACACGCTTTCACTATGATTACTTTTACAGAAATTAAACAGTACTGTACTATGAATTTAATTTTTTTCCTTTTTAAAAAAAAAACAATATTAAATAATTTGATCGATCTGCAGAATTAATTAATTAATTAATACATGTAATAGGAATTATCACTCCGTGGAGATGCTCTAATAATATTTGACGCCCTGATCATGACCACCGTGCCGACAGCTTTGGTTTCCTCGCCTTCGGATTTTGGATCAAGCAGGGGCCTCTTCTTCTCATCCGCTTCTACCTGCTGTATGCATCATCATACAATTATTATATATTATATATGATGCATGATCGAGATTAATTCGACAACACTGGCCAGCTATCTTTATAATTAATTATTATTAGCTATTCAATATTGGATGAGAGATAAACTCAGGCTCCGTCTGTTTGGCACGGTCGTGGCTGTCGTAAACTCATTGCGTTAAAACGTCATTCCTTAAGAATCACCTAACAAATATCATCTGTTCTAGCATAAAAGTGAATTAAGTTACTTGGGCACAATTTAACCCCGTGTTCATGACCGCCACTGCACTGTGTCAAACGAAGCCTAAATATAATAAATTAAATTAAAGGGAAACAAATAAAGGCATTTATAACTTAAGGACATATAAGCTGGCTAGGTAGCTATAGCTGAGCCGGTGTGATCCGGACTTAAAATTAATTACCGCATCATCATCATCGGCGGCAGTCACGTCCACATTACGGCCCTTCCGCGGATGTCTGCGGGCATAGTAGCCGTAGTAAAAGGTTTGCACAATTAAGACCGCAGTGACGGCTGTGTAAAGCTGCATGCGCACAACCCCAACACGCACATTCATTTGTTTATAATGATAAATCTAAATTGCAAGTAATTATAATATTAATTCGCCAGCCAGCATTTTGTTCCAACAATAGATACAATTACCAGAGCGGTGTAGTACTGGGTGGGCAGCTGCATCCACACAAAAACAAATTAAAGCAATTAACAGCAGGCGGCCGGAGTTGTGCCATGGAATTAAGAAGAGGGGTCAGAAGATGTACTAATAAAAATAAAGAGATGGAGTTTAATTAATTGATGATTTGCATACCGTAGCCTGTTCGAGATGGCAGCCAACCAAATTAAATATATCACTGCAATCAAATTCATGGTCATATATAAAGGGGAATAATTAATTTAATTAAGATCAGGTATTTAATTAATTAGCTAGCTAGGGATGAATTGAATTGAATTGAATTGAATTGAATTGAATTGAATGAAAAGTACTACTTACCCAATGAACCAAGTGAGGAGAAAGGCGAGGGAGACGCCGTGGGCGGACTTGGTGCGGAAGTTGGTGAGGAGCTGCGGGATCTCGGCGATGCCCCAGAATATCAAGCTCGCAATCCCCAGCCCGAATGACATTTCGCTTCCCACATCACACACGCAGTCCTTGAAATACTTCTCCACCCATTCCACGCACCCTCTCCTCTCCCCATCATCTCCAGCTCCGGCGCCGCACAATTTATTATAGGAACCAGTACCCATCTCCATCTGCCTCTCTCTCTCTCTCTCTCTCTCTCTCTCCCGTGTTCTCTAACTAGCTAGCAACTGTATATATAGCCAGAGTACGTGCTTAATCGTAAAGTTTTTGATGCTAGTTGCTATTCTTTGGAGGCAGAGAATATTCCTCTCTCTCTCCCTCTATCTCTCTCTCTCTCTCTATGTCCGTCTCTGCCCCTCTCTGTCTGTCCCTCTCAAGAATTGCAGGTAGAACTGGGCGCAGCACGGCCTTAACAAATGAATTGAAGAGGAACAAGTCTAGCTTAAATATTAAATATGAATCGTCAGATCTGTAGATTCAAAGCCAAATGAATTGAAGCGCTTCTGGATCCGCATCACATGATCCCTCGTCAAGTACTCAAGTTATAAGCTTTCCGTGAAGGAGCTAGCTAGCAGACGATGAAGATAACTATCGCTTCACTTTTGTTTTATTGAAATTAATTAAATAGCGCCGATACTTTTTTGTTACATAGCTGATCTAGCTAGCCCAGAACGCACCTGCTTAATTATTAATATTTATTATAATAGCCTTCATTATTGACGTATTCATTAATAGATTCTAACCTTTTCAACTTAGGCTCCGTTTGGGGACTTATTCTCACTGGTGAAGCGATTATGATCGCATGTATCGGGCCATAATTTAAGGTCTAACCGACCCGTAAAAATAAATCTCCCAAACCCAGCCTTAATTTAATCTTATTAACCAGCTGCTTGTCGCCACTAATTGGTTTAGGGGCCAGACACAGGCTCCGTTTTGCTTAATTATTAATATATATATTTATATATTCATCAATTTAACACCTGTGGCTGCTGTGCCACCCACATGCATAGCCGAATCACGCTAGCTAGCTACTATCCCTAAGCACCGCCAACTCCTCTCGATCCCTCTATTATTATTATTATATTATTATTTATTAATCGCTGGGTATTCGCGGCCGCGCTGCGCGGCAGCCCACAAGAAGACGACAAAAGAGAGCCTCACGGAAGATGAGAAATCTCTCACGATTCGCAGTCGTAATCTGCACCGTTCATCTGGCGATCGAGAACCCTTACCAAATTGCCATCCCCGGTCTCATCCGTCAAGTCTCTGTTTGGTCGCTTGCGGTTCCCCGAGGACAACTCCCATTCTGCTCGCTGCCGTTAGTGTTCTGTTTAGTAAATTACTGGCCGTCAGATTAAATCAAACGGCAACATTACGGCGTGAGGTGTCATCAGCTCGAGATCTGAACCTGGATGTCTTTGCGGACCATAGGAATATTTGATTTCTGTCCAAGTTCATTGAATTTACTAGGTTTTGCTACTAGAGCAATGATCATTATATATGAGCGGTGTTAAGGACACACCTATTTTGGCTATGGGCAGCCAATAGCTATGTACAACTCAAGATGACTATGTACAACCAAATCATACTATGGACAACCCAAATTATTTTTAATGCTTTTCGCTTTCATATTTCATTGCATCCCAAACTATTCATATATGATCATCCACACAAGCAGCTCCAAAGCAATGGAATTTAGAAATCCATCCTAGTACTAAGTCTGCTAACTATTCATACAAGCCAATCCAAAACGCAACATGAGATTAAACAATATATTTTTCTGCTACACTAGTAGCACATAACAAATAGAGTGCAAGCAAACATACGATAAGAAATTTAGAGTATCATGCATCAATCAATTGGGAATAGAGAGATAACCAGTAAATCCACATGTATGAGAAAAACACTATAACATCTGCATCTTAAACATAAGTGCGCACATCCCCAAATTATTGGAAAATCAAGTTAGAAGCATCAAAGGGTTAACATGATTATAATATATAGAAAGTGATGATATTTCTATAGTTAGATTTTCTTTCTTTTATAAATAAGCTTTAAATCTGCAAGACCGAGGGAGAGTCAACAGATGCAATCGAGAGTCATAGATTTTCTTCAAGAGGAATATGTTGCCACAAGAAGAATCAAACCACGGACAGGGCTACGGAAAACATAAGGAAAATGTAGTGAAGGAGACCTTAGGGAGGATCTGACGAAGAAGGAGATACATGTGCAAGTCTGTGCAAATATGGAAAGAGCTCTGGATGTATTCCCAAATTCCAATAGCTCTGCTACAAAATAGATTATCTTAGGGGAAATCAAAGAGTAGCAGACCTTAGGGAGAAGAATGAGAGCGCAAAGATCTTGGCGGATGCCTGGTCGGAGAAGCAGGCAAAGCTTTTCAGGAAGAGGGTGCAAAGTAGAGGCGGCATTGTGGGGCACGGAGGCGGCGCTGTGGGGCGCGGAGGCGGTAGTGTAAGGCGCAGAGGTGACGCTGTGGGGTGCGGAGAGGAAGTCTGGAGGAGCGCTTGGTTGGAGGATCGCGCAGGGCCGAGTCAGGAAGTCGACGGGGAAACTACTCTGGGTGATCGGGTGGGTTGTCCTTAGGGTTTTCTTTTTGTAATAAAAATAGGTGTTTTGAAGTGTTTAATTTGATTTAAACGGTGTGTCCATAGCCAAAATAGGTGTGTCCTTAACACCGCTCTATTTGTATTCATTCACTTGGTTGCTTTTATACATCTACTCCCCACCTGTCGACATGGACCCTTCGTGTATGGGGATTTTTGTTGGGTCTGTGACATGCTTATCGTGCTGGGGGATATCTGGTCAGTCAGACCGGACCGCTAGCAAAATTTGAGATAAAGAGCAAAAAAATAAGATCCCCTCAAATCTTAAAATTAAGATGTTGTAACATTGTAAAATTTTTTTAATTTTTTTTTTATATAGGAAAATAATTGATGAGTCCTGTTGAAAATTTCCGAGTTAAACCGGAAGGAATTCAATCAAAATGCTCTAGCAAGCAGGCCCGATCGAACATACCGCGCATGAAGTCGCACAAGCTCAAAGGGACTAAAAACACGCATCTCAAAGACGAGGAAGGAATCAGACGCACAACCTGAACACGCAACACACACAGTGCACGCGTAGCACGCGAGCCAGCAATCACTGTCATAGGCGGCTAGCGGGCAACCTGCCCGAGCCGCCCAAACCATCCGGGGGGCACGTCTGTCATTTCATGAAATTTGATGATCTAGGTGAACGAAACAAAAAGACGTCATTAGTCAACTTAGGATCCAGCTTTGTGAAATTACCAGCACTTCCCTCTAGAAAACTATTAAAAAAACTCGCATGCCTTCATTTGAAGGTAAACAACTTCAGAGACTAAAGAGAGTTCTAGGTTTTCTGACGAGTGTTGAATTTGTTGTAGTGGAAGTGGGCGGTCTGAGGAAGGCAGACCACACAGACCGCAGAGACCGTTGTCAATTAGCGCGGTTAAGAATTGCGTATAGCCGGTTTTTGGCTAGTGTTTCCTTCCTACGGTCTGTCCCATCAAGCACCCTGGAGTTGTAATCGGGTGGTTAGGGGAAGCTAACCACGACTTGCGATCTGGATTGTGAGACCGATGAGTTTGATGAGGAGGTGGGTTCTGGTTTGCATGGTAGCTTGCAGCAGGAGTGGATAGCGGTGGTTTACAACAGAGTTTGTGGTGGCTATTTGCACGGTCTGGAGCCAGAGCCCACAGGTATTGTGGGTTTGGCCACGGTGATGTGCCAAGTTCATGTTGTTGCCTAGTTCGCGAGACGACATGGATTGTGCGGTCTGGTTCTGGTATCCGTGCTTATGTACGGATAGGTGCTGCTAGCTGTAGTTGACGGGTGGTTACCCTATCGCTTATGGGCGATGAACGCACTCCCCTGAACACCTATAAATTGGAGTTCCCGGCTTGTCTTGCAAAACGGGAATAGTGAGAACTCAGCTTGCATTTTGAACTTGCGATTAGACTTTCTTAACCGTGCGACTAAGTGAAAATTGACTTGTGTTGTGCAGGCTGTGCGGCTAGCACCAGATGACTAGACAACTAGTTGGAAAGCTCAGTATGGAACAGCTAGCGGATAGCAATTTGTGGAATACAGCAGGTCGCGGTTAGTGCTAGCAACAATTTTCTTCTTCGGGGTTGCAGTTTGTTCAATAAGTAGTTCGTCCGGTTCATCAGCGGGTAGGTTGTTTCCCAGTTCGGCATCTTTTGTTTGTGTTTAGATTCAGCGGTCAGGTGACCTAGCAGTCAGACGACTACGAAGCAACAGACAGAGTTGTTCTCAGCATCCAATAAGCAGGCAGTCCGCGCGGCATGAGGAGCGGTCTGACAGTTCGGTGGTTTTGGCGGTCTGGACTGTTAGCAGCGACTTGGCGGCTTCGACGGACAACTTTGACAGTTAGCAGCTTGGGCGGTTACTGGCATCAGTCTGCCAGTTTTACTCTTGCTTGTATTTTTTTTCTTCCATCGGGTACAATGCGAAATCATGTCTCGCAATATATGTCTCACGTTGCAAAGAAGATAATTAATTCTATTACAGCTCTTGTGCTTCTACTACTACTGGTTTCCTGATTTGGTATGGTTGAGTGTTCCTGCGATCTTTCTCATCTTTCTAGAAATTTTTAAATGGTATCAGAGCGGTGTTGAGGAATTATCAGTTGATCAACCTCAAAGGTGTGGTATTCCTTTTGAAATTCAAGTGAACCAGGGTTAAAGTAATGAAAGCCGGTTATGCAAGAAGTCTGATAATTGAGCTTTTAATGCGGATCAACTTTAAAAAGTGGTGATTGTGCATGGAGAGATATCTTCTGGGCGAGGACCTTTAAGAGTATACAACCCATATTCATCGTGGGTGTACCCCCCCGATCCATGTCAGCATGAGTCAAAGTCAACAAGTAAAGACATAAGTCAGAGTCAACTTTCAAGACAGTAGAATGCCTGGGCGAGTATGACGAGCTCCCCTCACATACTCATCAGGTAGGCGACTAGGCCAGTTACTCGCCCAACCTGAGCGAGCTCCCCCAAGAAGTCGTCTAGTCGTCGGGTGGGGAAATAAATAAGACCCCCGTCCCCTTGGATTTGCCTATAAATAGGACCCCAGGAGTATGAGGAGAAGGACGACAGAGTATGTCACAACCCGCATTTTCTTCGAATTTAGGAATTATCAGAGTATGAGAAAACACGCGTCATGATGCCACGTCAAGCAGGGGATAACTGCTGACGCTCAGACAAAACCATCTACTTTACTTTATGAAAGAAATTCATGAGTTTAATGATTAGAAACTCAGTTATATTTTAGAGGCCGTATCCCTCGGCACGGTGGATCACCTAGTCCACAGTTTAAAACTATACTTATGCGTTGCGGAAAAATACTTTATTCAGGTTTGACATCCTAAGGAGTGCAGAAGAGCCCCAAGAGGACCACTTATGCTATGCAAGACTCTATATTTAATTAATATTATATATAGGAAAACGATCTTTATACGTTGTTTGGAAAATAGTGATTGAGTTTTATAAAACATGCTGATCATGAGCTATACTTATAATAATAATTGTAGTTTTAAAATTAACTAGCAACCTAGCATAAATCCTCCTCATAACAAGTAGACTATCTCCAGAAAATGGTAGCAGCAAAAGTAATATATCTAGTACAAAGGTAAAAACTATCAGTGGGTGCCAACAACCTGACACGAACCCACTGGCAAATATGTATGTCTGTAAGAAAAGTGCAGAAAAACTACCTCACTAAACAAATCAAGAAGTATCTCCAAAGTCCAAGAAACCACCAGCAACACCATAACAACTTTGCCACCAAGCTGGCTACTGCTCAGAACCTGAGGCATTCAAAAGAAGAAATAATACCTCAGCAAGCAAAACAAGGAAAACCTGCACGAAAGTGTCTACCAGAAGATAAATGAAAGAGGAAAAAACACAGCAGTAAAAGTCATAACTGCCCCAAGGCAAGACAAAAAGAAATGCACTAGGTACGAGGAAACAACATCAACCCTGCCCAGAAACTACCTCCTGCAGAGTCTACTAAGCTACCAAGAGCCCAAAATGTTGCAATCTACCAAGGAAAAAATGCCTAACACCCTAAGCTGTAGGAGATGGTAGTAGCAAAATAAACAACGTGGATCCGGGTTGGAGGCAAACTCAGTCCCCCAACCACCATTTCCAAACCAACAAAGCTCAAGGGTCTACATGTGAAAGCACTAGGGACCTTCCACCCCCTTGCCCAGCCCGTACCTAGGGTAAGATAAAAGAAAAAAAAGGGTGGCCTTGGCAAAATTACACAATACCACCCCTCTTAAGAGCTCCAAACGACCACTACTAACAACGACCCACGATTCGGCCTTTAGGAAAGAAAAAACATGGCCGACAAGGAAACTCAAAACATAAACAAGAAATTCACTCGGGAACGAAAATCGAGGTAGGGAAAAAGTGTTGAAATGACTCAACACGGCTTGGCGTTGAGTGGGACCCACTCAACGCCTAACCAGACCTTGGCGTTGAGTGAGTTAGCCTCACCCAGTGCCAAAACAGCCATGGCGTTGAGTGAGGTTCACTCACTCAACGCCCTCCAGAAGAACAACTCTGGCGTTGAGTGAGCTAGCCTCACTCAATGCCAAAACAGGCATGGCGTTGAGTGAGATTCACTCACTCAACGCCTCCCGCAAGAATACTCTGGCGTTGAGTGAGCTAGCCTCACTCAACGCCAAAACAACGATGGCGTTGAGTGAGGTACACTCTGTAACACCCATACCCGTCGCATAGCATATAACAGTAGGTCCGGCCGGGGCCCGACGCCATATACTACGGACAGACCGGTTGGTTACACGTTGAAACCATTCAACCAATCACGACGTCCTACACAACACCTAGCGGAAGCAATTTATTAGAGTTGCAAAGAATAAAGAACCCTGCCAAGCATGAATGTCCACTACACAAACCCATAGGAATGTATAATACACAAAACGGAAGAAATAGCCTTAAGGCTTTACAAGAGTTGCTTAAATACAAGTATCTTCCAAACTTCGGCACGCAGGCCGGCCACACATGAGTACAAGAGGTAAAACACTCAAAACAAGGCCTTCGAGGGCCAGCACAGCAACTTGGGCTTTAGCCCGCTAATTACCTCTCAGCTCCGCAGCACCTGCAAGCAACAACCCACCGCACGGTGGTAAACAAAGGCAACGGTCAGCAATGCTGACCAAATTATAACGATTCCGCCCCCAAACCGGGGCGACAAAGCTTCTTCCCTGCACTTGTTAGCAAAACACGCAACACAGCCAAACAAGCATCTCAAAATAGGTGCACGCTCTCACGGTCGTACACCCCGTGCTCTCAGGGCACTTACTCGGCGAAGCCAGTCCGAACCCCATCCGATCCTCGACTCCACCACCACCCCCAGGATGGCAATCTTTGTGAGCATTTAGTCTTCTCAGCCGCAGCCTAGACTCGATCTCCAAATCTCAGTAAGTCCCACGTAAACTTTAGGTCGCTTTAACCGAGCAGGTGGAGCGGGTAGGGGGCTACTAGTCCGTTGCTCACTCCGCCACTGCCATTTGGCCCTTTGGCGCGGACTAAACTTTCCCCAGTCCCAAATAACGATCAAACACGGTACTTAGCCCCGCTAAGTACCCGGTTGGCTCCCAGGCCACCGATATGATAGAACTACGATTCCGCCCAGATTTCCGGGTGCACCTCGGGTTTCATTCCCAAGGATCCCTGCTGCAATCAAACATGATACATAGCCCCGCTATGTTCCCGGCTGGCACCCAGGCCACCGAGATGGCAGAACTTCGTTTCCGCCCAGATTTCCGGGTGCACCTCGGGGTTAATCCCCAAGATTCCCTGATGCATTCTACCGCATAGCAACCCGAAAACAACCACAACGCTCGGAGTCTTCTCCGGCTAAAATATGCATAGCAAAACATCACCGATCCGGAACACACGTCCGGGTAGGCTTCACACAACACGCCTATGTCCGTACTACGATTCCGGACTCTAACAAGGGGGACTTTACATATCTACCCCAAGGAATACCACGATCTCGCCGCACACTCGCGGAAGAGGGGTTTTCCCATGCAAAGGAAGAAGAGCTTCGCATGCTCAAGAAGAGAATCGTTACCCTTTCGCTTTTCCTCGGCGCCATGACGATCCACTCGGATGGAAAGCACCGTATCGGCCTCGCCTTCGCGGATCCGGACTCGGATCGTGATTTGGAGCTCCGAAGCTCCGCCGGCCGCCGGATCTAGCTTCTTCTTCCTCCTCCTTGCTCTCCCTTCTCTCTAGAAGTTTAGAGAGAGAACCACCCAAAGAGAATGAGGGTTTCTAACCCTATTCTCGGATTAAAACATCCCAGCAACAGCCCCCAGCCGTCGGATCTCAAGCCAAGGAAACAAACGGCCTTGATCGGGCCTGAAATAACAAAACCTGGGCCGAACACGGGTTGACACACGGCCGTGTGCCTGGCCGTGTAGTTCATTCGCCGTCTCGACCAGATCTGAAAACCAGCACACGGCATGTGACACGGCCTGCGACACGCCCGTGTCGCCTGCGACACGCCCGTGTCGGGACCCGTGTCACGCCCCCCGTGTGCAATATAACACCACTTCGCAGTCAGAGAGGTACACGGCTTGGTGACACGGCATTAGACACGCCCGTGTCAATTTAGACACGCCCGTGTTCGTGCCCGTGTCATTACCCGTGTACCCAACCGCACAGCATAGGTGTGACACAGCCTTGGACACGCCCGTATCCGAGGCCGTGTTCCACCACACGACCATCGTCGACCTGCAGCGGTCGACGACACGGCCAGCTCGACGGCTCGAGCTCGACACGCCCGACACGGCCTCCGATACGCCCGTGTCGGGGCCCGTGTCACCAGCACCAAAAATCTGACTTGGCCAAATTTGATTCCCGTCGCTCCTACAACATTTTGGGGTGTTACAATTCTACCCCACTTAAAGAATTTCGTCCACGAAATTAAAATAGGAAAAACAGGACTTAACGCAAAACAGTACCCGAGCGGAACAATCCCGGGTACTCCACGAGCATAGACTGCTCCCGCTCCCAAGAGAGCTCCTCACACCCGCAATTATTCCCACTGGACCTTAACCATCCGGATCTCCTTGTTACGGAGTCTCTTGACCTCCACAACTTCGATACGAATGGGCTTGACCTTAGTCGTCAACCCCTCGTCTACCGGCACTTGGTCAAACGCGATCACCTGCGAAGGCTCTTGCACCGCCTTCCGCACACAGAAATGTGGAACACATCATGTAATCCACTTAATTTCTCCGATAACCTCAAATGGTAAGCCGCTTCGCTGACTCGCTCCAGAACCTCAAAAGGTCCAAGGTATCTTGGGCTCAGCTTCTTCAAGCGTCTTACCCGCGAACCCCCCCCCCTTGAACGGCTTCACTTTCAAATATACCCAATCGCCTACCGCGAACTCCACGCTCCGGTGCTTGGCATTGTAGTACTTCGCCTGCCGGTCCTAAGCGATCAACAAGCGCTCCCGAATGATCCGCACCAACGAGGTAGCACTCTCCACCTCCTGCTTTTTGTACAACCTTGCCTCACCCGTTTCAAGCCATGACAACGACGTGCGACACTTCCTACCATACAGGGCCTCGAAGGGCGCCATTCGTATACTCGCTTGGTAGTTATTGTTGTACTCGAACTCCACCAAATACAGGTGGTCCTCCCAAAGCTTTCCAAAGTCTAGAACACACATGCGGAGCACGTCCTCCAACATCTTGTTGACTCACACGGTCTGCTCATCCGTCCGCGGATGCAAGACTGGATTAAACTACAACATAGTCTCCAGCACTTTCTGCAGCCACCTCAATCATTGGACGTAGAGCGCCCACCTTAATTGCTCACGATGCTATTAAAAACATTTGCCAGTTACTCCACCGAATTATCCTTCCTATGCGGAATGAAGTGCGACTCTAAGGTCAACGCAACTACGAACACCCAAACGGCGTCGTTACCCCACTGCGACTTCGGCATACCATGCACACAGTCCAGTCGAACTTCTATTCCGAACTAGGCAAGGATTCAAGAATTCCCTGGCACTTGGCACTCTGCCTTCACTAAGGTGCAAGGCTGGCACTTTGCCACCTATGGTGCCACGACCTTCTAAAGTTCTGGCCACCAGAGCACTTCTTTAGATATCGGCACAACTTCGTGCCTCCTAAGCGAGTTGAGTACTTGGTAACGTATCACAACTCCACCAACAGATTATCCACGCTTGGGCCACACAAACAATGGTCTTACCTTGGTAGTCCACCTACAACCGTCGATTCGGGATCTCGACCCATCGAGCCGCACTTAAGATTTCCTTCATGCAGCTACACATCGCCGTGTGCATGATAAATCTTGAACGTATAGTCCCCCAGGAACTCCATTCATCACCGCTGACTCAAGTTCAGCTCCTATTGATCCAATAGGTAATTCGGGCTCTTACGGTCGGTAAGAACATCGACCTCAACGCTGTACGGGTAGTGCCTCCACAGCTTAAGCGCAAACATCACGGCCGCCAACTCCAAGTCGCGACCCGGATAATTCCTTTCGTGCACTTTTAGCTGACGTGATCCACAAGCTATCACGCTCCCGTGCTGCACCAGCATGCAACCCAAACCACTACCCGAGGCGTCACCACAAACCTCGAAGCCCTCGGTCCCACTCGGCGAACTAAGCACTGGCGCCGTGGTCAACCGACTCTTCAGCTCTTCAAAAGCTTGCGCACACTCATGCGCCCACACAAAACTTTGACCTTTCCTTGTCAAAATCGTGAGAGGTATCGCTATCCGCGAGAAGTTCTCCACGAAGTGCCTGTAATAGTCGGCAAGCCCCGGCAAACCCCGGACTTCCGCTACCGAAGACAACACAGACCACTCTCGTATAGCAACAATCTACGCCGGATCCACCGCAACACCTTCCCCACCGACTACATGACCAGGGAACGCCACTGAAGACAGCCAAAACTCGCCTTTGGAGAACTTTGCGTATAGCTCGTTCCTCCTTAGCGTCTCCAAAACCAAGCGCATGTGCTTGAAGTGATCTTCTTCGCACTGCGAGCACACCAAAACGTCGTCAATAAAGACGATCACAGTACGGTCCAAGTACTCCCTGAACGTTCTGTTCATCAAGTCCATGAACACCGATGGCGCATTAGTCAGCCCGAACGGCATGACCGTAAACTCGAACTGCCCATATCTTGCGTTGAACGCTATCTTTGGGATAACACTTTCCTTGATTCTCATCTGATAGTAACCAGACTTAAGTTCCAACTTTAAGTACGCTGATGACCCACCCAACTGATCAAACAGATCGTCAATCTTTGGGATCGGGTACTTGCTCTCCTTTATCAACTTGTTCAGTTCTCCAAAAATCATTCAGAGCCGCAAACTCCCGTCCTTCTTCTACACGAAAAGGACCGGTGTGCTCCAAGACGACAAACTTGGACACACAAGACCTGGCTCCAGAAACTCTTCCAGTTGAACTTTCAATTCTGCCAACTCATTAGGCGTTAACCGATATGGAGAGCGTGACCCAGGTTTAGCACCTGGCGCCAGCTCACTCGTGAAATTGATCGCTCGCTACGGAGGGACTCCAGGGAAACACATCAGGATATTCGGATACACCCGAGATACTACCCAATGTAGGCTTAGGCTTCAAGCCTCCCATGGTGGCAGTAACGACGCTTGCACGTCAAATCCCTGACACCTAAACCGTAACCTTGCAATACAGAAACTCTCTTCGCGCGCATTGAACATCCGTAACGCCACAACGCATCCAACTTGTCCTTTGCCATCGAAGAAGGTACTTCAATGCATGATATAAATCTTTTGGACAAAAGGAGCGCGAAGCTTCCGTATCGAACAATGCCCTCGCCGGATTGCCAATAATCCAAACAAAGCCTAGAACCTCCAGTCCTAAGCTAAAATGCAAAAAGGGTAACATGTATAAGAAGCTAAATTGCTCAATTAAACCATACCTGTCTTCCCGACGATCGGCCACATGGCCTCCTGCTGTCCAAGGCTGTCCATTCCCAGTTGGACCGGAGTAAACAGCGGTGCGGCGAACGCCACCGCCTTTCCCTTCTCCTCAGATATAGCCCCCGGCTTCTTTTTGGACATTGAGCGTCCATTCCAGCAATCCCGGGCATAGTGCCCCGGCTTTTCACAAACAAAGCATGCATCCGGGGTTTGGGTTGTAGTAGTTCCGGATGCGCTAGAGGAAGGGACTAGACCCGACCTCCTAGCCTTCTTGTACCACCTACGGTACCCGGATTTTGAGGTTGTCAACTTGACCACCGAATCCTTTGTCATAGCATCTTCGACTGCTCCTGCCAAAACTTTCCTTGTCTTATGAGCGCCCTCCCAACACTCTCTGGCGAGGTGTCCTTTCTTGCCACAAGAATAACAATTGAGGGTATTAGATGACCCAGCCTCTTTTCTCGGCGTCTTTCGATAGGCAGTCCGTATAGGATCTGTAGGGTTTGGTACCCTATCCACTGGTACTTGGTGAGTTTTCCCCAACTCCACTTCCAAAGCTCTGGCCGATTCCACCAAAGCTCGGAATCCCAATAACTTTGGTCCTAGCAGTAGGATACGCAACTCGCTGCGCAGACCGTTATAAAATCTATCCACTATAGATTGCTCGCTTTCCCATTCAAAGCCTGGGTAGCGCCTTACCATAAGGAACGTCTGCAAATATGCGTCCACCGAATGCGCTCCCTGCGCCACAGTTAGGCTCCTCTGCTGCTCTACTTGACCCCCAAATGCCCTTTGCTCCAACATACCACCCGATGTTGGGGCCACCTCAGGGACAAATGGTTGCACATTACTCCCATGATGTGCATTGGTCACAGCGAACACCGCTTCAACCACCCTTCTTATGGTTTCCAAAGACGTAGGGGTCTCCGGCACGTCGCTGGGTGCAGTACTTTTCCCAGAAAGTGTGCATTCAGGCTGCCACGCGCCACACTCGGACACCTACAATCGTACAGAACACCAATAAGGGACCGAACAAAATTGCAAAAAGCAATTATAGGAACACACAGGTTCCCCAAACATGTGTATTTTCATTCCTAAGTGGACATTCATGGGTTCTTTTCATGTTATAACGATGACGCACATACATGTGCTCACCACCCCTTAAAGTGAATTCGTCCACGAATTCATTTAAGCTTGACCGAAACCAGTAGTCTGATACCAATTTGTAACACCCCTATTAGTCGCATAACATATAACAGTAGGTCCGGTCGGGGCCCGACGCCATATACTACGGACAGACCGGTTGGTTACACGTTGAAACCATTCAACCAATCACGACGTCCTACACAACACCTAGCGGAAGCAATTTATTAGAGTTGCAAAGAATAAAGAACCCTGCCAAGCATGAATGTCCACTACACAAACCCATAGGAATGTATAATACACAAAACGGAAGAAATAGCCTTAAGGCTTTACAAGAGTTGCTTAAATACAAGTATCTTCCAAACTTCGGCACGCAGGCCGGCCACACATGAGTACAAGAGGTAAAACACTCAAAACAAGGCCTTCGAGGGCCAGCACAGCAACTTGGGCTTTAGCCCGCTAATTACCTCTCAGCTCCGCAGCACCTGCAAGCAACAACCCACCGCACGGTGGTAAACAAAGGCAACGGTCAGCAATGCTGACCAAATTATAACGATTCCGCCCCCAAACCGGGGCGGCAAAGCTTCTTCCCTGCACTTGTTAGCAAAACACGCAACACAACCAAACAAGCATCTCAACATAGGTGCACGCTCTCACGGCCGTACACCCCGTGCTCTCAGGGCACTTACTCGGCGAAGCCAGTCCGAACCCCGTCCGGTCCTCGACTCCACCACCACCCCCAGGATGGCAATCTTTGTGAGCATTTAGTCTTCTCAGCCGCAGCCTAGACTCGATCTCCAAATCTCAGTAAGTCCCACGTAAACTTTAGGTCGCTTTAACCGAGCAGGTGGAGCGGGTAGGGGGCTACTAGTCCGTTGCTCACTCCGCCACTGCCATTTGGCCCTTTGGCGCGGACTAAGCTTTCCCCAGTCCCAAATAACGATCAAACACGGTACTTAGCCCTGCTAAGTACCCGGTTGGCTCCCAGGCCACCGATATGGCAGAACTCCGATTCCGCCCAGATTTCCGGGTGCACCTCGGGTTTCATTCCCAAGGATCCCTGCTGCAATCAAACATGATACATAGCCCTGCTATGTTCCCGGCTGGCACCCAGGCCACCGAGATGGCAGAACTTCGTTTCCGCCCAGATTTCCGGGTGCACCTCGGGGTTAATCCCCAAGATTCCCTGATGCATTCTACCGCATAGCAACCCGAAAACAACCACAACGCTCGGAGTCTTCTCCGGCTAAAATATGCATAGCAAAACATCACCGATCCGGAACACACGTCCGGGTAGGCTTCACACAACATGCCTATGTCCGTACTACGATTCCGGACTCTAACAAGGGGGACTTTACATATCTACCCCAAGGAATACCACGATCTCGCCGCACACTCGCGGAAGAGGGGTTTTCCCATGCAAAGGAAGAAGAGCTTCGCATGCTCAAGAAGAGAATCGTTACCATTTCGCTTTTCCTCGGCGCCATGACGATCCACTCGGATGGAAAGCACCGTATCGGCCTCGCCTTCGCGGATCCGGACTCGGATCGTGATTTGGAGCTCCGAAGCTCCGTCGGCCGCCGGATCTAGCTTCTTCTTCCTCCTCCTTGCTCTCCCTTCTCTCTAGAAGTTTAGAGAGAGAACCACCCAAAGAGAATGAGGGTTTCTAACCCTATTCTCGGATTAAAACATCCCAGCAACAGCCCCCAGCCGTCGGATCTCAAGCCAAGGAAACGAACGGCCTTGATCGGGCCTGAAATAACAAAACCTGGGCCGAACACGGGTTGACACACGGCCGTGTGCCTGGCCGTGTAGTTCATTCGCCATCTCGACCAGATCTGAAAACCAGCACACGGCATGTGACACGGCCTCCGACACGCCCGTTTCGCCTGCGACACGCCCGTGTCGGGACCCGTGTCACGCCCCCCCGTGTGCAATATAACACCACTTCGCAGTCAGAGAGGTACACGGCTTGGTGACACGGCATTAGACACGCCCGTGTCAATTTAGACACGCCCGTGTTCGTGCCCGTGTCATTACCCGTGTACCCAACCGCACAGCATAGGTGTGACACGGCCTTGGACACGCCCGTGTCCGAGGCCGTGTTCCACCACACGACCATCGTCGACCTGCAGCGGTCGACGACACGGCCAGCTCGACGGCTCGAGCTCGACACGCCCGACACGGCCTCCGACACGCCCGTGTCGGGGCCCGTGTCACCAGCACCAAAAATCTGACTTGGCCAAATTTGATTCCCGTCGCTCCTACAACATTTTGGGGTGTTACACACTCACTCAACGCCCTGGTACTTGACCACAATCAGAGAAAGTGGCGTTGAGTGAGCTGGCCTCACTCAACGCCAAAACAACAATGGCGTTGAGTGAAGCTCACTCACTCAACGCCCTTACACTCAGCCGCAAAAGAAGACTGCGGCGTTGAGTGAGTCCACCTCACTCAACGCCAAAACAACAATGGCGTTAAGTGAGGTTCACTCCCTCAACGCCCTGGCACTTAGCCGCAACAAGGCAAATCTGCGGCGTTGAGTGAGCTGACCTCACTCAACGCCAAAACAGCAATGACGTTGAGTGAGGTCGTCTCACTAAACGCCAGAAGTCCTGGCCGCAAAGAAGGGCTGTGGCGTTGAGTGAGTCTACCT
Organism: Platanthera zijinensis; assembly: GCA_039513925.1. NCBI lineage: Eukaryota > Viridiplantae > Streptophyta > Magnoliopsida > Asparagales > Orchidaceae > Platanthera > Platanthera zijinensis. The sequence continues at coordinate 174,972,174 of CM077094.1, read as the reverse complement.
CACTCAACGCCAAAGCAGAAATGGCGTTGAGTGAGGTTCACTCACTCAACGCCACGGGACTTGGCCGCAAACTTTCCTACGACGTTGAGTGAGGTCACCTCACTCAACGCCAAAGCCGAAATGGCGTTGAGTGAGGTCGGCTCACTCAACGCCAAAGTACTTAGCCTCAGAAAAGGCTGTGGCGATGAGTGAGCACACCTCACTCAATGCCAAAGTACTTGGCTGCACAGAAAGATACGACGTTGAGTGAGGTCACCTCACTCAACGCCAAAACCGAAATGGCGTTGAGTGAGGTCGACTCACTCAACGCCAAAGTACTTAGCCTCAGAAAAGGCTGTGGCGTTGAGTGAACACACCTCACTCAACGCCAAAGTACTTAGCTTCTCGGAAAAACCGCGGCGTTGAGTGAGCTTTCCTCACTCAACGCCAAAACGGAAATGGCGTTGAGTGAGGTCGACTCACTCAACGTCAAAGTACTTAGCCGCTGGTAGGGGCTACGGCGTTGAGTGAGTCCACCTCACTCAACGCCCCAGTACTTAGCCAAAATTCAAATCGACTACAGGTGCGGCGTTGAGTGTGTGCACCACACTCAACGCCAAACCCGCTAAGGCTTTGAGTGTGTGCACCACACTCAACGTCGGAAAACCAGAGCGCCAAAATTTGTCTCTTTCTAAGATACACAGCAGACACCCCCTCCTACTCTCTCTCTCTCTCGGCTTAACCCGCAAGGCAACAACCAGACAAAAATATGGAGTTTATGTTAGCGGCATAACGCCGGCGGGTTGGGCACCAATAACACAAAGAAGGGGGGCTCAATAGGATAAACTAAGCACTAAAATTCAGCAAGATAAAAGAACAGCTTGACCTCTACCCTGGGGCTAACCGAGATTTTTCAATTCAGCAAGAGAATAAAAAATGGCAAGGGCAAGAATACCACTTGCCTCGATTTCCGGCGAAGCTTGGACGACTTTCCCTCCCCTTCACTCGGTACTAGCAGCAGCAGCACCTAAAAGCACCTAACAAGCTACCCGCACTTTAATGGCGGAAATCCACAAGACCCGAAAATCCAAGTCTCCTAAAACTCCACGAAAATCGAATCTCTTACCGTCGAAACGTAGATCTGAGCGAGAGCAAGCCAACGCCGCTTTCGGAAACGAATTCCGTCCACGAAAGCTCCCGAAATCACCGACCGAAGGCTAGGGCAGTCCGCCGTTTCCGCCTCTGTTTTCCGCGAACAGGAGCAGCGGATTTTGGTCTCGAGAAGGAGGAAAGAGTGGGCACGCCACTCTAAGTAAAGATTTTATATAAGCTTTAACACGTCGGTTCAGCAATAACTGAAGCCTAGCCTCCGGTTCTCTTAATAAAAAAGGAAATTTCTAATAGTCTTTACTAATGGCACACCAAAAACGACACGAAAACCGAATTACCTCGGAATTCGATGAAATTCGCACCGTAGCTAAATACCCACACTACGAACACATCGACGAAGTCGAAATTAACTTTCGACGAACAGAACTCGATTTATACTCACCTAAAGCCAAAACACAAGCATCCCTTAAGAGGCCACACCGGGTCACCCAAAATGACTCGGCTTGCTAGGGAGACCTTGCCCATAGGCTACAAAATAGGCCACTCAGTTCTAAAGAGCTAAACCACACTCCACAAATGGCACAAGCCACGAAAACGCATCACTGAAACGCCAAACGAGAAAAAAAATAGTCGTAGAAAAATCGGGGGCGTTACAGTCACTCCTCCTAAAAGAAAGTTTCGTCCCAAAACTTTACGCACATCACTTCTACTATAGAAGGAAAAAGTAACAAACAGGAGTTACAAGAAGGGAAACATACCGACCAAATAAGGGAAACAGGTGAGGGTAAGCCTTCCTCATGGCCGACTCTAGCTCCCAAGTCGCGCTCTCCAAATCCTGATTCTTTCATAGAACTTTCACCATCGGAATGGACTTCTTTCGCAGCACCCATTCCTGAGTATCCAAAATACGGACCGGAAACTTCAACAAAAGAGAGGTTGGGCTCCAACTGGGGCACAACGTCCAAGACTTGCCCACTGCTTACACACTTCCGCAATTGGCTTACATGAAAAACATTATGAATACCTGGGAAGTTTGCTGGCAAATCCAACCTGTAAGCTGACACGCCAATCCGCTCCATAATCTTAAACGGGCCCACATACCTCGGGTCCAATTTTCGATTCTTACCAAACCTCTTTACACCCACCATCGGGGAAACCAAAAGAAATATAAGATCCCCTACAGAAAACTCCAAGGCAGACCTACGCCGATTGGCGTTCTTCTCGTACCTCTCCTGAGCTATACGAAGCTTCTCTCGAATAAGCTTCACTGCGACTTCCATTTCCTCAAGTGCATCAGGACCCAACAAAGGCCTCTCACCAGCCTCAGCCCAAAACAACGGAGTTCTGCAGCGCCTCCCATACAAGGCTTCGAACGGAGCCATCTGCAAGCTCTCCTGATAACTGTTGTTGTATGCAAATTCCATAAGTCGCAGCCGCTCATCCCACGCTCCACCGTGGTCTAAAATATAGCATCAGATCATATCCTCAACTATCTGGTTCACCCGCTCCGTCTGCCCATTGGTCTGTGGGTGGTAAGCAGTAGAATACCTCAGATCCGTACCCAAACCCTCCTGCAGACTCTGCCAAAAATGAGAAGTAAACCGGGAGTCTCGATCAGATATGATGCTAATAGGCACATCGTGTAGTCGGATGACTTCATTCAAGTACAACTCCGCTATCTTCTTTATCGGGTAATCAATCTTATATGGCACGAAGTGAGCACACTTCGTCAGTCTATCTACTATAACCCAAACAGAATCAAATCCCTTCGGGGATTTTGGTAAGCCCGTGATGAAATCCATATATATACTTTCCCACTTCCAAGTCGGGATCTATAACGAAGTCAACTTGCCACCAGGCCTTCCATGATCAGCCTTCACACTCTTGCAAGTGTGGCACTCAGCAACAAATCGGGCTATATCACCTTTCATGCCATACCACCAGGCAATTTGCTTTAAGTCACGATACATCTTAGTAGATCCTGGATGGTAGGCAACGCTGGATCCATGAGCCGCTCTGCAAATCATACCTCTAATGTCCCTAACAGCGGGGATGCAAAAACTATCGCGGTACTTCAAAGTACCCGCATCATCGATAGCAAAGTCTGGCAACTCCCCCTTCTCGGTCCTGGTGAAAAAGTGCAGAAGATCCAGATCGTCCTTCTGGTGCAGTCTGGTCAAAGAAATCCAAGACGGCTCTGCCACTGATAAACTACTCTGCAAGCCACAACATCCCACTGATATATCCATAAGGAGGAACTCCTCCACTAAACGTTCGGCGGAGAGGTTAAAGATCTTTCCTGTCTTTCGGCTCAGGGCGTCGGCCACTACATTGGCCATGCCTGGATGATACTGGATCTCTACATCATAATCGACCACATACTCTAGCCACCGCCGCTGGCGTAGATTCAACTCCTTCTGCGTGAACACGTACTTCAGGCTTTTATGGTCAGTGAAGATCTTGCACTGAGCCCCATAAAGTAGATGCCTCCACAACTTCAACGCATAGATTATCGCTGCAAACTCAAGGTCATGCGTAGGATAATTCTTCTCATGAGTCTTTAGTTTCCTTGACCCATAGGCAATCACCTTTCCAACCTGCATTAATACGCATCCCAGCCCTACATGCGAAGCATCCATGTATACATCATAATCCACACCCTCAGTAGGCAGGGTCAGAACGGGAGCAGTGCACAATCTCTTCTTTAACTCCAAAAAGGCTTCTTCGCACTTCTCGCTCCAAACAAAAGCCACGCTCTTCTGAGTCAGCTTGGTCAAAGGTGCAGCTAGGGAAGAGAAACCCTCCATGAACCTCCTGTAGTAGCCAGCCAACCCTAGGAAGCTCCTGATCTCCTTAGGCGTATTCAGCCTACTCCAATCCATCACTGCTGCGATCTTTTCTGGGTCGACCGAGATCCCCTCCTTGTTCACCACGTGGCCTAAAAATGAAACCTGAGGCAACCAAAATTCGCACTTGCTCAGCTTGGCGAATAACTTGTGATTCCTCAACTCCGATAGAACCAAGCGCAGATGCTGCTCATGTTCCTCAGCACTGAGAGAATAAACCAACACGTCATCGATGAAAACCACCACGAACTTGTCTAAAAAATCCTTGAACACCCGGTTCATCATATCCATGAAGGCTAATGGTGCGTTGGTCAAACCAAACGACATCACTAAGAACTCAAAGTGTCCATGCCTCGATCTAAACGCCGTACGTGGAATATCTGCCTCACGGATCCTGAGCTGATGATAGCCAGAACGAAGATCGATCTTGGAGAACACCGTGCTACCGCGCAACTGGTCAAATAAATCATCGATCCTCGGCAGAGGGTACCTGTTCTTAATGGTGACTTTTTTCAACTCCCTATAGTCGATGCAAAGCCGCATCGACCCATCTTTCTTCTTCACAAACAGCACAGGAGCACCCCAAGGCGACGAACTCTGCCTGATAAATCCCATTGCCAACAGCTCATCCAACTGAACTCGCAACTCCTCTAACTCACGAGGGGCCATCCGGTACGATGCCTTAGCAATAGGACGCGTACCCGGCTCCAAATCAATCACAAACTCCACATCCCGCTCAGGAGGAAGACCAGGAAGATCATCCGGAAAAACATCGGCGAAATCACGAACAACTGGAATTTCCTCCAAGCGCGGTACACTAACAGCAGTCCCAACCACCGAGACCAAATAAGCAAAACAATCTGAAAGAAATAGTTTCTGAGCACATACCACAGAGATGAAAGGAGAATCCTGGCACATATCAGCATACACGCTTCCGGGCTGACCGTTGTCCCTGATGAAGTCCAAGCGCTTCCCTTCGCACTGAATGACTGCATCATACCTAGACAGCCAGTCCATGCCCAGAATAACATCGAAGTCCTCCAGATCAATCATCTTCAAGTCTGCCTTCACAAGGAAGTCCCCCAACAAAACAGGGCAATCTAACATGCCCAAATCTGACAACACAGATTCACTAGAGGGGAACTTGACACGGAAGGTATCCCGAACTCGATCTAAAGTCAACCGATGTCGCTCTACAAAGGCTCTAGCCACGAACGAGTGGGTAGTGCCAGAGTCAAACAGAACACGCGCCCAGCGGTTCTTCACCTTAAATTTCCCTATATGAGCATATATAACTAAGGAACTACCACAATAATACTGCAAACATTCTAGTAAAACAAGAACAAAACCTTCAGGCTGGAAAGACAACTAACCTGAGATGACCTGAGTCGAAGCTTGAGCCTCCTCGAAAGATATCACGTTCAGCTTTCCCTTTCCCTTGTCCACACGCTGAGGTGGAGGTAATGCCTGTAGTGGAACTGCAGGAAGTGCAGGCTGGACCTGAGGACACCTAGACTTGATGTGTCCCTTCTGCCCACACTGGAAACAGACTTCATCCTTGGACCAGCAATGGACCGCATCATGCCCAGGTCGCTTGAAAACAGAACAGGAGACATCTCTCCTAGGAGCACCCTGAATCGCATGAACCTGCTCCTTCCTCTGAGCTGCTGCCTTCTTGAAACATCTCTCGACAGGGTGGCCTGACCGGCCATAGAAGTTGCACACCACTTTGCTCTTCTTTCCCGGAGCCGCACCGGGTACCTGGGGATTCTTCTCCTCTACAGACTTCCTCTTATCCTTCCTCATTTGCTGGCCTCTGCTCTTTGCGGTCTCAATAGCCTCCACCTTCAGAGCAGCCTCCACTACTCCTGCATAAGTCTTTGACCCATAAGCACTGGTCAACTGCTGCACCTCACTCCTCAAGCCACCGAGAAATCGCTTAACTCGATCAGCCTCAATGCTGACCAATTCAGGGGCAAAATGGCTCAACTTGTTGAACTCTATCTCATACTCACCCACCGTGAGTTGCCTTTGCTTCAGATGGAGGAAGTCGTTCATGAGGCGGTCACGCTCGACCGAGGGTAAGAACTTCCTCAATAGCATCTCCTTGAACACTTCCCAAGAGCATCCAGCTACCAAGCTCTCCTTTTCTCTCAGCCACCAACTCTTAGCCAAACCTTTAAGTTGATAGGCCGCTATCATCACCCTCTGGTCATCTGCAATCCCGAAGTACGAGAACATCTCCTCCATGGAGATCAGCTAATTGTCTATGACCATAAAGTTTGCCTTCCCATTATAAGTGGGAGGGCTCAGCCTCTGAAACTGCGAGATGAAGGCCATCTCTGCTGGCACCACCACTGGAGGTCTTAAGGGTGCAGGAGGAGGAGGGATAGCTAACCCCCCTGCAGGACCTTGCACACCTTGAGTCTGACCTGCCACAACCGCCACCAGGGACTGAATCTGGGCCTGCATCTCTACCATCTGCCTGCTCATGGCATCGCTACTCTACCGCAGGCTCTCGATCACCGCGTCATTCTGCGCTCCAGATGACTCACCCTCAGATAGGGGAGTCGATCTAGTCGAAGGACGTCTCGCCATCCAAAAATCATAGCAACATTAGTTAGATCCTAATACAACGGCTTGAACCAACTACAAGTATAGACAATACATATATAGATATAAACTTAAAGCTGCTAAACTTGCTCTAAGAGTTTATCTTTTTACAAAAATTGATGTTATGCCCTAACCTAGGATGGTTAACCACCACCATACTAATTCATGTGCCTAGATTGGGAATGCATGACTTTATATTACTTTTGACTTGAAAGCTTATGTGTGTACATATGTCATCCTACCAGTCTTTAGCTTGGCACGTTGTGCTTATGCAATGTTATGCTATGCATGATTGTGTTATGCATTCTAAAAAGGCCCTAATGCATTTTATGAGCGGCGTACGCATGAAAATGTTATGCATCCCATACTACATAACATTCTCATGCATCGAAAAAGAAAACGAGCTAGTCGCAGCCATGTGGTGAGGTTATGGATCCCATACTACATAACCCTCACATGTTGCCCCTATGGTGGATCCATATACGAACACATATTATGCATCCCATACTACATAATATGCCCCGTATACTTCATGTTATGCTATGAGTGTAGTGTTCGTGCTTTTGCCAAGATGTGTTGATGACATATCGGTGTGTGAATGACATGATGCTGAACTACTAATGCAATCATAGGAAGGTTACCCGACTAACTTGTCAAGCAACCTCCCTCTGATACCAACTGTCACAACCCGCATTTTCTCTGAATTTAGGAATTATCAGAGTATGAGAAAACACGCGTCATGATGCCACGTCAAGTAGGGGATAACTGCTGACGCTCAGGCAAAACCATCTACTTTACTTTATGAAAGAAATTTATGAGTTTAATAATTAGAAAATCATTTATATTTTAGAGGCCGTATCCCTCGGCTCGATGGATCACCTAGCCCACAGTTTAAAACTATACTTATGCACTGCGGAAAAATACTTTATTCAGGTTTGACATCCTAAGGAGTGTAGAAGAGCCCCAAGAGGACCACTTATGCTATGCAAGACTCTATATTTAATTTATACTATATATAGGAAAATGATCTTTATACGTTGTTTGGAAAATAGTGATTGAGTTTTATAAAACATGCTGATCATGATCTATACTTATAATAATTGTAGTTTTAAAATTAACTAGCAACCTAGCATAAATCCTCCTCAGAGCAAGTAGACTATCTCCAGAAAATGGTAGCAGCAAAAGTAATATATCTAGTACAAAGGTAAAAACTACTAGTTGGTGCCAACAACCTGACACGAACCCACTGGCAAATATGTATGTCTGTAAGAAAAGTGCAAAAAAACTACCTCACTAAACAAATCAAGAAGGATCTCTAAAGTCCAAGAAACCACCAGCAACACCACAGCAACTTAGCCACCAAACTGGCTACTGCTCAGAACCTGAGGCATTCAAAAGAAGAAAGAATATCTCAGCAAGCAAAACAAGGAAAAACTGCACGAAAGTGTCTACCAGAAGATAAATGAAAGAGGAAAAAACACAGTAGTAAAAGTCACAACTGCCCCAAGGCAAGAAAAAAAGAAATGCACTAGGTGCGAGGAAAAAACATCAACCCTGCCCAGAAACTACCTCCTGCAGAGTCTACTAAGCTACCAAGAGCCCAAAATATTGCAATCTACCAAGGAAGAAACGTCTAACACCCTAAGCTGTGGGAGATGGTAGTAGCAAAATAAACAACGTGGATCCGAGTTGGAGGCAAACTCAGTCCCCCAACCACCATTTCCAAACTAACAAAGCTCAAAGGTCTACATGTGAAAGCACTAGGGACCTTCCACCCCCTTGCCCAGCCCGTACCTTGGGCAAGATAAAAGAAAAAAAAAAGGTGGCCTTGGCTAAATTACACAATACCTCCCCTCTTAAGAGCTCCAAACCACCACTACTAACCACGACCCACGATTCGGCCTTTAGGAAAGAAAAAACATGGCCGACAAGGAAACTCAAAACATAAACAAGAAATTCACTCGGGAACGAAAATCGAGGTAGGGAAAAAGTGTTGAAATGACTCAACACGGCTTGGCGTTGAGTGGGACCCACTCAACGCCTAACCAGACCTTGGCATTGAGTGAGTTAGCCTCACCCAGAGCCAAAACAGCCATGGCGTTGAGTGAGGTTCACTCACTCAACTCCCTCCAGAAGAATCACTCTAGTGTTGAGTGAGCTAGCCACACTCAACGCCAAAAAAGGCATGGCGTTGAGTGAGGTTCACTCACTCAACGCCTCCCGCAAGAATACTCTGGCGTTGAGTGAGCTAGCCTCACTCAATGCCAAAACAGCGATGGCGTTGAGTGAGGTACACTCACTCAACGCCCTGGTACTTGACCACAATCATAGAAAGTGGCGTTGAGTGAGCTGGCCTCACTCAACGCCAAAACAGCAAAGGCGTTGAGTGAAGCTCACTCACTCAACGCCCTTACACTCAGCCGCAAAAGAAGACTGCGGCATTGAGTGAGTCCACCTCACTCAACGCCAAAACAGCAATGGCGTTGAGTGAGGTTCACTCCCTCAATGCCCTGGCACTTAGCCGCAACAAGGCAAATCTGCGGCGTTGAGTGAGTTGACCTCACTCAACGCCAAAATAGCAATGACGTTGAGTGAGGTCGTCTTACTCAACGCCATAAGTCCTGGCCGCAAAGATGGGCTGTGGCGTTGAGTGAGTCTACCTCACTCAACGCCAAAGCAGAAATGGCGTTGAGTGAGGTTCACTCACTCAACGCCACGAGACTTGGCCGCAAACTTGCCTACGGCGTTGAGTGAGGTCACCTCACTAAACGCCAAAGCCGAAATGGCTTTGAGTGAGGTCGACTCACTCAACGCCAAAGTACTTAGCCTCAGAAAAGGCTGTGGCGTTGAGTGAGCACACCTCACTCAACGCCAAAGTACTTGGCTGCAAAGAAAGCTATGGCATTGAGTGAGGTCACCTCACTGAACGCCAAAACCGAAATGGCGTTGAGTGAGGTCGACTCACTCAGCGCCAAAGTACTTAGTCTCAGAAAAGGCTGTGGCGTTGAGTGAGCACACCTCACTCAACGCCAAAGTACTTAGCTTCTCGGAAAAACCGCGTCGTTGAGTGAGCTTGCCTCACTCAACGCCAAAATGGAAATGGCGTTGAGTGAGGTCGACTCACTCAACGCCAAAGTACTTAGCCGCTAGCAGGGGCTACGACGTTGAGTAAGTCCACCTCACTCAACGCCCCAGTACTTAGCCAAAATTCAAATCGACTACAGCTGCGGCATTGAGTGTGTGCACCACACTCAACGCCAAACCCGCTAAGGCTTTGAGTGTGTGCACCACACTCAACGCCGGAAAACAAGAGAGCCCAAATTTGTCTCTTTCCAAGATACACAGCAGGCACCCCCTCCTACTCTCTCTCTCTCGGCTTAACCCGCAAGGCAACAACCAGACAGAAATATGGAGTTTATGTTAGCGGCATAACGTCGGCGGGTTGGGCACCAACAACACAAAGAAGGGGGGGCTCAATAGAATAAACTAAGCCCTAAAATTCAGCAAGATAAAAGAACAGCTTGGCCTCTACCCTAGGGCTAACCAGGATTTTTCAATTCAGCAAGAGAATAAAAAATGGCAAGGGCAAGAATACCACTTGCCTTGATTTTCGGCGAAGCTTGGACGACTTTCCCTCCTCTTCACTCGACACTAGCAGCAGCAGCACCTAAAAGCACCTAACAAGCAACCCACACTTTAATGGCGAAAATCCACAAGACCCGAAAATCCAAGTCTCCTAAAACTCCACGAAAATCGAATCTCTTACCGTCGAAACGTAGATCTGAGCGAGAGCAAGCCAACGCCGCTTTCGGAAACAAATTTCGTCCACAAAAGCTCCCGAAATTGCCGGCCGAAGGCTAGGGCAGTCCGCCGTTTCCGCCTCTGTTTTTCGCGAACAGGAGCAGCGGGTTTTGGTCTCGGGAAGAAGGAGGAAAGAGTGGGCCCGCCACTCCAAGTAAAGCTTTTATATAAGCTTTAACACGTCGGTTCAGCAATAACCGAAGCCTAGCCGACGGTTCTCTTAATACAAAAAAGGAAATTTCTAATAGTCTTTACTAATGGAACACCCAAAACGACACGAAAACCGAATTACCTCGGAATTCGACGAAATTCGCACCGTAGCTAAATACCCACGCTACGAACACATCAGCGAAGTCGAAATTAACTTTCGACGAACAGAACTCGAGTTATACCCACCTAAAGACAAAACACAAGCATCCCCCAAGAGGCCACATCGGGTCACCCAAAACGACTCGGCTTGCTAGGGAGACCTTGCCCATAGACTACAAAATAGACCACTCAGTTCTAAGGAGCTAAACCACACTCCACAAATGGCACAAGCCATGAAAATGCATCACCAAAACGCCAAACGAGAAAAAAATAGTCGCAGAAAAATCGGGGATGTTACAGAGTATCAACCTAAGTCGTGGGTTAACCAACGAATCAACCTTAGCTACAAATCCTATCTCGAGTAAACTCAGTCAGAAGATCGTCAGCTCTTCGAAACCTGCATAGACAACCAAAGTAATCGCAGAATAAAGACGAATATCAACAAAGAAAAAAATCACAAAATCAAACGCGAGATGCAAACTCGCTATCATAATGAAAGAATATTACAGAAATAGTTCATTACAATGCCATTAAAGGCGAGGAAAAATAAAAAAGAAAGAAATCCTAAATCCTAGCTAGGAGGCCGCTGCTTGGGAAGAGGTAGATGTCGTCCGGTCCAACCCATCTTGTGCACTCGCTAGTAGTGCTCGCTCGCTTGTGCCATTGCATTGTCCCCTCGATGCAGCTGGTCCTTCATCATCGCCAGTCGCCCCGCAGTGCCCATGCTCCCCCGCATTACCGCCAGCTCCTCGTGATGAAGCTGTAGGCGATGATGGGTCATCGATTGTTGCCACTCTAACTCATTGATCATGTGGAAACGGGTCTCGTAAGCCGTAAACCAGTCCCGCAGCTCTTCGATCTTCGTCATCATCACCTCCAGTACCGAGATCGGGCGATGAGACTTGTAGATGGAAAGTTGGTCGAACTTCACCTCCAACTCAATGTACGTGCGGACAGCAGCCTAGCGGTACTCGTGAGAGGGAAGCCCGAGGGAATCAATGAAAGTCGCTCCCGAGATTGCAAGACGACCTGTCAAGACAACTAAGAAGTCGCTGAATCAGTTAGAGACCCAGAGTATCAGTAGTCAAACCAATTCAATGACAAACGAGCTATCTTACCGAGGGAATCGAGATCGGCATGGGGAAGGGCTGCGACAAGATGATTCTCGCTGGCCCGATGACGAGCCTCTCGGGCGCTCGACGACCAACCCCTGCTTGCAACCTCCAAGATCGCGACCTTCGGTCCTCACTGGGAAGTAACTCGTGCGTCTTCTATCCTAATATCGCGACGAGCTCTCGGGCGGGTTCAGAAGGGTCGTAGTTGTTTCCGGACAGATTTCAAGGCGAGTTTCATTACTCGGCGGCAAAGGAGGCAGCAGTGGCAAATGGGTGCTCACCCTCTGTTGTGACGAGCTGATCAAAGGAGAAGGCGACGATAGAGGAGTGCTCGCCATTGGTTGCAACGAGGTGGTCGCAGGGTGAGGGGCCTTGCTCTCCCCAAGTTGTGAGATTTTCGTCGCGCGAGGATCTTTTTTACTCGCCTCAGGAGTTTGTTTTTTTGGCCTCATCTTGAGACCGACGTTGATCCAAACAGTATGCCCAAATTGTGGCTATTGCCTAGATTCAAGGGCGATCAGCAGAGTTGATCACAGAGGAGCGACATCCAGATGCTTTCCAGAAGTAGTCAGCCGAGGAGCAGCGAGTAAAGAACAAAAGTCAGCAAGATATAGTGGAATTGTTCTGCAACTTAAGGAATCATCAGTGAGATAGTAACCTTGTGAGATAGCAATATCCATTTGCAGCTGCGCCTGAGACCCGGCGAGGTCTGAGACAGGGAGATAAGATGGCGGGGGGAGGCGAGAAGATTCACGCGTCGATTGCTCGAGAATGTCGCTCAACCTGAGATCGTCGAGGAGTTTTTTAATGTGGCCTGGAATTTCGGAATGGTCGTCCGGGGAGGCGACATCCTCGTTCCCGGAGGCAGGTTGTTATTTTTCGAGGCCAACGATTTCTTTTTCTTCTTCAACTTCTTCTTCTTGGGCGAAGGAAGATAAGCAGCGTCTTTGCCCTCTCGCACCCTTTTCGGCTTTGTAGGCTCGAGGAATCTGAACAATGCATCAATACTCGCTTGGTAGATTTCCTCGTCGACAGATTTCGAAATTGTGTGTGAGTTCAAAAGCCATGTCTCAAAGACCAGCCACCCCTCCTATTTATAGGGTTCAACATGCATTCATCAGTCATGAGTAACCCAGATACTCGCTAAAGCACCTCGCCGAATAAGTGTTGGATGTTTCTTTCCGAGCTCCTCCGTCACTCGTAAAGAGCGGTGATTATGTACAACCCATATAAGTCGAGGGTGGACCCCCATAGAGCCAGATCAGCAAGATTCAAAGTCATCAAGTCAAGACATAAGTTAGAGTCAACACTCAAGATAGTAGAAGTCCTGGGCGAGTATGGCGAGCTCCCCTCGCATACTCGCCAAGTAGGCGACTAGGCCAGTTACTTGCCTAACCTGAGCGAGCTCCCCCAAGAAGTCGCCTAGTCGTCAGGGGTAGAGCTATAAATAAGACCCCCTCCCTTGGAATTGCATATAAATATGACCCCAGGGGTACGAGGAGAGGGATGACAGAATCTCGCAAAAGATTTCGACCACCTCATTTCCTACACTTCGAGCTGAGTGTTTGGATCCTTTCTTCAGAGATACAGGTCGCGAGCTAGTGACTATCCATCTTAGTCGGCGCCTTGACTTGGTCGCCAGCTAGAATCTACCTCGTACCCTGCTCGACCATCTTCTCTTGTGGAAGGGAAGCTTCTTCTAAGCATCCAGGTATATGGTGGGACCTCCCTGCCACGAAACTTGGGGTCTTTTTTGTTGCTTGACTATTTTTGCATCCTAGCCCGTTAGCCGTCGAGCCCGACTGCTGAAACAGTAACCTTAAGCTATCTTAATCTAAATTTTTGAGTAAGGAATTTTCCCGGCTTCAACAGGGAGGTCGTCATTGGAGATGACAGGTAAGAAGTAGTAGCTACTGGAGGGAATGCTAAGGCGACGAAGGTTTGGAGGAGGACAAATGCGAAGGCAGAGTTCACTCTGAAGCGGACAATCTCACCGGAGTTTTTTGATCACATCATTGGATGTCAGTCGGCAGCTGAGATTTGGCCGACCTTGGATGACATGTTAAATAAGAAGAATATAACTCGACTATATTTTTTGGAAAATGAGTTGACGAGAACAACTCAAGGGAAGCTATCCATATCATCCTTCTTTTTGAAGATGAAGAACATGTGCACAAAAATATCAGCATTGGACCCGGAAGAGACTATCTCAGAGGCAAAGCTGAAGAGGCACATTATCCGCGGCTTGCGGATGAAAATGCTATCTTCGTTACTTTTGTGCAAGGCTGGTGTTGAAACCAGTAGAACTAGTTTCTCCTAAAAGCTCGGATCTAAGGCTGCAACCTACGCTTACTTTCTTCGAACCACGCTCCCAACAAGACACCTAAAGGAATAGACCGGGGGCTTCAGCTCGGAGGTCCCACCGCACACCCGGAAGAACTAGAATCCTTCCCCTCCCTAGACAGTGCTGAGCTAGGTGTCTGAGTGAGAAGGAAAAAGAAGGTTCCACACACTTCTTCTCAGACACCTTACCGGTCTATTTATAGGCTTCAGGATTTGAACTACAAATAACCAAAGCAAGCACCTGTGAAATTACCTGAATACCCTGGGTTGGGTCTGCCAACAGCCGAACTCCGCTGTTCTGAAGGGCTATGAGCAGACCACCGAGGGTAAAAGAGTAAAAAAGGCCAAAAGAGATGAACCGCTTGCCAACTGAACCGGTTCCCACCCAATTGCTGGACCGGCCTTATCTCTTCCTGCTGACCCGATGCTTGGCGAGAGGACCACTTTGCGGCTAAAAACACCACCTTGCCGGCGAGACCCTCCGTCGGCATATAGAAAATCTTCCTTTGACCCCCACCTGTCAGGCGAATGGACTCAACTTTGGCTCCTCCTGCCTAGCGCGAGCGGACCCATCTTTGGGCTCCTCTCGCCTATTGCGAGTGGACCCACTTTTGGGCTCCTCTCGCCCATTGCGAGTGGACCCAACTTTAGGCCCCTCTAGCCTAGGGCCTTATCTCCTCTTGAGGATTCCTCTAATCCCCTCTCTGCTGAGTTCCCTCCTGTGAGCCCGAGGTTGTACACAATCCCCGCTCTTTTCGGGGTTGTCCAAGCTCGAAAAGAAAAGTCCAACCGAGGCTCACGTCATCTTAGCGACTTTATAGCGGAATCTTTTTCGGGTGGGATTCCCCCCCTGAGTCTATAAATACTGGGATCCTTCCCAAGTGCAACATGCCTCCTCTCTTCATTTTAGCCACCTCCACTTCGCTGCTATGTCTCTTAGCAAAAGCTTTCGTGATCATATCGCGCTGGTGCGCCAGCGGAACAAGGCGAGCTCGGCTTCCTTAAACCTAATTCCCGCTCGTACTTTTTCCTCACCACCACCCTCTTCTTCTCGCCTGAAGAAGGAGAGAACAACTGATCTGGTTCCCCCATCGGGAGGACCCTTACCGGATCCCCCGGAGAGACGCATCCCCCCTACACCATCGCTTCCCCAGGAGAAAGAGGTAAGGTCTTTGTTCACCTCCCCTGTTCGCTATCTATCTTTCATTGCTCCTTTTGCTGTTGGTTTTCAGAAAAGTCACGCACCCCACGGTCAGTCTGGTAGCGCACAAACTCATCTCGCCAACCATCGTCTAAGCTCTGTCTCGCCTCCTCCCTCTTCTCTTCCCTCTACTCTTGGTGGGAAAGATGGCGAGCCTTCCCATATCGCTGGGACCTCTCGCCACTCTGGTTAGGAATCTTCTGCCCTGGGTTCTGGCCTCTCTGGCTGCCCACCTTTGATTATGACCCTCGTTCTGTTTTTGGATTTGCAGATGTGCGAGTAGACTCATCTGCCGAAGACTCGCCTACTGAGGAGCGCCCAAGGCGAGCGGTCTCCTCGCCTCCTCCTCCTATGGACGAGATCGAAGATTACCTTGGCGACCCTATGGATCCGTTGGCGATGAAGCGCAGGGTGGCTGAGATGTTCCGGAAACATGCGATCATGATTCAAGAGTTGGAGAAGGACAAGCAAACGGCTGACCGGCAGATTGATTGGTTAGAGGTGGAGGTTGCTCGCTTGACCTCTGAAGTTGATGCTGACATTGAGATAGACGAGACCGACCCCCAGGCAATTCTGAACGAGGTCGACCAACAACTCCGTCTCGCGCGCCGTGGCGTGGATGCGGCTCGCGCTTTTCACCTCCCCCACCGTTCTCCCTGCGCGAGGTCTCGCGGTGGGGGGTGCTGGCGGTGGCATAAGGATTGAATCCCTCGCGCCGCCTTGCGCCCTTATTTTCTTTGTACTGCTCTTCATTTTGTAATAATGTTTCCTCTCGCGGCTACCGCCCGAACTCTTTGGATCTAAAGAATAGGTCTGCTTAATAACCTCTTTTAGTAGTTCCTTTGATAATTTTACCTCTAGTACCGCGCTTTTCTACACTATGACTTGCGCGTCATATCTGTGCTTAAATCATTACTCTCTTTTTTCCTTTTTATTGTATTTTTATGGTACTGTCTCGTCCCCGGCCTGGTACTTATGTTAGGTTACACCAATCGAGACTAGGAGAGAGAAAAGGACGGCCGCCTCTTCCCCTTCCTTTACACTATATATGCCTTATCTCTTCGTATTTTTCTCTTTACCCAACGGGCTATAAATACCCCCCTATCCCTGGGGCCCGGATCATGCTCTCGATTTGTCTCGGCGCCCTAAACCTTGCCTCTCTCTTCCTTCCCTCGCGAGCAGATCCTGTCGGCGCTTCTCCTCGCCTATTCTTCTCGCATCCCCCCTTCGCTCTCTTTGCCCAGAATGGGGAAAAAGAAGGCTGAAGAAGGCGAGGGGCGAAGCCGATGCGGGAGGCGGTTTGGTGACCATGATTTTCCTCCCGGCCGGATTTCCGAAGAGGACTACAATGCCTTCACTCGCGATTTCTTGTCGGAGGGTTTTGAGTCACGCCCTCCAAGGGTGGGCGAGTCGATCAACACTTTTTATCCCGGTGAACTCGCCTTCCCTGTCCCGCATTTCGAAGCGGGGCTGAGGTTGCCCCTCTGGCCAGAAGTGAAACAGGTTCTCAAGTACTTCGGGACTGTTCCTGCGCAACTGAACCCAAACGCTATCTCGGTACTCGTTGCCTTCGCCTGCTACATGCGGCGGGAGCGAATCGAGTTCAGCCTGAACTCCTTCCGCAAGCTTTTTGTCTACCATGCCAACGCCGACGGCGTTTCCTATTTCACAGGGCAGGGTCTCAAGGTTTGCGAGACGCCTAACAAGAACCATCACTGGCTTACTCGCTTCGTCTTTATCCGCAGCAACCTGGGTGGCATTCCGCTGGCGCCCGTGTCACCAGCCGAGGTGTTCTATACCACTCCCCAGGTTAGTGGCACGGACAAGCTTCTCTGCGACTTTTTCATTGGCAAGAACTTCGAGGTTCAGTTCCTGAGGCGGGGCCTCGACTCCCTCCTCCCTGTGCTTCCAGGCGAAGGTAAATGCCGGGGCCCTTTATTTTCATCTAGGTCTAACGAATAGTTTCTGTAAACGCATCGTCTCGCCTTTTCCAGGAGAAAGAAATGTTCCCGTTTGCCCGCCTTACAAAAGCAACATCAAACCTTCCAAAGATGTCGCCCTTGCCACGATGGCAGCTGAGGCGGCGAGAGAAAACCTACCCCCCTCCCCGAAGAAAAGACCTGCCGAAGGCTCCGCCCCATCTCGCCAGAGTCCTTCAAAGAAAACAAAGGTCAAGAAAGGAGCGCCTCTTCCCTCTGGAAAGGCGAAGCAAGTTTCTGCTGAGATGGTAGACGTGTCGAGATCCTTATCCCCCATCTCTTTGGGGTCCCAATCTCCCCAATCCCCTTCTCGGCTTCTTGGTCAGCGGACCGTCTCGCCGATTGGCGGGACGGGTCAACCTGATTCTCTTGCTGACAATCTTCCCTCTAAATCTCCTACTCGTGAGGTGGGCTCTTCCAGCCGCCCGGCTCCTTCCACCCATCTGAACTTCAATATGGGCCCTGTGATCCCGGATGCTGCTGGCGAGCCAACCCTGATATGGGACAAGGAGGCGAATCGGGTCTCTATCTCTACCCTCCTTCCTCCCTGGATAGAGCGAGACCAACCTACGGCTCATGCATTTTCTCTGGGCTTTGGCCTTTACGGTGGCGCAGAGCGAGAACCTGCCGCTGAGCCTCCCTCGCGGGATTTGATCCTGAGGGCCGCGCAATCCCAGCTGCGCTCGCTAGAGCTCTCGCACCAGGTCTCACGCCGTCTGATTTACAATAACAAGAGCTGGAGGGATTCAGAGGCGAGTCTGGCGGCCGAGCGCGAGAAGTCTATGGATCTTGAGAAACGGTTGGCCGTGGCCGAAAACCTTCTCGCCAAAGCTCGGGGTGGTGTGGTGAGTTTCTCCACTCTCGATTCCTTCCCTTTCTTTGTTCCCCTTCAACTCCCCCTAATAAATAAACCTCTCGCAGGATGCCGAGACGGCCGACAGGATGCACTCGCGCATAGCCACTCTGGAAGGGGAGGTTAAAGGCATGGAGTCCGAGATCACTCGACTTCAGGAGGCTGCTCTCTCGCCTTCTCGCGTGGTGATTCCCCAACCTCCTCCCTCTCATTATTCTCATGCTGAGGTCATGGGACTCTGCAAAGACGCCAATATCCGGACCGCCGAACTAATCGTGAAGATGATGAAGGAGATGGAAGTTATCAGGGAAGGCTGCGAGGAGGTCACTGCCCGCGACCTGGTACCCGAGATTTATGGCGAGGAGGAAGACGGCCCGTCCTCCAGCGCGGAAGAATAGAGGAATTATTTTACAGTTTTTTTTTGTATACTCCTCTTCTCCTCTTTTTTTCTTTTGGATACTTATTACTGAGGCATTTTGTATTACGGCCTCTTTTTGCGGGTGATACATATTTTGTTTTTAGGACCTCTCGCCTTTCTTTTCATCTTTCCTGTATGCCTACCTTTTCTTTATTTGCGGAACGAGATCACGACTTGTCTCGCCTACCGATGGAGGGGCTAGCTTTACTCGTGGCGCGAGTGGGAGGACCCTTAGTGCTCTCGCGCAGGGATTGTATCACTCCTTCTCGCCTTGCTTCTGGGCACCCCTGGCGCGAGCGGGTCTCGAATTACTATTATAATTAGCTTCGTTTGCGAGACGGGGATACTCTTGTTTTCATCCTTTGGTCGAAAGGTAGCCCCCTTACTCTAGGTGCGAATAGCCATGTCCTCGCCATAGTCGCGCGGGGGTCGAGCCTCTTCCACTCGCCTTGTCCCTGGACACCCTTGGCGCGAGTGGATTTTGAGGGACCGACTCTTCCATCCTCTTCTTCCTTTGGGACAAGGACCTTGCTTTTGATCAAATTATGAAACTCCCATCCATATGCTGCCCCTTTACCCAACCTCCGAGTGAGCCTACAGACCTGCCAGCTCGATGGTAGCCTAGACAGCGGGTCTTCTCGGGGTCTCCTCTCCAAAACCAACTCCAACCACCGAGTGAGCCTACAGACCTGCCAGCTCGATGGTAGCCTGGACAGCGGGTCTTCTCGAGGTCTCCTCTCCAAAACCAACTCCAACCACCGAGTGAGCCTACAGACCTGCCAGCTCGATGGTAGCCTGGACAGCGGGTCTTCTCGGGGTCTCCTCTCCAAAACCAACTCCAACCACCGAGTGAGCCTACAGACCTGCCAGCTCGATGGTAGCCTGGACAGCGGGTCTTCTCGGGGTCTCCTCTCCAAAACCAACTCCAACCACCGAGTGAGCCTACAGACCTGCCAGCTCGATGGTAGCCTGGACAGCGGGTCTTCTCGGGGTCTCCTCTCCAAAACCAACTCCAACCACCGAGTGAGCCTACAGACCTGCCAGCTCGATGGTAGCCTGGACAGCGGGTCTTCTCGGGGTCTCCTCTCCAAAACTAACTCCAACCACCGAGTGAGCCTACAGACCTGCCAGCTCGATGGTAGCCTGGACAGCGGGTCTTCTCGGGGTCTCCTCTCCAAAACCAACTCCAACCACCGAGTGAGCCTACAGACCTGCCAGCTCGACGGTAGCCTGGACAGCGGGTCTTCTCGGGGTCTCCTCTCCAAAACCAACTCCAACCACCGAGTGAGCCTACAGACCTGCCAGCTCTATGGTAGCCTGGACAGCGGGTCTTCTCGGGGTCTCCTCTCCAAAACCAACTCCAACCACCGAGTGAGCCTACAGACCTGCCAGCTCGATGGTAGCCTGGACAGCGGGTCTTCTCGGGGTCTCCTCTCCAAAACCAACTCCAACCACCGAGTGAGCCTACAGACCTGCCAGCTTGATGGTAGCCTGGACAGCGGGTCTTCTCGGGGTCTCCTCTCCAAAACCAACTCCAACCACCGAGTGAGCCTACAGACCTGCCAGCTCGATGGTAGCCTGGACAGCGGGTCTTCTCGGGGTCTCCTCTCCAAAACCAACTCCAACCACCGAGTAAGCCTACAGACCTGCCAGCTCGACGGTAGCCTGGACAGTGGGTCTTCTCGGGGTCTCCTCTCCAAAACCAACTCCAACCACCGAGTGAGCCTACAGACCTGCCAGCTCGATGGTAGCCTGGACAACGGGTCTTCTCGGGGTCTCCTCTCCAAAACCAACTCCAACCACCGAGTGAGCCTACAGACCTGCCAGCTCGATGGTAGCCTGGACAACGGGTCTTCTCGGGGTCTCCTCTCCAAAACCAACTCCAACCACCGAGTGAGCCTACAGACCTGCCAGCTCGATGGTAGCCTGGACAGCGGGTCTTCTCGGGGTCTCCTCTCCAAAACCAACTCCAACCACCGAGTGAGCCTACAGACCTGCCAGCTCGATGGTAGCCTGGACAGCGGGTCCTCTCGGGGTCTCCTCTCCAAAATAAAATCTTCTTGCTTTGAGAAGACAGCTACCTGAGATTGCTTTGCAGGACCAGAAGGCCTCACCCGACTGGCTAATATTGAAAAGTGAGAGAGAAAAACAAAGAAACTACATCTCCTTCAGAATAGATGATGATCATAAACAGTGGTATTAAGGATAGAATCGCTTTAGATCGTCGCCGCTTCGGGCGCGATCGAGGTGCACCCCGTTTACATCTTGGAGGTGATACCCTCCTGATTTCAAAACTTCTTTTACAATAAAAGGACCTTCCCAGTTGGGGTTGAGCTTCCCTACCGAAGTCCCTCTTCCTGCGGCATCCACTTTCTTGAGGACCAAGTCTCCCTTCTCAAACTGCTTGACCCTGACGTGCTTATCAAAATATCTTGACATCCGGCGCTTGACCTCCTCCTGTCGGATAGATGCCAGCTCTCTAAGCTCCTCCACCAGGTCGAGGGAGAGCCTCTGCTCTTCCCCATTATCTACCAGCCACTCCTCATCTCCCCTCCTTGCCGCAGTTACCCTGGGTGACTCAACCTCGAACTCAACAGGTATGACGGCCTCAGAGCCATGGGAAAGTTTGAACGACGTCTCCCCCGTGGCGGAACTTGGCGTGGTCCTCAAAGCCCAGAGGACGGAGGGGAGCTGCTCCACCCAACTTCCCCTCAAGTTTTCTACCTTTTTCTTTAAGAGATTCACGATGACCTTATTCGCGGCTTCCACCTGCCCATTGCTTCGAGGGTGATGCACTGAAGCAAACCGAAGGTCTATACCTAGTCGTATGCAGAAATCCACGAACTCTCTGCTGGAAAATTGCGGTCCGTTATCCGTGACAATGGCCAGAGGGAGCCCATGCCTACAAATGATTTCCCCCCATACGAAGCTTTTGACCACCTGAGACGTCACCTTCGCCAATGCCTTCACCTCCAGCCATTTTGAGAAATAGTCTACCATGACCAGTAGAAACCTCCTCTGGCCACTGGCTTGAGGGAATGGACCCACCAGATCCAGCCCCCATATGGCGAAGGGCCATGGAGCCGTAATCGTGCGCAACCTTTGGGCCGGGAGGAGCTGAAGAGGAGCAAATTCCTGGCACTTTCTGCACTTCCTTGCGAATTCCTCGGCATCCTTCCTAAGGGTGGGCCAGAAATAGCCCTGCCTCAACACCCTTCCTTCCAAGGTCCGACTCCCGGAATGGCTGCCGCACTCTCTAGAGTGAATTTCTTCCAGCACCCTCGCGACCTCCTTCTCGGATACGCATCGAGCCAACAGCCCCGACAACGTCTTACGGTATAAGATCCCTTCTTTTAGCAGGTAGTACGCTGACTTGTACCTGACTCGCTTCTTCTCGAGCTCTCCCTCAGGCAAACGTCCCGTCGTCAAGTAGGTGGCAAATGGATCCATCCAGGATCCCTGCTGATCTACTTCCATCAGTTCTCCCTCTTCAATGGAGGGCCTAAAGAGCTCTGTCATGGTTCCTCCGGCCCGAGGACCGTGCTTGGCGAGCAGGTCTGCCCGAGTATTTTCCTCCCTTGGGACGTGTTGAACTGAGAAACTGCGGAACTGCCCAATGATCCTCTTTACCTTTGTCAAGTACAATTGGAGGGTGGGCTCTCTTACCTCAAATTCCCCTTTTATATGCCTTGCCACTATCATAGAATCCGTGGAGACCTTGATATCTTGTATACCGAGCTCGCGAGCTAACCTCAGCCCTGCTATAATGGCCTCGTACTCCGCTTGATTGTTGGTGAGGGTGAAATGAACCTTCAGGACCTGTTCGATCCGTGTTCCCTCAGGACTTACCAAAACCATCCCTCCTCCAAAAGAATTCTTTCCCGAGGCCCCATCTACTAGCATCTCCCAAGCTACTACGGGAGACGTCTCGGCCTCCTTGACCTCCACCATGTAATCCACCAAGAAATCCGCTACAGCTTGCGCCTTGATAGCCAACCGAGGAATATAAGAAAGGTCAAACTCACTGAGTTCTATTGACCATTTAGCTAATCTCCCTGAGTGCTCTACCCCTTCCAAAATACGGCGGAGAGGGTGGTCCGTCATGATCTGGATGGAATGGGCCTGAAAATATGGCCTGAGCTTTCGGGCTGAGATAACGAGGGCAAAGGCTAGCTTCTCTAGGATAGGGTACTTTAGCTCTGCCTTTTTGAGGACTTTACTTACATAATAAATCGGGAATTGCTTTTTACCTTCTTCCCGCACGAGGACCGAACTCACTGCCCCTGCTCCTACTCCTAGGTACAAGAATAGAATTTCTCCTTCCCTCGGACCTTGGAGTAGCGGCGCCTTGGTGAGCTGCTGCTTCAAGGCTAGAAAAGCATTCTCGCACTCGGAGGTCCACTCGAATTTCTTCCCCCCCTCAATGTTCGAAAGAAAGGTGAGCATCTCTCTCCTGCTCTAGAAAGAAACCTACTGAGCCCTGCCAACTTGCCGGTAAGACGCTGGACCTCTCTGGCATTCGCCGGAGACTTCAGTTCTAGGATAGCCCTTACCTTATCCGGGTTAGGCTCTACTCCTGCTGGGGTGAGGAGATGTCCTAAGAACTTTCCCCTACTAGCCCCGAATACGCACTTCAACGGATTGAGCCTCATCTTGTACTTCCTTACAGTTGCAAACGTTTCTTCAAGGTCCGTAATATGAGACTTGAGATCTTGGCTCTTGATCATCAAGTCGTCCACGTAGACTTCGAGGTTCCGTCCCTTTTGCTCTCGGAAGATCCGATCCATCATCCGTTGGTAGGTCGCCCCCGCATTCTTCAACCCAAAAGGCATCATGTTATAGCTGAAGCATCCATCCTCGGTGATAAAGGTGACATCCTTGATGTCCGGTGGGTGCATGCGTATTTGATGGTATCTTGAAAAGGCATCTAAAAAACTCATTAGTGAAAAACCGACGGCTGAATCAACCAACGCGTCGATTCGAGGCAGAGGGTAACAATCCTTGGGACATGCTTTATTCAAAAGAGAGAAGTCAATACACATTCTCCACTTTCCTTCCCCCTTCTTTACCATCACAACATTGCTCACCCACCCCGGATACTTGTTTGCGGATATGAACCCCGCCTGGAGCAGCTTTTCCACTTCCTCCCTGATAGGCTTGGCCATCCTGGAAGCGATGGCCCTTTTCTTCTGCTGGATGGGACGAACCTTGGGGTCAAGGTTGAGACGATGGCATGCCACATCTGCGTCAATCCCTGGCATGTCGGCCGCGCTCCAAGCAAAGATATCAATGTTTTCCTGCACGCATTTTCGGATCTCTTCCTGGTCCTCAAGACAAAGCTCTCCGCTGATTCTGATCTTTTCTTTTCTTCCCTCTTTTGTTAGGATGTCCACCTCCTGTAGCTCGACTGCAGCCTTCAGCCTCGAGGGCTCTTCTTCTTCCTCCTGATCTTTCGGAATCTCTTCTTCCTCTTTTTCGAGGTCGAGAAGCGCAGCTGGAAGCTCCTACTCAAATCTTCAAAACCATATATTGACCCTGCCGGGAGTTGATGAAACCAGTCCCGGGCCTTGTCCTTCAAGGTGATCGCGAAAAGGCGGCACTTGAATGCATCCGTCATCGGCCTAATGGAGACCACATCTTCGAACCATTGCAAGTGTTGGAGGGGATCATCCTTCCCCACATAATAAACCATCTCGGGCTCGCGGAAGCCCTCCGGGACGGGAGCCGAAAGGACCAGCTCGCAAAAGGGGGACCCCCTCGCCAGGGGTCTCGTCGTTTCCACTCGCGCGACGAGATCTACTGGCGAGACGACGCTCGCCGGGCTGGGGAACAACTCTCTTCCTGCCAGATCTCGCCCGTTTCCTTCCACCACCTTCTCCTTTTCAGGCCGCCCTCCTGGCGCATCCTCGCCCACCCTTGCTGAGACGGCTCCTTCCTGAGGCGAGAGGCCCGCCCCCTGAGGTAGAGGGGTCACGCACTCACCTCGCTGCGAGATCTGTTGCAACATCCCCATGATGCCCCCGATGGACGCCATGAATTCTTCTCTTCCCACATACCCTCCTGGGTTCTGGGACCCGCCCTCATCTCCTCCGCCCCCATCTCCTCCTCCTAGATCTCCTGCCATGAGATGGTCCAAAGTTCTTCGACGCAGGCTGCGATCCACGCTCACCGCACCAAAAATGTTGAAACCAGTAGAACTAATTTCTCCTAAAAGCTCGGATCTAAGGCTGCAACCTACGCTTACTTTCTTCGAACCACGCTCCCAACAAGACACCTAAAGGAACAGACCGGGGGCTTCAGCTCGGAGGTCCCACCACACACCCGGAAGAACTAGAATCCTTCCCCTTCCTAGCCAGTGCTGAGCTAGGTGTCTGAGTGAGAAGGAAAAAGAAGGTTCCACACACTTCTTCTCAGACACCTTACGGGTCTATTTATAGGCTTCAGGATTTGAACTGCAAATAACCAAAGCAAGCACCTGTGAAATTACCTGAATACCCTGGGTTGGGTCTGCCAATAGCCGAACTCCGCTGTTCTGAAGGGCTATGAGCAGACCACCGAGGGTAAAAGAGTAAAAAAGGCCAAAAGAGATGAACCGCTTGCCAACTGAACCGGTTCCCACCCAATTGCTGGACCGGCCTTATCTCTTCCTGCTGACCCGATGCTTGGGGAGAGGACCACTTTGCGGCTAAAAACACCACCTCGCCGGCGAGACCCTCCGTCGGCATATAGAAAATCTTCCTTTGACCCCCACCTGTCAGGCGAATGGACTCAACTTTGGCTCCTCCTGCCTAGCGCGAGCGGACCCATCTTTGGGCTCCTCTCGCCTATTGCGAGTGGACCCACTTTTGGGCTCCTCTCGCCCATTGCGAGTGGACCCAACTTTAGGCCCCTCTAGCCTAGGGCCTTATCTCCTCTTGAGGATTCCTCTAGTCCCCTCTCTGCTGAGTTCCCTCCTGTGAGCCTGAGGTTGTACAGCTGGGACAATCAACGATCTTTTCTTGAGCAGGAAAATTTACTGGCTTTACAGGAGAGTTTGGAGAGGTAAATGGTTGGAGTTTCTATCTCTAGAGGAGATAGTGAGATTCTGTACTCAGGGAAAAAGAAGAGATGGGAGAAAAAGAAGAGGTCACCTCTCGGAGATGGTCCCTCTACTTCATCACAGCCGGAGAGGAGCAAGGCTCCAAAATAAGATGGAGGGAAGAAGGGTGGATCAAGGTGTTACAGGTGTAATAAGCTTGGTCACATCAGGAAAGACTGTAGAGTAAATCTTCAGTCGGGGCACACTGTAGGAAAAGGAGAGGCTGGATCCAGAGAAGATGAAGGTGGATAGGGGAATGCTTTCATAACGGCAACGTATGTTCGTGCATTGACCTCCATCAACTACTAAAAGGACTAGATCATTGACTCGGAGTGCAAACATCATCTCGCTAGGGATGAGTAAAAGTTCTCTTCTCTACAAGCGTACAAAGGTAATGATGTTATTATTACAGCTGATGATAATGTGCATGCAGTAGAGAAGGAGGGTACAATCTCTTTAAGCAGTGATAAGGGTCCACTCACATTAAGGAGTGTGTATCACGTGTCGAGAATGAAGAAGAACCTCTTCTCTGTGACCAATGCAGTGGATGTTGGGTATCACGTTATATTTGGCCCAACATAAGTGAAGTTTCTCTGAAATGTGCCAGCTGTGAAGGATGACATCACTCATGTCTAGAGGAGAGTAAGGGACTTGTTCGTGCTGTCGATAAGTTCTTATGTTAAGAAGATGGGGGCAAACGACAGCGCTGCTATCTGGCATGAGAGACTGGGGCATGTTGGAATGAATAAGCTGAAGGCCATGACGGTGAGAGGCTTGGTGCATGGCCTGACTAGTCTTGCAACTTTGGTGACGGTCATGTCTGTGCATGGTGTTAATATGGAAAGGTTCATCGCCTTCCATTTAACAAGTCACAGACCAGATTTAAGGCACCGTTGGAATGCATCAACGGTAATTTGATAGGACCGACTATCACGCCCAGTCTTGGAGGTAGCAGGTATACCCGGTTCTTATTGATGAATTTACCAGGTATACTTGGGTATACTTTTTGAAGGAAAAGTCAGAGGCGTTCGAGAAATTTATGGAGTTCAATGAGCTCGTGGAGGGCCGGCTCGGCCTACGGATAAAGGAGTTAAGAAAAGATATTGGAGAAAATTTTACTTCAAATAAGTTCTCCAACTTCTGCAGTAAGTAAGAAATCTGGAGGGAGCTTATTTGTGCGTATACTACACAATAGAACAGAGTTGTAGAGCGGAAGATCCGTCATTTGATGAAAACCTGCAAATGCTGGCTTCACTCCAAAGGAATTCTCAGAGCCTATTGGGCGGAGGGAATGACATACAGAGCTTATGACATCAATAGGATTCCCCTAAGTCCTAAAAATATAAAATCTCCACACAAGCTGATGTTTAAGGAGAAGCCTAGTATAGAACATCTTAGGGTGTTCGGGTCTACCTGCTACGTGCACATTCTAGATGCTCTCAGGACAAAGCTGGATGTGAAGGCAAGGAAGCTCATCTTCATTGGCTATGCTGAGAGAAAGAAGGGATGGAAGTGCATGGACCCTGAGACACAGAAGTTTGTGGTCACTAGGGATGTGGTATTTAACGAATTGACGTCATACCAGGGTGATTCATCTGTAGAACTATAGGAAAGCGGGTCAGACGGAGGGCAAGGTGAAGCTACTCGAGATCTTCTAGTGGAGCTGTCTGTGTCACCAAGAGCTCCAGCTACATCTAGCTCTGGGGCTGGTGCTTCTTGATCTTGAACTAGGGAAAGCGATGCTCCTAGTGTGCCCGGGAGGAGAGCTGGATCAGAAGAAGAAGCAGAAGTGGTGGATCGGGGTCAAGCCCTGCGGAGGTCTAAAAGTACCATTGTTCCACCAGCTCGATATAGGGACGGTACCATGAAGATTTTCATCTCATGTTTCTTCGCAGGTCCTTTGGATGAGCGGGAGTCATCATGCTTTAAGAATGCCACTGGGATTAAGGAGTGAGAAGATGTCATGGATGAGGAGATGACTTCCCTTAGGAAGAATGAGATCTGGGATCTTGTGCCCAAGGTGATGATATCACTCATGTGATTTGCAAGTGGGTGTACAAGTTCAAGAAAAAGGTTGACGGTGGAATTGAGCGGTACAAGGCTCGCCTTGTTGCTTGGGGGTTCTCGCAATAGTACGGGGAAGATTACGAGAAGACGCTTAGTCCGATGGCCAAGATGACTTCAGTATAGGTGGTGATTGCTTTGGCGGCTTGCTAAGGGTGGAAGATTTGGCAACATGGCGTGAAGAATGTGTTCCTTTACGACGAGATTGACAAGGACATATTCATGATGCATACACCTGGTTATGTTTCTAAAAAACATCAATGACATATCTGTAAGCACAAGAAGGTCCTTTATGACTTAAAGCAGGCACCTCGGGTATGGTATGGGAAGATCGCATAATACATCCAGTTATGCAGATATTTTCCTTTAGACTCTGATTCGAGTCTGTTCGTGTAGAAGAGGGGAGCTTCAAGTCTTAGAACTGTTGTATGTTGACGACATGATCGTCACGGGAAACTTGGAGGAGGAGGTAGCTAGGCTTAGGGCGAAGCTGGCTATTAGTTTCGAGATAAAGGATCTTGTTGAGCTCCACCATTTCCTTGGTCTCGAGGTGGAGAGGAAAAAGAGTAGTGTGCTCGTTTCCAAGAAAGGCTATGCGGAGTGGATTGTTAAGTGATTTGGCATGCAGGAGGAGAAGATCGGCTCTACTCTACCGTAGGTCATTCTTAAACTTCAACGTGAAGAGGGAACAATTCTTTCAGATCCCATGGTGTTCCGGGATCTGGTTGGGGGAGTCATATACCGGACGATTACAAGGCCGAATATTACTTATGCTGTGGGCCGAGTAAGTTGGTATATATAGGAGCCACAAAAACCTCATTTAATGGCAGTTAAGAATATCTTGAAGTACGTGAAGTCTACCTCGGATATGGGTCTCTTCAATGAGAGGGAAACGAGCTTCAACCTGCTCGGTTACATAAATGTTGATTATATGGGAGATACTGATGATAAAAAGTCGACGTCAGGTTATATCTTCATTTGTGCATCAATAGCTATTTCGTGAAGCAACAAGAAGCAGGATTCGATGTCTATCTCCACTACAGAAGAAGAATACAAGGCTTCAGTTTTGATAGCTTAGGAAGTCATCTGGCTTTAGAGGTTAGTGGAGGACATCCATGAGGAGGTACAAGTTTCTACTATGCTACGCGATGATAATGAGAGTGTCATCAAACTGGTTAATAATCCAATTTGTCACGCGCGAACAAAGACAATCGAGATCGAGCATCACTTCGTTCAGGAGAAGGTGCTGGAGGGGTATTTGATGGTAGAGTATGTGTAGAGCCAGGACAATGTCACAAACATCTTCACGAAGTCGTTGTCGAAGGGACCATTCGTACAGTTACAGGGATTGCTCGGACTGGTTTTCACTTCCCACTTGAAGGGGGAGTGTTGATTTTTTGAAGTGGAAGTGGGCAGTCTGAGGAAGTAAGACCTTAGAGACCGTTGCCAGTTAGCGCGGTTAAGAGTTGGTGGATAGCCGATTTCTGGCTAGTGTTTCCTTCCTGCGGTCTGTCCCAGCAAGGAGCCTAGAGTTGTAACTGGGCGGTTAGAGGAAGCTAACAACGGCTTGCGGTCTGTATTGTGAGACTGCGAAGTTCGCTGAGGAGGCGGGTTCTGGTTCACGCAGTAGCTCGCGGTAGGCACGAATAGGGATGGTTTACCGCAGAGTTTGCGGTGGTTGTTTGCGTGGTCTAGAGCCAGAGTCCGCAGGTATTGTGGACTTGGTCACGGTGATGTTTCATGTTCATGTTGTTGTCTAGTTCATGAGATCGCATGGATTGCACAGTATAGTCCTGGTTCCGCGCTTATGTGCGGATAGGTGCTGCTAGATGCAGTTGACGGGCGATTACTCTATCACTTATGGGTGGTGATCGTACTCCCCTAGTCGCCTATAAATAGGGGTTCCCAACTCATCATATAAAACGTGAATAGTGAGAACTCAGCTCACGTTTTGAACTTGCGGTTAGACTTTCTTAACCGCGTGACTAAGTGAAGATTGAATTGTGTTGTGCAGGCTGTGCAGCTAGCACCGGGCGTCTAGGCAACTAGTTGGAAAGCTCAGTGTGGAACAGTTCGCGGATAGCAATTTGTGGAATGCAGTAGGTCGCGGTTAGCACGGCCAGTAGTCTTCTTCCTCGGGGTTGCAGTTTGTTCAATAAGTAGTTCGCTCGGTTCATCAGCGGGTAGGCTATTTCCAAGTTCAGCATCTTTTAGTCGTTGTTAGCTTCAGCGGTCAGGCAACCTCGCGGTCAGGCAATCTTGCGGTCATGCGACCTCGCGATTAGGCGACCTCGCGGTCAGGTGACTAGGAAGAACCAGATAGAGTTATTCTCAGTAGCCAAGCAGGTAGTCTGCGCGACTTGAGTAGCGGTCTGACAGTTGGCAGTTTCGGCTGTATGGGTTGTTAGTGGCAACTTGGCGATTTCAGCGGATAACTTTAGCTGTTAGCGGCTTGGGTGGTAATTGGTTTTAGTCCTCCAGTTTTACTCTTGCTTGTATTTTTTGCTTCCATCGGGTTCATTGTGAAATCATGTCTTGCAATGTATGCCTCGCGTAATAAAGAAGATAGTTGATCCTATTACAGCTCTTATGCTTCTACTACTTCTGGTTTCTTGGCTTGGTATGGTTGAGTGTTCCCGCGACCTTTCTCAGCTTCCCAAAATTTTTTACAACGAGAACACATGACTTTGATCGTTTCTTTGTTTGGAATTCGCTCTGCTCCCTCACTAGTTTGCACAATCCCCAACGCTCACTTGGACACTTCTGTGAGCTCGGGAAAAGGTACTGGAAAATGCTCCCGCAGAGGAACGCTTACGTGGATGCTCTCATCCAAGTTTCGTGGATGCTCTCACTCAAGCTTTGTGTATTTTATTTACTGCTTTTTTTGTACTCGGAGCTTGCAACTGAGAGGTGGCTTGTCACACTTCGAGGAACTCGCAGCACTTGTAATCAAAGCTGAATATTGGATTTTTGCCCAACACCGATCCGAGTACGTGGTTTTTCACCCTTTATGGGTTTTCCATAAAAAAAATCTATCATCATTACTACTAGATTTTCATTAACTGTTTGTGCGCCCAGTCCGATCTGAGCTAAGATGGCATGATTATCTAGATCAGATGAAAATCAGGCGAACAATAAGAGTTTGGCATCGTATATAGTAAGGTATTCCCAAAAGCTCTAAGGAATCTAGAGGGACGATGCAAGCCTCAACCAAGTAACCCCCTACTAGTTGCAATGGTGAGAGGAGGCGTGCACGCTACAAACTAGACTACTTGCAAGGAATTAAACAAGCAAGCATTTTAAAATCACCTACCAACAACGTGCCACACCTCGAGGAGATAAACTCCATTCTAGCATCTTCGGTGGAGGAGTGGATGCGCTAGATGGAGGAGTGCCAAACTCAATCTCTTACCCTACTAAGGGACTTAGCAGTGAATAGAGGAGTGCCAAACTCAAGTGCTCACCCTACTAAGGGACTTAGGGGATGCTAATCCCTCGGGGGCATATCCTATGGATGCATATCATACATCATTCCCTTCCAACCACCGCTCTCTAAGCAGAGTGGTCTGTACCACGTACCACACATGGGCTCGGGGGGGGGGGGGGGGGGGGGACCGGCCGCAGGAGGCGTCATTACTGGCAGAGCGCTCCTCTAGTAAGAACAAGACATCCAAAGAGGGAAGAATAAGATGAGTATGAGTTTGAAAAATGGGGAAGGCAATAGGCACCTCGATGGAACCTCATGGGTCGAGAAGCAGCAACACTTCACCTCACTCAACACTTCTCACGTGAAAGTCCTGCACACCATCAGGAACCACCCTCTACTTCAGAGGCCCAAGGCACTCCCCCCGTACAAGGGGGAACAATCAAAATACTACCACTATCATTGGAGTCATGTGCATGATATGGAGGAATGCATGTGCCTAAAGGAGGAAGTCAAGCGACTCGTGTTCCTAGGCCTTCACAAGGAACTCTAAGGGAAGAAGACGGTAGTGCAGCCTGCTATAACCAAGTCCGCGGGGGGCTGGGCTACGGAGTACCTCCACCCGGAGCACGACAAGGGTCGGTTGGGTCAACTCCTCCCAGCACGCCAGGATCGTTGTCGAATCCACAATACATACAAGCAATCATCGGAATCCCTCCTATCGAGGTGAGTGGAATATTGATCGATAATGATGTGTTGGCCAACATGTTGTTCCTATTAACTCTAATCCACCTAGAAATCTCCAGAAGGGATGTCCAGGTGAGCGTGGGGGTGCACATGTTACCGGACACAAGAAAATCCCCATCTTGGGAAGCGTCATCCTGCTGGTAACTCTGGGAGACCCTCTGATGTGAGATGCAAATGACGTTCAGTTCGTCATTATACAAGCCACCTCAACATGCAGCGCCATTCTCCGGGGGCCACTACTGAGGGGACTTTGAGTGGTCGCACTTACGCAAGGCATCACAATAGATATTCACTCGCGAGACATATCCATTGAATACACCACCAGGTCTTATCAAAGGGATCTCATCGAGGACACTCTGCCACCACTTGCAATTTATTTGCCCTCAACTATTAGAATTGTTGGAAAGATTGCCCTCAATCTTCCAAGATTTGAAGTGACATCACTACCAATGCTAAGAACATATTGTATTTGATACATATCTATTTTATGAGCATGCAGGGTACTTGGTATTTACTCCAAGATATTGGTCAAAGCAAAGTTGAACTATACAGCTGAGACAACTTATAGTTCTCAGCTATATTTATAAGACAATGAGAAGAATGTAAAAACCGCTGAGAGTCACAGATCTTAGTGCCGAGGAAAATACCGCTGAGAATGAATGATCTTCTCAACGATACAGTTGAGAAGATTCAAATATAATCACTAAAAGCTGCAGGTCTCAGCACCAAGTCTAAAGCCATTGAGAATAAAGTCAATACTCAGCGGTACAGCTGACAAGACTCAAATAATGATATTAAACCAATACTGATTGGCGGAAGTCAAAATTGGCGCTGGTGCCACAAGCATGAATAAACTATTCTATTCATGTCCATGCTTTGACAAGACGTTTCCCGAGGCCGTTGTAGATTGTCAAAGAGTATAAAGAGGAACTTCTAGGGAAATGGAACAATGTCGTTACACAAAATCTAATTTCAAGAAAGAGCTTGACGATGCTCAAAGAAAAAGAAGATAGTTCTTGCTGAAGACGCTCAGAAGAACAAGTGGAGTCGATTCTGTGACTCAAGATTGATCTTCTTCCATCTGCAAGAATAAGAAGATCAAGGTGGAGCTTTCCCTAACCTGTGCAAAATTTGAAGATCATTCAGTCAGAGACTAGCTCCAGATCTTATCATCAAAGCAAGAAAAACAAAAGGTATCAATCTTCAAGGTGTAACTATAAATTAGACTTCTGTTGTAATCTCTTTCATTACATTTTTTGTAGGGTCTTTGTGCCTAAGTTGTAGGGTCATTGTGCCTGAGTTGTAGAGCTATACTCCAAGCCTTAGTGACAAGATTTTAGTGGAAATTTTAGGTAGGACTTGAGTCAAGTCTGAGGTAGGAATCCTGGAAGGTTTCTGAGCTGTAAGAGTTGGAGAACTTTGAGGTAGGGCTTCTTGATAAGCCTGAGTGTAGGCCTTGTATGCCTGAGGTAGGGTCTTGGAGGAGACCTGAGAAATCATTAGGGATTGATGTTGTAATCTCAGTTGATCTGAGTTTGGATGAGGTTGCCTAGTCTAGCAAATAGTTAGATAGGTGTAGAGGGAAAGTGGATGTACCCAAACCTTGGGGAACCACTATAAATTCTGTGTGTTTTTTTGTGCGCTTTAATTCTTTCTTAGTTAACCGATGAAATCAAAAAGAACCTACTAAAACTAGAAGACATCTATTCACCCCCCTCTAGGTGAGTTGGACTAGCACTAACTATAATCTATAAAGTGGTATCAAAGAGAGGTTGGTCAAAAAGGGACTTAACAGTCTGACTAGATCCTAAGAGGGTAGTCTAACCTTACACCATGTATTTCAGTAAGCATCATAAGGAGATGAGCTCTATGAAATTGCCTATATATATTTAGGTTAGTCTAACCTCCACCTTTTAGAATTTTGTCCACTACCAAAATGTAAGGAAAATGTGGGACACCCTCATTGTCTATATGGAGGGAACATAAGAGGTAAGGGATGGCAAAAAACCCTTCTCAATCAGTAATATGAGGTCTTCAGGCAGGGAGGCAAGGATAACATAGCTGATTGCTATGAAATTTTTTTCAAGATAGTGAATGAGTTGAGGACCTATGAGAGGGTCTTCACAAATTATGAGCTGAATGACAAGTTGCTTAAGTCTCTAACTAGAGATTGGGGCAACAAGATCAGTTTCATTAGGGAAATGGGGAGCATTTCCAACATTCTTCCTCACACCCTATATGGAAATCTTCCCTCTTATGAGATGAAATTGAATTTCAGAAAAGAGGAGGACAATGCTGTCAAGTCCCATGTGAAAGAGAAGGCAGTGGATCTCAAGGCTAAGGAGAATAACAAGGAGAGAGATTTCTCTCCTCCCAGAAGACTTGCAGACTTAGAATCCTCTGAAACTAGAACGTCTGATGCTGAGATGTTAGATGAGCAGTTTGCTGCCTTCTCTAGGCAGTTCAAGAAAATGATGTCCAGGAAAAAGCACTGGACAAGCAAGCTCATGTTGTTTGTTATTATTGTAGCAAGCCTAGACATGTCATTGCTGACTGCACAGTAAAAAGAAAATAAATGTCTGCTAGTAAAAAAAAAGCATGATGGTGATAAGAGGCTTCATCACAAGGGCAAGAAGTCTGAGAAAACTTTCATTGCCAAGAAGGAGGAGAAGAGCTCGAGTCAAAGTGACTCAGATTCTTTAGATTATGAGGAAGAAAAGCTTAAATTGGGTTGTTTGTTGCTGGTGAAGAAGATACCTATCTTGCTGTCAGGATAGGGATCAGGGCTCCATTATCAAGTCCTGAAAGTGACTGTGAAGCAGAAGGAGAAGGATGTTATAGCTTGATGGCCATAACTGAAGATGGAACTCAGGTTGAATCAGATCCTGATGAGGTACTTATTCTAGCCATCTCCTCTTCTGATTTTGAGTATATGACTGGCTCAGATTCTGAAACATCCTCCCCATCTAATGATGAGGATGGATCAGAATCTGAAGATGATGTCAATAAATTGATTGACAGATATGATGTTCTCTTGAATGCTCTAAAGAATAGTGTTAAAGTTTAGCGGTTTATATTTCTAGTCGGGCGGTTAGTTGTTCGGGCGGTCCGGCGGTTTGTCCAGACGGTCTGGTTGTCTGGTGGCTTGTCTAAGCAGATGCGATTTGATGGTTAGCCGCAACTGCAGTTTGGTTATTAGTCGTGGCAGCAGTCTGATAGTTAGTCGCAAATGCGGTCTGACGGCAACCAGTAGTTGCGATCTGGCGGTTTGTCCCAGCGGTCCGGTTGTCTACATACAGTAGCGGTCTGGTGACTTGCCGCAACTGCGGTTTGATGGCTACATACAGAAGCGGTCTGGTGACTTGCAGCAGCTGTCTATGTTGATGATATTCTTCTGACTAGTGATGATAAAGAAGACATTGATCTAGCCAAACGATATCTTCAACAACATTTTGTTACAAGGACATGAGACCTCTGAAGTACTTTCTGGGCATTGATATTTCACGAAAGAAAAACTCGGTGGTTCTTTCACAACAAAAGTATGCGCTAGATATCTTAAAAGAGACCGGTCTTCTTGGAATGAAACCTGCTCGTTGCCCGATGGCGGCTGGAGATGATAAGGGGTGTACTAAAAATTCTACTCTTCTTCCAGATTTCACTGTGTACAGACGTCTTGTAGGCAAACTCATATATCTGACTGTTACTAGACCAGATATATGTTATGTGGTTAGAAAGGTAAGTCAATTTATGCAGAATCCTAGAAAGTGTCATCTTCGGTCTACCATGAAAACTCTGGAGTATGTGAAAGGGTCTCCAGGAAAGGGCTTATTGTTTTAGAAAAATAATCATCTGAAGATTGAAGCATATTCTGATGCCAGCTATACTGATAACAAATATTATAGAAAGTCTACATCAGGTTTTTGAACCTTTGTAGGAGGAAACCTTGTTAGCTGGAAAAACAAGAAGTAGACAGTGGTTTCAAGGTCAAGTGTTGAAGCAGAGTATAGGAGCATGACTTTAACTATCTGTGAGTTGAAATGGTTACAAGCGCTTATGCTGGACTTGGGAGAAGTCTATAATCATCATATTCCTATGTTCTGTGATAACAAAGCCGCCATTTACATATTAAAGAATCCTGTCTTTCATGAGAGGACAAAGCACATTGAGGTTGATTGCCATTTCATTAGAGAAGAAGTGTTGAAGAATCAGATATGTACTTCCTTCGTCACTTCTGATAAAGAACTGACAGACTTCTTCATGAAACCAGTTTCCGCTTCAGATGTTTGTAGAAAGCTGGGCATGGTTGACATATACGCTCCAGCTTGAGGGGGAGTGTTAAATTTTGGCGGTTTGTATTTCTAGTCGGGCGGCTAGTTGTTCGGGCGGTCTGACGGTTTGTACAAGCGGTCTGGTTGTATGGTGGCTTGTCTAAGCAGATGCAATCTGACGGTTAGCTGCAACTGCAGTTTGGTTGTTAGTCGCAGTAGCAGTCTGATAGTTAGCCGCAACTGCGGTCTGGAGGCAACCCGCAGTTGTGATCTGGCAGTTTGTCCCGGCAGTCTGATGGATACATACAGCAGCGGTCTGGTGACTTGCCACAACTGCGGTCTGATGGCTTGTCGCAGCTGCGGTCTGATGGCTTGCCGTAGTAGCGGTCTGATTAGCTGTAACTGTGGTCTGGTGGCAACCCGTAGTTGCAGTCTGGCGGCCTGCACCTGCAGTCTGGAGGTCTTCCCAGGCGATCTGGCTGCTTTCCTCTGTTTCTTCTGGGTGATCTCAGTTATTCTGTATAGTGTGTGGTTTGAACTTGTCAAACCGCATAGGCCGCACAGCTTGTATTTAGTCCCATATTATTTGTTGTATTCTCTTATCTCCCCTATTTTTTATAAATAAGGGGGGGGGGGGCGTACCTATGTAATAATTATCTTTTTGGAGCAATAAAATTTGCGGTTTATTTACCTCTTGGCCATTTTCTCAGTCATTTTTCACAAAAAGCAAGAAGTTTGTCAAGAGGCAAGCTGAGGAGATTGCTTCTCTACAACAAATTATGTTTGTGCACTCCGAGTCAGCTATCCAGTTAACTAAAATGAGGGAAAAAAATTAGTCAGTTGGAATCAATCACCATCATTCAAGTCAGCACCATAGGCCAGAAGGGCAAGATCATTAAGGATCTTGAAGAGAAGCAGGATCTTGGAATAGAAGAAAGGGCAAGGCTCCAACTAAGCCTCAGACCACATTTCAAAAGGTATTGCCCCCATCTAACAGGTATGACCATGATAGTGTCTATGGTCACTGGAAGAATGGGAGTACCCATAGTAAGGGCAAAAGTTGTAAGACCCCTTTTTTTTTCTTTAAAGCATCGGGGTCTTAGGCCCAGAACCGCTGCTCTGCGGTGACACCCTCACACCTGAGAAGGTCATCACTACAAAATGTCAATCCTGCTGGCCAAATCGATCACATAATAGTAGCAAAATATGAGAGTATGAAATAGAAGAACTCTACACATGTCCACAAAATCACACATATAATAAATAATCTCCACAAATGGAGAGTCCACAATAATAATAAAGGTACTGAAAATAGGGCTCATGCCCAGTAAATCAATATCCTCACTACATATCACTCAGCGCGGAAGCAAAACTAGACATCTACTAACGATCGGGACTCACAGTCCCAGCAGTCTAAACTCTGGTGATAGACTGTCCCATCTCCAAACGTGCTGACCTCCGGGGCTGCTCCTCCATGCTGGGCTCCACGGTCCCCTAAAATGATGTTGTTCAAAAACCGTTAATATAAAAGACTAAGTCCTATCATCCCCCACCCCTTCCCCCATGGCTCCTAGGCACCGAGCAGGGAGGAGGAAAGGAGAGGTAGTGAGGGTGGAGAATGAACAAGAAAAAGATGACGGCGGAACTATTCTAGCAGTTCTATAAGTATATATATGACAGTAATAAAAGTATGAAAAACTGAACAAGAAATAAGTAACCTTAACTTATATGAAAACACATAAGCCAAGGGATCTTCTACAAGTCTCCTATCGTATAAAAAATCACATACCAATTTATACGATAGGGTGTCGGTTTTCTATCAAGCATGCATATATCTATAGAGTAGAAACCTTAACTTATAAGTGCGCTCGCGCGAGCTTATAAGCCAAGGGGTCATTTTGCAGGGTCTATTATATAAAGCGTCTCATACAACTTTATACAATAGGTGTCAGGGGTTATATGCAATGATGATGCCATGACATGCAAATATGCTATGATGTGATCATGCAAATGCAACTCACCCACCCGACTCTGTGCACACAGACCTTTAGTTCCCCCTTTTTGGAGCCGAACCTCCCAGGATACCTCCGTAGTGGCAAACGGAAGCAGTGGGTTGGGCCTCTCCCAACTCTAAACCGGTAATTACACTACTAGTCAGAACTATCGTACGCCTCGATGCTGGTGCACTAAGCAGAGCTCCTGCATACTCTTGCCGGCTGGCGCACCGGACTTAATTTGGTGAAGTGCACAACCATACTTGTCGAGTCAACGTATAGGCGTCGGTGCATCAACCCTCCAATACCGATGACCCATCACCTTATACTTTATGCACATGCAACCTTATGTATCATCTACCGAGCCAAAGCTCCCCGGACCATCCCGTCCGTCACAATCAACAACCGAGCCAAAGCTCATCGGGCCAACCTGCCCATCACAAAATCCACCGAGCCTACAGCCCGAGTGACCCAACCTAACATCCCGAGACATCGAGGTGTGTGATAGTGAATCTCTAGTTATGCTAGTTACTCTTGAAGTTTATTTTGCCTACAGTTTAGGTTAGACCAGAACTGCCCACGACATATGTAACACCCATATCCGTCGCATAGCATATAGCAGTAGGTCCGGCCGGGGCCCGACGCCATATACTACGGACAGACCGGTTGGTTACGCGTTGAAACCATTCAACCAATCATGTCGTCCTACACAACACCTAGCGGAAGCAATTTATTAGGTTGCAAAAGAAATAAGAACCCAGCCACAACAGCATGAATGACCACTACAAACTCAGGAATGTATACATACACCAAAAGAGAAATGGCCTTAAGGCCTTACACTGTTCCCTTAACAAAAGAAGTGTTTTCATACTTCGGCTCGCAGGCCGGTCACACGTGAATACAATAAAAACACTCAAAATTTGGCCTTCGAGGGCCGGCGCAGCAACTTGGGCTTTAGCCCGCTATTTTCCGCTCGGCTCCGCAGCACCTACAAGCAATAAACCACCGCCCGGTGGCAAACAATAGCAACGGTCAGCAATGCTGACCAAATTATAACGATCCCGCCCCCACATTCGGGGCAGCGATGCTCTTTCCCTGCACTTTATTAGCATAGGCACTTATATAAAGTATTTGCACTTCACCACAGGCGTGAGCTCGCACGGCCATACACCCCGTGCACTCAGGGCACATTCTCGGCGAACCGGCCAACGTCACGTCAATTCAAGCCATAAACGTTCCCAATCCACCACCGCCTCTTGGACAGTCATCCATATGAGCATTTTGCCTTCCTGGCCTTAGTCACGGCAATTTAAGCCATAGATCGCCGAAGACCCTCATCCATGCCAACGGTCCTACCGAACGACATAGACCGGGTACGGTTCCGCCTGACCCGTGCTCACACCGCAACGACAATTTAAGCCATATGCGCAGGCCAAGACTCACCGAGTCCCGTTTCCACCACAATAATGACATAACCCGGTTATGTTCACGTTGGCTCCCCGGCCACCGTGTTGGCAAAACCCGCTTTTGCCCAGTTTTCCGGGTGCATCTTGGAGTTAATCTCCAAGGCTCCTTGATGCAATCTACCACGTAGAAAACCCGAAAAATGCCCAAACACCCGGAGTCTTCCCCGGTTCATATGCAATGCAACATCACCGATCCGGCTCTACTTGTCCGGATAGGCTTCACACACAATGCCTATGTCCATTTTCGCATACGGACTCTACACAAGGGGGACTTTACATATCTACCCCAAGGAACGCTCCAACTCTTCGCTCACTCGCGAGAGAGGGCTTCCTATGCAAAGGAAAAGAGGGCTTCACAAGCCCAAGGATGAGAAATCGTTACCTTTGCGTTCTTCCGCGGCGTCATGAAAATCTATGCGGATGAAAAGCACCGCAATCTCCTTGCCTCCGCGGATCCGAAGACGGCTCACGATTTGGAGCTCCGAATCTCCACCGGCCGCCGGAGTTGACCTCCTTCTTCCTCCTCCAAGCTCTCCCTTCTCTCTAGATTTTAGAGAGAGAGTACCCAAGTGAAATAAGGGTTTCAAAACCCTATTCCCGGCTAAAACCACCCAGGAGCAGCCCCCCACCGTCGGATCCAAAGCCAAGGAAACGAACGGCCAAGATTAGATCTGAAATCACAAAAACTGGGCCGAACACGGGTTCTCACACAGCCGTGTGCCTGGCCGTGTAGCTCATTCGCCGTCTTGACCAAAATTGAAAACCAGCAACACGACATGTGACACGGCCTCCGACACGACCGTGTCACCTGCGACACGCCCGTGTTGGGACCCGTGTCACGCCCCCGTGTGCAATCGATCAACACTTCGCAGTCAGAGAGGTACACGGCTTGGTGACACGGCATCAGACACGCCCGTGTCAAATGAGACACACCCGTGTTCGTGCCTGTGTCACTGCCCGTGTACCCTGCCGTACAGCCCAGGTGTGACACCGCCTGGGACACGCCCGTGTCCTAGGCCGTGTTCCTCCACACGACCATCGTCGACCTGAACTGGTCGACTAAACGGCCAGCTCGACGGCCCAAGCTCGACACGCCCGACACGGCCGCCGACACGCCCGTGTCGGGGCCCGTGTCACCTGCACCAAAACTTCGTCTTGGCCAAAAGTGATCCCCATCGCTCCTACAATATTTTGGGGTGTTACAATTCTACCCTCCTTAAAGAATTTTGCCCACGAAATTAATAAAGGAAAAACAGGACTTAACATAAATCAGTACCTGAGCAGAACAATTCCGGGTACTCCTCCAGCATAGTCTGCTCCCGTTCCCAAGAGAGCTCCTCTCGCCCGCAATTATCCCACTGGACCTTAACCATCCGGATCTCCTTGTTACGGAGTCTCTTGACCTCAACATCTTCAATACGAATGGGCTTGACCCTAGTCGTCAATCCTTCGTCCACCGGCACTTGATCAGCCGCGATCACCTGCGAAGGCTCTTGCACCGCCTTCCGCAACACTGAAATGTGGAACACATCATGTAATCCACTTAATTCCTCCGATAGCCTCAAACGGTATGCCGCTTCGCCGACTCGCTCCAGAAACTCAAAAGGTCCAAGGTATCTTGGGCTCAGCTTCTTCAAGCGTCTCACCCGCGAAACCCCCTTGAACGGTTTCACTTTAAGATATACCCAATCGCCTACCGTGAACTCCACGTTCCGGTGCTTGACATTGTAATACTTCGCATGCCGGTCCTGAGCGATCAACAAGCGTTCCCGAATGATCCGCACTAACGAGGTAGCACTCTCCACCTCTTGCTTCTTGTACAACCTTGCCTCACCCGTTTCAAGCCACGATAACGGCGTGCGACACTTCCTACCATACAGGGCCTCGAAGGGCGCCATTTGTATACTTGCTTGGTAGCTGTTGTTGTACGCGAACTCCACCAAATACAGGTGGTCTTCCCAAAGCTTACTGAAATCCAGAACACACATGCATAGCATGTCCTCCATCGTTCTATTGACCCTCTCGGTCTGCCCATCCGTCTGCGGATGGAAAGCTGTGCTGAACTTTAACTTTGTCCCCAGCATCTGCTGCACCAACCTCCAATCATTTGACGTGAACCGCCCATCGCGATCACTCACAATGCTACGGGGCATACCATGCAGCCTAACAATATTGTCAACATACAACTTTGCCAGTTTCTCCACTAGATCATCCTTCCTATGCGGAATAAAGTGTGACACCTTTGTTAGCCGGTCTACGATCACCCAGATGGCATCGTTCCCTTCTGCGACCTTGGCAACCCGTGCACAAAGTCCATAGATATATCGTCGAACTTCCACTCCGGTATAGGCAAGGACTTCAGAAATCCTCCCGGCTTTTGGCACTCCGCCTTCACCAAGGCGCACGTTTGGCATTTAGCCACGTACAACGCCACATCTTTCTTAAGCCCCGGCCACCAGAACAGCTTCTTGAGATCACGATACATCTTCGTGCTCCCTGGGTAGATTGAGTACTTGGTATGATGAGCCTCGTACATCAACTCCGCCCGAAGGTTACCCCCACTCGGGACGCACAACCGATGATCCTTCCTTAATAAACCATCTTCCACCGAGAACTGGGAATTTGACCCATCCAGAGCGGCCTCCATAAGCTCCTTCATGGAGTCATCTAACTCCAATGCCTGCCGAACCCGATCGGCCAGGTCATACTGCACCTCTGTCCAGTTTAACATTGCTTTGGTGCTCGTCTGCTTGTCAACGCAACAGATCTCAAGCTCCTCCAACTCCCGTACTAGCCGCTCATCATGCTCCGACAACCAGTTGGCTCGGGCGGGAGCCCTGCGGCTCAGCGCATCCGCAACTGCGTTGCCCTTCCCGGGTACGTAATGTATTTTGAAGGTGTAGTCCCCCAGGAACTCCATCCACCTCCTCTGCCTCATATTAAGGTCC
Source organism: Platanthera zijinensis (assembly GCA_039513925.1). Classification (NCBI taxonomy): domain Eukaryota; kingdom Viridiplantae; phylum Streptophyta; class Magnoliopsida; order Asparagales; family Orchidaceae; genus Platanthera; species Platanthera zijinensis. The sequence goes on along the minus strand of CM077094.1, from coordinate 174,929,618 downwards.
TTTTGATCCAACAAGTATTTTAGGCTCTTGTGATCGGTGTATATATCGACCCTTACGCCGTAAAGGTAGTGCCTCCACAACTTGAGTGCAAATATCACGGCCGCCAACTCCAAGTCGTGCACCGGATAATTTATTTCATGCACCTTCAACTGATGCGATCCATACGCTATCACGCTCCCATGCTGCAACAACACACAGCCCAAGCCACTACCTGAAGCGTCGCTATACAACTCGAAGCCCTCGGTCCCACTCGGCGAACTAAGCACTGGCGCCGTGGTCAACCGCCTCTTCAGCTCCTCAAAATCTTGCACGCACTCTTGCGTCCACAAGAATTTCTGATCTTTCCTTGTCAACTTCGTGAGAGGTAGCGCTATCCGCGAGAAGTCCTCTACGAAGCGCCTGTAATATCCGGCAAGCCCGAGAAAACTACGGACTTCCGCGACAGAAGACAACGCAAGCCACTCCCGTATCGCAACAATCTTCGCCGGATCCACCGCTATACCTTCCCCACTAACAATGTGACCAAGGAACGCTACTGAGGGTAGCCAGAACTCCCACTTGGAGAACTTTGCGTATAACTCATTCCTTCTCAGAGTCTCCAACACCAGGTGCAAGTGCTTGAAGTGGTCTTCCTCGCACTGCGAGTACACTAGAATATCGTCAATAAAGACGATCACAAAGCGGTCCAGGTAATCTCTGAACGTCCTGTTCATCAGATCCATAAATACTGATGGCGCATTTATCAGTCCAAACAGCATGATCGTGAACTCGAAATGCCCATACCTTGTGCTGAACGCCGTCTTCGGGATATCACATTCCCTTATTCTCAGCTGATAGTACCCCGACTTCAAGTCCAACTTAGAATATACCGACGATCTGACTAACTGATCAAAGAGATCATCAATCCTCGGGATCGGGTACTTGTTCTTTTCCGTCAGCTTGTTCAACTCTCTGTAGTCGATACACAACCGCATACTACCATCCTTTTTCTTAACGAAGAGGACCGGTGCACTCCAAGGCGACGAGCTTGGACGCACATACCCCTGCTCCATCAGCTCCTCTAGCTGAACTTTCAACTCTGCCATCTCCTTAGGCGCCAACCTATATGGAGCACGTGATACTGGTTTGGCCCCCGGTACGAGCTCGATGGTGAAATCAATCTCCCGCTGCGGTGGGGCCCCGGGAAGACTATCTGGGAACACATCGGGGTATTCGCAAACCACGGGAATGCTATCCAACGTGGACTTTGGCTCTGCGGCCTCCACTAATGCGAAGAACAGCTCTGCACCAGCACGAACCGCCTTCACCACCTGAAGAGCAGACATCAGTGTCTTGCTCGACCCCTTCAGCCCCTCGAATGTAGTCTCCCGCCCTACACCCAGCTTGACCTCCTTTCGGTCGCAGTCAATCCAAGCCTTCTGCTCTGACAGCCAATCCATTCCAAATATAACATCGAACTCTACTAACGGCAGTAATGACGCTAGCAAGTCGAACTCTTGGCTCCCTATGTGAACCTTCACGGCGCACACTCTGTCCGCACGCATCGAGCACCCATTCGGTAGTAGCACATCCAACTTGTCCTTCACAATCGAAGAAGGGACTCCGATGCGCGATATAAAGCTTTCGGACAAGAAGGAGTGTGAAGCTCCCATATCGAACAGTGCCCGTGCCAGACTATCACTAATCACAACAAAGCCTATACAAACAATATTAGGCTAACAAGCAATAGACAATAGTATATAAAGTTAACTTGTTGTAAATTAACTCGTACCTGTCACCACGTCAGCTTGTTTGATGGCCTCCTGCTGGCCCAAGTTATAGACTCTAGGCTGAGTCGGAGCATAGTGGGATACGGTTGACTCCACCGCCTTGCCCTTCTCTTCGTAAGTAGCTCCTTGCTTTCTCTCGGACTTTGGGCGTCTGCTCCAGCAATCGCGGGCAAAGTGCCCCGTCTTTCCACACGTGAAATAAGCGCCCGGGGTTCGATTGGTAGTTGCCCCCGAGGCACCTGAAGAAGCTGGACCCGACGTCTTAGCTTTCTTATAGAATCTGCGGTAGCCCGACTTCGACGTAGTCGGTGCCTTGAACTCCGCTTTCTTACTACCGGATTCCTTCTTCGCTTGGACATTCTTCATGTCCTTCTCCAAGGACCGGGCTGAACTGACCAGGGTCATGAAACCCTGCGCCTTGGGCCCCGATAGTAGCAACCTTAAATCATCTCTTAGCCCTTCATAGAAGCGGCTCGTCTTGCGCTCCTCGTCTGCGAAGGTAGCGCCGACATATCTCCCCAACCGAGTAAACTCGTGGTGGTACTCATCAACGGTGCAATCCCCTTGCACCAACTTCTGAAATTCGCTTTCTAGCGCAATTCTCTGCGCCGAGGGGAGGTATCGAGCCATGAATAGTCTCGCAAACTCCTCCATCGAAACTTCGGCCAATGGCCTTCCCCGCAACTGATGTAGCTCTAGGCCTTCCCACCATAGTCTTGCGTCCCCATCCAAAAGGAACGTCGCTATAGTGGTCTTCTGCCACTCTTCCGTTTCCGTCGCAGTCATCACCCTGTTGACCCTTGAGAGCCAATCCTCTGCTTGGGTCGGGGTTTCTGCCCCCGTGAATACTGGTGGATGAAAGCCCATCACGTGCTTCAGTTGTCTTTCAGTTGCTCTCCGAGGCAACTCTGGCTCCAAAACTACTTGCTCAACCCTCCTTTGCTCTGCCGTCTGAAGCAGTACTTGCTCCACAGCAGGAGCAGGCTGCTGCACCTGCCTTGCAGGCTGCGCATTGATCATTGCCATGACCGCTTCTGCCACCAACCTAATGGTCTCGACAGACGGAGGTGTTGCAGGCGCATCGCTTGGCGCACTACTCGCCTCAGAACCTGGCCGTTCAGACGGCCCAGCACCACTTCTGGTCACCTATAATCGTGCAAAACACCGATAAGCGACCAAAAATTACTGCAAACAGTAATTATAGGAACACACAGGTTCCTCAAACATGTATATTTTCATTCCTAAGTGGACATTCATGGGTTCTTTTCATGTTATAACGATGACGCACACATGTGCTCACCACCTCTTAAAGTGAATTCGTCCACGAATTCATTTAAGCTTGACCGAAACCAGAAGTCTGATACCAATTTGTAACACCCCTATCCGTCGCATAGCATATAGTAGTAGGTCCGGTCGGGGCCCGACGCCATATACTACGGACAGACCGGTTGGTTAAACGTTGAAACCATTCAACCAATCATGTCGTCCTACACAACACCTAGCGGAAGCAATTTATTAGGTTGCAAAAGAAATAAGAACCCAGCCACAACAACATGAATGTCCACTACAAACTCAGGAATGTATACATACACCAAAAGAGAAATGGCCTTAAGGCCTTACACTGTTCACTTAACAAAAGAAGTGTTTTCATACTTCGGCTCGTAGGCCGGTCACACGTGAATACAATAAAAACACTCAAAATTTGGCCTTCGAGGGCCGGCACAGCAACTTGGGCTTTAGCCCGCTATTTTTCGCTCGGCTCCGCAGCACCTGCAAGCAATAAACCACCGCCCTGTGGCAAACAATAGCAACGGTCAGCAATGCTGACCAAATTATAACGATCCCGCCCCCACATTCGGGGCGGCGATGCTCTTTCCCTGCACTTTATTAGCATAGGCACTTATATAAAGTATTTGCACTTCACCACAGGCGTGGGCTCGCACGGACATACACCCCGTGCACTCAGGGCACATTCTCGGCGAACCGGCCAACGTCACGTCAATTCAAGCCATAGACGTTCCCAATCCACCACCGCCTCTTGGACGGTCATCCATATGAGCATTTTTCCTTCCTGGCCTTGGTCACGGCAATTTAAGCCATAGACCGCCGAAGACCCTCATCCATGCCAACGGTCCTACCGAACGACATAGATCGGGTACGGTTCCGCCTGACCTGTGCTCACACCGCAACGACAATTTAAGCCATATGCGCAGGCCAAAACTCACTGAGTCCCGTTTCCACCACAATAATCACATAATCCGGTTATGTTCACGTTGGCTCCCCGGCCACCGTGTTGGCAAAACCCGCTTTTGCCCAGTTTTCCGGGTGCACCTTGGAGTTAATCTCCAAGGCTCCCTGATGCAATCTACCACGTAGAAAACCCGAAAAATGCCCAAACACCCGGAGTCTTCCCTGGTTCATATGCAATGCAACATCACCGATCCGGCTCTACTTGTCCGGATAGGCTTCACACACAATGCCTATGTCCGTTTTCGCATACGGACTCTACACAAGGGGGACTTTACATATCTACCCCAAGAAACGCTCCAACTCTTCGCTCACTCGCGAGAGAGGGCTTCCTATGCAAAGGAAAAGAGGGCTTCACATTCCCAAGGATGAGAAATCGTTACCCTTGCGTTCTTCCGCGGCGCCATGAAAATCTATGCGGATGAAAAGCACCGCAATCTCCTTGCCTCCGCGGATCCGAAGACGGCTCGCGATTTGGAGCTCCGAATCTCCACCGGCCGCCGGAGTTGACCTCCTTCTTCCTCCTTCTTCCTCCTCCAAGCTCTCCCTTCTCTCTAGATTTTAGAGAGAGAGTACCCAAGTGAAATAAGGGTTTCAAAACCCTATTCCCGGCTAAAACCACCCAGGAGCAGCCCCCCACCGTCGGATCCAAAGCCAAGGAAACGAACGGCCAGGATTAGATCTGAAATCACAAAAACTGGGCCGAACATGGGTTCACACACGGCCGTGTGCCTGGCCGTGTAGCTCATTCGCCGTCTCGACCAAAATTTAAAACCAGCAACACGGCATGTGACACGGCCTCCGACACGCCCGTGTCACCTGCGACACACCCGTGTTGGGACCCGTGTCACGCCCCCCGTGTGCAATCGATCAACACTTCGCAGTCAGAGAGGTACACGGCTTGGTGACACGGCATCAGACACGCCCGTGTCAAACTAGACACGCCCGTGTTCGTGCCCATGTCACTGCCCGTGTACCCCGCCGTACAGCCCAGGTGTGACACGGCCTGGGACATGCCCGTGTCCTAGGCCGTGTTCCTCCACACGACCATCGTCGACCTGAACTGGTCGACTACACGGCCAGCTCGACGGCCCGAGCTCTACACGTCCGACACGGCCGCCGACACGCCCGTGTCGGGGCCCGTGTCACCTGCACCAAAACTTCGTCTTGGCCAAAAGTGATCCCCGTCGCTCCTACAACATTTTGGGGTGTTACAGCATACCCCGTGAAGGGCTCTCAAAGGGCACTAGGAACTACGATGGACTGAAGCCCAAAGCTCCCTTTCGTAAGGTACTTATTATTATTGGTTAATACCCAATTCCCGATCCCTTTAGTATTACACTAGTTCTAACTCTAATGTGTTTTGACCCTGTCTCTCCCTTCACAGGATAGACGAACTTTCGTCGATCCCGAGTATTGCCTAAGCTTAGCCAACTCTACAACCTACTCTTCCCAACTTCCAATGGTATACTCCAATCCACTTACCAAAATCAGTAAACAACAATCCCATCTCCCTACGACCATTCCCCATGTTGACACGATTTTCGTAGTTTTACTAAATGCAGACCACCATATACTGTATGATGTGCATGATAGGAGGTATTCCAAATTTTCTTCCAAAAGCCCTAAGATAATTAATAAAGGCATATCTTGACTTTTATAACCTAAATCCAGAAACTTGGAATTTTCCTAATTTATCTGACATTTTATTTATTTTCCCTAAAAAAATCCAAATGCCCCAGTTTGAATATGAAGTGGCCCTTACAATCATGCAAAATGCTCCATAAAATTAGGATAAATACTAGGCTGCTAATTAACAGTAAATCCAAGTCTCCCAAATTTTTTGTAAGATTTAGGCCTCTAGTCCATAATTTTTAAATATAATCACGAGATTAACAACTAAAGAAGTAAGTATTGTAAATAAGCTTCCAAAAATTATAGGAAATCTCAAGCATGACTAATATACCCTAAAAATACTCATAACAAAGTTTCCAAACTTCCCAATGAATAATGAGCTCCAATTTTAATTTAAAACAATAATCCTCTTCCTTACATTAATGAAACAACTACTGAAAATATTCACCTAAAAATTCTGATAAAATTTACTCATGTGCATATTGACCTAAGTACACTTTTATATGAGTTTCACAATTTTCAAACCATCATTGAGCACTGAATCATTTTTGAACATAATTTGCATTTTTAAAAACTTGTGAGGAAAGTACTAAAAATATACATTTAAAAATTATAATAAAATTCAAGTATGATTATATTGACCTAAAAAATCCTCTGCCCAATTTTCATAACTTCCTAATGAACAGTGAGGTCATAGTAAACAAAAGACTATAAAGGGCAATTCCACGTATTATAAAGGAGGTACTAAGTGTATTGTTCCAAATTACCAATAAAATCACCAGAGGCTCTTATTAACACTAAGACCATACTAACCAAGTTTCATAGCTTTTCATTAAGCTTTGATGGCATATCTTACATGTATAAGGGTAGTGCTCTAAATAGGGTTAGGGTTTTGAGGGATTTATCCATCTTTAAATCCTCTAAGATTTTTACCAGAGGACTTTAACTACCCTAGTGTCCTCTCTACCAAATTTCACATCCATACAAGGGCATTTGACCTCATGCCCTTCTCAAACCCCCAAAGTCCAAACTTAGGGTTTGAACTTGGGTCCTAGGGCAATCCTACCCCAAACCATCCCATAACCCACAGGTCGGAGGATCGAAACCTCCCTCTGATACCACTTATAAGACCCCCTTTTTTTCTTTAAAGCATCGAGGTCTTAAGCCCAGAACCGTCGCTTTGCGGTGACACCCTCACACCCGGGAAGGTCATCACTACAAAACACCGATCCTGCCGGCCAAATCGATTATAGAATAGTAGCAAAATATGAGAGTATGAAATAGAAGAACTCTACACATGTCCACAAAATCACACATATAGTAAATAATCTTCACAAAGGGAGAGTCCACAAAAATAATAAAGGTACTGAAAATAGGGCTCATGTGCATATTGACCTAAGTACACTTTTATATGGGTTTCACAATTTTCAAACCATCATTGAGCTCTGAATCATTTTTGAACATAATTGCATTTTTAAGAGCTTGTGAAGAAAGTACTGAAAATATACATCTAAAAATTATAATAAAATTCAAGTATGAGTATATTGACCTAAAATATCCTCTGCCCAATTTTCATAACTTCCTAATGAATAGTGAGGTCATAATAAACAAAAGACTATAAAGGACAATTCCGCGTATTATAAAGGAGGTACTAAATGCATTGTTCCAAATTACCAATAAAATCACCAGAGACTCTTATTAACACTAAGACCATACTACCTAAGTTTCATAGCTTTTCATTAAGCTTTGATGGCCTATCTTACATGTATAAGGGTGGTGCCTTAAACTAGGATTAGGGTTTTGAGGGATTTATCCATCTCCAAATACTCTAAGATTTTTACCATAGGACTTTAACTACCCTAGTGTCCTCTCTACCAAATTTCACATCCATACAAGGGCATTTGACCCCATGCCCTTCTCAAACCCCCAAAGTTCAAACTTAGGATTTGAACTTGGGTCCTAGGGAAATCCTACCCCAAACCACCCCATAACTCATATGAGGGTGTTAAAAGTCATGTCAAACCAGTGGCCCAAATTTCAGCCTCTGTTGAGGTGGTTTGACCACCCAAATCCACAAGGTGCACTTTTGACCTAAATACCCCCCTTTAGGGCAAAACTAGGGTCTACTCATTTCCCAACCAAATCAACTCAAAATGAGGTGAAAATTTGTACAGAATCTCATGGTGACCCCAAAGACCACTCACCAAAATTTGAGAGAGTTTGGAGGTAATTAAGTCTTCCAATTAATTTACCCTAGGATTATTAAATAATTTCAAAAACTATAGAAAAATTATCTCCAAAAATTCCCATTTTTGAACAGGACCTAGGTATAGCTTAGGGTGACTCCCTGTCCAAATTTTAGGTTATTTGGACTTGTGGTGAAGTGAGGGCACACATTTTAATCTCTGTCTAGCCATAGGTATAGACCCCACCAAAATGAGTGCCCTGGTCAAACCAGACACCCAAATTGGTTCAAACCCATTTTAAAATAAAGTACACCCATAGGGATACAACTTGATATTTACTACTTTTTCTGTAGGTGTCCCTAGATATTTTTAATAAATAGAAACATTAAATACAATTTCTGTGACAGAAATGAAATGATATGAAAACATAACCTATAGTTTAAATAATCTCTAGCACGAATCTTAAAGCACATCCAGCGGCATCTGGTCGTCTTCAAGCTCAAGCAAATGGCCAGGATCATCCGGATCTGGAGCCACTCCCCGACCAAATTTCCGGTATAACACCTCCCCTGTAAAGACCATATAATATGGGTCCGGCCGGGGCCCCACAACATACGGACGCCACAGCTTTAGTATTAAAGATGATATGAAAACTACCCAATCTCAAAACTCCAGACAAACACAGCGGAAACAGAATACTAACAGACAGAAGTTATCCACTAACGGTAGAGTATCAAATGGCCTTAAGGCCTTACACAAAAATAGTCCAAAAATATAAATGTGCCAAGCACTCCTAGGCTACCTTGGCATGCAAGCCGGACATAAACATAACAAGGATAGCAAACACGAAAGGAAAATCCAAGCACAGCAACACTTCATGAGGCTTAGGGCTTTTCGCCCAGCGCGCTAGCTCCTGCATGCGATCCTTGCCCTGTAAGGATTTGAAGTAATGTGGGTCAGTAAAGGCTGACCTCTACTGTGTAACAAACACATCTCCTCCCGGCCGTCCCTAACGGACCCCGGGGTACCACTCCACCTGCAAGTTAGCACTTCGTATACCAAAGGAGCATATATAATAAAGCGGTAAAATAGGCTTGGATGTCTCATACAGCATACATGTTTTCTATGTTTTGTACAAAGTGAAAAGGGGCCTACTATGCAACATGAATGCAACCCGGGTTTCACCCAAGGCACCCTAGCTCGTATGCATCTAGCACAACATCAAACACTGGGTACTTCTGTTTCCCCATTGGCTTAAAGCCGCAAACAGAAGGGAACCACCATGTCCTTAACGGCACACACGCCGTCACACGGAACCTTGCAAAGGCCCCACCCGTACAAGGGTCATAACCCCAGGGCTTGCCCGCACAATCTGACTTCGCTCGTCAGGGTTCCGCCTCATACTGACCGATTTTAAGAAGCCTTGCTGGACCCCACCCGCTCATGGCTATATTGCCCGGGCTTGCCCTCCGCTCGGCATTCTCGTCAGTCACACACAAGGGGCTAGTCTCGCCGGGACACTTTCCCCACATGACTTGCGCGTCACGGAAAAGCCAGCCGACCACGGAGACATAGCCGCGCCTTAGCACAACACAAACAAAGGTTTCCCCACCCCAATTGCCACTCGCACCGTGTCTTTCCCGTGCTCCAAGGAAACCATCTACCGCACAAAGCGGAGCTAACCTCGTCCGGTTCCGACTACGAGTACTCACTCAATTAAAGGGGAAAAACGCATACATACAACGGCGTATTGCCGCTACGGATTTCTACCAAATCCTCACATCTCGCTATGCAACATCACCGGGTCAGACTAACGGTCGCGACTGATAGTTTTACTTTCAAGACAACCTAAACACCTAGAGGGGGGGGGGGGTGAATAGGTTCTAATTGCTTGTACAAATTTTTAGGCAGAATTCAATTACAAAAATTAAAACATCTAGCACAGCATTCACAGACATTTAATCATCACAGATTGCACAATGTTTTATAGTGGTTCCCCAAGGTCTGGGTACATCCACTTTCCCCCTTCACCTATCTAGCAGTATGCTAGATTCGGCCAAACTTCCACTATTCTCAGATCCTCAGATCCTACAGCTCAGAACCTGGATAGGTTCCTACAACTCAGGCACAACAGCCCTACCTCAGCCTTGCCACAAGGCCTACAACTCAGAGAAGAACCTTCTCCTATACTCAGGCAAACAGCCCTACCACTCAGAGATCAACTCTTCTACACTCAGCCTTTATATCACAGGCTTACAACTCAGATCTGTGTAAAACAGATCCTATAGAAATTTAGAAAAGAAGTTTTAATGTCTTGCCTTTGCTGAGAGAGAAGAGGACAAGACAATTCTTGATCAGCTGATGAAATCAACTGAATCTGAGTTTTTTTCAAAGCTTCTTGAATCTGAACTTAGCTGAGTTGATTTCCAAACAGCTTCTTGAGAAAACCACTGATGGCTTCCTTCTTCTTCTTCAAAATGGGTGGATCCCTCTCTATCCAACACCTTTGATGATACTTCTGAATTCTTGTTAGAACTCTTCTTAGATCGATCCTGAGATCGTCTTCTTAGATCTTCTGATGAAGATCTTCTTCAGTGTATTACACCTTCTTGATTTGATTTCTCAATTTGATTGCCAAAGTTCAATCTTCTCATTCATTGTTTACTTCTCTCTGAATCTGTCTATTTATAGATCTTCTTAATGGTAACCGGCTGATCCGGTTTATAACTGTCTTCTGACAAGTCTGATAACATCAGTTAACTGGCTGCAACCCACAGCTGTCAGATCTTCAAACAGATCCTGTGCCTTAGTCTTGGTCAGTAATGTGTTGAGACAGACTGTCAGGAAGTGTCGAGACCAACTATCTGTATGTGTCGACACAAGTAACTTTGGTGTCGACACAGCCTTTGATGATGTCGACAAGTTTGCCTTTAAGTCGACACAGCTTCTTCAGAGAATAACTTGGTCTTGATTTTGCAGTGTGTCGACACAAGTCCTGTGTGTCGACACAGTTGTTGTAGATTCAGAACTCAGTATGTTTTGACTTAGTCTTCTGGTGTCGACACAAGTATTGTCGACTTCTGCCAATGTGTGTCGACTCTGTCTCATTGTGTCGACACAGCCTCCCAGTGTCGACACAAATGTGGTCGACTATCTTCCTGTGAGTCGACACTGCTTCCCAATGTCGACACAAATGTGGTCAACTATCTTTCTCTATGAGTCGACACTGCTTCCCAGTGTCGACACAAATGTGGTCGACTATCTTTCTCTATGTCGACTATCTTTCTCTGTGTCGACTATCTTTCTCTGTGTCGACACAGCCTCCTTCAAGTGTCGACACAAATATTCTGAAGTGTCGACACTGTTTCTTCAGGTGTCGACACATGGACTTAGAATATTTTTCTGCATTCTTTAACACTTCTTCACCTGCACATGTCAACTTAAAACAACATCAAATACACCTTGATGTATATCATTGAGCTAAGTTGGGCTTCTTCAAATCAGGTACACATTTTCCAATGTACCCAACAATCTCCCCCTATTTGGAGAAGTCATAACCCTTATAGCCAATGATATACACCATTTATAAAAAGTATAATATGATGATATATGACATAACAGGAATACTTAATATAAACAAAATATGAACAATCCATCACAGAGTGAACATTATATGATTCCAAACAAAATATGAACAATTTATCACAGAGTGAACATTATATGATTCCAAACAAAATATTGTTTATAACTTGATAATGTTTGATTACAGAGTTTTACATTGAATGATTTAATCAAAACATTACAAAATACTTTTGAAAGAACTTAAAATTAAGACTGATCAGGCTCTCTTATGACAATCCCTTTGCCAGATTGAATTTGAGCCTTCACAGGAGCTTCAGCATCTTCAGCTGGCTTCTTGCCTTTTTGATCAGCCTTCTTCTTTGCTTCTTCCTTGAGCCTTTGCCTTTCAAAGTAATGAAAGGGCTTTGGAAAGTACTTGCTTGGCTCCTGAGCATCTGGTGGCAGCCTACCCAGCTTGGCTTTTCTTCTGAACTGTACTATTGCCTCCTGCCTAGTTTCATGCTTTTGCCATTCTATTTCATTATACCACTTTACTCTTTCATGAACTTGGTCTTTCACAGCCTTCCATGCAGTGAGTATAATATTTCTTGAAGTAGGGCTCCACTGCTCAAAATCTGGCTTAAGTTCAGTCTGCTCTCTAAATCTCTTCTTAGATAGTAGAGCATCTTGCTGTTCTTTCAAAGTGGCCTCAGGCTCAGGCTTATCCACTTTCTCAATAACAACCCTGTTAACCTCCTTTGGAGGACTATACATTTCTTGAACTTGCTGATCAATCATATCAAAATCTGGAAGAGGGTAAATGACTTGGGCAACCTCAGGTTGATTGCCTTCAAGTAGACCTGTTTGTATTCCTGACTCAGCCACCATAGCATCATCACACAAAGGTGGATATCCCAATGTGGCTCGAATACTATTGGTCACCCATTTGGTGTGCTCTGAGCCTGCATGAACTAACAACCTCTCCCCCTTTATGGCTTCTCTGGTAATATGATCTCTTAGATCTTCCTTCTGAAATCTGATCTGTCCATCCAGATAATTCACACCCTCTTTAAAAAATGGTTTTAACTTTTGAAGCTTGTCCGATATGTCCTTTTGAGAGGTAGTGATAGCAGTTTTAACAGATTCAATAGCAGCTTGAAATGTTTTATCAAATTCTTCCATCTCCTTTGCTCTATCTGCAGGCAGGCCTGGAGTAGTTTTTTTCAATTCAGCAATAATCTCATGATGAGATTCAGTTAAATTGTCATTCATCCTTAGCCGATTTTCCAAAACATAGCTTTGCTTTAAAGCAATATCATCCACTTTAGGGATGATGGACTGCTGTTGTTTTGCCAAATACTGTTGGGGTTTCTCGTGAGGGTTGGCACAACACTTTGTGCACGCAGCGGAAAAGAAAAGTACGAGAACAGCCCAAGAGAACTGGATCTGGCCATGATCGTTGTATCAAGAAGTAAACACATAACTAGGCAAAAATTACCTTAGTGGCGTTGAGTCACAACTCAACGGAGATGCTCTGAATATTGAGTGCTGTCGGTGGCGAGTTGTACGTGGAATAATATCCACGTCTCTGCAGAAATCCACACGAGCAGGAGAACTCCCGAGCTTCGTCACACGAAGGGTCGGGTAGAAGAACGACCGCACCTCCGCACTTCCACGGACTGCTAGGTCCGCGCCAGGAAGGGCAGCACCAGCGACTGTCGCCGGAGAGGAGGAGGTCGGCGGAGCGATTCCGGCGGCGGAACTCTTCCGCCCGGCGGGATTCGGGATTCGGCGGAGCGAACGAGCGGCGGAACTCTTCCGTCGGCTTCGGATCGGTCAATCGTGTAAATCCGGAAAAACCCTAAGTATCTATTTATACCAAAGGCATAGATAGACTTAGGAATACCGCTATCCGCAGACCACCCAGATAATTAGGGATCCAGAATCGGTGAGAATCATCCAGCAGATTCGGTGAGAATCAATCGGCGAGAATCACATAGGATCGGCGAGAATCAGTCGGCGAGAATGACCTGACAGAATCGTCGAGAATCGAGGCCTTAGTTGGCGAGTCATACTCGGCGACTTTCCCGTAGTCATCGAGACAATCTCGACGACTCTATCTCGACGATCCTGACTTGGTCGTAGTCCTAGTCTTAGTCGTCGAGACATTCTCGACGATTTAGACTTGGTCGTCGAGACATTCTCGACGACTTTGACTTGGTCGTCGAGACACTCTCGATGACTCACTCTCGATGATTTTCGACGAACCATCTTGGCAACATTTGCCAGACCCCATATCTATGGTGATTGGTAACATTTACCAACACAGTCAATCTTCTAATTTCTCCACATGCTCTTATGTGCGACCCTGCAGGCTCATATCGCGTTGGCAGTGAGATTACATGTTTGACCACTTCTAGATCACCATGGTAACTCCAACAAATACACCACAACATTACCTCCCTTATGGAAGCAATCTGTCATCTCCTTCTTATGCATATTGACTTCAAATCGAATTGACTTTATATCTTGAGCCAAGTCAAATTGAAGGGCCTTATTGCTCTCATCAACATATTTTTCAACTACCACTCTATGGTCATCTAACTTAACTTGCAAATCAACCATAAACTTATTATAATTAAATTCAGAATGGGATGGTTGAGTTGTAGTCTGTAGAGCCTGCTTATAACCTTTGCTCCTTCTCTTGAAGACTTCAAGTTTTCTCTTCTTAGCCATTCTGGCTTCTTCAGTCTCAGATTCAGATGAACTATCAACTTGAACTCTTTCTTGAGGAGGAGGAAGAATATCTGTCTCAGTGCCATGTTGTTCAGCCTCAACATGCACAGACTCCCCCTCAACTATTTGCTCCTTCTCAATTTCTATCTCCATGTCAAGGGCCTTTTCAATCTCTTGCCCCTCTTCCACTCTATCAGTAGGCATATCAACATTAGGGAATAACTCATCTAGAGTATATTCCTTCTGAGCTTGAACAGAAGATGTATCAATTAGATCTTCTATATTCAGATCTTTGGAGATATCAATTTGTACTGCCTCTTGCACTGGGTCAGATATCTTCTCCCCCTGTGCTTGTTCAGTATTGGTAATGTCCTGGGCAGGTGAGTATACTTGCTCCCCCTGCAACTGTACAGAAATTGAAATATTAGAAATGTCTTGTATAAGAAAATACACCAGCTCCCCCTGCAACTGTACCTGGTTAGGAGTAGATTCATTCTAGGCAGGTGAATGAGCTTGCTCCCCCTGCATCTGTGCAGGTATAGTGTCTTGCTGGGCTGGTGTAGACACAGGGTGATCTTCATCCTACTTCCTCTCTTGTTCTTCTTGAAGCTGCTCAGTATCTTGAGCATGAGAAGAGGATTTCACTAAGGTGTCCTGCCTGCTCTCATCAGGCACATCCTTAGACAACACCCGATCCCACCTAGAAAACAATCTCATGTCCATCTTTCTCATGTGATTGATCTTTGTTCCTGGCAGGTGTTGCATTATCTCAGGGAACACTCCATTCAAATATAAACTCATAATTCTAGCCAGATTTGGCTTCTTTATTCCTTCCTTGATCTTTTCAAAGATAACAGCTGACCAATCAGTTGGAATTGTAAACACAATTCTGGTCATGAGGCTGAACATAGAGACTGAAATCCTATCATGTCCTCCTGTTTTGCACAGAATCACCTTGCCAACTACTTCAGACAGAAATTTCCCTTGCTGATTCATCCCTTTTCTATTGAAAGCAGCTCCAATCTTCAGAGTGGGATCCAATCCGCACCATTGGATAGCCTCCCTTAACTTAGTAGCAGGGACTTCTTCTTCATTCTCAATTATTGGTAACTGTAGAATCTTCCTTAGACTTCTTGGGGTAATCTTCACTGTCGACCCATGCACAGTGGACTTTATCTTGAGAACATCTGAACCTATTGATGCAGAGTTAAAGAATTCATGCACCTCCTTCTTCCATATCTTGGTAGGTTCAGAAACTATGAACTCTAGTCCGGATTCGCAAATAAGAGAGATAACTCGTTGAACATCTGTTGGGGCTTCGGCAAAGGCATTCCTTACTAACTCATAACCTTCATTGATGTTGTCTTCAATCTTCGGCGCCATTGTTCAGGTGAGAAAGCTTGAGAGAAGAGAGAGAGAGAGAAAGTCGACACAGGGTTTCAGTCTCGAAAACCTTGTAAGCGTGTCGACTGAATAAGTTCTTGACCTATTTATACCTTCTATTGAAAGAAGATCAAAAGGCGGGAAAAAACAGTCTATATGTGTCGACACAGATGGAATGTGTCGACACAAACTTCTATTGTCTCGACAACAAATCTGTCTACTATGTGTCGACACCAAATGTGAATATGTCGACACCTGAGAGATATAGTAGAGTATCAGAAAATCTGTGTCGACTCTTAGGATAAGTGTCGACACAAAATTTGTAAGTGTCGACATTACTATT
This sequence comes from Platanthera zijinensis, assembly GCA_039513925.1. Taxonomy (NCBI): domain Eukaryota; kingdom Viridiplantae; phylum Streptophyta; class Magnoliopsida; order Asparagales; family Orchidaceae; genus Platanthera; species Platanthera zijinensis. The sequence goes on along the minus strand of CM077094.1, from coordinate 174,913,758 downwards.
CTGGTGAAGTCGACACTACATTCCTGGATAAGTCAACAATTTAAATCTTAAGTGTCGACACATATTCTCTGTGTCGACATAATATTTCTGACTTGTCGACATTACTTCACTGAGTCGACACATTATCACTGAATGTGTAGACACTATTTTACTTTGCCAATTTCTGTTTCTGTCTACACCATTTAAGACCATTTGATAATCTAATATGTTATTTGTAAGTTTGTTGATAATCTAATCAATGGTCAGCATGCCTAATTCAATTTTAAATTTATTGAATTTTGTTTCATCCAGAGGCTTAGTGAATACATCTGCTATTTGATAATCTGTTTTAACAAATTCCAATGTGATGTCTTCTCTTTCTACATGATCTCTAAGAAAATGGTATTTAATTTCTATATGCTTAGTTCTACTATGAGAAACAGGATTATTAGCAATAGAAATTGCACTTTTAGAATCACACAAAAGAGGTGTTCTACTTACTTGAATACCATAATCTTTAAGCTGATGCTGTATCCACAATAGTTGTGCACAGCAGCTGCCAGCAGCAACATATTCTGACTCAGCTGTAGATATAGCCACACTGGTCTGCTTCTTACTACTCCAAGATATTAATCTTCCTCCCAAGAATTGACAAGTACCTGTTGTACTCTTCCTATCCTCTCTACAGCCTGCAAAGTCTGCATCTGAATAACCTGTTAGTAGAAAATCTCTATTCCTAGGGTACCAAAGGCGTAGATTAGGTGTGCCCTTAAGATATCTCAGAATCCTTTTGACTGCAGTATAATGAGACTCTTTAGGGCAGGCTTGGTACCTAGCACAGACACATGTAGCATACATAATATCTGGTCTACTAGCTGTGAGATATAGTAGAGAACCAACTATTCCTCTATACAAAGTCTCATCAACAGGTTTACCTGCATCATCTTTGCATATAGGCATACTTGTCACCATAGGAGTTCTCATGATGGAGGATGACTCCATACCATACTTTTTGATTAATTCTTTAGTAAACTTTGACTGGGATATGGACAAGCCATCATTAGTCTGTCTTACTTGGAGTCCCAAGAAGAACTTCAGTTCCCCCATACTGCTCATCTCAAACTTCCCTTGCATAAGTTTGGCAAACTTTTTACAAAGGTTGTTTTCAGTAGATCCAAAGATTATGTCATCAACATAGATCTGAACTAAGATGATCTTGCCTTTGGATTCCCTAAGAAATAGAGTTCTATCAATTTTTCCTCTTGAGAATTTATTCTCAATAAGGAAAGTAGACAGGGTTTCATACCAAGCTCTTGGGGCTTGCTTTAACCCATACAAAGCTTTTCTAAGCTTATAAACATAATCAGGTTTAAGAGGATCTACAAAACCTGATGGCTGCTCTACATATACTTCTTCTTTAAGATCACCATTCAGAAATGCTGACTTCACATCCATCTGGTATACCTTGAAGTCTTGATAGGCTGCATAGGCAAGGAAAATTTTGATTGCCTCCAGCCTTGCTACTGGGGCAAAGGTTTGATCAAAGTCAATCCCTTCTTCCTGCCTGTATCCTTTAGCAACCAATCTTGTTTTATTTTTCACTATTACTCCATTCTCATCCAACTTGTTCCTATAGATCCATTTTGTCCCAATTATATTGTGGCCTCTTAGTTTAGGAACAAGCTCCCAGACATTGCACCTTCTGAATTGATTCAGCTCCTCTTGCATAGCATCAGTCTAGTGCAGGTCTTGGATGGCTTCTTCAAACTTCTTAGGCTCCATTTGTGACATGAAACTTGAGTGCAGAACTGTGCTTTGACTTCTGCTTCTAGCCTGCACTCCCTGTCTTGGATCACCTATTATCTGATCAGTTGGATGGTCTCTTAAATGTCTTGTAGCTGGAGGAAGATTCCCTTCTGGTTGAACATCTCCAGCTCCTTCATTATGCTGAACCTCTTGGTTTTCTTCATCTTCTATTGTGTCTTGTACTCCCCCTGGACAGTATCCTTCATTTTCCAATACTCCATCTTCCCTTGAAGCTTCAGCAATGGAGAGCTTGTCCATTCCTTTGCTTATACCTGTTGAGTCATTTGATCTACAAGACAACTCACAGTTGATTAATCTGGTTTCATCAAACACAACATGCACTGATTCTTCAACAACTTGAGTAGTCAAGTTGAAGATTCTATAGGCCTTACTATTTGTGCTGTACCCAACAAATATCCCATCCTGGGATTTGGCAGCAAACTTAGTCAAATATGACTTACCATTGTTAAGTATATAACATTTGCAACCAAAGATTCTGAAGTAGGATAGATTTGGTTTTCTACCTTTCAAAATCTCATAGGGAGTCTTTTTGTAGCTCTTGGTGATAGAAGTCCTATTGATCACATGACAAGCAGTGTTTACTGCCTCAGCCCAGAAATATTCTGGTAGAGAGATGTCACTCAATAGAGTTCTACCAGCTTCAATTAATTTTCTATTCTTTCTTTCAGCAATTCCATTTTACTGAGGTGTTCTTGGTGAGGAGAACTCTTGGAAAATCCCAAAGTCTTCACATAACTTTGTCATGCTTTCAGATTGAAACTCAGTACCATGGTCACTTCTGATTTTGACCACTGTACTATTCAGTTCATTCTGAATTTGCTTTACAAAATTAAGTAAGACACTTGGGGTTTCAGATTTCTGTCTCAGAAAGAACACCCATGCAAATCTAGAATAGTCATCTACAACCACAAAAGTATAGACTTTCCTACCTAAACTATGAACTGGCATAGGACCAAAAAGATCCATATGCAAGAGGTATAAGCACCTCACAGAATCCTTGTTTTCAAGGCTTTGAAAGGAGGATTTTGTCTGCTTGCCCTTTTGACAAGCTGAGCATATCCCTTCCTTCATACACTTAACTTGAGGACCATTCCTCACTAACTCTTTGATAAAGAGTTGGCCAATTGTCTTGTAGTTAAGATGAGCCAATCTCTTGTGCCACTTAACACAATGAGAAGCATTGTCATCAGCTACAAGACAGATGGAAGAAGCTTTATTCTCACATACAAAATTAAGACAATATACATTTCTCTTCCTATACCCAGTCAAAATGATCTCTTGATCACTTGACCTTTTGATATGACATCCATCCTTAACAAATGAAATGTCATATCCTAAATCACTCAGCTGGCTTATGCTTATTAGATTGTGTTTCAAACCTTTTATATAAGCCACTTGGGTGATAGTAATTAGGTTAGAAGAAATGTTACCAAATCCTTTGATGACTCCTTTTTCAGATCCACCAAAGATCACTTTAGGTCCATCTTTGACAGATGAATACTCCTTCAGCAGCCCCTTTGTTCCAGTCATGTGCCTGGAACAACCACTATCCAAGTACCATATAGGGGCATGGTTACTTGGATTCACCTACAACACAGATTTACTTACCCTTAGAACCCAAGCAAGTCTTGGGTCCTTGGTTCAAGTTAGCATTAACAAAGCTACCATTATTTCTTCTAACAGGTAGACTATTGTTCTTTCTAACACTTGTGTTATACCAGCAGTCTAGTGCAAAATGGCCTCTCTTGCCACAGCACCAACATTCAAACCTATTGTATCTAGTTCTAGATACATCCTTGACAAAAGAATTTCTGTCCATTGCTGGTGCTGCAGCAGCTTCACCCACTGATTTTTTATAACCATTGGGTTTATGAACATAGGTAGGCCTGTTGGCATTTACACCCTTGTTTTTCAGGACATTAGACTTAATATGACCATGAATATTTTCATGATCATATAGGTTAGAAGGCACTTCCACCTTTCTAAACTTAATAGGGACTGAAAAGTTCAGTGTCTTGACAGGAGCTTTGCCTTTCCTCTTGATTTGGCCAGACCTGGAGTTACCTTTGAATCCTAATCCTGCCTTACTCTTTTGATTCACAAATTCATCAATCAAGGGTAAGACAGACTTTGGCTTAGAGTAACTAGCCACTAAATCTTTTTCAATTCTTAGTCTGGCCTCCAGACTCTTCACTTGATCATTGGTATAATTAATTGTGCCCATCTGAATAATAGTTATATTCTTCAGCTTGGCAATTTCATTTAACTTTTGATCAATTACTTTCTCTAACTCAGTTGCAGCTACCCTTAGTTCAGCAATTTCATGAGCCTGAGATTTAACCAAGTTCTTGCTTTTCTTAAGGGCCTGCAATAAGTCCCCATACTTATCTATCAATTGATAGACATCTCCTTCAGATTCAGATGCATCTACATCACTTGATGCAGATGTAGCTGATTCTGTACTTGTACTATAAACAGATTTCATAGAAGGACATTGTACCTTATTAGGACCAGACTGATTCTGGCATATGTCCTCTTCTGATCCTGCCATTAGTCCCATGCACTGATGATCCTCTTGATCATAGATGGAATCTAGCAACTGCAGAAACTCCTCTTCTTCAGATACAGCATATAGTCTAATATATGCTTCTGCTTCAGATTCTGACTCTGAAGTTGACTGATCTGTTAGGCTCTTATCCTTCTTTGCAACAAAGGATTTCTCCTTCTTGCTCTTTTTATGAGTCTTATTCTTGTCTGAAGTCTCCTTTCTCTTATCAGGACAGTCAGCCACTACATGTCCAAGTCTATTGCAACAATAACAGACAATCTTTGAAGTAGTAGCCTTGCTGGGCTTTGATCTGCTCTTTTCTTTCCTTGATGACTTTTTCTTCTGATAATAGTCATCAACTTGCTGTGAAGTAGAGGGCTTAGACTTCCACTGTTTCTTCTTCAAGAACCTCTGGAATTGCCTTGTGAATGCAGCAAAGTCTGCATCTAAATCACAGCTTTCTGAACCCTGATTATCTGAATTTTCTGAACTGACTTCTGCAATTTCCTTAGGATGGGATGGTGATATCCTCCTATTCTTTCTGATGGATTCTGCATTGAATGCCACAGTCTTTTCTCTATGCTCTTCTCTTGAATTCTTTTCCTCCTCCTTTCTCACCAAAAGTTGCATTTCATAGGATAGCAACTTTCCAAACAAGGTGGGAGGAGAGATCTCTGCCAATTTAGCCACTTCTCTTATGGCACAGATCTTTGTGTCTCAATTCTTTGTTAAGGATCTCAAGAATTTGTCATTCAGTTCATAAGTACTGAAGACTCTTCCATAGGACATTAGCTCATTCACAATTCTATAGAATTTCTTATAGCACTCAGTTATGCTATCAGATTTTCCTTGTCTAAAACTTTCATATTCCTGATTGAGCATAGATTTCCTGTCCTGTCTTACTTCTTCTGATCCCTCCATGTAGACAATCAATGTGTCCCACATCTCTTTGGAGGTCTTGCAGTGAATCAGATTCTGAAATATTGAATCATCTATGGCACTTACAATAATGATCTGTGCTCTTTTATCCATGGTTGCCAAAATGATTTCATCCTTGGTCATTTCAGAATAACTCTTTGGAGTTTGAATATTAGCATCAAGAACTGATACCTTCATTGGAATGAAGGGTCCTTCCTGAACTGTGATGTATATTCTTGGGTCAGATGCCTCCATAAACAACCTGACTCTTTCTTTCCAAATTCCAAAGATTTCCTTCTTGCATATGGGTAATTTCATAGACCCTAGCTCCTTATGATTCTCTCCAGAACCCATCTTCTTGAATCTTAATTCTGCCTTTCAGATCTACCTCAGACTGTTAAGTCCTTTTTGAGGAACCTCCCTCTGATACCACTTGATAGTTTTACTTTCAAGACAACCTAAACACCTAGAGGGGAGGGGGGGTGAATAGGTTCTAATTGCTTGTACAAATTTTTAGGCAGAATTCAATTACAAAAATTAAAACATCTAGCACAGCATTCACAGACATTTAATCATCACAGATTGCACAATGTTTTATAGTGGTTCCCCAAAGTCTGGGTACATCCACTTTCCCCCTTCACCTATCTAGCAGTATGCTAGATTCGGCCAAACTTCCACTATTCTCAGATCCTCAGATCCTACAGCTCAGAACCTGGATAGATTCCTACAACTCAGGCATAACAGCCCTACCTCAGCCTTGCCACAAGGCCTACAATTCAGAGAAGAACCTTCTCCTATACTCAGGCAAACAGCCCTACCACTCAAAGATCAACTCTCATACACTCAGCCTTTATATCACAGGCTTACAACTCAGATCTGTGTAAAACAGATCCTACAGAAATTTAGAAAAGAAGTTTTAATGTCTTGCCTTTGTTGAGAGAGAAGAGGACAAGACAATTCTTGATCAGTTGATGAAATCAACTGAATCTGAGCTTTCTTCAAAGCTTCTTGAATCTGAACTTAGCTGAGTTGATTTCCAAACAGCTTCTTGAGAAAACCACTGATGGCTTCCTTCTTCTTCTTCAAAATGGGTGGATCCCTCTCTATCCAACACCTTTGATGATACTTCTGAATTCTTATTAGAACTCTTCTTAGATCGATCCTGAGATCGTCTTCTTAGATCTTCTGATGAAGATCTTCTTCAGTGTATTACACCTTCTTGATTTGATTTCTCAATTTGATTGCCAAAATTCAATCTTCTCATTCATTGTTTACTTCTCTCTGAATCTGTCTATTTATAGATCTTCTTAATGGTAACCGGCTGATCCGGTTTATAACTGTCTTCTGACAAGTCTGACAACATCAGTTAACTGGCTGCAACCCACAGCTGTCAGGTCTTCAAACAGATCCTGTTCCTTAGTCTTGGTCAGCAATGTGTTGAGACAGACTGTCAGGAAGTGTCGAGACTAACTGTCTGTATGTGTCGACACAAGTAACTTTGGTGTCGACACAGCCTTTGATGATGTCGACAAGTTTGCCTTTAAGTCGACACAGCTTCTTCAGAGAATAACTTGGTCTTGACTTTGCAGTGTGTCGACACAAGTCCTGTGTGTCGACACAGTTGTTGTAGATTCAGAACTCAGTATGTGTTGACTTAGTCTTCTAGTGTCGACACAAGTATTGTCGACTTCTGCCAATGTGTGTCGACTCTGTCTCATTGTTGAACAGGACCTAGGTATAGCTTAGGGTGACTCCCTGTCCAAATTTTAGGTTATTTGGACTTGTGGTGAAGTGAGGGCACACATTTTAATCTCTGTCTAGCCATAGGTATAGACCCCACCAAAATGAGTGCCCTGGTCAAACCAGACACCCAAATTGGTTCAAACCCATTTTAAAATAAAGTACACCCATAGGGATACAACTTGATATTTACTACTTTTTCTGTAGGTGTCCCTAGATATTTTTAATAAATAGAAACATTAAATACAATTTCTGTGACAGAAATGAAATGATATGAAAACATAACCTATAGTTTAAATAATCTCTAGCACGAATCTTAAAGCACATCCAGCGGCATCTGGTCGTCTTCAAGCTCAAGCAAATGGCCAGGATCATCCGGATCTGGAGCCACTCCCCGACCAAATTTCCGGTGTAACACCTCCCCTGTAAAGACCATATAATATGGGTCCGGCCGGGGCCCCACAACATACGGACGCCACAGCTTTAGTATTAAAGATGATATGAAAACTACCCAATCTCAAAACTCCAGACAAACACAGCGGAAACAGAATACTAACAGACAGAAGTTATCCACTAACGGTAGAGTATCAAATGGCCTTAAGGCCTTACACAAAAATAGTCCAAAAATATAAATGTATCAAGCACTCCTAGGTTATCTCAGCATGCAAGCCGGACATAAACATAACAAGGATAGCAAACACGAAAGGAAAATCCAAGCACAACAACACTTCATGAGGCTTAGGGCTTTTCGCTCGACGCGCTAGCTCCTGCATGCGATCCTTGCCCTGTAAGGATTTGAAGTAACGTGGGTCAGCAAAGACTGACCTCTACTGTGTAACAAACATATCTCCTCCCGGCCATCCCTAACGGACCCCGGGGTACCACTCCACCTGCAAGTTAGCACTTCGTATACCAAAGGAGCATATATAATAAAGCGGTAAAACAGGCTTGGATGTCTCATACAGCATACATGTTTTCTATGTTTTGTACAAAGTGAAAAGGGGCCTACTATGCAACATGAATGCAACCCGGGTTTCATCCAAGGCACCCTAGCTCGTATGCATCTAGCACAACATCAAACACTGGGTACTTCCGTTTCCCCATTGGCTTAAAGCCGCAAACAGAAGGGAACCACCATGTCCCTAACGGCACACACGCCGTCACACGGAACCTTGCAAAGGCCCCACCCGCACAAGGGTCATAACCCCAGGGCTTGCCCGCACAATCTGACTTCGCTCGTCAGGGTTCCGCCTCATACTGACCGATTCTAAGAAGCCTTGCTGGACCCCACCCGCTCATGGCTACATTGCCCGGGCTTGCCCTCCGCTCGGCATTCTCGTCAGTCACACACAAGGGGCTAGTCTCGCCGGGACACTTTTCCCACATGACTTGCGCGTCACGGAAAAGCCAGCCGACCACGGAGACATAGCCGCGCCTTAGCACAACATAAATAAAGGTTTCCCCACCCCAATTGCCACTCGCACCGTGTCTTTCCCGTGCTCCAAGGAAACCATCTACCGCACAAAGCGGAGCTAACCTCATCCGGTTCCGACTACGAGTACTCACTCAATTAAAGGGGAAAAACGCATACATACAATGGCGTATTGCCGCTACGGATTTCTACCAAATCCTCACATCTCGCTATGCAACATCACCGGGTCGGACTAACGGTCGTGACCACGTCTTCACCCACAATGCCTAATCCGCTAACGGAGCGGATCTCTAATGCAAAGCATGCCGGGATGAACATACTCCACCCGGAGGTTCCTCTTGAACCTAGGCTACACGAATCCCTCTCATTTGAGAGATTCGGTGCTCAAAATATGAAAGGAAGGGGATGTTATTCATGCATCCTAAATCCTAAAAACCGAGAGGAGAAGTGTCGTTACCTTTCGTCCCCTCTTCCTAGCCATGAAGAAGATTTGCTCGGTTGAACACCACCGCAACGCTCCCACCTTCGCGGATCTGAACTCCGCTCGCGAAACGGACCTCCGAAGCTTCGCCGGTGGCCGGATCTTGGCCTTCTTCCTCCTCCTTGCTCTCCCTTCTCTCTAGAATCAAGAGAGATAAAGATAGGAGAAAAGTGAGGGTTTCAAACCCTATTCCCGAGTTTAATCCCTCAGATCTAGCCCCCAGCCGTTGGATCTCATCCCAAAGAAACGGACGGCCACGATTCGGCCTAAAATTACAAAAACTGGGCCGAACACGGGTTGCAACACGGCCGTGTGCCTGGCCGTGTCACCCATTCGCCGTCTCGATCGAATCGAAAAACCAGCACACGGCCCTTGACACGGCCTCCGACACGCCCGTGTCACCTGCGACACGCCCGTGTCGGGACCCGTGTCACGCCCCCCGTGTGCAATCGACCAACATTTCGCAGTCAGAGAGGTACACGGCCTTGTGACACGGCATTAGACACGCCCGTGTCAAATTTGACACGCCCGTGTTTGTGCCCGTGTCACGGCCCGTGTATCACAGCTGCAGAATCCCTAGAGTGACACGGCCTGGGACACGCCCGTGTCCTAGGCCGTGTTCTTCAACTCAACTAGCGTCGACCGCCAAAGCGTCGACCGCACGAGCCGAGGCCGAACACGCCTGTGTCATGCCCGTGACACGCCCGTGTCACGCCCGTGACACCTGCTCCAAAACCAAACTGGGCTTAAAACATCACCCGTCCCTCTTTTGAGTTTCGGGGTGTTACACCCGGCCATCCGGCCGCCTTCCTGGCCGGCCACCGCCACCACCACCTCCGTCGAGGTGGTGGCTATCGCCAGGTGGCGGCACAACTGCCGGAGGGGCATTTTCCGGCAATCCCGACAAGCGGAAGTTTTCCCAAAAACCATGGATTTGAAAGTTTAGATCAGGCTCAATTGAGCCCGAACCTTGACCCTAATTAGTCCTATGATCTACCCATGGAAGAAGAAGAAGGGGAGGACCTTATTTGCGGGCTGGATGCGCGCCGATCGTCGGGATGCCATGGTGATGGTGGCACTGCTCGGGTTTCTGCAACTACACTGTAGAATGCTTTGTCTCCTTCAGATGAAGTGTATAAATTACTCTCCTGAGTTTAGTTGAGCTTTTAAAAAAATAAAATTTGGGGGGGGGGGGGGTCATGGCATCAATGCCATTAATGGCCATGAATAGCTTGGTTAGGCCATGGTGGTTCTTTGCATCCAGTCAGTGGAAAAGCTTGGAAAGGCTCTTGATCTTCTCAGGGCTGTTAGGGGATATGAACCAAGCAAGAAGAATGGCCCTTGGCTTCCCTATGCCATGAATGGCCTCTAAGCTCCTTTTCTCTCTCCTCCATTAAAGAAGAACTTGGAGTTTCTCTCTCCTGCCCTTCATGGCCGAATTTGTTCATCACACTAGCCTAATTGCATCCCACCAATTCATGGCATTAATTAATTATGAGGTGGTTAGCCCAAGTGAATAGGGCTTGAGCTTGGGTTAGCCCTTTTTGAGCTAAGTTTGACTTGACCTAGCCTGGGGTTGACTTTGGTCAAATTGACCTTTTGTGTCACCATCAATGGGTCCTTGGTGACCTATTGGCCTCCCCTAGGGTCTAGGTATGGATGGGTAGGTTGACTTGGCACCTTGAAGGTCACTTGACTCTTATTAAGGGCACTTTGACCACTTTAGGGTTTGAGTTGACTTGGGTCAACTTAGCCACTAGGGTTGACCCCAATGGGTCCTTGGTGACCCATTGAACTCACCCTAGGGCTAGGAGGGCATGGGTGGGGTCCACTTAGCTAAGGGAAGGTCCATTGACCCTATGTAGGTCAGTTTGACCCATTTAGGGTTAGGGTTGACTTAGGTCAACTCAAGCTCTAGGGTTGACCCTAATGGATCTTTAGGGCCTTTACATAGATTGGTGAGGTCATGGCGGGGTCTTGGAGTCATGGTGAGCCCTCAGGATCATCCTGAACTAGGGTTTAGGAATTTACTATTTGCAGACCATAATGATCTCACCTATTTCCCTAGGTCCACTTTGTCTACTAGGGCTTCCTAGGATTTTGTCATGACCCAGTCATGACAAAACCATTCCTAGGGGGTCTAGTTGCCTGAGGGATGTTACAAAAGTGCCACTAACTATGGAGAAAGAAAGGGCATGGGGTTGAGTGCTTTGAAAACATCCCATGAAGAAATCCAAATGACCCATCATGAACCATTTGTGTTTGGTGCTCTAGCCCCCACACTCAAGGGTAAGGAAGTGATTGTTGAATCTAGTGGCCAACCTTAGAGGGGGGTGAATAATGTTTTACAACGTTAAATAAAATTTTACTAACTTTCACGTACTAACAACAATCATAGAAGAATGTAATCTCATTGCATTAAAAAATAATAAAATATAGTTCATAAATATTTTACATCAACACTTGATCTTCATGACGTAGAAGATCGGAGATGATGAGAATCAAAAGCTCTTGGGTTTTGTATACAGACCCACTACCCGGACCGGTTGGCTCTCTCACTTTCCTTCCTGGAAAGGACTTCGACCTGCTCTTCACCTCCACACAAGGAAGGGTCTCAGAGCCCACTCTTCACCTCCACACAAGGGTCTCAGAGCCCACTCTTCACCTCCACACAAGAAAGGGTCTTAGAGCCCGACTAAATCCTCCGATCTAGACGTCCCAAATCCCGGGACGATTTACCGCAGAATCCTACCCGGATTCCGACGACCCTCACCGGTTGATTTTCCTCACCACAAACTAAACAGAAAAAAGAAAAGGAGTACAAGGATTAAAAAAAAGATGATAAGAAAATGAAGTTCTCCCTCTTGACAACTTCTCCGGTGTGCGATCTACGACCGGTGCTTGAGATCTTCATTGGCGAGCAACCGGTCGGTTCACAGTGTCGATGAAGATTCTGGATCGCCGTAGTTTTTTGCTCAAGAATGGGAGGGAGAAAGCTTCCTTCAACTTTGACGAAGACAAGTGGAGACGAGCGCAAGGAGGCGGCCGAAATCTAGAGTTCTGAAACCCTTCGTCAAAATTCATCTAGGAGTCGCCCTAGCAACAGGAAACGCAGCGGCTTTTATACGTCTTCATGAAAAAAGGCTACCGCTAGCGGCAAGACTAGCGCCTGCGATAGTTTCACGCGCTTGTTGTGCCAGCTGTCCTCAAAATCTGGAAAATAATCTTACGAAACAATCTTTTGCCTTTTCATTTGAACTAGTGATGCGCGGTAGAGCATACCATCGCGCGGTAACATAGGATGCAATGTTCCTGAAAAGGTAACACCCGTTGGACAAGGCTAGCGCCGCGCGGTAGGTGCTACCGCCGAAATATTCCCGAGCACTAGGACAAAATAAATCGTTAAGTTACCTCCTGCAGTAATACAGTCGCCTAGCGATAGCACTGAGCTCGACGTTTCTGCCTCCGTAACTCGTTGAAGGCCTAGCGCGGCGCGGCAGAGCTAGCGCCGAATCCATCCAGAGCGCTAGGTCCAAATAAATCATCTTGTTAGTGCCTGCGGTAGTACTAATGTCGGACAGTAGTCTTCACTCAAAGATATTGTCTCGACGCATTGTTGAGTGGGCTAGCGCGGCGTGGTAGAACTAGCACCGAAACCATCCAGAGCGCTAGGTCCAAATAAATCATCTCGTTAGCGCCTGCGGTAGTACTAACGCTGGGCGGTAGCTTTCATATATGCCTTTTTATTTGCTTTCAACTGTCAACCTGCACACTCTATCGATAGACAATGAGATCAAATACAACCTAGGAGTTGATATTCTCAAACACAAGGAATATGAAATCACGGTTCCAACAAACTCCCCCTTTTGATAATATCAATTCCCGTTCATGATAAATAAACATGAGATAGAGTGTAAATTGAAGATAGGAAATATAAGCTAACAACATGTTATAGTGTATTGGAGAGTCTATACGTTCAACTTGCTCCCCCTATCTATGTGCTCCCCCTATCTATGAGCACACATTAACATCATGTTCCCCTACAATTTTCCTCTCCTAGTCGTGCTCCCCCTACATATGACCTCTCCTAACCCTCCTAACCCGTGACCTTACTCATGAATATACTCATGAATAATATATCTCATGAACATACTCATGAACAATATATTCTCCCCCTTTGATAATATCAAAAGGACGGGCAAGGCCAACCAGACAAGTAGGATGAAAAGAGGATATGTATTAAGTATACGAGTGACCCAAAACGTAATAAATATTAGAGAATTTGAAGTACCAGGGTCACACAATGGAACAAAAATTCAGAATTAGAGAGGGCGCAAAATGGAGCAAATAGTCAGAGTTAATAAAAATTGGACAACACACACGAATCAAAGAACACAACGAGTACGGAAAGAATGTTGTAAGAGATAGGAAAGAAATTAATTTAAGCAAACATTGTAAAATGTCATGAGTGTAAATCAAGTGCTAGTACGTATTGTGCTACAAAGAGTTTGTGCAGTTGCAGTCCAATTCTTATGCGCGGAAGTCTTAAATAAGACAATGACATGGACGTGAAACATCAATAGAGAGAGAGCACCAATAAGAAATAACAAGTATTACATGTGAGCTCTCGAGCTTTAAAATAACTTACACAGGAGAAATATAGGGAATAATCACGTCACGTATCTAATGATGCTATATCAGGATTGGAACTAGAGGAACGCAACTTAGTGTGGGTCTAGGCACACGATCGAAACGACTCTTTCAACCGAGGTGCTCATCCTCACAATGCTCATAAAGACTTATCAGGAGGAATAAGTAGTGCTTGGGTGGGTCCTTGTGGGTGGGTCCTTGAACAGAAAGTGAATAACTAGCATAGAGTTTTGAGCTTATTTCCTTAGAGATATCACGTTGATAATTTTTGAATTTCAAGGGACCCCAAGCCAATCGAAATCTATCCACCTAGATAGATGCACTTTAACGTGTATGCTTAAGACCTTAGCACTAGAGACGGTTGCCCAAAGTTTTAATCATTATACAAGCACATACATGTCGTGACATTGATTATTCAAAGTATTTATAAAGTGTTAGGATACAACGTCAAGAGGTATAGCATGTAAGTCTTGTATTTGTACAAGAGTGCTTCAACTAGAGATGTGTGCAGTGTGATAGGTCATCCCTTATCTAAATCCTCACACATACCTAGAGGCATAGACAACATACACTCACAAGTATTTGCGCACTCAATAGCTAAACACTTAAAGATTTAGCTCACTATGACCGGAGAATAATGTTTGAAAAAGATTAATCGAGTAAACTCAAACACTGTGCATACACGGTATAGTCTAAGACGCAGTCACGTGAGCCCAAATTATGCGCTGTAATATATATATTTTAAAATTAAATATATATATATATATATATTTTAAACAAAATGGTTCAAACAAAATATGAAGATACAACATGCACACACACATAACAAACAAAAAATGAAACATACAAACACAAGTAAAATGATGCGAGCAATGACAAATAAAACACGGTGAACACATATAAAGGTCGACGAAAAAAAATCAAGAAGAAAAGAGGATAGCGCGATAGCATGTTATGCATGTGACTATGAGGTATTGATACATCGTTCGTGCTATGGATAGAGTAGTCATGAGAGTATTTACGACATACTTGATCCAAATACTATATCATCACCCTAGACCCGTACTGAGTGACGGATGGGCATGAGGAGCTGCATAAATTTCGTAGGGTGGGGTGTGAATCCCTTGTGCCCGCATAATAAACCTCTCAACCTAACACTCTTTTCCCCCAGTTTCACCCAAGGACCTACTGGAACCCTCCCCGGTTAAGGAAAAGACGTGGATTACAAGTGAGTCTCTAATGACGACACACCTACGCCGTCGCTATTGTGAGAAATAGTGAAAGGAGTCAAGCTGATGTTTCTATTAATTCCGCGGTGGCATGAATTTGGCAGATAGACACAAAGAGAAAAAAAATAACGTTACCGCCGACGCTATAGGTACCGCCCCGCGGTAGCTTTAGAATATTTAAGCCTCCGGTCAATTCCAGATCTGCAAATTCCGTCATTTATTCTCACGGCAGCCGACCCTCTCCTCCCCTGCAGGTTTTCTTCCTCCCGTCAAGGTAATCATTTTTCCTCTCTCTCTCTCAGATTTCTCATATTTTAGAACACGGATCAAAGGGTTTTGAAACCTCACGTTTTTGAGTGCACTCTGCGACGAGTTTTGGGCACAAAGTCCCCCTTTTTTTGATGTTTATATCAGGTTATCATATGATTTTTAGGTGTAAAAATTAGGTTTTGGGACCGATTCGGCGGAAGAGGATGAAGTACAGTTCATCATGCTACCGCCGGCGGTAACACATTATTGCCCGCGGTAGGTTTTAGAGATCGGTGCAGCCTATTGATTTTTTCGTTCTGTGTATCCGTTGCTGAGACGGTTTTATGTTTGGTTTACTTACAGGAAATGGCTTCATCAAGCACTCAATCTGCGCGCCGCAGTTTCTCAAAGAGATCACGGGTGCCGGTCCCTACCCACCCAGCTATAGATAACGCCACTGTGAGCATACCCATGATCATATAAATTGATGAACGCTATACTCATATCTATGACTATCTGGAGGAGTATGGTGTGATTGCAATCATATCATCTGGTTCTCCCTTCTCTTCTATCCTCATCCGGGAATTCTACAATAATCTTCGGGATCCTACTGAGATTCGTCTAGGTGGGGGTGTTCAATCTTGCATCGGCACCGAGATAGTCACTATCACTCACGTTGATCTCGACACCAAATATGTTTGGCCTCCCAACTACCCATTCCTTGATATTGTGGAGTCCTTTAGGACTACAAGGGACTAGAGGGAGATGAACGAGCTTCTTCATGGCGTGGAGGGGTGTTCAGATCTGTTTACCTCGGTGGACACCCTCACTCCCAATGCTCGTATTATCCAGGATATCCTACGTCACTCACTCATGTTCATGGCTGGGGATACCCGGAAGGTCACGCCTCAGCTATCTATGGTGATATACTACATCCTAGCCCAGAAGCCCTTCATCGTATCAGACCTCATTCTCTCCATGATGCGATATACGTTCCGCCTGAAGTCTCCTGATCGCCAGCGGGTGAACACCTTACCTCTGGGTGGTATAATCCAGAGCATCCCGAAGGACAAGTACCCGACCAATGACTGGACCGCCTATCCCATAGATAGTTTCCCGCAGTCCTATCAGGTGGGTGAGATTCCTACTTCCTCACGAGTGCGGACACGGGTACCTCTGTCGCAGCCACCGATGCCCCGCTCAGGGTCCCTCAGGGAGGCCAGTCGGGACATCCACTGTCTAGTGGAGGAGCAAGGTCGAGAGATCAAGGGAGTGAAGAAGATGCTGAGGAAAATCATGACTAAGCTTAACATCTCACCCCCATCTTCTGAAGACTAGTTTTTTTTTTAAATTTGGACATTATTATTTCGTTCTGTAATAATACAAGTGCACTCCAAAACAATGATCGTAGTACTTTAATATGTGATGTGATTTATGCACCCATGTACTTGTTATGAACTTTTGTTGCTTTACTAGTGCCCATTACATGTTGGCTCAATAAAAAAATACAAAAGCAAAATTGAACACATACAAAAAAACCAAACAAAAGGATAAAAAAAATAACAGAAACACACAAAAAAAACATTAAGTATATTGTGAAGTAGATTATCGAGTACGTTTCGTTTGATTAGTTTCTACTTCACGCAATTGATGGATACTAATGGATAAGAGATTTAGGTATCCAAAAAGAACCAGAGGTGGAGGTTCCTTTGGGTACCCAAACATAGCGTGGTACACCTTGCGGAGATAGCGGTGAATGTGCCATTTTGAGTGGAATGGGTGCGCTATCTTGAATGATGGGCCTCCATTCATACTTTGGTTTAATGTAAATTTTATGTTGCAAATTTCTATCTAGAGTTCTATGAGTCTTTATATGATGATCTTTAATTGAATAATATTGCATTGGAGGGTTAACTATCTTGAAGTTGTTCTTTAAGTGAAGATTAATTCGCTTAACATTAGGACTCATAGTATAGTAGTTATTGTCCAAAAATCTAAATTTATTTGTTTTTGAGTTGTGAGTAATTCGTTTTTCAAAGTGAGAGTTATTTCTATATTTACGAGTTTCACTTGCACAAGCTTGTGAGTTTCTGCTCCCTTTGATTAACTCAGCCTATAGATGGTGGTTCATATTCAACATGCTTTTGGGTTTTACATGCAGCTTAGGAGTTGGTCTTTGCGAGTTTTTAAGTAGTATTTCCTTAAGCATGTTGACTTCTATATTTAGCTCTTTGTTCTTCAGTTTGAGGTTGTAACATCCCATTTCCGGCTAGACCCCTAGGAGTCGGTTGGTCGAGTCAGAACCCCAGGGAGCACAAAAAAGTGAAAATAAAGCGATCAATTTTTCGGGTCACGGGTTGGTCACGCCCGTGACCGACCCGTCACGCCCGTGACCTGGGCGTGACTACTTCGACGATCGTCGATCTCCACGAGACGATCGCCGAACGTGCTGTCTGGGCATGTCACGCCCGTGACCAAGGTGTCACGCCCGTGACTATGGGCGTGACCCCATCGACGATCGTCGATCGCCGTGAGACGATCGTCGACCTTGCAGCCCGGGCATGTCACGCCCGTGACTTAGCTGTCACGCCCGTGACCTAGGGCGTGACCAGCCTTCGACGATCGTCGATCTCAATTCGACGATCGTCGACCTCGAAATATGCCATTCGGGCCTGTCACGCCCGTGACCCAAGGTGTCACGCCCGTGACCATCATCGACGATCGTCGATCTCAGTTCGGCGATCGTCGAACCCAAGATTGACTATTCGGACCTGTCACGCCCGTGACCTACGTGTCACGCCCGTGACATTGGCCGAAACGATGGTTCAGGCCCGAAATTATTCTAACACGCGTGGTATTAAATGCTGGTGTGGGAAGTTACACCAGGAGTAACTACCGGCCGTTTTCCTTCTGAAATTTTATAATAAATGAGGAAAAGGTGGTCCAATAGAAAACCGCCAGCTGGACACACCTGTTCAGTTCCGCCGTTTCTTATCCCTTCACCGTAACCGAAATGTTAAGGGGGAAACTTCATGGCCATGATGGTTTTACCCATTCACCTTCCCACTTCCTGAGTTATAAAAGCCCACCTGGACAAGAGGAGAAGGTTACACGCTCAAGTAATCAGAACAGACCTTTGTTCTTGCTGTAGGAGAAGTTCAGCAAACGCCACTACCGCGCCATGGCACCCCGACGCTCTTCTCGCCTTCAATCCGCGAACAAGGTCCTCCTCTACTCCTTCTCTTTCATGGGTAGATCTTAGGATTCTTAGAAAGGAGGTTCGCGCTCAACGGAGCCGGATCCATCTCTCGTTTTCATGGAAAAACCATGAAAAAGAGGTATTTTGAGTTCGCCGGAAACCGCCACCTCCGGCGGCCAAACCACCGCCGACCGCTAGCCATCGCCTCAACGGAGGTGGTGGTGGTGGTGGCTGGCCAGGGAAGTGACCGGACGGCCGGCAACGAATCACGGAAACGTTACAGGAAAAATGGCTTCCTGGTTCTGGTTTCGGGTTCTGAAGAAGATGAACAGTAGATTTAATATATAATACATAGATTATTATATAGTACATAATGGAAAATAGATTATTTGAATGTATTTTTGAGGCTGCAAAACGGGGCACTTAGAGGCCGAATAAAGAAAAATGACCAGACACAAAAGTTGTAGCCCTCGGGGTCTACTTTAATTTAAAATTGATTTTATTCAATTTGGGTGAGTGGTTTGAACACAGCACTCATTTTGGTGGGATCAAGACCTAGGTTAACCAGAAATTAAAATGGTTGCCCACGGTTCATAACATGTCCAAATGACTTGAAATTTGGACTGGAGGTCTATAATATGCATATCGAGAGGCTGTCCAAAAATGAGAATTTTTGGAGAACTTTTGTCTAAAGTTTTTGTAAAAATTTAATAAACAATATAAAATTAATTAGGAGATGAAATTAAGCCCAAACTCCCCCAAATTTTGGGTGGTGGTCCCTGGCATCAATATTAAGATCTGTACAAAATTTCAACTCGATTGGTCGAGTTTTGAATAGGGAATTATCAAGTCCTAAATAGGCCTTGGTGAGGGGTACTTTGGGGAAAAGTACAATTGGAGATGGAGTGGACAAATCTCCTCAAGAGAGGCTGAAGTTGTCGGCCACTGATTTGTTGAGTCTATGTCTACCCTCTTGGGTAACATGGTGTGGCTTAGGGTGGATTTTACCCTAAGAGATTGGCTCAACTCCAACGGGTGGGAGTTTGAGGTTTGTGAAGGACATAGGAGCAACAGCTCTTGTATGCCCTTGAAATTTGGAGGAGAGGAGGAGGATATGATGAAAACCCTCTGGTCGAAATAGTGAAGGAATTAGTGGTAGTTAGGTACCTCGAAAGTTGAGATTTTGGAATAAGATAAACATGTAATATAATTATTTTAAGCACTAAATCTAATCCAAAAATTATGAAACTCGGGAGGAGGGAGTTTTAGGATGTATTAGACTTATGGTAATTTTCTGGAATTTTATGATTAATATATATTATACTTCATGTGTTAAAGAATTATTAGCCCAATTTGTTGTTTCAATTATTTGGAGACTTTACATTAATTATAATCAGTTAAAATTCTGGATTTAGATCTTGAATAGTAGAACATTGATCCCTGAATTTTTATAGAATTTTATGTTGAGTAAATCTAGTACTTTATTCACAAATGATAGAAAGGGCTTTAATGTTTAAAAAAATTATTATGGATAGAACACTTGCTGGAAAATTAAGAAACTTAGCCAGTGCAAATTTTAGGCCTTAATCTTCATGTCATAAATTATTTAGAATTTTTGGAAAAATATTTTCTGTACTTGATTCATAAACTATAGAAATTAGAGATTATTTCCAAATAGTTTTTCAGGTTATTTTGATGATAGAAAATTATGATACTTAGGATTTAGCCTTCTGAGATAGCCTACTAATTATCATAAATTTGCTGGACATCTTGCATGAATAATTAGGATAGTTCATGTTCAAACCGGTGGCCCTTGAGATTTTCGAGGAATTTAATTAAATGCCAAATAAATTAGGAAAATTTCCATTTTCTGGATTTAGGTTATTTATATCAAGATAAGTCTCCAGTAAATAGTTTAGGGCATTTGGATGAGTAATCGATCATTGCATAACCGGTTCGACTTGTAGCCTAGGTTGGTCTGCATTTAGTAAATTGTGAAATGCAATAGAACATGATCTGATGAAGATATAAAGAGTAGTGAGTAGTGGTGATAGTTAGAGTTAAGAGGTGCTCGGGTTTGGCGAAAGATCGCTTTTCCCGAGGAGTGGAAGGTTTAAAAATCACCCTAGGATAGTCTATCGTAATATGAGAAGGGAATCGGGCTAAGGGAAAACAACCAACAACAATAAGTGCCTTGCGAAAGGGAACTTCGGGCCGTAATGCACCGTCTTGGTTCCTAGTGCCCCTTGAGAGCCCTTCACGGGGTATACCGGGGGCAGTCCTGGGCTAACGTAAACTGTAATAATAAACTGGCAAGAGTAACTTAGTAATTAGGATTGCACCTTTCACAAACACTGTTGGCACAGGAAGATTGATGAGAGCTTCGGCTCGGTTGTTCTGGAGACGGACGGGATGGTCCGGGGAGCTTCGGCTCGGTTTGTTGGAGACGGACGTTTGGTCCGGGGAGCTTCGGCTCGGTTCTGTTTGTTTTGCGATATAAATTGCATGTGCATAAAATAGGAAAAGTTAAGGTGGTGGGTCTTTCGATATCGGGGAGTTCGATTGCACCGACACCGATATCGTTGACTCGGCGGGGTGATTAGCACTCCGCCAACAGAAGTCCGGTGCGCCAGCCGGCAAGAGTATGCAGGCGTCCGCTTAGTGCACCAAGCGTTGAGGCGTACGATAGGTCAGACCAGTGGTGCTTTTACTGGTTTTGAGGTGGGCGAGGCCCAACCCACCGCTTCCGTCTGCCACTACGGAGGTATCCTGGGAGGTAACGGCTCCGAAAGGGGGAACTAAAGGTCTGTGTGCACAGAGTAGGGTGTGTGAGTTGCACTGCATGTTTCATCATACCCACTAGCATGTCATAGCATAATCGATTCATTTAACCCTGACACCTAAAGTATAAGTGGTATGGGACGCTTATACATTAGGACCTGCAAAACGACCCCTTGGTCTATAAGCTTGTGTGGGCAAGTTTATAAATCAAAGGTTAATTTCGATATATAACAACTATTGCCGTTTGATAACCGACACCCCAACGTATAAGTGGTATGGGACACTCTATACGATGGGAGCCTTGCAAAAGATCCCTTTTGCTTATGTGTTCTCGCATAAGTGAAGGTTTAAATTCATTTAATTGCTTTTCTTACTGCTAGACCTATTATAACAATTTATTAACTGCTCACCTAACACAACTTGCTAGAATTAGTTTCCGCTGCCATCTGTTTCATGTTTAATCTCTACCATCATGTCCTTCCCTTTCTTCCTCCCCGCTCGGTACCTAGGAGCCATGGGGGAAGGGGTAGGGGATGATAGGGCTTAGTCTTTATGACTAACGGTTTTCGAACCGCATCATTTAGGGGATCGTGGAGCCCAGCATGGAGGAGCAGCCCCAGAGATCGGTGCGCCTAGAGATGGGGCAGTCTAGCTCCGGAGTTCACACAGCCGGGACCGTGAGTCTCGACCTTGAGTAGTTTACTGTTTCGCTTCCGCATGAGAGACTTGTAGTGAGGACATTTTGTACCGGGCATAAGCCCGTATTTATAGTACTCTGATGTTTCTGTGGACACTCCCTTCGTGGAGTTTTATTATATATATGTGATTTTTATTATTGTGGACTGCATTGCTCTTACTTCAATAATTGTGCTACTTTCTGTGATCGAAATTGGCCGGCAGAATCGGCGCCTTGTGGTGATGACTCTTCGGGACGTGAAGGAGTCACCGCAAAGCGGCGGTTCTGGGTCTAAGACCCCGGGTTTGAAAAAGAAAAAAAAAAGGGGGTCTTACAGAGGTTATGTCTAGCTTTATTGTATGCGATTGTACTGTTTTTGAGTGTGGTGACAATAGAATCGATATGAACTTTATACTTACTCCTAAAATCATCGAATGTCTCATTCATCTCTTCGATTTCAACTTTATAATTTCTGCATTCAGTACAGTCACTATTTAATGATGAGTTTTGTAGACATAATTTATCGTTTTGTTCCTTTGTAAAACGAAGCTCTTGTTCAAGAACCTTATATTCTCCTTTTAATTCATTATAAGTCATACGAGATGTAGAAATGTTATATAAAGAGCGGTTGGGTGGACAAGTCACATCACAATAGGGTTCTACATTAAGTTGTGCATTTAAAGTTTTGTTTTCTAGTCGTAGGTTTGAATTAATACTTTTCAACTTCTTAATTCTATGTATAACATTTTTTAGCACATGTAATGTAGAGATAGATTTATAAGCTGAAGGAGAATTTGACTTCCTTACAGAGCACTTGGATGAGGCAAAATTTGAACAAAAGGTTCCTCTGTCATCTTCCTCTTGATTTTCCTCGTCCAATGATATGTTTTCATCTTCCATTCCGCTTGATGGGTTTGTACTGTCTTCCTCTAAGAACAAGTCTCCATTTGGTCCTTCACTTGGATCCATAAGAAATTTCTCGGATTCAGCATCTGTATAGGAAGAACTATAAGTATATTCAAGAAATTCTCATACATCATAGGCAGTAGTGAACGTATAAATAAGTTTAAAAATTTCTTGACCAAGCCCACAAAACAAACTATTCATAGCTTTGACATTTATATGACACTCGTGCTTAGTTAATTTATTTGGGGGCTTGGTACAAGTTATGTTCCAAACTTCTATATCCAAAAACATTAGAAATTTCTTCATTAATGTTCTCCACTCGTTATAGTTCACTCCTATAAATAGAGACGGTGCAGACGAATTTTCAGTGTACAATTTTTCATCCCACTGGTCGATTCAAGATTAGGGTTGGCCCTTATTCCCGGTGGTGAAACCGATTTGGAATAACCTGCCTCTGATACCACTTATTGGATCTAGTGGCAAACCTTAGAGGGGGGGGGGTGAATAAGGTTCTACAACGTTAAAATTTTTTTTACTAACTTTTAAGTACTAACAACAATCACAAAAGAATGTAATCTCATTGCATTAAAACAATAATGAAATATAGTTCATAAATAGTTTACATCAAAACTTGATCTTCATGACGTAGAAGATCGGAGACGATGCGAATCAAAAGCTCTTGGGTTTTGTATATCGACCCACTACCCGGACCTATTGGCTCTCTCACTTTCCTTCCTGGAAAGGACTTCGAGCCGCTCTTCACCTCCACACAAGGAAGGGTCTCAGAGCCCACTCTTCACCTCCACACAAGGAAGGGTCTCAGAGCCCACTCTTCAACTCCACACAAGTAAGGGTCTTAGAGCCCGACTAGATCCTCCGATCTAGACATCCCAAATCCCGGGACAATTTACGGCGGAATCCTACCCGGATTCCGACGACCCTCACCGATCGATTTTCCTCACCACAAACTAAACAAAAAATAGAAAATGAGTACAAGGATTAAAAAAAGATGATAAGAAAATGAAGTTCTCCCTCTTGACAACTTCTCCGGTGTGCGATCTACGGTCGGTGCTTGAGATCTTCGTTGGCGAGCAACCGGTCGGTTCACAGTGTCGATGAAGATTCTGGATCGCCGAAGTTTTTCAGTCACGAATAGGAGGGAGAAAGCTTCCTTCAAATTTGAGGCCCCTTATCGGATGGCCCCAAAGGAGTTGGCAGAGTTTCGGACTCAGTTGCAGGAATTAGTTGAGGCGGGTTTTGTTAGACCGAGTTCCTCGCCATGGGGAGCTCCGGTCCTGTTCGTGAAGAAGAAGGATGGGACACTCCGCCTGTGCATCGATTATCGAGCACTAAACAGGCTGACCGTCCGGAATACCTATCCGCTCC
The DNA here is from genome assembly GCA_039513925.1 of Platanthera zijinensis. Taxonomy (NCBI): domain Eukaryota; kingdom Viridiplantae; phylum Streptophyta; class Magnoliopsida; order Asparagales; family Orchidaceae; genus Platanthera; species Platanthera zijinensis. The sequence continues at coordinate 174,889,757 of CM077094.1, read as the reverse complement.
CACGGATAGACGAATTATTCGACCAGCTAGAGGGGGCCCATTATTTCTCGAAGCTGGACTTGAGATCAGGATACTACCAGCTGCGGATCCAGGAGGAGGATATTCCGAAGACGGCCTTTAGTAGCAGATATGGCCTGTATGAGTTCACCGTGATGCCCTATGGGCTCACGAATGCTCCGTCGGCGTTCATGAGTCTCATGAACAGGGTTTTCGAGGCCTACTTGGATGTGTTCGTCATAGTGTTCATAGACGACATCCTGATCTACTCTAGGACGGAGGAGGAGCACACTCGGCATCTGGCACTGACCTTGGAGAGGTTGCGGGAGCATCACCTTTATGCCAAATTCAGCAAGTGTCAGTTCTGGTTGAAGGAGGTGGCCTTCCTAGGCCACATCATCAGCGGAGCCGGGTTATCAGTAGATCCAGCAAAGGTTCGGGCAGTTCGCGATTGGCCGCAGCTGAGGACAGCCACCGATGTACGCAGTTTCTTGGGACTTGCCGGTTACTACCGGAAGTTCGTGGAGGGGTTCTCTCGGATTGCCCTCCCCCTCACATCTTTGACAAAGAAGGAGGCACCTTTTGTTTGGACCCCGCAGTGCCAGGCGGCTTTCCAGGAGCTGAAGGACCGACTCATCTCGGCCCCTATCCTGGCCCTTCCATCCGGAAGGGAGGGATTCCAGGTGTATACCGACGCATCATACCAAGGGATGGGAGCGGTGCTGATGCAGAACGGACATGTCATAGCATATGCCTCCCGCCAGCTGAAGATCCATGAGAGGAACTACCCGGTGCACGACCTCGAGATGGGAGCGGTCGTTTTTGCTCTAAAGGTCTGGCGTCATTACCTTTATGGAGTCCACTGCGATATCTTCTCCGATCACAAGAACTTGAAATACGTGGACACTCAGAAGGAGCTGAATATCAGGCAGAGGCGTTGGGTGGAGTTCTTAGCAGATTATCAGTATGAGATGCACTACCACCCAGGGAAGGCAAACGTGGTGGCCGACGCGTTGAGCCGGAGAGCGGCCACTTCCGAAGCTGGGCCCCAGGTTATGTCTATGGAGCTGGTCCAGTCATTCAGAGACATGCAGATATCCCTAGTGTCCGAGGATGACCCAGATCTGTATAGGGAATATCTGGCATCGATAGTGGCCATTGACGATATTCGGGATCGCATTCGGGACGGACAGAGGACAGATGCGGGGGCAGAGCCGATGTTCCGAGCTTTGGAGGAAGGTTCGACAGGGGATTATTCCCTGAGGGATGGTTTGCTCCACTTCAGAGGCAGAGTATATATACCCGCAGGAGGTCAGATCCGAGAGGATATTTTGACGGAGGCGCATTGCAGCCGGTACTCCGTGCACCCGGGGATCACAAAGATGACCGCTGATCTGAAGAGGACGATGTTTTGGCCGGGCATGAAGAAGGACATTACGTACTTCGTGACCCATTGCGAGGCGTGTCAGTTGGTGAAGGCGGAGTGCAGGAACCCCGCAGGACTATTGCAGCCACTCCCGGTGCCGGAGTGGAAGTTTGACGACATAGCGATGGATTTTATACATGGTCTTCCCCGGTCTCGGACAGGGAACGACTCGATTTGGGTGATTGTCGATCGTTTGACGAAGGTGGCCCGCTTTATACCGATCAAGAAGGATGACTCGGTGGGAGTGCTGGTACGGAAGTTTGTGGAGCAGTATGTCCGATATCATGGCGTGCCCCGGACGATAGTGTCGGACCGCGATGGACGGTTTACATCCAGGGAGTGGCGGTCAGTGCAGGCATATTTGGGCACCCGGTTGACTTTTAGCACGGCCTTCCACCCTCAGACGGACGGGCAGACCGAGCGCACCAACAGGACCTTGGAGGATCTACTACGATTGTGTATACTAGACCGAAGGGAGCCGTGGGAGAAGATGTTACCTTTAGTCGAGTTCTCCTACAATAATAGCTACCAGTCCAGCATCAGGATGGCGCCTTATGAGGCCTTGTATGGAAGGAAATGTAGGACCCCGCTTTCCTGGGTTCAGGACGAGGATCCGAAACTGCTGGGATCGGATTTCGTTGAAGACACCGAGGCTCAGGTGAGGCTGATCAGAGATAGGATGCTGGAGGCGCAGAGCAGACAAGCAAAATACTATGACGCTCGGCATCGTCAGGTGGAGTTCCGGGTAGGAGATCGAGTGTTCTTGAAGATCCGGCCCATGCACGGAGTCTCACGGGTGCGCGGTCGGAGGAAGAAACTCAGCCCTAGGTATATGGGCCCTTACCGGATCCTGGAGCGGATCGGACCCTTAGCCTACAGGCTAGAGTTGCCACCAGAGCTGGCAGCTCTACACGACGTCTTCCACATCTCTTCGCTGAGAAGGGCTCTACTACGCCCGGAGCAGCGGATTTTGACCACAGAAGGGCCGGTCGCTTCAGACCGATCTGTTCACTTGGAGCCGGTTCGGATCGATGACAAAGGAGTGCGGATCTTGCGCCGCAAGAAGATCCCCTTAGTCAAGGTTCTGTGGAGAAATCACGGTCAGGAGGAGCACACCTGGGAACCGCAGGATCTGATGAGGCAAAGATACTCGGAGTTGTTCAGTCAGGTACATCTCACCACCTCTCGGTATACTATAGACTGCCTTCTTGTTTTGGAATGTTAAGGCTAGATAAGGAAAATCTAGGACCTAGGCTTGCGCACTTAATCAGAAAGGTAGGGGCTAATCTTTTGTTTATTGGGGAGATTGTCTTGGTTATCAGACGAACAGTCGCCTGAACCCAATAGAAAGATCGTATGGGATGTTACAAGTTTAATTTATTCCGATAGAAATCCCCATAGGCTCAACCTCAATTTCGGGGACGAAATTTTTGTTTTGTTTATTGGGATTTGTAACATCCCATTTCCGGCTAGACCCCTAGGAGTCGGTTGGTCGAGTCAGAACCCCAGGGAGCACAAAAAAGTGAAAATAAAGCGATCAATTTTTCGGGTCACGGGTTGGTCACGCCCGTGACCGACCCGTCACGCCCGTGACCTGGGCGTGACTACTTCGACGATCGTCGATCTCCACGAGACGATCGCCGAACGTGCTGTCTGGGCATGTCACGCCCGTGACCAAGGTGTCACGCCCGTGACTATGGGCGTGACCCCATCGACGATCGTCGATCGCCGTGAGACGATCGTCGACCTTGCAGCCCGGGCATGTCACGCCCGTGACTTAGCTGTCACGCCCGTGACCTAGGGCGTGACCAGCCTTCGACGATCGTCGATCTCAATTCGACGATCGTCGACCTCGAAATATGCCATTCGGGCCTGTCACGCCCGTGACCCAAGGTGTCACGCCCATGACCATCATCGACGATCGTCGATCTCAGTTCGGCGATCGTCGAACCCAGGATTGACTATTCGGACCTGTCACGCCTGTGACCTACGTGTCACGCCCGTGACATTGGCCGAAATGACGGTTCAGGCCCGAAATTATTCCAACACGCGTGGTATTAAATGCTGGTGTGGGAAGTTACACCAGGATTAACTACCGGCCGTTTTCCTTCTGAAATTTTATAATAAATGAGGAAAAGGTGGTCCAATAGAAAACCGCCAGCTGGACACACCTGTTCAGTTCCGCCGTTTCTTATCCCTTCACCGTAACCGAAATGTTAAGGGGGAAACTTCATGGCCATGATGGTTTTACCCATTCACCTTCCCACTTCCTGAGTTATAAAAGCCCACCTGGACAAGAGGAGAAGGTTACACGCTCAAGTAATCAGAACAGACCTTTGTTCTTGCTGTAGGAGAAGTTCAGCAAACGCCACCACCGCGCCATGGCACCCCGACGCTCTTCTCGCCTTCAATCCGCGAACAAGGTCCTCCTCTACTCCTTCTCTTTCATGGGTAGATCTTAGGATTCTTAGAAAGGAGGTTCGCGCTCAACGGAGCCGGATCCATCTCTCGTTTTCATGGAAAAACCATGAAAAAGAGGTATTTTGAGTTCGCCGGAAACCGCCACCTCCGGCGGCCAAACCACCGCCGACCGCTAGCCATCGCCTCAACGGAGGTGGTGGTGGTGGTGGCTGGCCAGGGAAGTGACCGGACGGCCGGCAACGGATCACGGAAACGTTACAGGAAAAATGGCTTCCTGGTTCTGGTTTCGGGTTCTGAAGAAGATGAACAGTAGATTTAATATATAATACATAGATTATTATATAGTACATAATGGAAAATAGATTATTTGAATGTATTTTTGAGGCTGCAAAACGGGGCACTTAGAGGCCGAATAAAGAAAAATGACCAGACACAAAAGTTGTAGCCCTCGGGGTCTACTTTAATTTAAAATTGATTTTATTCAATTTGGGTGAGTGGTTTGAACACAGCACTCATTTTGGTGGGATCAAGACCTAGGTTAACCAGAAATTAAAATGGTTGCCCACGGTTCATAACATGTCCAAATGACTTGAAATTTGGACTGGAGGTCTATAATATGCATATCGAGAGGCTGTCCAAAAATGAGAATTTTTGGAGAACTTTTGTCTAAAGTTTTTGTAAAAATTTAATAAACAATATAAAATTAATTAGGAGATGAAATTAAGCCCAAACTCCCCCAAATTTTGGGTGGTGGTCCCTGGCATCAATATTAAGATCTGTACAAAATTTCAACTCGATTGGTCGAGTTTTGAATAGGGAATTATCAAGTCCTAAATAGGCCTTGGTGAGGGGTACTTTGGGGAAAAGTACAATTGGAGATGGAGTGGACAAATCTCCTCAAGAGAGGCTGAAGTTGTCGGCCACTGATTTGTTGAGTCTATGTCTACCCTCTTGGGTAACATGGTGTGGCTTAGGGTGGATTTTACCCTAAGAGATTGGCTCAACTCCAACGGGTGGGAGTTTGAGGTTTGTGAAGGACATAGGAGCAACAGCTCTTGTATGCCCTTGAAATTTGGAGGAGAGGAGGAGGATATGATGAAAACCCTCTGGTCGAAATAGTGAAGGAATTAGTGGTAGTTAGGTACCTCGAAAGTTGAGATTTTGGAATAAGATAAACATGTAATATAATTATTTTAAGCACTAAATCTAATCCAAAAATTATGAAACTCGGGAGGAGGGAGTTTTAGGATGTATTAGACTTATGGTAATTTTCTGGAATTTTATGATTAATATATATTATACTTCATGTGTTAAAGAATTATTAGCCCAATTTGTTGTTTCAATTATTTGGAGGCTTTACATTAATTATAATCAGTTAAAATTCTGGATTTAGATCTTGAATAGTAGAACATTGATCCCTGAATTTTTATAGAATTTTATGTTGAGTAAATCTAGTACTTTATTCACAAATGATAGAAAGGGCTTTAATGTTTAAAAAAATTATTATGGATAGAACACTTGCTGGAAAATTAAGAAACTTAGCCAGTGCAAATTTTAGGCCTTAATCTTCATGTCATAAATTATTTAGAATTTTTGGAAGAATATTTTCTGTACTTGATTCATAAACTATAGAAATTAGAGATTATTTCCAAATAGTTTTTCAGGTTATTTTGATGATAGAAAATTATGATACTTAGGATTTAGCCTTCTGAGATAGCCTACTAATTATCATAAATTTGCTGGACATCTTGCATGAATAATTAGGATAGTTCATGTTCAAACCGGTGGCCCTTGAGATTTTCGAGGAATTTAATTAAATGCCAAATAAATTAGGAAAATTTCCATTTTCTGGATTTAGGTTATTTATATCAAGATAAGTCTCCAGTAAATAGTTTAGGGCATTTGGATGAGTAATCGATCATTGCATAACCGGTTCGACTTGTAGCCTAGGTTGGTCTGCATTTAGTAAATTGTGAAATGCAATAGAACATGATCTGATGAAGATATAAAGAGTAGTGAGTAGTGGTGATAGTTAGAGTTAAGAGGTGCTCGGGTTTGGCGAAAGATCGCTTTTCCCGAGGAGTGGAAGGTTTAAAAATCACCCTAGGATAGTCTATCGTAATATGAGAAGGGAATCGGGCTAAGGGAAAACAACCAACAACAATAAGTGCCTTGCGAAAGGGAACTTCGGGCCGTAATGCACCGTCTTGGTTCCTAGTGCCCCTTGAGAGCCCTTCACGGGGTATACCGGGGGCAGTCCTGGGCTAACGTAAACTGTAATAATAAACTGGCAAGAGTAACTTAGTAATTAGGATTGCACCTTTCACAAACACTGTTGGCACAGGAAGATTGATGAGAGCTTCGGCTCGGTTGTTCTGGAGACGGACGGGATGGTCCGGGGAGCTTCGGCTCGGTTTGTTGGAGACGGACGTTTGGTCCGGGGAGCTTCGGCTCGGTTCTGTTTGTTTTGCGATATAAATTGCATGTGCATAAAATAGGAAAAGTTAAGGTGGTGGGTCTTTCGATATCGGGGAGTTCGATTGCACCGACACCGATATCGTTGACTCGGCGGGGTGATTAGCACTCCGCCAACAGAAGTCCGGTGCGCCAGCCGGCAAGAGTACGCAGGCGTCCGCTTAGTGCACCAAGCGTTGAGGCGTACGATAGGTCAGACCAGTGGTGCTTTTACTGGTTTTGAGGTGGGCGAGGCCCAACCCACCGCTTCCGTCTGCCACTACGGAGGTATCCTGGGAGGTAACGGCTCCGAAAGGGGGAACTAAAGGTCTGTGTGCACAGAGTAGGGTGTGTGAGTTGCACTGCATGTTTCATCATACCCACTAGCATGTCATAGCATAATCGATTCATTTAACCCTGACACCTAAAGTATAAGTGGTATGAGACGCTTATACATTAGGACCTGCAAAACGACCCCTTGGTCTATAAGCTTGTGTGGGCAAGTTTATAAATCAAAGGTTAATTTCGATATATAACAACCATTGCCGTTTGATAACCGACACCCCAACGTATAAGTGGTATGGGACACTCTATACGATGGGAGCCTTGCAAAAGATCCCTTTTGCTTATGTGTTCTCGCATAAGTGAAGGTTTAAATTCATTTAATTGCTTTTCTTACTGCTAGACCTATTATAACAATTTATTAACTGCTCACCTAACACAACTTGCTAGAATTAGTTTCCGCTGCCATCTGTTTCATGTTTAATCTCTACCATCATGTCCTTCCCTTTCTTCCTCCCCGCTCGGTACCTAGGAGCCATGGGGGAAGGGGTAGGGGATGATAGGGCTTAGTCTTTATGACTAACGGTTTTCGAACCGCATCATTTAGGGGATCGTGGAGCCCAGCATGGAGGAGCAGCCCCAGAGATCGGTGCGCCTAGAGATGGGGCAGTCTAGCTCCGGAGTTCACACAGCCGGGACCGTGAGTCTCGACCTTGAGTAGTTTACTGTTTCGCTTCCGCATGAGAGACTTGTAGTGAGGACATTTTGTACCGGGCATAAGCCCGTATTTATAGTACTCTGATGTTTCTGTGGACACTCCCTTCGTGGAGTTTTATTATATATATGTGATTTTTATTATTGTGGACTGCATTGCTCTTACTTCAATAATTGTGCTACTTTCTGTGATCGAAATTGGCCGGCAGAATCGGCGCCTTGTGGTGATGACTCTTCGGGACGTGAAGGAGTCACCGCAAAGCGGCGGTTCTGGGCCTAAGACCCCGGGTTTGATAAAGAAAAAAAAAGGGGGTCTTACAGAGGTTATGTCTAGCTTTATTGTATGCGATTGTACTGTTTTTGAGTGTGGTGACAATAGAATCGATATGAACTTTATACTTACTCCTAAAATCATCGAATGTCTCATTCATCTCTTCGATTTCAACTTTATAATTTCTGCATTCAGTACAGTCACTATTTAATGATGAGTTTTGTAGACATAATTTATCGTTTTGTTCCTTTGTAAAACGAAGCTCTTGTTCAAGAACCTTATATTCTCCTTTTAATTCATTATAAGTCATACGAGATGTAGAAATGTTATATAAAGAGCGGTTGGGTGGACAAGTCACATCACAATAGGGTTCTACATTAAGTTGTGCATTTAAAGTTTTGTTTTCTAGTCGTAGGTTTGAATTAATACTTTTCAACTTCTTAATTCTATGTATAACATTTTTTAGAACATGTAATGTAGAGATAGATTTATAAGCTGAAGGAGAATTTGACTTCCTTACAGAGCACTTGGATGAGGCAAAATTTGAACAAAAGGTTCCTCTGTCATCTTCCTCTTGATTTTCCTCGTCCAATGATATGTTTTCATCTTCCATTCCGCTTGATGGGTTTGTACTGTCTTCCTCTAAGAACAAGTCTCCATTTGGTCCTTCACTTGGATCCATAAGAAATTTCTCGGATTCAGCATCTGTATAGGAAGAACTATAAGTATATTCAAGAAATTCTCATACATCATAGGCAGTAGTGAACGTATAAATAAGTTTAAAAATTTCTTGACCAAGCCCACAAAACAAACTATTCATAGCTTTGACATTTATATGACACTCGTGCTTAGTTAATTTATTTGGGGGCTTGGTACAAGTTATGTTCCAAACTTCTATATCCAAAAACATTAGAAATTTCTTCATTAATGTTCTCCACTCGTTATAGTTCACTCCTATAAATAGAGACGGTGCAGACGAATTTTCAGTGTACAATTTTTCATCCCACTGGTCGATTCAAGATTAGGGTTGGCCCTTATTCCCGGTGGTGAAACCGATTTGGAATAACCTGCCTCTGATACCACTTATTGGATCTAGTGACAAACCTTAGAGGGGGGGGGGGTGAATAAGGTTCTACAACGTTAAAATTTTTTTTACTAACTTTTAAGTACTAACAACAATCACAAAAGAATGTAATCTCATTGCATTAAAACAATAATGAAATATAGTTCATAAATAGTTTACATCAAAACTTGATCTTCATGACGTAGAAGATCGGAGACGATGCGAATCAAAAGCTCTTGGGTTTTGTATATCGACCCACTACCCGGACCTATTGGCTCTCTCACTTTCCTTCCTGGAAAGGACTTCGAGCCGCTCTTCACCTCCACACAAGGAAGGGTCTCAGAGCCCACTCTTCACCTCCACACAAGGAAGGGTCTCAGAGCCCACTCTTCAACTCCACACAAGTAAGGGTCTTAGAGCCCGACTAGATCCTCCGATCTAGACATCCCAAATCCCGGGACAATTTACGGCGGAATCCTACCCGGATTCCGACGACCCTCACCGATCGATTTTCCTCACCACAAACTAAACAAAAAATAGAAAATGAGTACAAGGATTAAAAAAAGATGATAAGAAAATGAAGTTCTCCCTCTTGACAACTTCTCCGGTGTGCGATCTACGGTCGGTGCTTGAGATCTTCGTTGGCGAGCAACCGGTCGGTTCACAGTGTCGATGAAGATTCTGGATCGCCGAAGTTTTTCAGTCACGAATAGGAGGGAGAAAGCTTCCTTCAAATTTGATGAAGACAAGTGGAGACGGGCGCAAGGAGGCGGCCAAAATTTAGAGTTCTAAAACCCTTCGTCAAAATTCGTCTAGGAGTCGCCCTAGCAACATGAAACACAGCGGCTTTTATACGTCTTCATGAAAATAGGCTACCGCCAGCGGTAAGACTAGAGTCTATGGTAGTTTCGTGCACTTGTTGTGCCAGCTGTCCTCCAAATCTGGAAAATAATCTTACTAAACAATCTTTTGCCTTTTCATTTGAACTAGCGCCGCGCGATAGAGACTACTGCCGTGCGGTAACATAGGATGTGTCGTTCCTGAAAAGGCAACACCCGTTGGACAAGGATAGCGCCGCACGGTAGGTGCTACCGCCAAAATCTTACCGAGCGCTAGGACAAAATAAATCGTTAAGTTACCGCCTGCGGTACTACAGTCTCCTGGCGGTAGCGCTGAGCTCGACGTTTCTGCCTTCGTAACTCATCGAAGGCCTAGCGCGGCGTGGTAGAGCTAGCGCCGAATCCATCCAGAGCGCTAGGTCCAAATAAATAATCTCGTTAGCGCCTGTGGTAGTTCTAACGCCGGGCGGTAGCCTTCACTCAAAGCTATTGTCTCGACACACTGTTAGTTGGCTAGAGCGGCGCGGTAGAACTAGCTCCAAAACCATCCAGAGCGCTAGGTCCAAATAAATCATCTCGTTAGCGCCTGCGGTAGTACTAACGCCGGGCGGTAGCTTTCATATATACCTTTTTCTTTGCTTGCACCTATCAACCTGCACACTCTATCGACAGACAATATGATCAAATACAACCTGGGAGTTGATATTCTCAAACACAAGGAATGTGAAACCACGGTTCCAACAGTGATATCATCCCAAAAACCTCCATTAAAGAAGATGGATGATGGCAAGACAGTAAACAACTCTCATAAGGCCATATTTGAAGCCATCAAAACTATGCTAGCTATAAAGCAGACATCTGTTGCTGACAAACTGATACCATCAAGAAATCCTATTTACCGCCAAGCCTCGTGCCAATTAATAGCTGAGAGAAATAGGAAGAATTTTGTCATCTTCTTTGTTGAACACAAAAATTCGAATGCTCCATCTATCTCAAAGAATGTTTAGAAGAGAAGATATAACATCCATGAGGGCTAGTGTTATGGCAAGGTGAGCACTTTTCCATAGATTGTTGGCACAACCCTAATGTTCTTAGTGCAAAGAAGAGCTTTCCTGCTAAGGCTATTGTTGGCCAAAATATTTCTTATTATGCTAACAAGAACCTAGGACTCAAGTTTAATTGGGCTCTTAAGGTAAAATGAATCACATTTTGCAGGATAGTTCAAGTACCAATCTCAAACAAATTTTATACTTGGGCAGTGGGTGCTCAAGGCACATAATAGGGACCAGGAGCTTACTGAAGAACTACACTCCTGTGAAGAATGGTCCAAAAATTATCTTTGGAGTCTCAGGCAGATAAGTTACCAAAGGATATGACTGGTCTAGTGTGCCTAATGATGCAGGTTCTGAGCTCAACATAGAAGATTTGTCTATCCATGACAAGCTAAGCTTAATCAGGAGTTCATCTCATGTTGAAGCACGTTGTGAAGACATTCAGCCAGCTGAAAACACATAGGAAATTGATGAAGAGGAACAGTCAACTGAAATAATTCCAAATGGTCATCAAGGTGCTATAAGGATGCCTGTAGCACCCAGGCATATAAGGGACCATCCCAACACCCTCATAATTAGAGAAGCAAGTCAAGGTGTCACCACCAGAAGCAGATTTCATAATGAATCTTTATTCCCGAGCTTCCTGTCTCAGGTGGAGACAAAAAAGATTTGAATATGTCAATCAAGGTGCATTCTAGATCAATGCAATGCAGGAAGAACTTGAACATTTCAAAGATGTAAGGTTTTGAAGTTGGTGTCAAGGCCACAAGGACACAACATCATTGGCACCAAATGGATATACAAAACCCTAAACAAGACTAGACTAGTAACTAAGGGCTACATACAAGAGAAATAGATTGACTTTGATCAAACATTTGTCTCAGTTGCAAGGTTGGAAGTTATTAAGATGTTCTTCGCCGATGCAGCATTCAAGGGATTCAAAATTAACCAGATGAATGTCAAGTCAGCATTCCTAAATGATAATCATAAGGAAGAGGTGTATGAAGAATAGTGTAACGCCCCAAAACTCGGAAATGATCTGGTAGCGTCTTAAGGCCAATCTGGGTCCTAATAAGGGTCACACTGCCTAGGACACAGGCGTATCCAAGGCCGTGTTCTACTACGATTTCGACGATTTTTCGCATGGTCGACAAAATGCATTCGACGATCCTTGGAGGTCGGGAACACAGCCTGGATCACGGACATGTCCAGGGCCATGTCCTGCTCGGGCTATTAGCTTGGCTGTGTCGGGTGAGGAACACGGCCTTGATCATAGGCGTGTTCTGGTCGACACGGGTGTGTCAAGAAACCGTGTCCTGTTCGGGATGTTACCGTTCCTATATCGATTGAGGAACACGCCCCGCAACACGAGCATGTGCTTGTTGACACGAGAGTGTCAAATGTTGACACGGGCGTGTCAAATGTTGACACGGGTATGTCTAAGCCCGTGTCCTGGTCGGGACGCGACAGTTTCTTAAGTTGCTTGAGGCACACGGCCTTGGACACGGGCATGTCACAAGCCGTGTTCGGCCCAAGAAAGTGATTTTAGGTGCGAATCGTGGCCATTTATTTCCTTTAAATGGGATCCAAGGGTCCAGATTTGTCCTTACTATTATAAGGCCGGGAATAGGGGTGAAACCCTCATTTCTCTTTAGGTTTTCTCTTTCTAAAAGTGGTAGAGAGAGGGTAGAGCAAGGAAGAAGGAGAAATCCGGCCGCCGGTGGAGCTTCAGAGCCCCAAAATCGCGAGCCGAGTCTAGATATGTGGAGGCGAGGCCGTTGCGATGCTTTTTCATCCGTCTAGTTTCTTCTCTTCTTCATGGTGCCAAAGCGAACCGCTAGGGTAACGATTCTCTTCTTGGACATGTGAAATACTCTTTCCTCTTTGCATAGGAAGCCCGCTCTCGCGAGTATGCGATGAGTGTGAGGTATTCCTTCGGGTGGACATGAATAGTCCCCGTATTTTACATGTAGAGTCTGGAATCAAAGTACAGACATAGGCATGGTGTGTGAAGCCTACCTGGACAAGGTTGTCTGGATTGGTGATGTTTCATTATGCACGAATAGCCGGAGAAGACTCCGTGCCGATGGTTGTTTTCGGGTTTTTTACGTGGTAGATTGCAACAGGGAGTCTTGGGGATTAACCCCAAGGTGCACCCGAAAATCTGGGCAGAAGCAAAGTTCTGTCATTTTGGTGGCCTAGGAGCAAGCCTGGTATATAGCCGGGCTATGTACTATTGTATGATCGATAATTTGGGACTGGGGGAAACGTGGCCCACGCCGATGGCTAAATTGTCGTGGCGAAGTGAGCAACGGGCAGGTGGAACCCTACCCACTCCATTTGCTTCGGTTAAAGCGACCTAAAGTATATGAGACTTACCGATAATTTGGAGAGCGAGTCTAGGATTCGGCTGAAAGGACTAAATGCTCACGAGGTTTGGCGCCCTGGGGGCGGTGGTGGAGTCACGGAACGGACTGAGTTCGGACCTGGTTCACCGAGTAAGTTCCCTGAGAGCACGACATGTGTGGTCGTGCGGGGCTGCACCTGTGGTGTATTGTGCAAATGTTGTACTTTCACTATAATCGTTGGATTATACTAATGCATTATAGGGAAGGAGCACCGCCACCCCAAGTAAGGGGTGGGGTCGTTATAATTTGGTCAGCTTTAGCTGACCGTTGCTTTTGTTTGCCACCGCTGCGATGGAATGTTGATTGCAGGTGCTGCGGAGCCTAGTGGCAAGTAGCGGGCTGAAGCCCTTGTTGCTGAGCCGGCCCTTGAAGGCCAATGCGAACGTTTACTTGTTATATTCATGTGTGACCGACCTGCGTGCCGATGTTTGGAAGACACTATTTGTTTAAGTAAACTCATGTAAGGCCATAAGGCCAAGTACTTTGTGTATTTGTACGCTCATTCCTACTTTGGGTTCTTAGTGGACATTCATGTTGTGGCTTGGGTTCTTTCTTTGCAACATTTAAAAATACTTCCGCTAGAATGTGCTCTGTGTAGGACGTGTGATATTAGATGGATGGTTTCATTTAGTAACCCTTCGTTCTGTCTATAGTATATGGCGCCGGGCCCCGGCCGGACCTACTGCTATATGCCATGTGACGGATAGGTGTGTTACAATTTGGTATCAGACTACCGATTTTGGTCATGCTTATTTGAATTCGTGGGCGAATTCTTTTAAGGGGTGGTGAGCACATGTATGTACGTCATCGTTATAACATAAAAATAACTCATGAATGTCCACTTTGGAATGAAAATACACTTGTTTCAGGAACCTGAGTGTTCCAATGATTACTTTTAGCAATCTGTTTGTCACCTAATCGAGGGTTTTTGCTACTATAGGTGACTAGGAGCAGTGCTGGACAGTCAGAACATCCGTAATCGGCGGAGAGCAGTGCACCTAATGACGTGCCTGCAACCCCTCCTTCAGCAGAAACTATAAGGCTTGTAGCGGAAGCGGTGTTTGCAATGATAAACGCCCAGACAGCAGGGCAGGTGCAGCACCTGGCCCTTACGATGGAGCAAGAACCGCTTCGAGCGGCAGAGCCTAGAGTTATGGAATGCGTGGCGGTAGAACCTTTGCCGCCAAGAAGAGCGACATAAAGACAACTTAAATATGTGATGGGTTTCAGTCCTCCAGTATTTGCAGGGGCTGGAACCCCAACTCAAGCCGAGGATTGGCTCGCTAGAGTTAAGAGAATCTTGTCAACAACCGAAACAGAGGAATGTTAAAAGACCTCCATAGCCACTTTCCTGCTTGATGGCGAGGCAAGGTTATGGTAGAAAGATCTGGAGCAGCATCACTTAGTTGGGAGACAACTCGCCGACGTCTCGATCGAGGAATTCTCAAGGCTGTTCTTGGCTAGATAACTACCCTCCGCTGAGAGAATTGAGATGGAGAATCAGTTTCTGAGGTTGAAGCAAGGAGTCAGTAGCGTGGATGAGTACCTCCACGAACTCACACGGTTGGGTCGTTACACTGCCTCTACGTTTGGCGATGAGGAGCGTAAGACCAACCGATTCTTTGAGGGTCTGCATGATGATCTGAGGGTACTACTTGTTGGGCCTGCGAAACAAGGTTTCCTAACCTTGGTAAGTTCGGCCCGATCGATGGATAGAGATCTGAAGAGGATCCAAGGGAGCAAAGACTTGGGTGAGCAGAAGACGGAGTTCAAGGTGCCGAACTCCTTAAGGTCTAAGTTCTGTAAGTGGAACAAGAAGGCTAGGACTTCGAGTCCAGCCCCTTCTTCTGGTGGGTCTGGGGCAACCACAGGCCGAGCCCCAGGTGCTTTCTACAACTATGGAAAGCCGGGGCATTTTGCCCGAGAGTGTTGGAGCGGACGTCCAAAGTCTGAGAGGAAGCCTGGAGCAACATACGAGGAAAAGGGGAAGGCGGTGGAGTCAACCGCATCTCACCATGCTCCAGCACAGCCTAAAGTGTAAAATCTTGGCCTTTAGGAGGCCATAAAGCAGACTGACGTGGTGACATGTATGAGTTAATTAAAAGCAGATTAGCTTTATATTTTTCTTACCTTTTGCACATTAGCTTATGACTGCTTGTGCTAGGCTTTATTTTGATTTTTAATTATCCGGCGAGAGCACTGTTCGATACGGGAGCTTCACATTCCTTTTTGTCCGAAGGATTTGTATCGTGCATCGGAGTACCCTCTTTGATGGCAAGGGATAAATCGGATGTGTTGTTGCCTAATGGGTGTTCAATGCGCTCGGATAGAGTTTGTTGCGTAAAGATACGGATTGGGAGTCAAGATTTCAACTTACAAGCGTCACTACTGCCGTTAGTGGAGTTCGACGTGATCTTTGGGATAAACTGGCTCTCGGAGCAGCAGGTATACATAGATTACAACCGTAAGGAGATCAAATTGGGAACAGATCGTGAGACAACATTTGCGGGTATGAAAGGGTCGAGCAAGACTTTGATGTCTGCTCTCCAGGTGGTTAAGGCAGTTCGTGCTGGTGAAAAGCTGTTTCTCACATTAGTGGAGGCTTTGAAGCCTAAGCCTAGTATGGACAGTATCCCAGTTGTGTCTGAGTATCCTGACGTGTTTCCTGACGATCTCCCTAGAGCCCCACCTCAGCGAGAGATCAACTTTACCATTGAGCTAGTGCCAGGTGTCAAACCCGTGTCACGCTCTCCGTATCGGTTAACACCTAAAGAGATGGCGGAACTGAAAGTTCAACTTCAAGAGCTGTTAGAACAAGGTTATGTGTGTCCAAGTTCGTCGTCTTGGAGCGCACCGGTCCTCTTTGTTAAGAAGAAGGACAGAAGCTTACGACTCTGTATTGACTATCGAGAGCTGAATAAGCTAACAAAAAAGAATAAGTATCTGATCCCGAGGATTGATGATTTGTTCGATCAGTTAGTTGGGTCAACAGTGTACTCAAAATTGGATCTTAAATTCGGATACTATCAGTTGAGGATAAGAGAAAGTGACATCCCCAAGACAGCTTTCAGCACGCGGTATGGGCATTATGAGTTTACCGTCATGCCGTTTGGGCTGACTAATGCACCATCCGTGTTTATGGATCTGATGAACAGAACGTTCAAAGAGTACTTGGACCACTTCGTGATAGTCTTTATCGATGATATATTGGTGTACTCACAGTACGAGGAGGATCATTTCAAGCATCTGCATTTGGTGTTGGAGATGTTGATGAACCAACTATATGCTAAATTCTCCAGATGCGAATTCTGGTTATCCTCAGTAACATTCCTTGGTCACACAGTTAGTGGAGAAGGGATTGCGGTAGATCCGGCGAAGATTATTGTGATACGGGAGTGGCCTGTGTTATCTACAGTGGCAGAAATCCGGAGCTTTCTGGGACTTGTCGGCTACTACAGGTGCTTCGTAGAGAATTTCTCGCGGATAACGTTACCCCTCACGACTTTGACAAGGAAAGATCAAAAGTTTGTATGGTCGTCGGAGTGCGCGCAAGCTTTCGAAGAACTGAAAAGTCGGTTGACCACGACGCCTATTCTATGTTTGCCGGTTGGGATCGAAGGATTTGAGATTCACAGTGATGCTTCGGGTAGTGGTTTGGGTTGTGTTCTACTGCAGCATGAGAGAGTGATAGCTTATGACTCACGTCAGTTGAAGGTACACGAGATGAATTATCCGGTCCATGACTTGGAGTTAGCGGCCGTGATATTTGCCCTGAAGCTGTGGAGGCATTACCTATACGGTATGAAGGTCGATATCTATACCGACCACAAGAGCATGAAGTACTTGTTGGATCAAAAGGACCTAAATATGCGGCAGTGGAGGTGGATGGAGTTTCTGGGTGATTACACATTCAAGATACATTATGTGTTTGGGAAAGGCAATACGGTGGCAGATGCATTGAGTCGCAGGGCCCCTGCGCAGGCCAACTGGTTGTCGGTTCATGACAAGCGTTTGATTCGGGATTTGGAGGCATTAGAGATCTCTTGTGTTGACAAGCAGACGAGTGCCGAAGCACAAATGATCTGGACAGAGGTGCAGTATAACCTTGCTGATAGGATTCGGCAGGCTCTGATTTTGGATAGCAACATGAAGCAGATCATGGATGAGGCTTTGGATGGTTCAAATTCCCGATTTGGTGTTGTTGATGGACTGTTATGGAGGACAGTCATCTGTGCGTCCCAAATATGGGTAACCTGTGGGAGGAATTGATGTATGAGGCTCATCATACCAAGTACTCGATTCACCTAGGGAGCACGAAAATGTATTGTGATATGAAAAAGTTATTCTGGTGTCCAGAACTTAAGAAGGACGTGGCACTTTATTTGGTGAAGTGTCAAACGTGCGCCTTGGTGAAGGCGGAGTGCTAGAAGCCCGGAGGTTTCTTGAAGTCCTTACCGATCCCAGAGTGGAAGTTCGACGATATTGCAATGGATTTTGTGCATGGGTTGCCAAGGTCGTAGAAGGAAAACGACGCTATCTAGGTGATCGTAGATCGATTGACGAAAGTGTCACACTTCATTCCGAATAGGAAGGATGATTCAGTGGATAAGCTAGCAAAACTCTATGTAGATAACATTGTTTGACTGCACGGTGTGCCCCACAACATCGTGAGTGACCGAGATGGGCAGTTCACGTCCAATGACTGGAGGTTGGTGCAACAAATATTGGGAACCAAGCCGAGTTTCAACATAGCCTTTCATCCGCAGACGGATGGTCAGACCGAGATGGTCAACAGGACGATGGAGGACATGCTTCACATGTGCGTCTTGGATTTCGGGAAGCGGTGGGAAGATCACATGTACATGGTGGAGTTTGCTTATAACAATAGCTACCAAGCGAGTATTCAAATGTCGCCCTTCGAGGCCCTTTATGGTAGAAAATGTCGCACGTCGTTGTCTTAGTTGGAGACGGGTGTGTCGAAGCTGTACAAATGACAAGAAGTGGAAGGCGCCACTTCGTTGGTACAAATAATTCGAGAACGATTATTGATCGCTCAAGACAGGTAGACTAAATACTATAATGTCAAGCATCAGAACGTTGAGTTCGCTATTGGCGACTGGGTATATTTGAAGATTAAGCCGTTCAAGGGTGTTTCACGGGTACGACGCTTGAAGAAGCTGAGCCCGAGGTACCTTGGACCTTTTGAGATTCTAGAGCGAATTGGTGAAGCGGCTTATCGACTGAATCTATCAGTGGAACTGAGTGGTCTACATGACATATTCAACATATCAGTGTTGCGGAAGGCGGTGCAAGAGCCTTCGCAAGTGATTATGGTCGATCAAGTACCGGTTGATAATGGGTTGATGACGAAGGTCAAGCCCATTCGCATTGAGCACTCTGAAGTCAAGCAACTTCGTAATAAGGACATCAGGATGGTCAAAGTCCGTTGGGATAACTGCGGTTGTGAGGAGCTTTCGTGGGAGCGAGAGCAGACCATGCTTGAGGAGTATCTCGAGCTCTTCTTCTCAGGTACCGTTTAAGTTTGAGTACTTTCTATTCCATAATTTCGGGATGAAATTCATTTAAGGGGGGAGAATTATAATGCCCCAAAACTCAGAAATGATCTCGTAGCGTCTTAAGGCCAATCTAGGTCCTGATAAGGGTCATACGGCCTGGGACACGGGCGTGTCCATAGTCGTGTCCTGCTATAAGTTCGATGATTTTCCGTGTAGCCGATGAAATGCATTCGACGATCCTTGGAGGTTGGGAACACGACCTGAGATACGGGTGTGTCTAGGGCCGTGTCCTGCTCAGGCTATTAGCCGGGCTGTGTCGGGTGAGGAACACGGCCTGGATTATAGGCGTGTTCTGGTCGACACGGGCGTGTCAAAAATCGACACGGGCATGTCGAGAAAGCGTGTCCTATTCGGGATGTTACGGTTCCTGTGTCGATTGAGGAACACGCCCCGCAACATGGGCATGCGCTTGTTGATACGAACATGTGCTTGTTGACACGGGCGTGTCAAATGTTGACACGGGCGTGTCTAAGCCCGTGTCCTAGTCGGGACGCGACGGTTTCTTAAGTTGCTTGAGGCACACGGCCTTGGACACGGGCGTGTCACAAGCCGCTTTCAGCCCAGGAAAGTGATTTTAGGTGTGAATCGTGGCTGTTCATTTCCTTTAAATGGGATCCAAGGGTCCAGATCTGTCCTTGCTGTTATAAGGCCGGGAATAGGGGTGAAACCCTCATTTCTCTTTAGGTTTTCTCTTTCTAAAAGTGGTAGAGAGAGGGGAGAGCAAGGAAGAAGGAGAAGGAGAAATCTGGCCGCCGGTGGAGCTTCGGAGCCCCAAATCGCGAGCCGAGTCCAGATATGTAAAGGCGAGGCCGTTGCGGTGCTTTTCATCAGTCTAGTTTCTTATCTTCTTTATGGTGCCAAAGTGAACCGCTAGGGTAACGATTCTCTTCTTATACACGTTAAATCCTCTTTCCTCTTTGCATAGGAAGCCCGCTCACGCGAGTATGCGGTGAGTGCGAGGTATTCCTTCAGGTGGACATGAATAGTCCCCGTATTTTGCATGTAGAGTCCGGAATCGAAGTACGGACATAGGTATGATGTGTGAATCCTACCCGAACAAGTTGGTCTGGATCGGTGATGTTTCATTATGCATGAATAGTCAGAGAAGACTCAGTGTCATTGGTTGTTTTCGGGTTTTCTATATGGTAGATTGCAACAGGAAGTCTTGGGGATTAACCCCAAGGTGCACCTGGAAATCTGAGCAGAAGCAAAGTTCTGTCGTTTTGGTGGCCTGGGAGCCAGCCTGGTGCATAGCCGGGCTATGTACTATTGTATGATCGATACTTTGGGACTGGGGGAAACTTGGCCCGCGTTGATGGCTAAATTGTCGTGGCGAAGTGAGCAACGGGAAGGTGGAACCCTACCCACTCCATTTGCTTCGGTTAAAGCGACCAAAAGTACATAGGACTTACCGATAATTTGGAGAGCGAGTCTAGGATTTGGCTGAAAGGACTAAATGCTCACGAGGTTTGCCGCCCTGGGGGCGGTGGTGGAGTCGCGGAACGGACTTAGTTCGGACCGGGTTCACCGAGTAAGTGCCCTGAGAGCACGGGGTGTGTGGCCGTGCGGGCCTGCACCTGTGGTGTATTGTGCAAATGTTGTACTTTCACTATAATGGTTGGATTATACTAATGCATTGCAGGGAAGGAGCACCACCACCCCAAGTAAGGGGTGGGGTCATTATAATTTGGTCAGCTTTAGTTGACCGTTGCTTTTGTTTGCCATCACTGCGGTGAAATGTTGATTGCAGGTGCTGCAGAGCCTAGTGGCAAGTAGCGGGCTGAAGCCCTTGTTGTTGAGCCGACCCTTGAAGGCCAATGTGAACGTTTACTTGTTATACTCATGTGTGACCGGCCTGCGTGCCGATGTTTGAAAGACACAATTTGTTTAAGTAAACTCATGTAAGGCCATAAGGCCAAGTACTTTGTGTATTTGTACGTTCATTCATACTTTTGGTTCTTAGTATACATTCATGTTATGGCTTGGGTTCTTTCTTTGCAACATTTAAAAATGTTTCCGCTAGAATGTGTTATGTGTAGGACGTGTGATATTGGATGAATGGTTTCATTTAGTAACCCTTCGGTATGTTTGTAGTATATGACGTCGGGCCCCGGCCGGACCTACTGCTATATGTCATGTGACGGATAGAGTTTTTACAAATAGCACTCGAGTTTTGTTCATCCAACTCTTAAATCTCTTGTCTATTTTTTTAAGAAAGCTTTGTATGGGTTAAAGCAAGCCCCTAGGGCTTGGTATGAAACTCTGTCTAGTTTCCTCATTAAGAATAAGTTCGTAAAGGGGAAGGTAGATATTATATTGTTCTCAAGGAAAATAAAGAGTAAGTGTCTCTTAGTCCAAATTTATGTTGATGACATAATTTTGGGTCTACTGATGACAACCTTTGCAAAAGGTTTGCCAACCTTATGCAAGAGGAGTTTAAAATGAGCAGCATGGGGAGCTCAAGTACTTTCTAGGTGTCTAAGTGAAACTGTCTGATGATGAGATATTCATCTCTCAGACTAAGTATACTAGAGAACTTATTAAGAAGTTTGGAATGGAATCAACCTGTACCATGAAAACTCCCCTGGGGTGAAATATATCCTTGGATAAGGATGTGAACGAGAAAACTTTTGATGAATCCATGTATAGGTGTATCATTGGATCCCTATTATATTTAATTGTTAGTAGACCAGACATTATGTATACAACATGTGTTTGTGATAGGTACCAAGCATGCCCTGAGGAATTTCATTACTCAGCTGCAATGAGGATTTTGAGATACCTCAAGGGCAACCAACATCTTGGCATGTGGTACCCTAGGAACAATGATTTGGAAATAATTGGATTTTCAGATGCAGATTTTGCATGTTACAAAGAGGACAAGAAAAATACAAGTGGTATTTGTCAATTCCTATGAAAGAGATTGATTTCCTGGAGCAGTAAGAAGCAGACAAGTGTGTTCATATCCACTACTGAGTCTGAATACATATCTGCAGAGAGTTGTTATGCATAATTACTGTGGATTCAGCATCAATTGGAGGACTATAACCTCAAGGTGAGTAACCCTTCCTATTTTGTGATTCTTCTAGTACTATTTTCATTGCTAAGAATCTTGTCTCACATAGCAGGACTAAGCACATAAAAATAAGGTATCATTTCATCAGAGAACATGTTGAGAGTGAAGATATATGTCTTGAATTTGTCCCCGCTAACAAGCAAGTAGCAGATATCTTTACAAAGCGACTAGATGAGGCTAAGTTTAATTCATTTAAAATTGAGTTAGGTATGTTAAACATGGAGTAATTTATCCATCACATATCATTTTAGCTATCTAGTTTTAAATTTCTATTATCTGAATATATTCTTGTTAGTTACCACTGATTGATTCATATACATCAATGTATGATTAGCTAGTAGAACATTATTTTGTTCAATAATTTCAATCTCTGTTAACTGATAGAAAACTCATGTTTAATAGCAAATTAGATAGTCAACCTTAACTGATTACTCTCACTATGTGACATTGACTTGCTGAGAACATTGGCTAAGAAATCTAGCTAAAAAAACAAGGTTAGAAGCCTAACTATGATGACTAGTTGAGACAAGCATAGCTATATCATGGTATCCGCTGAGAAAATACTCGGTGATATATCTCCCTGTATCAAGGATACCGCTGAGACGGGATGCTATGTTAAAAGATAATCAATCTCAGTCATTAGATTAACTCTTTATGAACAGTCTCAAGTTGTTGGCGCTTCAATTCCGAATCAATTCAATTAAACAAATGCGAAATTAAAATACTATATAAAGCTAACCGAGAACTTAAACACTAAACCCTAGAAAGTCGTCGACAATCCTCCATTTTTCTCAGCTTCTTAGTGTCTAAGATCTCAGATCAAATGACTCTAAAATCAACTAAGATACTTCACGATGGGTATGAAGTCATAAGAAATAGATTCCAACAGGCTCCTCAAGAGATTAAAGTAGTAATTGGCATGTTACTAGTTGTCGGCCTAGAATTTCTATTGTTAGAACCAACAATAATTGTGAAAGATGATGTGTTAGAGTTGTATTCCAATGCACACCTCTCCACATCAAAGACCAAAATCAAGAACAAAGTAGAAGTAAAATAAAGATAAACCCTAAAAGGTTGGGCAAGACCCTTCAGCTGCCTTCTGTTGACAGTGAAGAAGAAGATGAGGTATCTGCCCAGGATATTGAGCAAACCCTTGTATGGTGTGGATACAATGGAGAAAGATACGAGTCATTAAAGAGAAAATGATTCAACCAAAGAGGCAAACTCCTAGTTGATATCATTGGGAAAGATATACTATGTAAGACAGATTCCCATGATAGCATTTCAAGCCTATGTTTGAAATTATTACAAGAGTATTTCTGTAGAAAAGAACTGATTGGACTATGACAGTATTTCAAAAGGTGATTGCTTGCCTAAAGGTTCCAAACCTAGGCAGAATTCTGTCCATATTCCTGATGAATGCTTACCCAGAGAATTTCAACAAGACTCAAGGAGTAAAAATTCAATATATTAAGAAGATAGATGTAAAGATTCTGAAAAGGTTCACCAGTGTTAGGCCAAAGAGCCAAGCTGTCCATACAAAGGACAAGAAAAGGACAAAGAAAAAGAAAATAGCTGAAGAAAGTTCTTCTGGTTCTGATTCTGGAAATCAGACTGTTGGTAACAACACAACTATTTTTGAAAATGATCTATCTTCATCTAAAGAAGAAGATTTTGTTGTTTAAGATCAAGGAATTTAGATGAGTGGCAATATCTTTACTCAAGAGTCAGAGAGAAATACAGAAGATAGATGAGAAATTCCCAGAGATCAAGCATGGATGATGCCCCAATTGAAGGGGAGATGAATCATTTACCTGAGAATCTGCAAGGAGAAATTGATAGAATAATTGATAATCTACAAGAAAGAATTGGTCAAATCCCAGATGAGTCACAAGTCTTGATTCAGGAAAATACTAATGCTCCAGTTGAGGGGGAGCAAGAGGTGATGATCACAGAGGATAACTTGGTAAATCCTCTTGAACAATTTTTAAACATAGATGAACATGTTGAGGGGGTTCTTCACACTGAAGTCTCTTCTCAAGAATAAGAAGTACCAATCTCTCAAGTAGCTAGACATCCACTCCAGTTGAGTCGGATGGTCAAGAAGACCAAGCGAAGAGTTTTGATCTTGCTGATATTCAACCAATACAGATGCCCCAACATCTACCTTCTACTAGCAATGTAGAGAGTTCAATCATTACTTCACTCAAAGCTCTCATTGATGAGCAAACAACATCACTGAAGAGCTACATTGATGAACCTATTCAAGGACTAAAAGCTGACCGTATGTCAGAGGTGCAGAAGGTTAAAACTGAGCTAAATAGTGATATTAAGATTTTGAGAGATGATACTGCACACATCAACCAGCAGATCACAAGATGGTTTGACATGGCAGCAAGCACTATCAAGCAGAATGTTATAATTCTCAGGTCAATGGATGATAACCTTAAGGAGTCTGCCCTTGACCTCCATAGTATAAAAAACTATGTCAGTCAAACAGATGAAGTCATAAGACAGGGAATGGATCACATAGAAGAGTATATTTTCTCCACTCAGATAAGGGTGACTGAACTCGACATTGAGAACAGGGACATTTTTATGTAAGATTTGAAAAATATTTTCCAAACAGTGTCCAGTAGGCTTGAAGCCAACACTCTTCATTTGGAAAATAGAATTAATGAAGAAGCTAGAAAGGGGGAGGGCAATGCAGTACAATACCTTAAGGTTCTTCAGGGAATAAGGGTTGCCTTACATTTACCCCTGCCAGATCGTAAAAGGCTCGAAGATTTTGATTTCCAAGCACAAGCCAAAGTGGCTTAGGATGCTCGGTTGGCTGAGAGAAGAAGGAGAGATGTCCTGATGCTTCATGAGGAGTTCATGGCTAAAAGAAGGGAAAAAATTGTTGATGATCCTGACTTTGAATATTGGAGTGAAGGATTTGATAACATCATCATAAATGATTGGATTAATCATGGGAAACTCTTGAAGAACATTGACAGTGTCTATTCTAGTGAAGAATCAAATACTTGGAGAGGAATTCTCTAAGGGAAAGGGTAAACAAAGAAAATTTGGTACACAGGAACAATCCAAGAAGAATACCCTCAATGTACCTTCCCAAGACATTCTTGTTCTTCAAGAGACAAGACAACAAAGATAAACAGGCTGAAATGTTAGCTACTGCACAAGGTGAAGGCTCATGCTCTACTTCCAAGAAGATAAAAACTAATACAGCAAGATAGCCAGTGGACTAACACTCTATGAATTCTGCAACTTCATTAAAACTGAAATAAAATTATGTATCTTGTTTGAACTCTTATGGTTACATAGCTAAATCTATAAGGCCCTCATGTTTTGTTGTTCACTTAGTTGATATGTTTTGATTTGTTGTTCACTTACATGTTGTATGTGGTGACATAATCGTATTGATATCTTATTGTCAAAAGTTTGATTTATTGGTTAATGTTACTCATCATTGTAAGATGTTTTGCCTTTTTCAAATAGGAAGAGATTATTGGGAAGATTGCCCTCAATCTTCCAAGATTTGAAGTGGCATCACTACCTCTGCTAAGAACATATAGTATTTGATGCATATCCATTTTATGAGCATGCAAGGTACTTGGTATTTACTCAAAGATATTGGTCAAAACAAAGCAGAACTATACAACTGAGACAGCTTATAGTTCTTAGCTATATCTATAAGACAATGAGAAGAATGCAAAAACCACTGAGAGTCACATATCTGCGTCAAGGGAAATACCATTGAGAATGAATGATCTTCTCAGCGATATAATTGAGAAGATTCAAATATATCCGCTGAAAGTCGCAGGTTTCAGCACCAGGTCTAATGCCGCTGAGAATGAAGTCAGTACTCAGCAGTACAGCTGACAAGACTCAAATAATATCGTTGAGCCAATACTGATTAGCAGAAGTTAAAATTGGCATTGGCACTGAAAGCAGGAATAAACTATTTTATTCATGTTCATGCTTTAAGAAGACGTTTCCCGAGGCCGTTGCAAATTGTCAGAGTATAAAGAGGAACTTCTAGGGCAATGGAACAGTGTCGTTACACAAAACCTAATTTCAAGAAAGAGCTTGACAACGCTTAAATAAAAAAAGATAGATCTTACTGAAGGCGTTTAGAAGAAAAAGTGGAGTCAATTCTGTGACTCAAGATTGATCTTCTTCCATCTGCAAAAAGAAGAAGAAGATCAAGGTTGAGCTTGCCCTAACATGTGTAAAACCTAAAGATCATTTAGTCAAAGACCAACAGAAGGGCTCCAGATCTTGCCATCAAAGCAAGAACAACATAAGATCTCAATCTTCAAGGTCTAACTATAAATTAGACTCTGAGAAAACACTATAAATTCTGTGTTGTGATCTGTGTTTGGTTTGTTGTGCTTAATGTTGCTTAAACTTAAAAGAGATCAAAACTTTCAAGAACACCTATTCACCCCCCTCCCTTTAGGTGATTTAGACTACCCATAATCTTTCATCTACAATTCATGAAAAATAGAGAGAGAGTGGGAGAGGGAGGGTTAGAGAGGGAGGTAGAGAGCAGGAGCTAGGCTCCTGAGTAGGATGTGGAAGATATGGGTATCACTCATTATTTGGAGAACTTCTATAAAAAATATTAGTATTCTTTGTTTTTTGCATTTTCTTTATAGCATAGATTTATTATAATTTTTATTTTGTTTTTTTCCATAATATATTTGTGTTAAATATGTGTGATTTATAAAGAAATTTTTTTTCTCTTCTTCCCTTTCTTCATTAGTGCTGTGGATTGCTCGAGACTCCTTGTACACCGAGACTTCTGAACCGTCTTATCCCGCTGAGCAGTCGAGCGTGCAAACAGTCTAAGTTTCAGTGGGTTGTGAGAGAGATACTTGATTATGTGAAAAACCCGCAATCAGGGTGAAAAACTACGTGGTCGGTTCGGTGGTGCCGACCTAACTTCCACTATTCTAGAGTTTATTACATGGCTTTTCGGATGGAGGCGAGGGTGACATGCTGCTCCTCGTAACACTTGCAGAGATGAGAGAAGGAAAGTTCTGGGAGCGACATGCTTCCGTGCTCTTCTGGCAATCTTGCTCCCTTTGCTCAAAGGGGAGTGGGAAAATTTTGTCATCTCGACGGGTCTGGCATGATGACAATGTGTGAACTTATCCCTGACTTCCAAGCCTTGTAAACGACAGGAGGATGTGTGCGACCAACATGTGTCTGTGTGCTTCCCAGCGCTTGTCTTGTTTTCGGGCCAACTCTGTTTGACTTGACAATCATTTGCAGAGTTCCTTGGGAGCGATCTTTGGTGAAAGTCTTGTAGAGAGATAGAAAGGAGAGAGAGTGTGTGTATAGAGAGAGAGAGATATTGAAGGAGTTTAGGAAATCGGAAAAAGATCTCAATGAAGTAGAAATCTAGTCTATTTATAGATTTTTGCGGGGGCGGTCCGATAATTTTGCCTGATAACTATCGGGCTATCAAATAGGAGCGCTAGATTTTGAGCATGTGGATCGCCATTTATAGGGAAATGATGATACCACTCTTGGCCCAAGAGAGGGCCCGCCCGTGAGGAGGGGCGGCCCGCAGCTAGCGGCCAAGGCGGTGATCACCCCTTCCTTATCCGGCGAGCGGCCGGGAGGGGGCGTCTACCCTTGGTGATGCCGTCCAGGGGCGCCCAATGCTTGGGTGGCTATGGGGCGGCCACCCCCTTGAGGGCGGCCACGACCGAGGCCGGCCGGCCCCTTGCGTGGTCATCCACGACCGAGGCCGGTAGACCTCTTGCGGGGTCGACCGCGGTCGAGAACGGCCTTGGGGCTACCGGACCTTATGAGGTCGGCCGCGTCTGAGACTTCCAGCACCAAGCGGCTGACCCTTGCGGGGCCGGTCGCGGCCGCCCATGCTGGGTGGATGATTGAGCGGTCGATCCCTGCGGGGCCGGCCACGGCCGAGGCAGCCCATGTCGGGCGGTCGAAGGGCGACCAGCCCTTGTGGGGCCAGCCATAGTCGAGGCTGCTTGCGCCGGCCAGCGAGCGGGTGAGGTTGGCCTTTGCGGGGCCGGCCGTGGACGAGAAGGGCGCGACCAACCCTTGTGGGGTAGCTGCGACCCAAAGCCATCAAAGATAAGAGCCAAAGCGATTTGAGTGTGAGGGCTTTCATCCTTCAACAGATTTCTGATCCTTTTGGCAGAAACGAATGAAAGAGCTCGGAAAGTGGCAGTCGCAGTGGGAAAGGTACGTCAGGTATGGAGGTAGGTGATGTGGAGAAGATTGATGCCCAAAGCCGCACGTGTGAACGGGGTGCGCACCCGCCTGTATTGAGGTTGCGTGCGGGGGAACCCCGACGGGCGCGGGCAGTGCGCGATGGAATCATGCGCGCAACCCGCGTGCGGGTCACACATGCGCATTGTGCAGTACAGGGCATGCTCACACACACTATTCGCACGAGGTTCCCCCTGCGCGTGAGAGAGTGGACCGCACCTGTGTGCACTGTGCGTGCTAGGCACTCCCACGTGTTCCCGGGCGGGGAGCACCCGCGTGCCCCCATTTGCGCAGGGCACTCCTGCGCACGCGCAGAGTGCTCCTGCGCACGAGCAGAGTGCTCCTACGCACGCAGGGGGCTCTCCCGCGCGCGCAGGACGCTCCCACGCGTGCTCGGGATGGGCGCACCCGAGTGAATTGTGTGCACGGGCCGCTCCTACGCGCTCCCGCACGATTCGTCAGTGCGGGGCTCACCCACACACTATGTGTGTGCACAGGTTACACTCGCAAGCTATACGCGCGCGTGGGATGCCCTTGCGTGCACTCGTGGGGCGTGTCTGCATGCCATATGTGCGCTCGCGCGGGTCACTTTGCATGTGTTGTATGTGCGATCTGCGCCTATGCGCTATGTGTGTGCAAGCTGCGATAATGGCTTTGTGCCTTCCTGAGTCTCCTTCGATCTTGGAGTTCGGGGAGTTCGGGTGCTCTGCGCTTCGTCTTCCCTTTGCGGGCTTTGACGGTGCTTCAGGTAATCCTTTGCTCACTTTTTGGTTTATCCATTTACCAAATTGAAGTATTTCCCTGCTTAGGTTTCTAGGCGATTCGCCCAAGGTCAGCCTATGTGGATGTGTTCCACTCTTACTGTGGAGTAAGTTGCCTCGTGGAGGGGGCCCTCCAACATTCCCTCCAATCTTGAGATTGGGATTCTGAATGTCGAGCAGCGGGTGTAGAATCCCCCAGTGGGGTGGATGACAATGTGCGAGTCGTCGCTGAGGGTCGGGCTCCGCCTGCCACCGTGTGATGAGATTTTAGAGATCTTGAAACATTGCGAAGTTTCAGCATCACAATTCACTCCTCTCTCCATGACTCGTATCATGGGTCTCATAGCCTTCTACTAGGAGCATGGTTCGAGGTTCTTGCTAGATCTCTTTAGAGAATTGCGTGACGTTCGTGCTGATCACGGGGATCATATTGAAGTACACAACAACAAGACTTGATTGGTGTTTGAGAGCTGGGTTGACAGATGCCATGAGAATACATTGTATGGATACGTCCGGAACTGCTGGGAGTGGACTGAGCTGTGGAGCGCCCTTCCCAATCGATGTCGTCGGGTGAAAGGGCGCGAGCACGATTTTACGCTTGTGTTGGGATTTTGTGAGCCTCATGAACTAGAGAATCAACTCTTCAGCATCTCTTTATTCGTGGAGGAGAAGTATCTGTTGTTATGCGGCCTTTCTGTTGACCCAAAGCGTTTTTCCGTTGTATCCTCGGTTCGTGATCAGAAGAGGAAGCTGATATTTTAAAGCTGTGGTGGCTTGGATCCCGAACGTATCCACTATACACCATTGAAGGGACGCTTAGAGGTAGTGGCTCCTTGTAGCTCTAGGGTTGACGGGGCTCTGTCATAAGATTCAGACCTTGAGGTATTGGGATCCTCTGCCCCCATATCCCCCACGAGGAGCCTCCCGCTCTGTCTCAATCGAAGGGAAAGTGTGTTTCCTCCTCCTTGGCGGCGATGAATACTGTGGTAATTAGATTATTCAATGCTAACCTGATTTGTTGTTTCTGGCTTAACTCTTCATAGCTCCCCTTTTTTGCAGATTGGCGTTCAGGCTCAGATTTACCTTACTTGGAATGATCATTACGTTAGTCTGAAAGAAGAGTACTTATCTCTACAGGGAAAGATTTGGGATGTGAAAGGTTCCCTTTCTGATTTGAGAGGGAGGTGGGATTGCGATGCCTCTCTCTTTAAGTAGGCTAAGTCTGAGTGGAAGACTGAGATGGCTTAGTTGCATGAGAAGATCCAGGCGGGGAAATCTTCGATGGAGAAGATGACCAATCTTTTAGAGAGTTCGTAGGGGGAGGTATCCCACTTGTGGTCTGAGGTAGAGCGTCTTTCATTGGAGGAGCGCCTTGACAACCTGAATGAGGTCGAAGTAGCGAAGTACAAAGACTCTATTGACTTCAAGTAAGATCATTGTCAGCTTTTCTAGGATATTTGTGATGAGATCTGGACAAAGGAAGTGGATCCCGAGTTGGCTGACATACGAGAGGTGGCGTTCTGCCGTGGGATGGAGAAGACACTTTGGATGGTATCTCAGAAGCGTGAATGTGACGTTGTTGATCTTGGCTTTGCTAATCTTTCTGAGAATGAGCATGTCGAGTTTGATGTGGATGAAGAGGAGCAGGATCCTTAGTTTGTTGTGTCTGACATGGTCTTGTACATTTGTTGCATTGGTGGCATTCTTGTTTTTTGCGAGCTTCTCTCTTTGTGTAGTTTGTTGATGGCTCTATGTGTTTACTTGTAATGCTTGTTGTCTTGCCTTTTGTAGTTGTCTTTGGCACACTCCCTCGGAGTTTGAGGTTGGGGATTGAGCCCTTTAGGTTTTGTGACCTACTATCAAAGCTAAGGGCGAACCCTTCTAGCCGACTAGTGAGAGGTCCACCTTTTTGAGTCTCGGGATGTTGTTGAAGATTGTGGTGAAGGACACACCTTCGAACCTAGGGAATCACAAGGAGGGGGGGGGGGCAGGCCCTGGTGACGTCATGACCTACTGTGGCGGATAAGGGTGAAACCTTTGATCGGCGATAGTGAGAGGTCGCTGGGACGTGGTCCTAGTGAGACGGTGAAGTTCGGGCACTTCGAACCGCTGACGAATCCGAGGGGGGTGTCCCTGGTGGCACTGTGACGGATAAGGGTGAAACCTTTAATCTGTTGGAGTTACCATGGTGATCTAGAAGTGGTCAAACATGTAATCTCACTGCCAACGCGATATGAGCCTGCAGGGTCGCACATAAGAGCATGTGGAGAAATTAGAAGATTGACTGTGTTGGTAAATGTTACCAATCACCATAGATATGGGGTCTGGCAAATGTTGCCAAGAAGGTTCGTTGAAAATCATCGAGAATGAGTCGTCGAGAATGTCTCGTCGACTGAGTCTAGATCGTCGAGAATGTCTCGACGACTAAGACTAGGACTACGACCAAGTCAGGATCGTCGAGATAGAGTCGTCGAGATTGTCTCGACGACTACGGGAAAGTCGCCGAGTATGACTCGCCGACTAAGGCCTCGATTCTCGACGATTCTGTCAGGTCATTCTCGCCGACTGATTCTCGCCGATCCTATGTGATTCTCGCCGATTGATTCTCACCGAATCTGCTGGATGATTCTTACCGATTCTGGATCCATAATTATCTGGGTGGTCTGCGGATAGCGGTATTCCTAAGTCTATTTATGCTTTGGGTATAAATAGACTCTTAGGGTTTTGGAAAAAGGAATGAATCGGGTTTTTCTCCTTTGACCGAATCGAAGCCGACGGAATCGTTCCGCCGCTCGTTCGCTCCGCCGAATCCCGAATCCCGCCGGGCGGAAGAGTTCCGCCGCCGGAATCGCTCCGCCGACCTCCTCCTCTCCGGCGATAGTCGCTGGTGCTGCCCTTCCTGGCACGGACCTAGCAGTCCGTGGAAGTGCGGAGGTGCGGTCGTTCTTCTACCCGACCCTTCGTGTGACGAAGCTCGGGAGTTCTCCTGCTCGTGTGGATTTTTGCAGAGACGTGGATATTATTCCACATACAACTCGCCACCGACAGCACTCAATATTCGGAGCATCTCCGTTGAGTTGTGACTCAACGCCACTAAGGTAATTTTTGCCTAGTTATGTGTTTACTTCTTGATACAACGATCATGGCCAGATCCAGTTCTCTTGGGCTATTCTCGTACTTTTCTTTTCCGCTGCGTGCACAAAGTGTTGTGCCAACCCTCACGAGAAACCCCAACAGTGGTATCAGAGGGAGGTTGCGGCCATGATTATTGTATTGGAAGTTAGCTTATTCCAGTACGTGTAAACCTAGGGATTTAGAAACGTTCTAAATGTCTAGATTTAGTCTTGGTTCACCGCCAAGAACGTCTGGGATTTTGTGGTTATTTCTAATTGTTAGAAACTGTTGTCTCCTTAGCAGTAACCATCCCTCGAGATTGTTTTGGATTTTGAATCCAACAAAGAGAGATGAGCTTGTCTACTGCTTTAAGTTGAGTTGCCTTTGCCTTTGTCCAATGCATGTAAATCTGAAGATTTGGAACAGTCCGGATGTTCAGATTTAGCCCTTTGCTCTATCAAATGTTGATAGTGTCTTGTTGTGCACATAAGGGATGCATGAGGATTCTAGAAATGTTTTATTTTATTTAGATGTGCACATTGATCAAATGTTGATCGTGGTTAATTGTTAACATACTATCAAAATTTAAATCCCTTCATCAAACATTAAGTGTTCGGATGCCTTCCGATGGATGACACTCTTCCTGCCTCGATCGATGAAGTGTGGGCTTGCCAAAGCAAGGTGCATTAATCTATCTTGGTAAGGGTGCGAGCGGATAATTGTGGTATCCCACTGTCGACATCGGGCCCCACTTAACTAGGTGACCTCAAAGGTTGAGCGCCTAGAGGCATAGGGTTGGCATGCACCATATGATGGATGCGAATAAAGAGTTATTCACCAACCATACAAGAATTGCATGAGGATGCAATTGGCAAGCGTTGCCTACCTAAATAACTACATCGTGAGAGGAAAGCCAAAGCTGACTCATTGTGTTGGTGAAATACGGATCTTGTCCACTAAGAGAGTAGCTCGCATGAACTCTCCGAATTGATAGTGAGGGCTATTAGTTCGAATAAAATAGTGGGAGTTTTAATTAGAGTCCAAATTAAAATAAATTGTATTTTGAAACTTTGGTACTGATTTTATTCTGCATGAATTCTTGTAGAATTCCATGGCAAGTGGTTCACACTCCACTTTATCTCTGAGAGCCATCCTTGAGAAGGATAAGCTCAATGGGACTAACTACATGGACTGGTATAGGAGCTTGAGAATTGTTCTCAGGCAAGAGAGAAAGCTCTATGTCTTGGAAGAAGAATCCCCCGAGGTGCCGACCGGGAATTCTTCCCGTGCTGATAAGGATGCTTACAAGAAGTATACCGATGATGCTTTAGACATCGAATGCCTCATGCTTGCCACCATGAACTCTGAGCTCCAAAGGCAACATGAGAACATGGGGTGCAAGGAGATTGACGAGCATCTCAAGAAAATATTTCAAGGGCAGGCTCGTCAAGAGAGGTTCGACGTCACGAAAGCGTTGTTTCAGTGCAAGATGGGAGTTCGAGACTCAGTAGGGACTCACGTACTCAAGATGATTGGGTATATAGAGAACCTTGAAAGGCTGGGTTTTCCTCTGGGTCAAGAGTTGGCCACAGATCTGATCCTGCAATCGTTGCCGGACAGCTACGAGCAGTTTGTCTTGAACTATAACATGAATGAAATAGACAAGACACTGCCCGAACTCCTAGGCATGTTGAGAACTGCCGAAATCAATATGAAGAAGGCCAAGCCTGCCAGCCCCATACTGATGGTGCATAAGGGCAAGGGCAAGGCCAAGGGCTTCAAGAAGACGAAGGTGGGACCTAAGTCACATCTTGAGCCCAAGTCTTCCGCACTGAAGAAGAAGAAAAGCACGGTGAAGGAAGGGAAATGCCACCACTGTGGCAAGGCTGGTCATTGGAGGAGGAACTGTCCTTCTTATATTGAGGGTCTGCAGAAAATGAAGGGAGGTATGACTTCCGCTTCAGATATTTATGTTATAGAGATAAACCTTTCTGCTCCTTCATCTTGGGTATTGGATACCGGATGTGGTTCTCACATTTGTACAAATGTGCAGGAACTGGAAAGGAGAAGATTGTTGAGTAAAGGGGAGGTGGACCTGCGTGTCGGCAATGGAGCAAGAGTTGCTGCTGTAGCCGTAGGGGTTTACCGTCTTTCTTTGCCCAGTGGGCTAGTAATAGAACTTGATAATTGTTATTTTGTTGTGGCCATAACTAGAAACATTATATCTATTTCATGTCTGGACATGATTGGATTTTCTTTTATAATTAAGAACAACTGTTGTTCCATATTTAAGAATGATGTTTGTTATGCTGTAGCCCAACTGTTTAATGGTCTTTATGTTTTGAACTTAGACCATATGATCTATAATGTAGAAAATAATAAAAGACTAAGAACAATTGACTCAAACCCTACGTATCTCTGGCATTATCGTTTGGGCCATATAAACGAGAAGCGCATATCCAAGCTCCATAAGGATGGACTTTTGGACTCATTTGATTATGAATCATTTGAGCGATGCGAATCTTGTTTGTTAGGCAAAATGACAAAAGCTCCTTTCACTGGTTATACTGAGAGGGCTGAGGATCTCTTGGGTGTTGTACATAGTGATGTATGCGGACCCATGAGTTCCATGGCTAGAGGTGGGTATTTCTACTTTGTTACATTTACTGATGATTTCAGTAGATACGGATATGTGTATCTTATGAAGTGCAAATCCGAGACCTTTGAAAAGTTCAAAGAGTTCAAAAATGAAGTAGAGAACCAGTTGGGTAAAAGGGTTAAAGCACTCCGATCTGATCGAGGTGGCGAATACCTGAGTCATGAGTTCCGTGATCATCTGAAAGAGTGTGGTATTGTATCACAGCTCACTCCACCTAGAACACCACAGCACAATGGTGTGTCTGAGAGGAGAAATCGTACTCTGTTAGACATGGTACGTTCGATGATGAGTCATGCAGACTTGCCTGTTTCCTTTTGGGGTTTTGCTTTAGAGACTGCTGCAATGACATTGAATCGCGCTCCAATGAAAACGGTTCTGAAGACACCATATGAGATATGGACTGGGAAGCGTCCTAGTATGTCGTTCATTAAAATTTGGGGCTGTGAGGCATACGTGCGACGTCAAATGCCTGACAAGCTGGAACCCAAATCAGATAAATGTTATCTGGTGGGATATCCTAAGGAAACGAAAGGGTATTACTTTTACCTGCCGTCTGAGGGCAAAGTGTTTGTCGCAAGGACTGGCGTCTTTTTGGAGAAAGAGTTCTTATCTAGAAAGACTGAAAAGGTAGAGCTTGAAGAAGTTCAAGACCCACAGGTAGTGAATGAACCGAAATTGGATTCTGAGACAGGACTACAAGATGTTGTAGCTAGAGAACCTGCTCAAGAAGCACAAGTCCTACGTAGATCTGGTAGACCGAGGTTTGAGCCTGAGAGATATGGATTTCTCATGTCTCAAATAGGTAATGTGTTGCTTATGGATCATGATGATGAGCCAACAACCTACCAAGAGGCTATGAATGGACCGGACTCCGACAAATGGCTTGAGGCTATGAAATCCGAAATGGATTCCATGTACGCAAACCAAGTTTGGAACTTGGTGGAACCACCTGAAGGGGTACGACCCATAGGGTGCAAGTGGGTCTTCAAGAAGAAGACCGACATGGATGGGAATGTACAGACATTCAAAGGGTGACTGGTGGCTAAGGGTTTTAGACAAATTCATGGTATTGACTATGATGAAACCTTTTCCCCTGTTGCCATGGTAAAGTCCATAAGGATATTGCTTGCTATTGCTGCGTATTATGACTACGAGATCTGGCAGATGGATGTCAAAACGGCTTTCCTTAATGGAAACCTCCTTGAGGAAGTGTATATGACACAACCCGAGGGTTTTGTATCCCCAAATGAAGCCACTAAAATATGCAAGCTGAACAAGTCCATCTATGGACTGAAACAGACCTCTCGAAGTTGGAATCTTCGTTTTGATGAGAAAATCAAAGAGTTTGGTTTCATCAAGAATGAAGATGAGCCTTGTGTTTATAAGCGAATCAGTGGGAGCGTTGTTGTCTTCCTGATATTGTATGTAGATGACATACTGTTGATTGGGAATGACATTCCTACCCTGAAAGTTGTTAAGAACAACCTAGGGAACTGCTTTTCTATGAAGGATTTGGGTGAAGCGACTTATATACTAGGTATTAAAATCTATAGAGATAGATCAAAGAAGTTACTGGGTTTGACCCAGAGCACATACTACAAAAAGGTGTTGAAGCGGTTCAACATGCTTGAGTCCAAGAAAGGATTTTTGCCCATGTCTCATGGTGTGAATCTCTCTAA
Organism: Platanthera zijinensis; assembly: GCA_039513925.1. Taxonomy (NCBI): domain Eukaryota; kingdom Viridiplantae; phylum Streptophyta; class Magnoliopsida; order Asparagales; family Orchidaceae; genus Platanthera; species Platanthera zijinensis. Next base: position 174,853,710 of record CM077094.1, on the reverse strand, counting down.
GGACCAGTGTCCAAAATCTTGTGAAGATAAGGACCGCATGAAGTTGATTCCATATGCTTCGGCAATTGGATCAATCATGTACGCGATGTTGTGTACTCGACCCGATGTCTCCTTTGCTTTGAGCATGACTAGCAGGTATCAGTCAGATCCCGGTGAGTGTCACTGGATTGCAGTCAAGAATATCCTGAAGTACTTGAGAAGGACTAAGGATGTGTTCTTGGTGTATGGTGGAGAGGAAGAGCTCGTTGTAAGTGGTTACACGGATGCTAGCTTCCAAACTGATAGGGACGATTCAAAGTCTCAGTCAGGGTTTGTGTTTTGCCTGAATGGAGGAGCTGTGAGCTGGAAGAGTTCCAAGCAAGAGACAGTTGCTGATTCTATAACGGAAGCCGAGTATATCGCTGCAGCTAATGCAGCGAAGGAGGCTGTATGGATTAGGAAATTCATCGGCGAGCTTGATGTAGTTCCTAGCATTGTTGGTCCCGTAGTTCTCTACTGTGATAACAATGGTGCAATTGCACAATCTAAGGAACCTAGATCTCATCAGCGCTCCAAGCACATACTCCGGCGGTTCCATCTTATTCGTGAGATTGTCGAACGAGGAGATGTGAACATTTGCAGAGTGCCGACTGAGGAGAATATTGCGGATCCACTGACAAAGCCTCTCGCGCAGAGAAAGCATGATGGTCATACTAGATCAATGGGTATACGATACCTGAATGATCAAGTCTAGTGGGAGTCTTGTGGGTTGCATGTAAAGATATATTCTGTTGGCTGTTTATTGTTTATTCATATGATGAATTGTGTACCTAGATTTTCTTTTTACAATTAATGGCATATTCCGTTATTATGTTTTTTCTATATGATAGTTAAATGTTAACATAATGAATACCCTTAGAATGTTCGCTTCCATAGGACATCAAGTACGTGACTTGAATGTGAGAGCCTATGATTCATTTGAAGCTTCATTCTTAAAAGTCCCTGCTCGTGGTATCATCATAGGATCTAAGGGTAATGATGATACATGAAGACTAGCACGTGCGTTGACTGATGACCAGTTCTCACAGGTCATGATATTGTGATATCAAGTCATCACGTGGGTACTTGTTAGTGAACAAGTTGTACTGGACAGACCCAACCAGAGACTACTTTGTGGATTGTTATCTAATCGTGTCACAAGTAGGTCTCTATTGACAATGGTGTTGTGGTCCTTTGACCTGAAGTCACAGCATTCATCAAGTGAGGAAGAGCATGCTTTGATGCCATCTAAAGTCTTCCTTGAGAAAGGTTGATGATAAGGGTGGTTGTTGGGCACGTTACGAATCATTTGGATGATTGTGTGTGAGCAGATATGGAATTTGTCCTCCTATATGACAGGAGTTGCATCCATGGGCCCCTTGATGGAACTGGACTGAGAAATGCATGGCCATGCTTGGTGGAGTCAATATGTGATATTGGCCTCACCATTCTCTGGATGTCCGTTCTAGATCAGGAAACTTGGATTGAGCTATTATGAGGGTGACACGGTCCATGCCTCTAGTTCTTTCCGGATGTAAGGGACAAAGGGACAAAGACAACGCTGATACATTGTTCATGAAGGCTTATGAGTTATAAACTCTTATTGCTTGGGGAGCAATGATGCATTGCTAGATGCTGCTCATTGTTTGTGAGGTTTATGGTTTGATACTTTCAAGATCAAGTGGGAGACTGTTGGAGTTACCATGGTGATCTAGAAGTGGTCAAACATGTAATCTCACTGCCAACGCGATATGAGCCTGCAGGGTCGCACATAAGAGCATGTGGAGAAATTAGAAGATTGACTGTGTTGGTAAATGTTACCAATCACCATAGATATGGGGTCTAGCAAATGTTGCCAAGAAGGTTCGTTGAAAATCATCGAGAATGAGTCGTCGAGAATGTCTCGTCGACTGAGTCTAGATCGTGGAGAATGTCTCGACGACTAAGACTAGGACTACGACCAAGTCAGGATCGTCGAGATAGAGTCGTCGAGATTGTCTCGACGACTACGGGAAAGTCGCCGAGTATGACTCGCCGACTAAGGCCTCGATCCTCGACGATTCTGTCAGGTCATTCTCGCCGACTGATTCTCGCCGATCCTATGTGATTCTCGCCGATTGATTCTCACCGAATCTGCTGGATGATTCTCACCGATTCTGGATCCCTAATTATCTGGGTGGTCTGCGGATAGCGGTATTCCTAAGTCTATTTATGCTTTGGGTATAAATAGACTCTTAGGGTTTTGGAAAAAGGAATGAATCGGGTTTTTCTCCTTTGACCGAATCGAAGCCGACGGAATCGTTCCGCCGCTCGTTCGCTCCGCCGAATCCCGAATCCCGCCGGGCGGAAGAGTTCCGCCGCCGGAATCGCTCCGCCGACCTCCTCCTCTCCGGCGACAGTCGCTGGTGCTGCCCTTCCTGGCGCGGACCTAGCAGTCCGTGGAAGTGCGGAGGTGCGGTCGTTCTTCTACCCGACCCTTCGTGTGACGAAGCTCGGGAGTTCTCCTGCTCGTGTGGATTTCTGCAGAGACGTGGATATTATTCCACGTACAACTCGCCACCGACAGCACTCAATATTCGGAGCATCTCCGTTGAGTTGTGACTCAACGCCACTAAGGTAATTTTTGCCTAGTTATGTGTTTACTTCTTGATACAACGATCATGGCCAGATCCAGTTCTCTTGGGCTGTTCTCGTACTTTTCTTTTCCGCTGCGTGCACAAAGTGTTGTGCCAACCCTCACGAGAAACCCCAACATAATCGACGACAATGAGAGGTCTCTAGATCTTGGGGCCCTGAGAGACAGTGAAGGGCAAACCTTCAAACTGCTGGCAAACACGAGGGGGGCAAGCCCTGGCGACGTCGCGACCTACTGCGATGGATAAGGGTGAAACATTTGATCAGCGGCAGTGAGAGGTCATAGGGACGTAGTCCCAAAGAGACGACGAAGATTGGACACTTCGATCCGCAAGCAAACGCGAGGGGGCAGGCTCTGGCAACGTCGCGACCTACTGCGGTGGATAAGGACAAAACCTTGATTGGCGGCAGTGAGAGGTCGCTGGGGATGGGGTCCCATGAGGATGACAATGGGTGATTCCCGACCTAGGCTTTTACTCACTACGGGGGAGAAGGGCAAACCTTTGATTCGCGACAGTTAGGAATTCGTGAGGAGTCGTCCTTATCATGATGTCGAGGGAGCGTACCCTGATGTAAGCTTCTACTCTCTGTAGGGGAGAAGGGCAAACCTTCGATCCACAACGACAAGGAGTTCACGAGGAGTCGTCCTTATTGCGACGTCGAGGGAACAAAATCTGGCATAGGCTTCAAATCACCGTCAAGGAGAAGGGCAGACCTTCGATCCGTGGCAGTGACGAGTTCGCAAGGAGTCATCCTTATCACGACGTCGAGGGGGAGGACCCTGGCGTAGGCTTCAACCCACCGTCAGGGAGAAGGATGAACCTTCGATCCCCAGCGGTGAGGAGTTTGCGATGGCTCGTACCTGAGGTTGTTGACGAGGGATCAAACCTTTGTTGGTGTAGATGCAGATTGTCGGGGCTTTTCCTAACTCATTGATGTGATAGCAGTGTTAGGAGCAAACACAATATTCATATGTCAAAAATAAAACAGAGATAGTTCATGGGTGAGTTTTTGCTCATGACTTTATAACATTAGTTGTGATTGTTCTTGGGTTAAACGAAAACAAATATAAAAGCTGGATTGAGGAGTCAGAACATAGTGGGGCTTTACTGCCTTATTCCTGTCTTTTAAAGTTGTCCTCGAAGAGAGCGATAACAATGGGTGTTGACTTGAAATGTTTCAAGAAATGGGCAATGAAGTATGTCGTTGTAGTCGAAGTTGGTTGAGACAATGGTTAACTGGACGTCATAGGTTACTTGTATGGGCGGCTCTTTTAACGTGACAGGGAGGATAACAATTCCCATGACTGGGACCAAAGAGCCTCCTGGAACGCGCGCTGGCAGCCTTAAGTTGTATGATCCCGCATGTCAACCCGAGCTTTAGTAGCATTAGCAGATATAGTACATTGACAACTATCTTGCCATCTATCAATATTTGATTTACCTAAATTGGTGGTTCCCCAATTATCGCACTAATGCTTTGCCTGCCAGTGTGCACATTTTGCTCTACAGGGAAGTCTAGCGTATTTGCGGCGGCACAGGGGAGGCCATTGAGATGTTGGGTTTGATCCTGAAAGTTGTTCTGTTTATGGGCTAATAAGCTTGCTTGAGACCACCATGACTGGTTGAGAAGTCCTAGGTGGTTGAACCGCTTTATCTCCTTCCCTAGGAGCCTACATTCCTCAGTTTCGTGCCCGTGACCCTGATAGTAAATGCAGTACTTAGTTTGGTCTCCTCTATTTGGTGCGAGGGCCCCCGAATTCCAGAGGGCGGGGTTCCCTCTCATGGTGAGTAGAGCCTTGCTTGTGTGATATTAAGTGGGACGGAATCCCTGCTCTAGTGATGCCCCTAGCTTGACAAATGTTGGAACAATGCCTACAACTTTCCTTGTAAGCGGGTGTTGGTTGCTTGCCTTGCCTCTTACTCTTGGCTTCTTGTCGGTACGACTCTTCAAAGGTGATGCCACATGTGACTTGATTAATGTCAAGCGGCTCTCTCTTGGCGGGGGTTCTAGTTTCCTTTGGTGGTTGGTGCTCGACATGGCTTGCGTATGGCACTACGCGGGTACTCCGCGTGTGGGTTGGGCTATACGAGTTGGTTGTGGTAACCTCCTTTAGTATGGTGAGAACCTGACGCTGGCGATCTTCCATCCGGCGAATGTGTGCTTCCAATGGCACAAGTAACGCAGTAACGACTTCCATATGAAATGGTGCCATTTCAGCAGGCACGACGCTAGAGGCTTGGTCGGAATGCCCTTCGGGTTTTGACCCCTTAGAGGTGCTGGCCTTTTCTCTTGTCATGTACTGTTCTTTGTAGCTACAGGAACTCGCTTCCCACAGATGATGTCAAACTGTTGTGGATCGCTTGAGCCTCCTGATAGACCGGATCTTCCGAACCATCTTAGCCCACTGAGCGGTCAAGCGTGCAAATAGTCAAAGTTTCATAGGGTTGTGTGTGAGAGAGAGAGACTTGATTACGTGAAAAACCCGTAATCGGGGTGAAAAACCACGCGGTTGGTTCAGTGCTGACCTAACTTCCACTATTCCAGAGTTTATTACATGGCTTTTCAAAAGAAGGCAAGGGCAACATGCTGTTCCTCATTACACTTGCATAGATGAGAGAAAGAAAGTTCTGGGCGCGGCAGCTTTCGTACTCTTTTGGCGATTTTGCTCCATTTGCTTAGAGGGGAGTGGGAAAACTTTATCGTCTTAACGGGTCTAATGTGATGTAAATGTGTGAACATGTCCCTGGCTTCCAAGCCTTGTAAACGACAAGAGGATGTGCACGATCAACGCGTGTATGTGTGCTTCCCAGCGCTTGTCTTGTTTCCGGGCCGACTCTGCCTGACTCGACAATACTTGGCATAGTTCCGTGAGAGCGATATTTGGTGGAAGTCCTGTAGAGAGAGATAAAGGAGAGAGTGTATAGATAAAGAGAGTAAAATAGTGAAAAAGATCCCAATTAAGAAGAAATCTGGTCTATTTATAGATTTTAGCGGGGGCGGTCTGGTAATTTTGCCTGAAAACTACCAGCTGGAAAATAGGAGCGCTCGGTTTTGAGCAAGCAGATTGTCATTTCTAGGGAAATGGTGATTCCGCACCTGGGCCGAGAGAGGGCCCGACTACGAGGACTGGCGGCCCGCGACCGACGACCAAGGAGGAGGTAGTCTCTCTCCCCTATCCGACGAGCGGCCGGGAGGGGCGGCCGGGAGGGGCGACCGCCCTTGGTGAGGCTGGCAAAGGGCGCCCCCAGCCCGGGAGGCCAAGGGGAGGCAACCCCCCTTTATGGCAGCCACGGTCGAGGCCGTTCGACCACTTGCGGGGTTGGCCACGGTCCAGGCCAAACTTAGGACGGTCGACCTCTTGTGAGGTCGTTCGAGGCTGAGGTAGGCCTTAGGGGCGGTCAGCCCCTTACAGGGTCGAACACGACCAATAACGACCTTGGGGCAGTCGGCCCTTGCGAGGCCGGTCGGGGCCAAGTCAACCCGCGTTGGGCGTCCGACCCTTGCGGAAACGGTCGTGGCCGAAAACACCTACGCCGAGCGGTCGGTGGGACGGCCGGCCTCTGCGGGTTCGGTCGCCTCCGAGGCCACCCATGTTTGGCTGCCGAAGGGGCGTCCAGCCCTTGCGTGATTGGCCGCAGCCGAGGCCGCTCGCACTGGGCAGCGAACGGGGGCAGCGAACGGGGGCAGCCGGCCCTTGCAAGGCCAACTGTGGACAAGAAGGGGACTACTGACCCTTATGGGGCTAGCCGCGGCCGAGTCTGCCCGTACCCAAGCAGCCAAAAGACATGATTAGCATTTGCAGGGCTGACCAGGGGCCGCCGGCGGAGGCGGAAGGGTCGACGGATCTGGAAGGGTCGGCGATGTGGAAGGGTCGACGGCGGCAGAAGGGTCCACTGCAGTCGAGCTGATTTGAGCAAATCTGTTAGCGGTTTAGTGATGCCTTTGTAACTTTGAATAAACCGTCAGTAGTAGCCGGCGAGGCCTAGGAATCCATGCATGTGCTTTACGGTCTTGGGAGTCGGCCAATCCAGCATGGCCCGGATCTTCTCTGGATCCGTCACCATCCCTTCGCATGTAATGTTATGACCCAAGTATTGCACCTCCTGAGATCCGAAACTGCACTTGCTCAGTTTTAGGAACAAGTTTTGTTATCGCAGCATCTCGAAGGTGAAGGTGAGGTGCTCCATGTGTTCTTGCCAAGATTTACTACAACAATAACACTTAAGCTTTTATCCCACTATAGTGGGGTCGTCTATATGGATCATTTGTCGTCATTGTCTCCTATCTTTTGTCATAATCTCACCAATGCCTAAGTACATCATGTCTTTCCTTATATTTTCATTCCAAGTATTTATTGGCCTACCCCTCCCTCGTTTAATATGTCTAGTGACTAGACTCTCACAACTCCTAACAAGTGCCTCTAATGGTCTCCTTTGTACATTTACAAACCATCTTAGTCTAGCTTCCCGCATCTTCCTTGCAATTGGTGTTACTCCTGTCTTATCCCTGATACATTCATTCCTAAATTTATCCAGTCTTGTGTGCCCACACATCCACCTAAGCACTCATCTCCGCAACTCGCATTTTTTGCTCATGTACGCAATTCACTGCCCAACACTCAGAACCATAGAGCATCGTTGGTCTAATTGCAGTATGGTAATACTTGCTCTTAAGTTTTAATGGTACCTTACAATCACATAAGATCCCCGAAGTGCCACTCCACTTCAACCAACCCGCTTGGATTCTATGTGTCACATCTTTATCAATACATTCATCCTTTTGAACTATCGATCCAAGATATTTAAAACACTCACTACGAGAAATATCTTGATCACCCAACTTAATAACAAAGTCATCCTCCCTTCTTACGCTGCTAAATTTAAGCTCTATAAACTCGGTCTTCGCCTTGTTCAATCTAAAATCCTTATTTTCTAAAGTGTCTCGCTAAGATTCAAGTTTTGCATTTACACCCTCGTGCGTCTCATCGACCAAAATGATATCATCCACAAACAATAAACACCAAGGTATTGCTTGTTGGATATGTTTGGTGAGCTCATCTAAGTTAAGGGTAAAGAGATAAGGACTTAAAGCTGAACCTTGATGTAAACCAACAATGATAGAAAATTCTTGTGTGAATTTGTATACATATCTTTGATTATGTCAATGTATGATACATTTACACCTTTCTTTTCTAAGACACTCCATAAGACCTCTCTTGGAACTCTATCATAAGTCTTCTCAAGATCAATAAATAGCATATACAAATCATGTTTTCTTTCTTGATAGTTATCAATGAGTCTCTTCAAGATATGTATAGCTTCGCCTGGTCGATCGCACTGGCATGAATCCAAATTGATTCTTTGAGATGTTAGTCTCTCATCCTTATTCTTCTTTATATTACTCGTTCTCATAGTTTCATGATATGACAAATCAATTTAATTCTTATATAATTAACACAAATTTGTATATATCATTTATTCTTATACAAAGGTACCAAAATACTTTCTTTATATTAGTCTGACATCCTCTTTGACTTCAGTATCTTATTAAAAAATATGTAAGTAACAAAATTCTTTCATTCCCTAGATATTTTCATACCTCGATGGGTATATCATCTGACCCAACCGCCTTTTCATTTTTCATCTTCATTAGAGCATCATTTACCTCTGATACTTGAATTTTACGATAAAATGTCATGTTCTTATACTGCTCTGATTAACTTAACTCTTCCAAGTTCAATTCATTGTCTTTTATCTCATAATAGAGTTGATAAAATTAATTTTTCATTACTCTTTAATATCCATATCATTTGTCAAAGCTATATCTGTTTCATCTTTTATGCATTTTACTTGTATTAAATCTCTTGTCTTCAATTCTCTAGCTCGAGCAATTTTATATGTCACGTTGTTGGATCCCTAGTTGGATTTGGGCTAGGTTTACTAAATTAGGTTGAGTCTGACCCACCTTGTATAGCCAGGGTCAATTTTTTGAGTTCTAGAGCTTAGGCTAAGTCATTAGGTTCAACCTTCTTGGACCAGCCAGCAGAGGACCTCAGAAGACTCAGACTTAGAAGATTCAGAGAAAAGATTGTTCATTTTGAAGTTCTTCGAACTCAGCTCGACGATCGTCGATCTAAGATCAACAAGCTCAGAGTTATTTCTCTGAGTTGAGCTCGACGATATTCGAGCTCAGGTCGACGATCAGTTTTCTTCAGATATATTCTCAGCTCGACGAACTTAGAGTGCAGAATTGGCAAGTCATTCTCAGTATGTAGTTCGCAGAGCTCAGGTCGATGAACTGGAATTCTCAGGTCGACGAACTTGGATCTCAGGTCGATGAATTCCGTTCAGAGGTCGACGATTTCTGTCCCGCTCCAGAATGAAAAGTTTTCTTCCTTTTGTCCCCTACTTTCTTTATTAATTAGCAGTAATATTCCTGAGTAATTAATGCTCATATTCCTATGAATATAGCCGTTATTGGCAGCATTAATTATGCTCTTCATCGGGATAATTACTTGCTTATTTTATTAGGGACAGTTGGGGAAACTCATTTAAGTCTATATTCCAGCAGTTTGTATTCTCTAGATTAGCCAGCAATTAATGCCAGAATTCAAAATTCAAAGGAGAAATGGACTGCATAATATAAAAGAGTTTTTCTCTTTTCAGTCGAGGATCAATCAGCCCCAAGAGACAGAAACTGAGACAGAAATCAAATAGAGAACTTTCTGCACACGAGAAAATACAGAGACAGAGATTGAACCTTAAGAACTCTCTCACAGTACAATCTACTTTCATCCTTGTTCATACCAAGAAGTCTGAAGAATAAAATTCATCACCAATCAAGAGTCTTCTTCATCTTCAGATCTTGGAATCTTCAGAGACATCTATTCAACATCTGTCTACTGGATTTCTGGACATTGACAAGACAAGGCTGAAGACCTACACCCTGAAGCAAAACTCCAGTCTTCCTGAACCATTCAACATCTCAGGGGGAACTTTGGTAACATCAAAGATCCACTAGTCTTCTCTATTGATTAGAGAAAGAGAAGACACCATCATCTCCTCTCACCTCATGTAAAAGGGTTTTAACTCTCTTCAAAAGTTAACCACTTGGTTGTCAAATCTCTTGATCAAAAGACTTGGGTTGGTTTTTGGGCACCTGATCAAAAGCCTAAAGGGTTGCAATATCTCCCTGCAAATAGATATTGTGGTGGTAGTCACCTGATCAAAAACCGGCTAGTGGATTCCTACTAGGGTGGTAGAAGAGTGGATGTACCCAGTTGGGGAACCACTATAAAATTCTTGTGTTGTCTGGTTGTGCTCATTTTCTGTTTTGTTCTTGCTGTGGCTGTGATAGATAGAATAGCTTAGCCTGCTTTTCTTTTCTTTATATATTATTGGTATCACCTAATTTCACTCTGATATAAAAGTTAAAAACAGCCAAAATTTTAATACTCTATTCACCCCCCCTAGAGTAATTCAGATCTAACCTCTCCTTTCACATGCTCTTAATCTTTGGTATCTAGTCGCTTATAAAATTCTTCATAACCTTGATTTCTTGTTTTACTTACTACATGTCTAGCTTCATTTTTGACGACTTTATACATGGCTAAATTTTCATTATTCCTACAAGTGTAAAGTGATTTATAGCTAACCTTCTTTGCCTTCACTTTGTCTTGCACTTCCTCTTTCCACCACCAAGATTCTTTATTTGAGGGTCCATGACCTTTTGATACTCCAAATATGTTATTTCCACTTATGCTTAAATATAAAGACATAACTTCTCATGAGACACTAGGATCAACATAAAGATCATCAACTAGTTGTTCCATAACTATTGTCTTGAAAACAACCTGTTTTTTCATCTTCAAGTTTCACCATCCAAATTTTGGCAATATTTTTATTTTTGTATTAAATTTATGATAGTTAATGTGTATGTCTAACACCACTAACATATATTGCGTTATCAAACTTTCTACTGATATGACTTTGCAATTCTTACAAATCACTTTATCCATTTTGCGAGTCATAAAATAATCAATGTGTGACTTATTTAGTCTAAGTTTAAATGTAATTAAATATTATTCTCTCTTTATGAAAAGCGTATTTATCACAATTAGCTAATGTGCTACGACAAAGTCTAAAATGCTGCGTCCTTTTTCATTACTTTCTCCATATCCAAATCCTCCACGAACGGTTGTATAATCTATATTTTTCTTTCTTATATTTCCATTTAAGTCTCCTCTTATGAAATTTTTTTCTTTTTTTGAGATTTTCCTCACCAAATCATTTAATTCTTCCCAAAATTGCACTTTAATAACTTCACTTAATCCTACTTGTGGCGCGTAAGCACTGATTAATTAATAATTTTCTTTCATATGACTAATGTAAAAGCTAAGATTCTATCATCTTTTTTACTCATCCCAATAACTGCATTCCTCCAAGTAGTATCGACAATAATACATACTCCACTGCTTATTTTATTTTTTCCTGTGTACGATAGTATTGGGAAAAAGGGTCGGGCCTAGTGGGCCGGCCCGGTAAAAGCTCATCTAGGCCCGGCCCAGAAAAAGCCTGACCCGGGCCTAGGCTAGGCCCAGGGCCCTAACAAGGCCCAAATATAGAGTTAGTGCCCGGGACGATACCCGACCCGGGTCGGGCCGGACAAAGCCCGATTTTCGGGTTGGCCCAGGCCCGGTCCAGGAAATTCACTCGGCTCTTATAAGAGTCGTTAGCTGCTAACGACTCTTTTAAGAGTCGTTAGCAGCAGCACTATTGTACAGTAGTACTGTAGGGCTGTTGTAATGTTGTACAACAGTACAGAGCTTAGGGCCTAAACCCTAAACCTTTTGATACTTCAAATGTTCTTTCCATTTATGCTTAAATATAAAGACATAACTTCTCATGAGACACTATGATCAACATAAGGATCATCAACTAGTTGTTTCATAACTGTTGTCTTGAAAACATGTTTTTTTATCTTCAAGTTTTACCATCGAATTTTTGGCAATATTTTTGTTTTTGTATTAAATTTATTATAGTTAATTTGTATGTCTAACACCACTAACATATGTTGCGTTATCAAACTTTTTACTGATATGACTTTGCAATTCTTGCAAATCATTTTATCCATTTTGCGAGTCATAAAATAATCAATGTGTGACGTATTTAGTCTGCTTTTAAATGTAATTAAATGTTATTCTCTCTTTATGAAAAACATATTTATCACAATTAGCTAATGTGCTACGATAAAGTCTAAAATGTTGCGTCCTTTTTCATTACTTTCTCCATATTCAAATCCTCCATGAACGGTTGTATAATCTATATTTTTCTTCCTTATATGTCCATTTAAGTCTCCTCTTATGAATTTTTTTTCTTTTTGTGATATTTTTCTTATTAAATCATTTAATTCTTCCCAAAATTGCACTTTAATAATTTCACTTAATCTTACTTGTGGCGCGTAAGCACTGATCACATTAATAATTTCCTTTCATATGACTAATGTAAATGCTAAGATTCTATCATCTTTTCTACTCATCCCAACAACTGCATCCCTCCAAGTAGTATCGACAATAATACATACTCCACTGCTTATTTTATTATTTTCCTTTGTACCATAGTAGTGGGCAAAAGGGTCGAGCCCAGTGGACCGGCCCGGTAAAAGCTCATCTAGGCCCGGCCCGGGCCTAGGCTGGGCCAAAGGACCTTATAGGGCCCCAATATAGAGTTAGTGCCCGAGCCGATACCCGACCCGGGCTAGGCCAGACAAAGCCCAATTTTCGGGCCGGCCCGGGCCCGGGACAGGGAATTCGCCCGGCTCTTATAAGAGTCGTTTGCTACTAACGACTCTTTTAAGAGTTGTTAGCATCAACACTGATGTACACCAGTACTGCATGGCTGTTGTAATGTTGTAACCCAGTACAGAGCTTAGGGCCTAGGTGTACAACCCCGTATTCGCAGATTGGGGTCCTCAAGAAGGCGCAAGGCTTGCTACACAGTTTTAAGCTTTTTGAGGGTTTTGCACTCTTGGGGGCCAATTTATGGTTAATCTGCATAATATACTAGTAGGGGATGCAATATTTGCCTCCCCCGACCTGTTTTCAAAGGGAGGGGGCGGCGAGAGGCCGACTTAAGAGTCCCAGCTCGCCCGGTCAACTCGCCCGACCAGCTCGTCCCGGCCAGCTCGTCCCGGCCAGCTCGTCCCGGCCAGCTCGCCCGGCCAGCTCATCTCGGCCAGCTCGCCCGGCCAGCTCATCCCGGCCAGGTTGTCCCGACCAGCTCATCCCAGCTCGCCCGGCTAGCTCGCCCTAGCTCGTTCCGGCCAGCTCGTCCCAGCTCGTCCCGACCAGCTCGTCCCGACCAGCTCGTCCCGACCAGCTCGCCCGGCCAGCTCGTCCCAGCCAGCTCGTCCCAGCTCGTCCTGACCAAGTTCCCGCCCAGCCCAGGGTATGATAGTAATTTCATAGCAGTGGAGGTTGGCTATTTGCAGAACGTTCCTAAAAAACTATAAATAGACCCTTATGGGTTCCTTGGAGAGCATCAGTTCTTCACCACATCATCTTCTTCATTCATCCTCCAAGGCACCTAGCTCAGCATTGGCTAAGGAGGGGGATATCTCAAAGGTCTTCCGGGTGTGAGGTGGGACCTTCACGCTAGAGCCAAGGGATAGTTCCGAAATTCAAGTCTCTCGCCAAGGGACAGCTTGGGAGAAGTAGGTGTGAGCCGCCCCTAGGTCTGAACTCTAGGTGGAATCGAATTTCGGTTTCAATATTCTAGTGCGGTGAGCGTGGATCGCGGCTCATACACAAGTTCCTGAGCAAGTTCCATGGTAGGAGATCATGGAGGAGGTGACGACCTCGGCGAGCTCCCCAACCCATCACCCTTCGTAGGGAGGGAAGAGTTCATGACATCCATCCAAGACATCATGAAGATGCTGCGAAGTATTGCTCCTCGAGGTAACTGCTCAACTCCCACCCCTCAGGACTTAGCTCTTCAAAGTCTCGACGAGACTGCTCCCAGGGGTCTCGGCGAGACAGCCCCCAGGGGTCTAGGCGAGATGACCCCAGGAGGGGTAGAAGGAAGTGCACCAGGAAGACAGTCCGGGAAGGAAAGGTTTGGAGAGGGGGTCGAGTGAGACCTCACCGACCGGGATTTATTCCCCAGCCCGACGAGTACTGGCCTCCCAGGCAAGCAGGTCGCGCGAGTAGAGCATGCGATACCACTGAGTAGGGGGTCCCCCTTCATCGAGTTGATTGACTCAGACCCTGTTCCCTAGGAGTTCAGGGAACCTGACATGACCTACTACACTGGGAAGGGCGACCCCATCCAACACCTGTAGTGGTTCAAAGACACAGTCTTCTATTAGGCCGATGTCGAATGCATTCAAGTGTCGCCTCTTCGCGATCACATTGAAAGACAAGGCAAGAGACTAGTTCCATCAACTCCCAGCGAGATCAATCTACGGGTTCGAGGACTTGAGCCAGAGCTTTCAGCTTCGCTTCTCCACCTCTAAGAAGAGGAAGAAGAGTCCTGAGTCCATCTTCCTAATGAGACAAAGGGAGATGGAGTCGTTGGCCCAATATATGGATAGGTTTCAAGAAGAGATCCTGGACATCCAGGAGATGTCGGGGTATGCCCTCTAGATGACGTTTATAGTGGGGTTGTGTGAGGGGTTCTTCAAAATGAGTCTGACCCGAAAGGCCCGCTTATCCTTCGAGGAGCTGATGGAAAGGGCGATATAGGAGATTGCAACTGAGGCGGCCAACCCGGCATTTGTCAAGAAGTTGGCAAGGTTAACTGAGGAAGAGTCGAAGGACCAAGGTGGCTCGAGGCATCAGGAGGAGAGAAGGAGAGAGGAGCAGAGAGCTCAGGGGGTTCCACGGACCTCAAAAAGGTCCGGAGCCAGGTTGGAGGCAACAGGGAGGACCCGTTCAGGGTCCAAGAAGAGGTATCGTCCAGGGTGGGGGAAACTTCAATGGAGTTCAAGGGAGTTTCAATTTCCAGAGGAAAGCCCCTAGGCAGCTCCTACCCCCACCGCAGCAAGCCCTGATGATAGGAAGAGGGGGAAGAGGTAACGGAAGGAATCACCCAGCCCGACGAAGAAGGGAAGGAAGAGTGTTGTCGTACTGTGACTTCCACTAGGTAGATGGTCACGCCACAGCTACCTGCCCCGAGTTCTTGGAAGTGAGAGAAGCCAGAGCCCCAGCCCAGCAGTAGCCGCCGGTGCAGATTGAAGAAGTTCTACCCAGAGTGGGGGGAGAAGACGTATGTGAGGACCAAATCGATGTAGGAGCCCGAGGAGGTATTGGAGTGATCCACGGTGGAGTGGGGATCGAGGCCACTCGAAAGGCAAGCCTCCATATCATTTACCATCGAAGCGTCGCTTCGACATCCCATACCCCACCCCCATAGGAGAGGATCACCTTCTCAATGAAGGACATGCCGGATCATGAGAATCCTTTTTGTGATGCGCTGGTCATTCAGGCAGTCATCGTGGGCTACACCGTCTCCCAAATCTTGGTTGACAACGGGAGCTACGTCAACTTTGTTTTCAAGAAGGCATTTGACGAGATAAAGGTGGAGTCTAGGAGGGTGTTGGCCTCGGACGGACCCCTGTTTCGGTTTTCAGGGGAAAGGAAGGAGGTAGAAGGTGTAGTCAGACTCCAGGTGAAGTTGGGGGGATTCAAGGAACTGCCGGTTTGTCATCGTTGACACACCAAGCAGTTATAAAACCATCTTCAGAAGGTCCCTCATCAGCGCCTTCTATTGTGTGTCATCATCTTTCCCCCAGTGCCTCAAGTTTAGCTCAGGAGGGATCCAAGTAAGGATTAGGGGAGACCTCAGGATGACGAGGCAGTGCTACATCACGGCTGTCAATACCATCTTTATAGTTTTAACTTCAAGACAACCTAAACACCTAGAGGGGGGGTGAATATGTTATTTTCCTTGTTTTAACTTAAGGCAGAATTTAGCTACAGATCTTTAATATAAAGCTCAAATCTCTACAACTACCACAGCACATACAATCACAGAAACTATAATAACACAAGAATCACAGATTGCACACAGATTTATAGTGATTCCCCAAGGTCTGGATACATCCACTTTCCCCCTTCACCTATCTAGCAGTGTGCTAGATTCGGCCTAACTTCTTCCTTTTCTTCTCAGATCCACAGATCTTACAGCTCAGAACCCTGAAAGGTTCCTACAACTCAGAATCCTATAAGGTTCCTACAACTCAGGCTAACAGCCCTACCTCAGCCTTGCCCCAAGGCCTACAACTCAGGCCTACAACTCAGGCTTACAACCCTACCTCAGCCTTGCCCCAAGGCCTACAACTCAGGCTCAAACAACCCTACCACTCAGAGATCAAAATCTCCTACACTCGGGCTCAAACAGCCTTACCACTCAGAGAATTAAATCTCTTACACTCAGCCTTTATAACACAGGCTTACAACTCAGATCTTTGAAAAGATCCTACAGAAATTAATATGTAATTTGATGGTCTCTTACCCTTGTTGAGAGAGAAAGGATAAGAGGATTCTTGATCAGCTTCTTGATGAACCTGATGACAGAAATCAACCTGTGCTTAGCTTTCTTCAAAGCTTCTTGAATCTGAACTTAGTTGAGTTGATCTCCCTTGAAGTTAACTGACTGCCAGCTTCCTTCTTGGATTCCAGATATGGATCTGGATCTTCTTAGTAGATTAGTTCAGGATCTACTTCTTGAGAGACTTGTGATTGTCTCCTTCTTGACCTCAAAACAGCTGGAGCTCTCTCTCCCCAAACCTTCTGAAGTTTCTTCTGAATTCTGGAATGAATTCCCCTTAGACAAAATCTGAGTGGATGAACACTACAAAATGTCTTCTTAGATCTTCTCACGAAAATCTTCTTCTGTGACTTGCACTTTCTTGAACAGAGATCAATCTCACAATAGTTGTGTTAGTTGTGTGTCAATTCATCATCTTCTTCTTCTGAATCCATCTATATATAGACTTCATCCATGGTAACCGTCTGATTCGATTTCTAACTAACTTCTGACAAGTCTGACAGCTTCAGTAAACCTGTTGTAACTCACAGCTGTCAAGTCTTCAAATAGTTGTTGAGCCTTTGTCTCTGTCAGCAAAGCGTCGAGATTGACTGTCATAAAGTGTCGAGACAGTCTGCCAATATGTGTCGACACATGTGACTTAAGTATCGACACAGACTTTGGTGATGTCGACATAGCTGCCTTGATGTCGACACAGCTTCTTGACACTACATCTAGAGAATGTGTCAACACTGATTATTTATGTCGACACAACCACCTCTTCACTCCAAAGCAATCAACTATGTTGAAATTCTGCTGTGTGTCGACACAAGTCCTGTGTGTCGACATAGTTGATATAGTCTCAGAATTTGTGTGTCGACACTGCCTCCAGGTGTCGACACTGTTGATGTCGACTCTGCTTCTGTGTGTCGACACTGCCTCCCGGTGTCGACACAGTTGATGTCGACTAACATATTCTGTGTGTCGACACTGCCTCCCGGTGTCGACACAGTTGATGTCGACTACAAAATTCTGTATGTCGACACAGTTGCTTCAGGTGTCGACACAGCTTTTCCAAGTGTTGACACAGGCTTGCTTAAGTGTCGACACATGGACTTAGAAACTTTTTCTGCATTTTAGCCAATACTTAACCTGCACATATAAACTCAAAATAACATCAAATACACCTTGATGTATATCATTGAGCTAAATGAGGCTTCTCAAAATCAGGTACATATTTTCCAATGTGCCCAATAATCTCCCCCTATTTGGAGAAGTCATAATCCTTTTGTCAATGATATACACCACTTATGATAAATAAACATGATGATGTATAAGCATTATTTAATAGGGTAAATTATAAACAAAACAAATAATAAAGTCATATCACAGAATAAGGATGCAAACTAAATGATCATGGAACATGGTTTTGTTTATTATATCAAAAAGTTTCTAAATACAGATTACATAGACTCCTTTGAAAACTAAGAATTACATAGTTCTTAAAACAATCTAGTAAAAACAAAACTAAGGCTGGGCTGGCTCCTTGATGACTATTCCTTTTCCAGATTTAATCTGAGCCTGAATAGAAGGTTCTGTATCTTCAATGAGCTTCTTGCCTTTCAAATCAGTCTTCTTTTGAACTTCAGCCTTAATCCTTTGTCTTTCAAAGTAATGAAAAGGCTTAGGGAAATACTTGCTAGGCTCCTGAGCATCAGGAGGTAGCTTCCCAATCTTGGCCTTCCTTCTGAATTGAAGTATGGCTTCTTGCCTAGCCTCATACTTCTGCCACTCCTGCTCATTATACCACTTACCTCTTTCATGAACTTGGTCTTTGACAGCTTTCCAAGCAGTTAATATGATATTTCTAGAAGTGGGGCTCCATTGCTCAAAGTCAGGTTTTAACTCTGCCTGCTCTCTAAATCTTTTCTTTGATAATTGAGCATCTTGATGAGCTTTCAGACCAGCTTCTGGCATATCTACCTTTTCAATAATAACATTAGTAACTGGTAGTGGAGGGCTGTACATGGACTGAACTTCTTGATGTATCATTTCAATATCTGCAGGGGGTAAATAACTTGGGCAACTTCAGGTTGATCACCTTCAAGTAAAGTTGGTTGCACCCCTGACTCAGCCACATTATCATCATCACATAAGGGTGGATATCCCAGAGTGGCTCTAATGCTGTTGGTTACCCATTTGGCATGATCAGAGCCTGCATATACTAACACCCTCTCCCCCTTTATGACTTCTCTGGTCACATGATCTCTCAAATCCTCTTTTTGAAATCTGATTTGCCCATCCAAGTAATTGACACCATCTTTAAAGAAAGGCTTTAACTTTTGAAGCTTGTCATGGATTAACTTCTCAGATGAAGTGATGACAGTTTTAACTAAATCAAGGGCAGCCTGTAGCTTGTTATCATAGTCTTCTATTTCTTTAGCCCTTGCAGCAGTCATTCCAGTAACAACATTTTTTAACTTAGTGACTATCGCATTGTGAGATTCAGTCAAATTGTCATTCATTCTTATTTGATTTTCAAGGACATAGCCTTGTTTAACAGCCATTTCATCCACTTGCTGCTTGATTTCTGCTTGTTGCTTTGTTAGAAATACCACATCATTGCCTCCCTTGTGGAAGCAATCTGTCATCTCTTTCTTATTCTGATTGACCTCAAATCTGATTGACTTTATGTCTTGGGCTAGATCAAATTGAAGAGCCTTATGACTTTCATCCACATATTTTTCAAGAGCCAATCTCTGCTCATCAAACTTCACTTGTAAATCAACCAACAATTTGCTGTAATCAATCTCAGGGACTGGTGGTGATGTAGTTGCTTACAAAGCCTTCTTATAGGTCTGGCTTCTCCTCTTAAAAACAATTAGTTTTCTTTTCTAAACACTTGCAATCTCCTCATCCTCTGAATCAGAAGAACTGGCAATATCAACTCTTTCTTTTGGACTAAGAGACATCTCCTTTTCAGTCCTATCCGGCACCTCCTCAATATTAACCTGCTCCCCCTCAACTGCTGCTCCCTCTATTTCAGGAAATAATTCTTCCATGGTGAACTCTTATTGAGTGTGAACTGCTTTTTTTGGAGCATCGGCAACCATAGATGTATCCTCCAGGATCACATCTAGTGATGGACTATTGACATGAGGAGTGTCAATAACAGATTGTGGATTCATTTCACTTGCCAAGTGAATTCTTTCTTCCTCTTGTCCTTGTGCAGAATGTTGCTCCCCCTGCAACTGTGCAGTAACTGTCTCTTCCTGAACTTGGGCAGTTTCATCTAGGTTCTGAACCTGTTCCCTACCTTGCTCCCCCTGCACTTTTGCATTCAATGTATCTTCCTGCACATGATCAAGATCAGTACTGTCATGGACTGGTGATTTAGCTACAGTCTCCACATCAGGGATATCCTTTGAGAGGACCCTATCCCACCTGGATATTATCCTGATATCCATCCTTCTCATATGATTTATCTTAGTTCCTGGAAGCTGATGCATTATCTCTGGAATTGCTCCAGCCAGGTATAAGCTCATTAATCTAGCAAAATTAGGCTTTTTGATTCCTTCTTTTATCTTTTCAAACAGAACTGCATACCAGTCTGTGTTAATCTTGTAGATTATTCTTGTCATCAGACTGAACATAAAGGCTGATATCCTATCATGGCCTCCAGGTTTACACAAAATAACCTTCCCTACTACTTCAGAGAGAAATTTGCTTTATTGATTCATCCATTTTCTGTTGATTGCTACTCCAATCTTCATGGCTGGATCCAATCCACACCACTGAAGGGCCTCCCTTGTCTTTGAGGCAGGGACCTCTTCTTCATCCTGGATTCTTGATAGGTGAAGAATCTTTCTTAAACTCTTCAGAGTAAGTTTGACATTATTTCCATGAACTGTTAATTTGATCTTGAGGCCAGTGGAGTCCACTGTTGCAGCAGCATAGAATTCAAATACTTCTTTCTTCCAGATCTTTGTAGGTTCAGAAACGAGAAACTCCAATCCATTATCAGTAACTAGGGTAAGGACCCTTTTAATCTCTGTCGGCGCATCATCAAAAGCATTGCGCACCAGCTCGTAGCCTTCATTGATGTTGTCTTCAACCTTTGGCGCCATTGGAATGGAGAGAAATCTTGAATTGAGAGAAGAGAGTTTGTCGACACAAGGGTTTAGTCTCGAAAATCTGGAGAGCGTGTCGACATAATATGTTCTCGACCTATTTATACCCTTTTAAAAGAAGTTCAAAAGGCGGGCAAAATTTGTCTAAAAGTGTCGACACTGTTGAAAAGTGTCGACACAAACTTCTATTGTCTCGACCACGGCGCTGACAACTATGTGTCGACACCAATTTATGATATGCCGACACTAGAAATACTTAGTAGACCATCAGAAATTCTGTGTAGACTCTTATTGCAAGTGTCGACACAATTTCTGGAAGTGTAGACACTATTACACTGGTTGTGTCGACACCACTATTCTGGATGTGTCGACACTTTGTCCCTTAGGTGTCCACACTATGATACTGTGTCGACATAATTTCCCTGAATTGTCGACACAAATCCTCTGTGTCGACACATTATTGCTGAATGTGTCAACAAACTTTTACTTAGCCAATTCTGGTAATCTAACATATGGTCAACATACCTAATTAAATTTTAAATCTATTGAATTTAGTTTCATCTACAGGCTTAGTAAATACATCTGCAATTTGATAATCTGTCTTAACAAATTCTAGTGAGATATCCTCTTTCTCTGCATGTTCTCTAAGAAAATGGTACCTTATTTCTATATGTTTAGTCCTACTATGTGAAACAGGATTATTAGCAATAGAAATAACACTAGTAGAATCAAAAAACAAAGGTGTTCTACTTACCTGAATACTATAGTCTTCTAACTGATGCTGAATCCATAATAGCTGTGCACAGCAACTTCTTGCTGCCACAAATTCAGACTCAGCTGTGGATATTGCCACACTAGGCTGCTTCTTACTGCTCCAAGATATCAATCTTCCTCCTAGAAATTGACATGTACCTGTAGTACTTTTTCTATCTTCTTTGCAACCTGTAAAGTATGCATCTGAATATCCTGTTAGTATAAAATCTCTATTCCTAGGATACCAAAGGCCTAGATTAGGTGTTCCCTTAAGATATCTCAAAATTCTCTTTACAGCAGTGTAATGAGATTCTTTTGGGCATGATTGGTACCTAGCACAGACACATGTTGCATACATAATGTCTGGTCTACTATCAGTGAGATAGAGTAGAGACCCAATTATTCCTCTATACAAAGACTCATCTACAGGTTTACCTGCATCATCTTTGCATAAAGACATACTTGTTCCCATAGGAGTTCTCATGGTGGAGGATGATTCCATACCATACTTCTTAATTAACTCCTTGGTGAACTTAGATTGAGATATGTACAAGTCATCATCAGTCTGTCTTACTTGAAGTCCCAAGAAGAACTTAAGTTCCCCCATACTGTTCATTTCAAACTTCTCTTGCATAAGTTTAGCAAACTTCTTGCAAAGGTTGTTTTCTATAGACCCAAAAATTATGTCATCTACATAAATCTGGACTAAGATTATCTTACCTTTGGATTCCCTTAGGAATAGAGTTTTGTCTATTTTCCCTCTTGAGAATTTGTTCTCAATAAGGAAAGTAGATAGGGTTTCATACCAAGCCCTTGGGGCTTGCTTTAACCCATACAAAGCTTTCCTAAGTCTATAAACATAATCAGGTTTGAGAGAATCTACAAAACCTGAAGGTTGCTCTACATAGACTTCTTCTTTTAGATTTCCATTCAGGAATGCTGATTTTACATCCATTTGGAATACTTTGAATCCTTGATATGTTGTATAGGCAAGGAACATTCTGATGGCTTCCAGTCTTGCTACTGGGGCAAAGGTTTGATCAAAGTCAATACCCTCTTCCTGTCTGTATCCTTTTGCAACAAGTCTTGCTTTGTTCTTCACAATGATTCCATTCTCATCCATTTTGTTCCTAAAGATCCACTTTGTTCCAATGATGTTGTGGTCTCTTGGTTTAGGAACTAACTTCCAGACCTTGCATCTTCTGAACTGATTCAGCTCCTCTTGCATGACATTAATCCAATGTGGGTCTAGGAGAGCTTCTTCAAATTTCTTTGGCTCCAGTTGAGATAGGAATCTTGAGCATAGCACTGTGTTCAAGTTCTTGCTTCTGATTTGCACTCCATGTCTTAGATCACCAATTATCTGATTTGTCGGATGATCCTTTAAGTGTCTAACAGCTAGAGGTAGACTATCTTCTGGTTAAACACATCCAATCTCTTCAATATGATGTACCTCTTGATGTACTTCAGTATCTAGAGAGTCCTGTACTCCCCCTGGACAGTTTCCACCATTTTCCATTTCTTGATCTGCAGTTGAATCTTCTGCAATGGAAAGCTTGTCCATTCTCTCATTTATACCTGTTGGACTGCATGAACTACAAGGCAACTCACTGTTGATTAATCTAGTTTCATCAAATACAACATGTACAGATTCTTCTACAACTTGAGTAATCAAGTTGTAGACTCTATAAGCCTTACTATTGTTGTTGTACCCAACAAATATCCCATCTTGGGATTTAGTAGCAAACTTAGTTAAATAAGACTTGCCATTGTTAAGGATATAATACTTGCAACCAAAGATCCTAAAATAGGATAAATTTGGTTTTCTACCTTTCATAATCTCATAGGGACTCTTTTTGTGGCACTTGGTGATAGAAGCCCTGTTGATCACATGACATGCAGTATTTACTGCCTCAGCCCAGAAATATTCTGGGAGAGAAGTGTCACTCAATAGAGTTCTACCAGCCTCAATCAATGTTCTATTCTTCCTTTCAGCAATACCATTTTGCTGTGGTGTTCTAGGTGAGGAGAATTCTTGAAAAATCACAAACTCTTCACACAATCTTGTCATACTTTCAGATTGAAAGTCAGTGTCATGGTCACTTCTGATTTTTACCACTATACTGTCCAGTTCATTCTGAATTTATTTGACAAAACTATGTAAAATACTTGGGGTTTCTGATTTATGTCTCAGAAAGAACACCCAGGAATATATAGAATAATCATCTACTACCACAAAAGTGTAGACCTTCCTACCTAGACTATGAACTGGCATAGGACCAAAAAGATTCATATGTAAGAGGTATAGACACCTCACTGAATCCTTGTTTTCAAGGCTATGAAATGAGGATTTTGTCTGCTTGCCCTTTTGACAAGCTGAACATATCCCTTCCTTTATACACTTAACTTGAGAACCATTCCTCACTAACTCTTTGCTAAAGAGATGACCAATTGTTTTGTAGTTAAGATGGGCCAGTCTCTTGTAACATTTGACACAATGAGAAGCTCTCTCATCAGCCACAAGACAAATAGGAGAACCTTTGTTCTCACACTCAAAATTGAGACAGTACACATTTCTCTTTCTATATCCTGTCAAAATGATCTTTTGATCACTTAACCTTTTGATATGACATCTATTCTTAACAAATGAAATATCATATTCTAAATCACTCAGCTGGCTTATGCTTATAAGGTTGTGTTTCAAACCCTTCACATAGGCCACTTGAGTGATAGTAATCTGGTTACTAGAAATATTACCAAACCCTTTGATGATTCCTCTTTAAGAGCCACTAAAGATTACTTTAGGCCCATTTGAGATAGGTAAATACTCCTTCAGTAATCCCTTTATTCCAGTCATGTGTCTGGAATATCCACTGTCCAAGTACCATATAGGGGCATCATGACTTGGACTCACCTGCAATAAAGAATTACTTTCTCTTAGAACCCAAGTAAGTCTTGGGTCCTTGGTTCAAGTTAGCATCATTCTTAACAAATCTACCTGCAGCTCTTCTAACAGGTAGACTGTTGTTCTTCCTGACACTAGTGTTGTGCCAGCAATTTATGGCATAATGACCTGTCTTGCCACAACACCAGCATTCATACTTGTTGTATCTATTTTTAGATAGATTCTTAACAGTTTGGTTGACAGCAAATCTTTTGTATTGTGTTGGTACTGCTGCAGCTACACCCACTGGTTTCTTATAACCATGGGGTTTATGAACATGGGCTGCCTTATTGACATAAGCACCCTTATCATTCAGAACTTCAGTCTCATTATGACCAAGAGTATTCTCAAGGTCATGCTTGTTAGAAGGCACTTGTACCTTTCTAAAAACTATAGGGACTTTAAAATTCAATGGTTGGACTGAGGCCTTGCCATTTCTCTTGAATTGGGCAGCCCTGGTGTTACCTTTAAAGCCTATTCCAGCCTTACCCTTTTGAGCCACAAACTCATCTATTAAGGGTAAAACTGATTTTGGCTTGGAGTAACTAGCCACCAAATCTTTCTCCTTCTGAAGTCTGACTTCCAGACTTTTAATTAGATCATTTTTGTATGTGATTGTGCCCATCTGAATAATAGCTATAGTTTTCAGTTTGGCAATCTCATTAGATTTTTGATCTAACTCTTTCTCTAAGTCAGATGCAGCCATCTTAAGATCTGAGATATCCTTAGCCTGAGTTTTGGCCAGGTTCTTGCTTTTCTTTAGAGCCTGCAACAAGTCCCCATATTCATCTATCAGCTGATGAATATCTCCTTCAGATTCAGATCCATCCACATCACTTGATGCAGATTTAGCTGACTCTGTGGCAGTACTACAAACTGAATTACTAGATAAACATTGTACCTTGCTAGGACCAGGCTGATCCTGGCATTTGTCTTCTTCTGATACAACCATCAGTCCAATACACTGATGGTCTTCCTGTGCATAGATAGAGTCCAGCAATTGCATAAACTCTTCTTCTTCATCAGCTGCATAAAGACCAATGTATGTCTCAGCTTCAGATTCAAACTCTGAAATTGATTGGTCTGTCAAGTTTTTCTCCTTCTTAGCAACAAAGAATTTCTCCTTCTTGCACTTTTGTTGATTCTTTCTTTTATCAGCAAACTCCTTTCTTTTGTCAGGACACTCAGCCACAATATGTCCAGGCTTATTACAGCAATAGCAAACTATCTTTGATGTTGTAGATTTGCTAGGCTTTGACCTGCTCCTGTCCTTTCTAGATGACTTTCTCTTTTGATAATAGTCATCAGCTGGCTGTGATGTGGAGGGCCTTGACTTCCACTGCTTCTTCTTCAGAAATCTATGAAACTGCCTTGTGAAGGCAGCAAAGTCTTTATCTGAGTCACTGTTGTCTGAACTTTGATTGTCTGAATTATCTGAAACAATTTCAGCAACTTCCCTAGGAGGTGATGGAGACATCCTCCTATTCTTTCTAGTGGCTTCAACCTTGAAGGCCACAGACTTCTCTCTATGCTCTCATTTAGAATTTCTTTCTTCCTCTTTTCTAGTCATTAGTTGCATTTCATAAGACATCAACTTTCCAAATAAAGTTGGAGGAGAAATATCAGCAAGTTTGGCAACTTCCCTAATGACACAAATCTTGGTATCCAAATCCTTTGTCAAGGATCTTAGGAATTTGTCATTCAGTTCATATGTATTGAAGACCCTTCCATAAGACATCAACTCATTTACAATTCTGTAGAACTTCTTATAGTACTCAAATATGCTATCTGACTTCCCTTGTCTGAAGCTTTCATATTCCTGATTTAGCATAGACTTTCTATCTTGTCTAACTTCTTCAGAACCCTCCATATAGACTATCAAAGTGTCCCACATTTCCTTGGAGGTCTTGCAGTGAATTAAATTCTGAAAGGTTGAATCATCTATGACACTTACTATGATATTCTGATCTCTTTTATCCATAGTTGCCAGTATAATCTCATCCTTAGTCATTTCAGAAAAATCCTTGGGAGTTCTCTGGTTTGCATCTAGAACAGACACCTTTATTGGAATATAAGGACCTTCTTGTACTGTAATATAGATCCTTGGATCAGAAGCCTCCATAAACAACCTGACCCTTTCTTTCCATATTCCAAATATCTCCTTCCTGCAGATGAGTAATTTCATAGAACCTAGTTCCTTGTAATTTTCTCCAGAACCAATTTTCTTGATTCTTGATTCTGCCTTTGGGATCTAACTCAGACTGTTAAGTCCTTCTTTGAGCAACCTCCCTCTGATACGACTTGATAGTTTTAACTTGAAGACAACCTAAACACCTAGAGGGGGGGTAAATATGTTCTTTTCCTTGTTTTAACTTAAGGCAGAATTTAGCTACAGATCTTTAATATAAAGCTCAAATCTCTACAGCTACCACAGCACATACAATCACAGAAACTATAATAACACAAGCATCACAGATTGCACACAGATTTATAGTGGTTCCCCAAGTTCTGGGTACATTCACTTTCCCCCTTCACCTATCTAGCAGTGTGCTAGATTCGGCCTAACTTCTTCCTTTTCTTCTCAGATCCACAGATCATACAGCTCAAAACCCTGAAAGGTTCCTACAACTTAGAACCCTATAAGGTTCCTAAAACTCAGGCTAACAGCCCTACCTAAGCCTTGCCCCAAGGCATATAACTCAGGCTTACAGCCCTACCTCAGCCTTGCCCCAAGGCCTACAACTCAGGCTCAAACAGCCCAACCACTCAGAGATCAAAATCTCCTACACTCAGGCTCAAGTAGCCTTACCACTCAGAGAATTAAATATCTTACACTCAGCCTTTATAACACAGGCTTACAACTCAGATCTTTGAAAAGATCCTACAGAAATTAATATATAATTTGATGGTCTCTTACCCTTGTTGAGAGAGAAAGGATAAAAGGATTCTTGATCAGCTTCTTGATGAACCTGATGACAGAAATCAACCTGTGCTTAGCTTTCTTCAAAGCTTCTTGAATCTGAACTTAGTTGAGTTGATCTCCCTTGAAGTTGACTGACTGCCAGCTTCTTTCTTGGATTCTAGATATGGATCTGGATCTTCTTAGTAGATTAGTTCAGGATTTACTTCTTAACAGACTTGTGATTGTCTCCTTCTTGACCTCAAAACAGCTGGAGCTCTCTCTCCCCAAACCTTCTGAAGTTTCTTCTGAATTCTGGAATGAATTCCCATTAGACAAAATCTGAGTGGATGAACACTACAAAATGTCTTCTTAGATCTTCTCATGAAAATCTTCTTATGTGACTTGCACTTTCTTGATCAGAGATCAATCTCACAATAGTTGTGTTAGTTGTGTGCCAATTCATCATCTTCTTCTTCTGAATCCATCTATATATAGACTTCATCCATGGTAACCGGCTGATCCGATTTCTAACTAACTTCTGACAAGTATGACAGCTTTAGTAAACCTGTTGTAACTCACAGCTGTCAAGTCTTCAAATAATTGTTGAGCCTTTGTATCTGTCAGCAAAGCATCGAGATTGACTGTCATAAAGTGTCGAGACAGCCTGCCAATATGTGTCGACATATGTGACTTAAGTGTCGACACAGACTTTGGTGATGTCGACATAGCTGCCTTGATGTCGACACAGCTTCTTGACACTGTATTTAGAGAATGTGTCGACACTGATTATTTGTGTCGACACAACCACTTCTTCACTCCACAGCAATCAACTATGTTGAAATTCTGCTGTGTGTCGACACAAATCCTGTGTGTCGACACAGTTGATATAGTCTCAGAATTTATGTGTCGACACTGCCACTAGGTGTCGACACAGTTGATTTCGACTCTGCTTCTGTGTGTCGATACTGCCTCCCGGTGTCGACACAGTTGATGTAGACTAACATATTCTGTGTGTCGACACTGCCTCCCGGTGTCGACACAGTTGATGTCGACTACAAAATTTTGTATGTCGACACAGTTTCTTCAGGTATCGACACAGCTTTTCCAAGTATAGATACAGGCTTGCTTAAGTGTCGACACATGGACTTAGAAACTTTTTCTGCATTTTATCCAATACTTAACCTGCACATATAAACTCAAAATAACATCAAATACACCTTGATGTATATCATTGAGCTAAGTGAGGCTTCTCCAAATCAGGTACACATTTTCCAATGTACCCAACACTGTTGGGTATTGTATCCTCAATGTACTTGATTTGAAGAAGCCCCTGAACCAACAAAGGTGAATTGACAATGTATTTGATCATTTGTATTCAAGTTGTGCTTGTAGTTACTCCATGCTAAGTACACACCAATGTCAGGGTGCAGTAGGTTAATATACACGGGTCTGCGCAACGTAATCCCTCGTTGAGCAGATCAGTGTGTTGGCTTACGTGCACTCTCTCTATTGGAGTGTACTTATATTCAAGTACAGGGCTGAGAAAGATCAAGAGCAGACAAGGAGCAAGGATGGGTCAAAGACCAGCTCATGGGAAGATAGACGAAAATTCGTCTAAGTAAGATTCGATGAGAATCACTAAGTGATTCTCGCCGATTCGACGAGAATTCTCGCCGAATCGTCGAGAATCACTAGCCGATTCTCGCTGAATGCTTCAGGCTGTCTCTACGCCGTCTTGAATTCAGCTAAGGCAGAATCGTCGAGAATGACCTTGCATTCTCGCTGATTCGTCGAGAATGGATTGTGATTCTCGCCGATTCTCTCTTGATGGCTTGCTTTTCAGCTAGAAATCCTCTAAGTAGAATTCGACGGGAATCATTAGTGATTCTCGTCGATTCATCGAGAATCACCAATGATTCCCGCCGAATTTGCCTTAGGCGATTTTCGTTGGCGCGCTGGACCGGACCAAATGTACTGGCGCTGTTTTGAACCGGATTTAGGGCTACGTTTGGTGGGGCCCACAACGGTCATAATGTATGACCTACTATATAAATACTGTTGTATTTTGAACATCACGAACAATCAATACCGAGAACAAGAAACGGGCCGCCATCGTGACCTAAAGCATCGCGGATTTCTTTCCGCCGCCGTCGCCGCTCGGAACACCGTCGCCGCTCGGGAGAAAGTCACTGCCGCTGATCTTGGATTCATCTTGATCTCCCGGTGACAGAAACTTAGTCAAGCAACGCGTCTCACGTGTCTATCTTGAGATCCTTTGTCTCTTGGTTTGTAGATCGGGAACACCTTCCCTTTCCGAATCGATTGAGACGATCGATCCAAGTGTGATCGTTGGTAGACCTTGCTAGCTTTGCTACGAAGGTTGGATCTACAAAGCTCGCCGCCGCAAACCTTACTGTCGCCGATCCCGAAAGCTCCGCCGCCGCACTTCTTGCCGCCGCCGATTTCGGGGAGATCCTCTCTAAGTGAGAGCTAAGGTCGTGGACTCTTCGTCTTCTTCAAGAACGCGTCATCGAACGAAGAGGGACACCAAGCACTCCATAAGTAGTTTGTATTTTATACATTCTAATTTTTTTTTTTTAAAGGAACGTTGGTTCCGCGTTGTAAGGGTTGGGTGCAACCAGTGGTGGAGGAGTGGTGACTCCTTCGGGTGGAAAGGTTCCTTCCATTAGTGTGAGGATTGGATTTCAATCCGGTTGGTGAAGTGACCGAGTCGTCCCTTGTTAGGAGATACGTCGAAGGGGGAAAGTGGACGTACCCAAATCGGGGAACCACTATAACTGCCTGCGTATTTTTGTGTTGTGTTGTTTTGTTTAATTGTGCAGGTATAATATTAATTCCGCTAAAAGACTGTGTAAGACACATATTCCCCCCCCCCCCCCCCCCCCGCAAAGGTGAAGGTAATTGACACTAGTGTGACTTTCAAGTGGTATCAGAGGGAGGTTACTCATAAAAAATGTTAACACCTTGAGTAAGTTCCTGCCACTAGTGTCAAGAAGAAGGCAGATATCTACTATGGACGGACTCAAGTACTCAGGCAAGATCCCAGTGTGCACCAGGCTAAACTTTCCTATCTGGAAGGAAAGGATTAGATTTTACATGGAAGCTGTCGACCCTCGACTCTTCATGATCGTGGAGGAGGGACCTTATATTCCCACTAAGGCCTCCACCATTGATCCTATCAAAATGGTGCCAAAGAGCTTTCTGAAATGGACAAGGACGAGATGGTGCTCGTCGGACTTGACAAGAAGACACAGAACATACTAATCAGCGCAGTCGAAGACTCCATGATGCAGAACTTCTGCAACTACAGGACAGCCAAGGATATCTGGCACAGCCTGATTATTCTGATGGAGGGCACAGATGAAGTGAGGGATGATCGGAGATCCCTCCTGAACAAGAAATATGAGGCCTTCAAGCAGGGGCCCAAGGAAGAGATCGGAGTTACCTTCGAGAATTTCCTCAAGATCGTCAATGCTCTCAAGGGATTTGGAAGAGTGTTCACTGATGGTGAACTTAATGATAAATTCCTTAGGTCCCTTACTAAGGAATGGGACACGAAGATCTGCGCCATCCGAGAGTTTGGCAGATTAGCAGAAACTGATCCTCAGATACTCTTTGGGAAGCTCATGTCCTATGAGCTCCAGTTGAACACGAGGAAAGTAGAAGAAGAAGCAGAGAAAGCCGCTGCCAAGGAAAAGACTGTGGCCCTAAAAGCCATTCACTCCAGGAAGGGCAAGGGTGCGGCTTCATCCCGTGCAGGGAAAAAGGATGAGGAGGAAGACTCCGAGCCATGCTCCTCCGGCTCAGAGTTGTCTGAAGAAGACTTCTCCCTCATCACCCGAGAATTCAAGAAGTTCCTCAAAATGAGGAATCAAAGAAAGAGAGACGGCTCCTCCTCTAGAAACCAGAAGAAGAATTATTCTTCTGACAGGTATGAATGAAAACCGAACAAACATCGTCATACTGACATCATTTGTTTTGGGTGCAATAAGCCAGGACACGTCGTGGCTGACTGCCATCAAGGCAAGAGAGAGAAGGGGAAGGGAGAAGAGCACAGAACCTCTAGAGATAAAAAGAAGGAGAGGAGATACATCGCCAAAAAGTCAAAGACACTGAGTGAGTCTGATTCCTCAGACTCCAGTGATGATGAGGAAGTCTACTTCGGGCTGGTGGGTCGCTATGACTCAGAAGGAGAATGTCCCCCATTCACTGGGAAGGTAAAGGCTCGTACCCCCTCTTTGACTCTGACTATGAGTCTCCTGATGATGATCTCGAGGACAGCCCATCTGCTCGAGAAGCTGAGCTCCTCGAAAAGTATGAGCTTCTGCTCAACACCTTCGAGGAATGCCGCAAGAGATTGGGGGCTCAGAAAAAGGAAGTTAAATTCCTTAAGGTCGAGGGTGTCTCCCTAAGGGAAGAGATCACTATCTCTCCGACAGGAGCACCTGGACCTGATCTCTAAGCACTCAGAGTCTCTAAGTCTCCTTGACCTTAAACAGGAAGAAATCAATAAGTTGGAAGAACAACTTGTGGCAGAAAGGAAGATTGTCCAAAGCTTCTCTATGCCAAAGACTGTTCTTCCACTGGTTGATACCTTCTCTGCTCAGGCTAAGGGGGCTGGCTTGGGTCATGTGGGTGTGCCTGGTAAATCCTCCAGGAGAAACAAAAAGCAGAGGAAAAATAAGGCTGCTAAGAAGGCCTCTGCTGCAGAAAAGGGAAAGGCCCCACTCAACCATGTTGTATTCAGGAAGCCTGGCTTTCCCTGCAATGAACAGGACTTTGAGTAAACCTATGGCCACTTCTTCCGGCCCTCGGTTGAAAAGCCCAAGAGCCGGTATGATGGTTGGGCCTTCTCCCGTAACTTTGGCGAGAGTGTCTTCAAGGCACCTTATGAGGAAATCCAAGTGGAGGATTATGGCCACTTCTCTAGCGGCCATAATAGGAAGCAGGCAACAAAAGCCAAGCCTGTTATACTGAAGGAACAAGAGGTGAAGAATTCATGTGACTGCTGTCATCATGATGGCTCCACCTCCAGATCCAAGGCCCCAGCTGGACCCACCGTTCCCAGGGTGAAGCAGGAGCCTAGGAAAAGATATAACAGATTTGACTGTTGGTGCTGTGGCAAAGTTGGTCACTTTGCCGTGGATTGCTGGTTTAATCCGAGATATAACGAGACTCCTCATGTTAGCAATGCGAGACCGACCACTCGTAGGGTTAACCATCCGAGGGGGAGTATGCTAACAAGGAATCTAGGACCCAAGTTCGATTGGGTTCCTAAGGGAAACTGATTCTGTTTTGCAGGTATGTCCAAAGGCCACCAAAACTCCTATATAGTACTTGGACAGTGGATGCTCCCGGCATATGACTGGGACAAGAAGCCTGCTGCGTGATTACTCTCCAGTCGAAAATGGACCCAAAGTCATCTTTGGAGGATCAGATCGAGGAGTCACCAGAGGTTACGGTATGATTTCCAACGGTATAGTCTCTATCACCGATGTGGCTTATGTTGAAGGGTTAAATCATAACCTGATCAGTGTAAGTCAGTTGTGTGATAAAGGTTATGACGTTAAGTTCTGCAAGGATAAATGCCTGATAATATCGTGTGCCTCTTCGGAGACGGTATTAACAGGCATTAGGAGCAAAAACATCTTCTGTTTAGATTTTCTTAGTTTAGATTCATCTACCCCCGTGTGCCTTGTAGCAACAGGCAGTGCATCTCTTTGTGAATAATGGCACAAGAGATTGACACATATTAATTTCAAGACAATTAGTATGTTGTTTTCTAAAAACTTAGTAAGGGATGCTCCCATCATTAAGTGCATCAAAGATAGCCCCTGTCCTGCATGTCAGAAGGGCAAACAAACTCGGTCTACCTTTAAGGGCATTGCAGACAAAGACTCCTCCAGATGTCTTTATCTTCTGCATATGGACTTGTTTGGTCCAATGCAAGTTCATAGCTTGGGAGGAAAGTCTTATACGCTAGTGATTGTTGATGATCACTCTCGGTTTACTTGGGTGTTCTTCTTAAAACGCAAGTCTGATACGTTTGACATCTTCACTAGTTTTGTCAAGAAAATTCAGAACGAACTTAACTGCTCGGTGGTCAAAATCAGAAGTGACCATAGAACAGAGTTCGAGTCTGGTGTTATGACAGAGTGCTGTGAAGAACTTGGTATCTTTCATGAGTTTTCCTCCCCGTGCACTCCTCAGCAGAATGGAGTTGCGGAGAGGAGAAATAGAACACTCATTGAAGCTTGCACGACAATGTTGAATGACGCTTCTCTCCTAGAATACTTCTGGGCAGAGGCTGTCAACACAGCTTGTCATGTACAAAACTGGGCCTTGATCAACAAGAGCCATCGTAAGATGCCTTATGAGCTACTGAAAGGCAGGAAACCAACCATGTCTTATTTTAGGATCTTTGGCTGTAGATGCTATGTACTAAATAACGGGAAGTACCCGCGTACTAAGTTTGGTGAAAAATGCTTCGAAGGCATATTTATGGGCTATAGTAGCCATAGCCGGGCATATAGGGTTTTCAATAAGAAAACCCTAGTGGTAGAGGAATCCATAAATATTGTATTTGATGAAGGAAGCTTGCTTAACAGCAATTCTTCCAGTGGTCTTCTTGAAGATGCAGGTACAAGAATTGAACAGCTTAGTCTCAATGAGACCGCTAAAGATGCAACTCCCAAGTACGTCAAAGTCTCCACCACAATGCCTATCGGAGATGATGACGGTCAGAATGGAGTTATCCTCCCTGAAGAAGGAGAAGCCCGAGAAGACGTCAGAGCTCCAGATGCTAGACTCCTAGAGCTCCGACACATGAGGGATCATCCTAGAGATCAGATCATCGGAGATCCCCGTGACGGTGTCAGAACTCGCCGAGGTACAATTAACGAGATTCTGCATTTTAGCTTTCTGTCACAGGTTGAGCCAAAGAAGTTCGACGAAGCGAACAAGGATGCATCTTGGATCTTGGCCATGCAAGATGAACTGCACCAATTTGAACGATGCAACGTCTGGACGCTGGTTCCCAGACCAAAGGGGCAGAACGTGATTGGCACAAAGTGGATCTTCAGAAATAAACTGGATGAACACGGTGTCATCATAAAGAACAAGGCCAGGTTGGTGGCTCAAGGTTACAGACAGGAGGAGGGGATTGACTTCGACCAAACCTTTGCACCAGTGGCAAGGCTCGAGGCAATCAGATTGTTCCTGACGTATGCTTCTCATAAAGGATTCACAGTTTATTAGATGGACGTGAAATCGGCCTTCTTAAATGGCAACCTGAAAGAGGAAGTATATGTCGCACAACCCCCAGGTTTTGTTAATCTGACTTATCCCAATCATGTATATTTTCTTAATAAAGCTTTGTATGGCTTAAAACAAGCTCCTCGAGCTTGGTATGAGACTCTGTCTAGCTTTCTTCTTGAGAACAAGTTCTCTAGAGGAAAAATAGATAAGATATTGTTTCTTAGGGAAGTCAAAGGCAAGATTTTGCTGGTGCAAATCTATGTCGATGACATAATATTCGGGTAAACGGATAACAACCTTTGCAAGAAGTTTTCCAAACTTATGCAAGGGAAGTTTGAAATGAGTAGTATGGGAGAGCTGAAGTATTTCTTGGGACTTCAAGTGAAACAGTCTGAGGATTGGATTTTCATCTCTCAGACGAAGTTCACAAATGAGCTCCTCAAGAAATTCAGAATGGAGAGTGCAACCTCTATGAGGACTCCAATGGGATCCACTGTGTCTCTGGACAAGGATGAGAAAGGGAAACCTTTTGATGAAACCAAGTACATAAGCATAATTGGATCCCTGCTCTATCTTACTGCTAGTAGACCGGATATTATGTTTTCCACATGCGTTTGTGCCAGATATCAGGTGAACACTAAGGAATCTCATTATGTCGCTGCAAAGCAGATTCTTAGATATCTTAAAGGTACACCAAATCTTGTCTTGTGGTACCCAAGAAACAATGATG
This sequence comes from Platanthera zijinensis, assembly GCA_039513925.1. NCBI lineage: Eukaryota > Viridiplantae > Streptophyta > Magnoliopsida > Asparagales > Orchidaceae > Platanthera > Platanthera zijinensis. Next base: position 174,818,792 of record CM077094.1, on the reverse strand, counting down.
TCGAGATGATAGGCTTTTCAGATGCTGACTTTGCAGGAAGCAGGGATGACAGGAAAAGCACTTCCGGGACGTGTCAATTCCTCGGAAGAAGGCTTATTTCGTGGAACAGTAAGAAGCAGAATTATGTCGCAACCTCCACAGCTGAATCTGAGTACATCTCAGCATGCAGCTGTTGCGCACAACTTCTATGGATCAGAAATCAGCTCAAAGATTATGACCTGAAGTTCAGCGAAGTTCCGATGTATTGCGACTCCTCGAGCGCAATAGCAATTGCGAACAATCCTGTATCACACAGCAGAACGAAGCATATTGAAGTGCACTATCACTTCATTTGGGAGCATGTGGAAAACAAAGACATATCTCTCTGCTATGTCCCCACGGATAAGCAGGTTGCAGATATCTTCACAAAGCCCCTAGACGAGGCCAAGTTCAGTCTCTTCAAAACTGAACTCGGCATGCTGAACTATGAAGAATGAAGACTGTGCGGCTCAAGGCTCTTGGATCAAGGGGGAGCATCCGCAAGGAACTCAAGAGTAAGCACAGATGCAAGAACTGAGGGGGAGCACTGTGACAAGTGCAAAAGTCTCAGATTTGTAGAAGCCGAAAAGGGGGAGATTACCCTCTCGGTTAAGGTGCTAAGGTGCTCAGGCTAAGTATGCTCCAAATGCTCTAAAGATAATGGTATGAAAATTCATAATTCATTCTCAACTGATTATTGAGTTTGTGTTTTTCTTCCATCCGTTATATTCACCTTAGCTTGTAGGGTTTAGGCTTCTTCAAATAGGGGGAGATTGTTGGGTATTGTATCCTCAATGTACCTGATTTGAAGAAGCCCCTGAACCAGCTAAGGTGAAATGACAATGTATTTGATAATTTGTATTCAAGTTGTGCTTGCAGTTACTCCACGCTAAGTACAAACCAATGTCAGGGTGCAGTAGGTCAATATACACGGGTCTGCGCAACGTAATCTCTCGTTGAGCAGATCGGTGTGTTGGCTTACGTGCACTATCTCTATTGGAGTGTACTTATATTCAAGTACAGGGCTGAGAAAGATCAAGAGCAGACAAGGAGCAAGGATGGGTCAAAGACCAGCTCACGGGAAGATAGACGAAAATTCGTCTAAGTAAGATTCGACGAGAATCACTAAGTGATTCTCGCCAAATCGTCGAGAATCACTAGCCGATTCTCGCTGAATGCTTCAGGCTGTCTCTACACCGTCTTGAATTCAGCTAAGGCAGAATCGACGAGAATCACTAAGTGATTCTCGCCGAATCGTCGAGAATGACCTTGCATTCTTGCCGATTTGTCGAGAATGGATTGTGATTCTTGTCGATTCTCTCTGGATGGCTTGCTTTTCAGCTAGAAATCCTCTAAGTAGAATTCGACGGGAATCATTAGTGATTCTCGTCGATTAGTCGAGAATCACCAATGATTCCCGCCGAATTTGCCTTAGGCGATTTTCGTTGGCGCGCTGGACCGGACCAAATGTACTGGCGCTGTTTTGAACCGGATTTAGGGCTACGTTTGGTGGGGCCCACAACGGTCATAATGTATGACCTACTGTATAAATACTGTTGTATTTTGAACATCACGAACAATCAATACCGAGAACAAGAAACGGGCCGCCATCGTGACCTAAAGCATCGCGGATTTCTTTCCGCTGCCGTCGCCGCTCGGAACACCGTCGCCGCTTGGGAGAAAGTCACCGCCGCTGATCTTGGATTCATCTTGATCTCCCGGTGACAGAAGCTTAGTCAAGCAACGCATCTCACGTGTCTATCTTGAGATCCTTTGTCTCTTGGTTTGTAGATCGGGAACACCTTCCCTTTCTGAATCGATTGAGACGATCGATCCAAGTGTGATCGTTGGTAGACCTTGCTAGCTTTGCTACGAAGGTTGGATCTACAAAGCTCGCCGCCGCAAACCTTGCCGCCGTCGATCCCGAAAGCTCCGCCGCCGCACTTCTTGCCGCCGCCGATTTCGGGGAGATCCTCTCTAAGTGAGAGATAAGGTCGTGGACTCTTCGTCTTCTTCAAGAACGCGTCATCGAACGAAGAGGGACGCCAAACACTCCATAAGTAGTTTGTATTTTATACATTCTAATTTTCCTTTTGTTGTAAAGGAACGTTGGTTCCGCGTTGTAAGGGTTGGGTGCAACCCGTGGTAGAGGAGTGGTGACTCCTTCGGGTGGAAGGGTTCCTTCCATTAGTGTGAGGATTGGATTTCAATCCGGTTGGTGAAGTGACCGAGTCGTCCCTTGTTGGGAGATAGGTCGAAGGGGGAAAGTGGACGTACCCAAATCGGGGAACCACTATAACTGCCTGCGTATTTTTGTGTTGTGTTGTTTTGTTTAATTGTGCAGGTATAATATTAATTCTGCTAAAAGACTGTGCAAGACACCTATTCCCCCCCCCCCATAGGTGAAGGTAGTTGACACTAGTGTGACTTTCAAACACATCTCCTGGCTAGCCTAGGCATAGGAGATGGAGAAGATCATGGAGAACCTGAGCAGGATAGAGGTATCAAAGAAGGAGGCGAGTGACAACCATCATGCTCAAGCAGCCTGAAGAAACCTTGCTTTGGTAAGGACCTTTTTCCTTTCATGTTATTTTTATAATGAGTCTACCCCTGCCCGGAAGAGTCAGGAGGTCATGTATCTTAAAATTTTTCTTATTTGAGGATGTTGAATTTAGTATGGTTCGAATGACATGTATAGTATCCACCACTGAGAGGATCTCCTCACCCAGGCTCTCGCTAGTTGGATGGGTCGAATGTGCCTCGAGGAGAGCAAGTCCCACCCCCGAGAGGATCTCCTCGCTCAGGCTCTCACTAGCTGGTTGGGTCGAATGTGCCTCGGGGAGAGCAAGTCCCACCCCCCCCCCCCGAGAGGATCTCCTCATCCAGGCTCTCACTAGCTAGATGGGTCGAATGTGCCTAGGTGGAGAGCAAGTCCCACTCCCGAGAGGATCTCCTCACTCAGGCTCTCACTAGCTGGATGGGTCGAATGTGCCTCGGGGAGAGCAAATCCCACCCCCGAGAGGATCTCCTCATCCAGGCTCTCACTAGCTGGATTGGTCGAATGTGCCTCAGGGAGAGCAAGTCCCACCCCCGAGAGAATCTCCTCATCCAGGCTCTCACTAGCTGGTTGGGTCGAATGTGCCTCGGTGGAGAGCAAGTCCCACCCCCGAGAGGATCTCCTCACTCAGGCTCTCACTAGCTGGAAGGGTCGAATGTGCCTCGGGGAGAGCAAGTCCCACCCTCGAGAGGATCTCCTCATCCAGGCTCTCACTAGCTGGTTGGGTCGAATGTGCCTCGGGGAGAGCAAGTCCCACCCCCTGAGAGGATCTCCTCATCCAGGCTCTCACTAGCTAGATAGGTCGAATGTGCCTCGGTGGAGAGCAAGTCCCACCCCCGAGATAATCTTCGCATCCAGGCTCGCACTAGCTGGTTGTGTCGAATGTGCCTCGGTGGAGAGCAAGTCCCACTCCCGAGAGGATGTCCTCACTCAGGTTCTCACTAGCTGGATGAGTCGAATGTGCCTCGGGGAGAGCAAGTCCCACCCTTGAGAGGATCTCCTCATCCAGGCTCTCACTAGCTGGTTGGGTCGAATGTGCCTCGGGGAGAGCAAGTCCCCCCCTAAGAGGATCTCCTCACCTAGGCTCTCACTAATTGGATGGGTCGAATGTGCCTCGGGGAGAGCAAGTCCCACCCCCGAGAGGATCTCCTCATCTAGGCTCTCACTAGCTTGATGGGTTGAATGTGCCTTGGGGAGAGAAAGTCCCAACCCCCGAGAGGATCTCCTCACCCAGGCTCTCACTAGCTGGATGGGTCGAATGTGCCTCGGGGAGGAAGTCCCAACCCTCGAGAGGATCTCCTCACCCAGGCTCTCACTAGCTGGATTGGTCGAATGTGCCTCAGGGAGAGTAAGTCCCAAACCCCAAGAGGATCTCCTCACCCAGGCTTTCACTAGCCGGATGGGTCGAATGTGCCTCGGGGAGAGCAAGTCCCATCCCCCGAGAGGATCTCCTCACCCAGGCTCTCACTAGCTGGATGGGTCGAATGCTCCTCGGGGAGAGCAAGTCCCAACCCCCGAGAGGATCTCCTCACCCAGGCTCTCACTAGCTGGATGAGTTGAATGTGCCTCGGGGAGAGCAAGTCCCAATCCCCGAGAGGATCTCCTCACTCGGGCTCTCACTAGCTGGTTGGGTCGAATGTGCCTCGGTGGAGAGAAGGTTCCAAACCCCGAGGGGATCTTGTCACCCAGGCTCCCATTAGCTGGCATGACAGGTTGATCCTTCAGGGGGTTAAGTGAATTCTACCCGCAGGGGATCTCGTCACCCAGGGTCCCAGTAGCTGGCATGGCAAGTTGACCCTTCAGGGAGGTTAAGTGAATTCTACCCGGTGGGGATCTCGTCACCTAGGCTCCCATTAGCTGGTATGGCAGGTTGACCCTCCAGGGAGGTTAAATAAGTTCTACCCGAAGGTGGTCTCGCCACCCAGACTCTGGTTAGCTGGCATGGCAGGTTGACCCCTCGGAGAGGCTGAGTATTTTCAGTTCCAAGTATGCTATACTCACCGAATACGTTGGGTTGCATGTTTCTTTCCGAGCGTGGAACTCGCTCGAAAAGAGCGGGGATTGTGTGCAACCCCGTATTCGCGGATTGGGGTCCCCAAGAAGGCGCAAGACTTGCTACACCGTTTTAAGCTTTTTGAGGGTTTTGCACTCTTGGGGAGGCAATTTATGGTTAATCTGCATAATATACTAGTAGGGGGATGCATATTTGCCTCCCCCGACCAGTTTTCAGGGGGCGGGGCGGCGAGAGGCCGCCTCAAGGGTCCCAGCTCGCTCGGTCAGCTTGCTCGGCCCGCTCGGCCCGACCAGGTTATCCTGGCAAGCTCGTCCCAGCTCGCTCGACCAGCTCGTCCTAGCTCGTCCCAGCCAGCTCGTCCCAGCCAGCTCGTCCCAGCTCGTCCCAGCCAGCTCGTCCCAGCCAGCTCGTCCCGGCCAGCTCGTCTCAGCTCGTCCCGGCCAGCTCATCCCAGCTCGCTGGCCAGCTCGTCCCGTCCAGCTCCTCCCAGCTCGTCCCGGCCAAGTTCCCGCCCAGCCAGGGTATGATAGTAATTTCAGAGTAGTGGAGGTTGGCTATTTGTAGACCGTTCCCAAAAAACTATAAATATACCCTTAGGGGTGCCTTGGAGAGCATCAGTTCTTCACCACTTCATCTTCTTCCTTCATACTCCAAGGCATCTAGCTCAGCATTAGCTAGGGAGGGGGAGATCTCAAAGGTCTTCCGGGTGTGAGGTGAGACCTCCACGCTAGAGTCAAGGGTCAGTTCCCAAATTCAAGTCTCTCTCCAAGGGACAGTTTGGGAGAAATAGGTGTGAGCCGCCCCTAGGTCCGAACTCTAGGTGGAACCGAATTTCGGTTTCAACACTAGGCTCTAATTAAAAAAAGATTTTTTTTATATACCCCCCTCTCACTCTCTCATTCTCTCACCCGCCAGCCACCCCCCCTCTCACACTCTCTAACCCTCTCGGTCACTCTCTCTCCCACTCACTCACTCTCTCCCTCTCACTCACTCTCTCCCTCTCCCTCTCATTCACTCAACGCTAGCATGTCATTCTCTTCTTTAATGTCAGGGTCGTCTACTCAAAGCATGCATGTAATGGTGGAGCACAATCCTAAGGCGGCAATTTTGAAGCATTTCGATAAGGTTCAAGTTGGCGTCGAATTCAAGGTGCGAGGCAAATTATGCTTGAAGTTGCTGACCCTTACCGACAACTCGACACTATCAAGACACATTAAGTCTTGCGTTTCAAAACAAGCTTTCGGGCCCAGTCAGACCCAAATTTCAAGACAAATTTGGACATACGATCAACTTCGCCAACAAGACCTACAGATGAAGCAAGTCATCAAACGTGGGCTGTCATTCAGTCACTACGACAACGAGGATGCGACGGAATACATATATGTAGGGCTTCAACTCAAATATCAACATGTAAGTAAAGATTCTCTTAGGCGCGACGCCATTAAAGCTTATTTAGAATCAAAACAATTAATAATAATTATTTTAAAAACTTTTGAGGGTCGTGTAAGTTTAATGAATGACGTTTGGAACAATATCATAAAAATAGGGTTATGTATATATGTATCACGTGTCATTGGATCAATCTCATTTCATGGCAGATAAGCACGTAATATGTTTTGAAAGTTTCGAATATCCGCACACAAGTAAAGCTATTATATTATGTAATTATGAAATGTGTGCGAAAATTTAAAATAAAAGATAAAATAATAAGTATTTCTTTTGATAACGTCTTTAATAATACTGTAGCTATTGATTGGTTAAAACGCGATTTAAAACAAATGTTAAGCGGTGCGTTTTTTCACACTCAATGCGTTTGTCAGATATTAAATTTAGTGATACAATATAGTTTAGCCGTCATGGAACTTTATATTGAAAAAATTCGTCTAATACTTAGAGTCATTTATAGTTCTAGGTAAACGATCTCAAGATTTTAAAAATTTTGTAAACGCATATGGTAAAAAATATTTGAAACCTCAATTTGATATGTTTATTAGATGGAACTTAACATATAAAATGTTAAAAATAACGTTTCAACAAAAATCACTTTTTATGGAATATTATAATATGAAAAATACTCATGATTTGATCAATGACGATTGAGATGTATTAACAAATTATATAGATTTATTAAAATATTTTTATAGGACGACTATTTTTTTACGGCATGTACTATCCGACTAGCTCATTAGTAATTGAAAATTTGTAAATATCGCACAAATATTTAATTATTATAAACAACATGATGGATGACTTCCATTATTTGAAATAATGAAAGAAAAATTTCTAAAATATTATAGAGAAATGTCTGTAAGGTTTTCACGCGCCGCTGCTTTAAATCGGTTATTCGACGTAGACGGCGTAGATAATTTGATAGATAAAATCAATATAAATTTAAATATAAATTTAAATTTTGATGATTATGATGATATTAGTACTCCAAAATTTACTTCTATTTTTACTGAGTGGTATAATTATTATGATAACTTATACGGCTCGCGTCTCTGGAAGAAATATCGCAACAAAAAACAAATGATACTTTTAAAAATAAAATTTTAGAATTAGCTGTCAGGAAAAAACGTGCACATATAGTAGTTTAAATGAATTAGGATTGTACACTAAAACATAATTTTGTGATTTTATGAGCACGGAGGAGATTAAAAACTTCGATCTTTTAAAATGGTGGAAATGTAGTTAATACATATCTTATTTTGGCATATATGACCCGTGATTTACTAAAAATCCAAGCTAGTACGGTAGCTTCGAAATCCGTTTTTCCTATTAGTGGCGGGGTTTTGAACGAGCGGAGGAGCCGGCTCAACGAAAAATCTCTAAAAATGTGCATCTGCTATAAGGATTATTTGGATGCTATGAAGAGGAAACAACACATTACAACATTAGAGGATAACTCAGGGAAGAGAGAAGATGAGATGAACACAATAAATTTAAGAGATGATTAAGCGCGTCTCACACTCATCACATGACCGGTTAAAACTGTATTTTTGTGTTTTGTTAATTTAATGAATATTGTAATTTTCTTTATCTAAAATTAATAATGATAATAAATTTTATTTTTTTTCAATTAATGTAAACTGTAAATGTTATTTAATATTAATAAAATTTCATTTTTCTTGTCCATGTGAGAAATTTTTTTTATTATCATAATAAAATAATATTTATAAATTTTTTAATGTATTATTATTTTTTAAATAACTCAATAATTATAAATTTTAAATTAAAAATAATAATAATAATAATAACCTGGCCCGAGCCCGGCCCTAAGGGCCGGATCAGGCCCCTTCCCAGGGCAGGGGCCCGACCCCGGCCCGGGCTCGGCCTGGTTTACTAAAGCTCGGGCCCGGTACCGGGCCGCCCCGATTGGGCTTATGCCCATGACTGGTATCCCAAAATTTAAAACCAGAATTATCTAAAAATTTAGTTTTCTCAACCACTTATCTAGTCTTTTACATGTATAAAATATTTATCTTTCTCCTAATCATTGTATCCACTGCTTCCTTGTTATAGTACCTATATTCCAACTTCCAAACTTAAGTCAGACACAATTCCGATGGCATACTTCCCTAGTACGTCTAATATGTGAGGATTTTTACTTATTAAACACTACATCAAAATCCTTTTGGAGGTGCATCAGTACTTGTCAAGACGCCACATTCGGACCATACGACAAAAACTCTTGCAAATTTAACACTACACTCAAGTCCTGGAGATGCAGCGGTCCTTGCCAAGACGCCGCATTCGTACTATGCGACACGTTCCTTAGGAAGAACAAGCTAACTTTTGCATAATTTCTCAAATGATTCATATTCATAAGGGTGACTAAATTTTACGCTGATCGTCTACCTAACACAACTTTCATCATCTTTCATCATCTTTCATCTGGGTTGGGACCGACATAGGTTGGCTTACTAAAGATCAATATATCGTCGAAAAAGACTAAGATAAATTTCTGAAGTTGGTCTTGGAAGATCTTGTTGATCAAACTTTGAAATGTTGACGACACGTTGGTCAAGCTGAAGGGCATGAACAAAAATTCATAATGGTCGTGGTGGGTGCGGAATGCCGTCTCGTGAACGTCCTCCTCCGCCATTCAGATTTGATGATAGTCCGCCCGCAGGTCCAAATTTGAGAAAAAAAACAGCCATGTGCAACTCATCAATGAGCTCCTCAATGATGGGAATCAGAAACTTGTCTTTTATTGTTTATAGATTCAGTTGGCGGTAGTCAATGCATATCCTCCACGTCCCGCCACCCTTCTTCACAAGCATGATCAGTGAAGCATATGGGCTGCAGCTCAGTCGAATGATCCCGGTGCTTAGCAATTCATTGCCCAACATCCTCTTGCCCATCCTTGAGAGGGATGTGATGTTCATGCTCCAGGTGAGATGGTAACCCCACGGGTTCCCCAAATATATTTTGAAAGGTTGTTAACATCTCTTTTACTTGGGTTAAATCCTCCGACAATTAATGGTTCTGTTCCCTCTTGGTAGTCGAGCATGCTGTAAGGTTCACGGTGTTCATTTTCACAACTCCCCTGGGTACTGGTTGGGAGTTCAGGAATCTCTCGAATATTGAAAATGGATAACATGTTTAAGTGCCCCCTTTGCTATAATTTTCTCTATCTCTGTTGTTTCATCAAGGTGCCAGACACATTTTTCTATCCCCTCAACAAAATCTTTCGACCTTGGCTAGTGAAGTTCATGCGGGGCCAGGAGTCCACGTGCCTGCCACCCAGAGTCCACCGGGGGTTCACCTTGGAGTCCACCAAGGGCCTTATCAGGTCCGTGGACCGCACACCCCAACCAATTCTCTGCCACGGAGTCCGGAATAGTTGGTGATGAGAATGTTGGTGAAGGACGCTTATCTAGCAGGTCTGGGGATCGAGCCCCAGTCTCAACAACCTGTCGCATAGTGGGCCCCGTGGCAGAGAGTTGGTTGGGGTGCGCGGTCCGCGGACCTGATCATGCCCCTTGGTGGACTCCAAGGTGGACCCCCAGTGAATTCTGGGGTAAGAGGTCTGGGGTAAGAGGTCTGGGGATCGAGCCCCAGCCTCAATAACCTGTCGCATGGTGGTCTCCGTGGCTGAGAATAGATTGGGGTGTATGGTCCGCGGACCTGATAAGACCCCTTGGCGGACTCCAGGGTGGCAGGCAGGTGTACTCCTGGCCCTAGATCAGAAGTTCATGCGTAGATTGCCAAAATCCCATTTGAACACCCCTAATGTACTCAACCATTGAATTCCAAGTACCATTTCACAACCGCCTGGCAGTAGTACCAACATGCCAGTCATGAAAAACACCCCTTGCATTCGTCATTTGAATTTCACTACCTTGTTAGAGCTGGATACTCGTCTCCCATCTGTAATCGTCACATTAAATGAAGGTATTAGTGTCAACTTGCATTATAACCGATGAGCTGCGTCCACATCCATGAAGTTATGGGTACCCCTGAATCGATCAACACTTGAATAAGTTGGCCTTGATATGAGGTTGTCACCTTCAGGGTGTGATATTGTGTTATGCCCATAAGTGCATGAACGGATAAGTGCGGGACAGTCTCCCTATCCTCGGGTTCCTACATGGATTCAAGCTCGTCTTCTCCGAGTGTGTCTGGCGTCACCTCTTCATCATCTGCAGTCAGGTCCAAAGTGTATGATCTCCCTTTTGCCAAGCAACGATGGTTCAACGTGTATTTCTATCGCACCAGAAACAGAGGCCTTTACTTCGTTTGTCCTCGATCTCTGTCGAGGTCAGGCGGCGGTTGCCGCCTTGCTTCCCAGTAGGTGTGTTTGTTGGTGCCCGCAATTGCAACGGCTTGGAGGCCGAAACACGCCTTTCTGTCGCCATGCTAGTCTCAGACATGTTGGAGTAGCTACGTCGATGTGAGGGACAAGTCCGGCGCTCCTCCATGCGGACTAAGGCGAAAACTTCCTGAAGAGTTTTCAGTTGGAACATACGGATAGCATACCCGATTTCGTCTTTGAGTGCGGCTAAGCAGAAATTGATCGTGTATTCTTCAGTGATGTTCACATGATGTAAGAGGATGTCAAACTCATCTAGTAATGCTTGTGTCGTGCCCTTTGACTTCATATTTTTTCAATTCCTCCATTTGATCGTCGAAGAGGGCGGACCCAAACCATTGTATCAGTGCTTGTGTGTATTCCTCCCACTTACGCCAATGTCGTGTGAGTCATGACTTCATGTATGTCTGATGTCAGTATAATGTCTTTCCTTCCACATGCGCGGACGCTACTTTCACCCTTAAGTCATCGGGTGTGTTGTCGAATTCAAGGAACTGCTCGGATTTGAAGATCCATTCCTGCAAGGCATCACCATAAAAGAGGGGAAATTCGAATCACGCAAACCTTGTCGTCATATGGTCTTCATTGGCTGTGTAGTGATGTCCGTCCGAGGTGGATTTGCGGCCGCTCGAGTCCATTGTTTTCTCTGTCCGAAGGTTGGCTAAGCTGGCCAACATTTTTCGCATCTCCTCTAAGGTTTTACCCTGCTGATTTGAGTGTGTCGTGAGGGACTGGATCGCTTGCGCCTGGTAGCTTGTTCTTGCCGAATGAGATCCAGATCGGAGTGGAGCTCTCTCGAACGGATAGCGCCGGAAACCGGCATCACGTCACCTACTCGATCCTAGCACTGATACCAATTGATAAACTCCAAACGCAATGTAACAGTAACTTACCGAAATCTGATTGAAAGCAGGGAAATGGAAACTCGATTTCTCAAAGCATGGGAGATCAAAAGATCCACAGATACAAGATACAACCAGCCCTAAGGGCATGCCCAAAACAGTTTGAACTACAGAAGGGAGGAACTCGCCTCTTCTGTCGTCAAACCAGGAGACCATAAAAAGACATAACATAAGAAAGGCTAAACCCTACCTCTGTTTTATATACTGTGGTTGTACATGACCAAAAAGACCTCCCTCAAATCTGAATATTATCCCGGGCCACAAACATTTATAAAATTCATACCCAAAACAAACCGGCACGCATCAAATTCTTATGTATTTAGATCATTTTGTGGACCTCCCACGCCTTCAGCCGAGGATAGGGTTGAGCATAATAATCTAAATTCATTCGCTTGAATCTTTAGTCAGATCGAACTCAAAATAAAATGTTTGAACCAAAACGAATCAAATCAAAAATAGCTTGAAATTAATTTTGAGCCACATGATCGTTCAATTTATGATTGGAGACAACTCCATTGAATAAAAATGGGATTCAAAATTTCGAATTGATCCCGCTGCCTGCTAGCCTAGACTCCTAGACCTAGTCACCAACTTCCTGTCACTAAAAAAGATTATTTTGAAGTGTGGAGTGATATCCAAACCCTTGATTGGCATGGGTTTCATGTTCTAGGGTAAATTTGTTGTGTTGGACAATGAAAAGGGTTCTGAAACAGGCAGAATGTGAGAAAGAAGAACCACATCCACCCATCGTTCCGTCTACTGGAGCGACCCCTTCCCATTAGACATGTTGTTTTACAAAGCTTTGAGAATGGTCATTTCATACCATTGCACGAAACAAGGATCAAATTGGGGGACAAGGTACGCTGTGCATCTTCGCTGTTACGACACATGTTTAACGAAAACTTTCCCCCCTCAAGAGAAGGTGCTTAATTCTGTTTGAGTTAAGGAGAAATAAACATCAGCTATCACATAACTAAGTAACCGGAGACTGGAGAAGAACATCCACAATGACTTGGAATCCAAATCCAAGCAAATCCTCAGATTTTGATATTGGAAAGCGGAAGAACCTATTGAAATATTGTGGAAACACTGGACTAGAGCACCCCATCATCATCGTCGTCATCATCATTATCCCAGTAGTTTCTCAATTGTGACATGTGCAGAAGGAGCTCATCACGGCCCATACCCGTAACACTACTCGTCATGATCCAAGGAGGAGGTTCCCGGTAACATGTTCTGATGAGCTCGTGAAATTGTTGGATGTTATCGGAGGGCCGACTCCCCTTCCCTCCCTTTGCTTTGTCACATTTGGTGAAAACAAATGTCATCCCAATCTGAATGCATTTCCACCGCAGCTTTTATAATAATAAATATTGCAGCATACTTTGTTGTTCTACAAAATAATAACAAAACAAAAAAAAAAAATCTTACATTGTTGCGGCCCAGCCAGTTGGCACAGTCTAGGTCAATTTTCTGGGGCGGAACGCTGGCATCAACAAGCAGCAAGACAGCAACCAGCATCTCTCGATTCTGAAAATAGCCCTTAGTGAAGGAGGACCAGTCCATCCGAGCAGATTCGGAAGCATGCGCAAAACTGCATGCACGTGCCAGCATGTAAACTTGTCATTTACTCTGCATAATATGGCGCTAAGAATTCATAATAAAGACTTCTACAACCAAGTATAAAGCATAAATTCAATATGTGGTAGCCCCAGAAGTTCAAAAATAACATAGGGACAGATCGAGACAAAAAGTTACGCGAGTTATAAATTTTCAAATTACAATCAACAAATTCCAGGTTGATGTGAAGACACGATCAGAGAGAGGCTTCATGAATTGCAAAAAAAGGGCTGCTTACAAAATGAAAGGGGGAGCAAACAGGGAAAATATACATATAAAGACAACACACACACACCCTGTAGAAAGAACAGCCTCGAAACCTTAAAAGACAAGAGTTAACAAATGGCTTATAGCTGCAATTCATGATAAATGGAGAAGCTGATATTAAAAAAGAAGTTTAGCTTACATAACAATTTATGACAACAAGAACAGTCTCTGACACTGACTTGCCTTCCTTAGAAACCAATACACTAGCACCGCATTTATTTATTATTCCAAGGAACCACCGTGCTTGGCAACAACGTCCTTGCAATGCAGGAAGAATAGAACCTCTACGTATAGTAATTTTGCTTCCCACCTTAAGAGAGTGCTCATCTCTTCTGCATCCCCATCTATTTTTTAGATACTGGAATTTTGTTTATTTTGAATAAGTTTTGCAAATAGTGGTAAGTGAATCCTAAGTTCGTAACTTTAGGGTGATTACTGATTAGTTGTTAGTGGCTTAAAAATATGACCTCTACTTTCTTTTTTGTATTATAAGTCAATCACTAAGCTATCGTAATCAAATGAATGAAGTAGGCATGCGCAATGAAGAGTGATTCTCCATGCCGCAGAGTTGAAGAAGCAATGCTGTCACTTGCTCTGCTTCACTATTTTTTGCTGTGATTTTGTCTACTTTCCAACAACAAATTTGGCTGACTTTGAAGATAGAAGAGCCTTCCCCTGCTTTGAAGACAGAAGTGGAGCCTTCTCCTTCTTTGGCATCAATTTGTTTCAATATTAGCTTGGGTTTGCTTTGCTAGCTAATAAAGAAGAGTACCCAGTGGCAATAAAGCTCTCGATAGCAGATTACCTCGGTGGCTTTGTATCGCCGGGTCTAATTTGCAAATAAAAAGGGGTACAACCAAAAAACATTTAAGAACTCTTCTAAGCTTCCCATTCCCACTTCGGACGAGGAAATCGCAAAACGTGATCAAATGCTGCATCTTACTTGATATGACTGATGTGTCCAAAGCCTTATGGAATCCCTTCGGTATGACGCATGGATGGCGGGTCTCCCGCAACCCGGTCTGCATCCTATAAAGAACTCAGGACCGAGTCGCACAGGTAGTTATCGCTAACACAGACTCCTCACTTGCTGAGAGCCATTACCTTCTCGCGTGCACAGAGCAACTACTTCCTCGCCTGGGATCTCCCCAGGGTGACAACCTCCACTGCAAACATTCCCCTTGTTGCCAGCGAGTTGTGTTCTCAGGTGCCCCCTCAGGAGGGACCACTCTCTTTTAACAATGCCATCATCTTTCACAGGGGCATATTGAACAACAGCGCACTACTTGCTTTGGCAGCCAACGTACTGTTGGCACATCATGCCTTATTGGCACGCCGCCCCATAATGGCTCATGACTCCGTATTAACCACCATTGTCAATTAAGGTATTTTTTCCCCTATAAATGTCCCCCTTTTCAACAGAGAATGAGCGGTTCCTTAGACTTAACAACTTCAAGAGATCGGGGGTATGTTCAGGAGGAGGGAGATCACATAAGACCGCTCTGGCACTCAGTGGGTCCTTCGGCCATCTCTGCCGTCATTATTCTCATCGGAAGTAGAGTCTCTCCAGCCACAGACAAATCTGGGTACAACATCGTGTTAGTGTATATTTGGACAATTAACGGGTTCGGAGGCATAACGGGTTGTGTCGGGTACACGGTTAACTCATACCCGTAGTAACTCCTAAGGGTTTGCCTATTTATACTCACCTAGGCGCAACGGGTAGGGGATTCCACCTAGATCCCCATCCGGATGCTTCGAGCAACACTAAACATTCTCGAAGTAGTGCCCCGTTGTTCGTGGATCCCGTAACCGCCCCGAACTTCTTCTTCCCTGCGTTTTCCCGTGAAAAGGGGTAGTCATTGCCTGCACAAGGCCACCGTCGCTGCTGTTGAGCGGAAAAAGGAGAAAACTTCCCGCAACCGTTCCCGTAACCGCTCCCGTCCCCGGGTTTTTCGCACAGGAGAAGAAGCGACATCCGCCGCCGCCGCCCTATTGCGATAAATGCTCGGATTTCGCACAGGAGAAAAGAAATCACATCGGTTGTCGCTCGCGATTTTTCCCCCGTCGCTGCAAGGCTCGCCGATCGTGAAGCAGAGGGTCGGGCCGCCGCTGGTTTCCGACATCTCGATCGGAAAAGGAAAAGGGATTTCCTCAACCTTCGTCATCGCTGCTTTCGCTAAGGAAGGAGGACGCCGCTGTTTTCAGGAAGGAGGAAGCCGCTGTTTTTTGGAAGGAGGGAGATTTTTTTTTCCATCGCCGTTCCTTGCAGATCGTGAATGAGGAAGGAATAAGAAATTCTGTAACCGCCTCTTTCACTGAGGAGAAACACGACAGACCCACTCAGTCTTGTTTCTCCTCTCATCGCAAGGAGATTTTTTTTCTTGGTAACTGCCTGCAAGGAGGACTCTTGTGGCCGCCGCCTCTGGATTGGGAGGACAAACAAAAAACAGAGGGGTTCTTCTTTCCCGTCCAGGCTCAACCAGACGATCCAGATTTTTAATGGTTGCTGTGCTGTTGAAATAAGAAGTGGAGTTTCAGATCTGACGATTTTTAATGACTGCTGTGCTTCCAGATCTGACGATTCTTCCCTACATTTGTGAGTGTGAATCGTGAAGCAGGAGGAGTTCTTCATATCTATGTTTTGATCAATAAATTGTTGTTGTGGAGTTACATCCCTTGCTGTCTGCTGAGTTTCAGTGAACAAGAACACATAATTTTGGAAATACAAGATGATGAAAGGGAACAGCTTCTCGTCCCCTGTTCCGATGATAAAACTGGAGAAGTTCACAGCGACAGAGTTCAACGACTAGAAGTTGAATACTCAGTTTGGAATGAAGTACCTGAACGTGTTTTACACAGTTCAGTCTGATCGTGCTGAAGTTTCTGAGACTGATGACGAAGCTCAGTGGGTCCACGATGAGGACTTCTGTCGTGACTACCTGCTGAATTGCCTGTCCTCCAGCCTGGCGAAGACGTACATCAAGATGAAAACTGCCAAGGAAATCTGGGAGGCACTGGAGGAGCACTTCAGGCAAGAGGAGGATCTGTCCAAGGCGCACATGGTGGACAAGTTCCATTCCTTCATGTTCGACGAGGAGAAGGCGATCTCCCTCAGGTATCGGATTTTGAAGCTTTAGTAGATTCTTTACATAGTGAGAATATTACCCTGCCAGACAGCTTTGTTGCTGACACGATTATTTATAAACTGCCCTCTACGTGGTACAACTTTAAAACTGAAATGTACCGCAAGAAGATGCAGGTCAGTCTCAATGACCTCAAGCGATTTATTCGCATTAAGGATGCAAATAGGACTCGACACGCTTTAGAAACTGTTAGCAAGCAGAAGGTTGCGGCTAACATGGTTCTCAGTTCTAAACGTGTGCCGAACCCTAATAAGACCAGACCCTCCCATGGTAGCTCCCAGGTTGCAGGCCCTAACAAACGCGCTAAAAAGTTCATGGGCAAGTGTTTTAACTGCAACAAGTGGGGGCACAGCGCATCTGACTGCAGGCTCCCTAAACGGAAAAGAATCAAAGCACCACAGGATGACAACCAAGCCAATATGGTTAGCCTAGCTTAGCCTTCCGACTTTGTTGCGATGGTCGGAAACGCTAAGGCCAACACAGAGTGGTACTTGGATTCGGGGGCGACGTGTCAAGTTTGCAACAATGCTGATCTTATGACAGGGCTCACTGTTGTAAAAGAGTCTGTTACAGTTGCAAATGGCGAGACAGCTGACGTCTTGAAGGTAGGGAATGCAACGCTGCTGTTATCCTCAGGTAAGACTTTAACTCTAAAAAATATTAAATTTATTCATTCTCTAGCTGCTAACTTAGTGTCTATAAGTCTAATATGTGATGCTGGTATGTCCTTTACTTTTTGTAGCGGTAGAGTAACACTGTCAGTTAACTCACACTATTTTGGATGTGCATACGTCCAAAATAAGATGTACCGACTAAGTCTAGCAAACGAGTTAGTTCAACAAGTTCAAACAAACTTAGTTAGCTCTAAGACTCTACATGAGAGACTAGGACACGTGAACTATAGGAAAATGTTCCAAATAGCTATAACTCACCAGATCACATTAGACACTAAATCACCGCCTGAGAAATATGGTGTGTGTGCTCAGACTAAGATCACTAGGAAACCTTTTAGTGCAGTTACTAGGAGCACAACACCCCTAGAACTTATACATTCCGATATATGTGACTTTAAAAGTTTTGTCACAAAAGGAGGAAGGAAGTATATGATCACATTTATAGATGACTGCTCTAGGTTTTGTCACATCTATCTTCTTAAAACTAAAGATAAAGCATTTGAAAAATTCTGTCTTTTCAAACCAGGGTAGAGAACCAACTAGACATGAGAATTAAGAAGTTTAGAAGTGATAGAGAAGGAGAATACATGTCCAGTGAGTTCCGGGATTTCCTTGCCTCTCAAGGGATCATAGCAGAAACCCCTGCTCCTTACTCACCCAAATCGAATGGTATAGCCGAGAGAAAGAATAGAACGTTAGCAGAGATGTTGAATTCTATGCTCCTCACTGCTGGCAAGCCTACTGCCTATTGGGGAGAAGCAGTTTTAACTCCAAATAACATTCTAAACAAAGTCTCTCATGCTAAGTTAGACGTCACACCCTACGAGCTTTGGTTTAAGAGACCCCCGTCTTTAACTAGACTTAAGACATGAGGCTGCATAGCCTATGTCAGAGTCTCTGACCCTAGACAGTCTAAACTTGAGCCTAGAACCAACACGTGTGTCTACTTAGGTTGTGCTGAAGATAGTGCTAAAGATAGATTCTTAGACCTGTCTAATAATAAAATTATTGAATATACGGATGCTGTGTTCTTTGAGGATAAGTTCCTTAAGGATAAGAACATGACAATCCCAGGTATGCAAGCAACTATTACTGAGGAAGATCCTGAATCAGTACCGAGCACTTCCTATTCCGTTCCAGTAGACAATAAGGTCCTAGAGTCTAGATGGACTTCGGTGAGAGAGCGAACTCTCAGAACCTTTGGTAGTGACTTTGTCACGTACCACGTTGAGGCCGATCCATCCACCTATAAGAACGCGATGAGATCAAGGGATTCACTGCTCTGGAAAGAAGCCATTAATGAAGAGATGAACACTTTGCTTCAGAACAACACCTGGACGTTGGTTGATAAGCCAAGAGAGGCTAAAACTATATGGTGTAAGTGGGTTCTGAAAAAAAAAGCTCAATCCTGATGGTAGCGTAGCTAAGTATAAAACGCGCCTGGTGGCTAAATGTTTCACATTAGTTGCTGAGACTATACAGGCATGTAGGTGAGCTTTGGGAAAAATGGCATTTCCCTAAGTCAAAACCACTATATAAAATCTATGTTGGATACGTGGGGATACAGTGAACATAGAGCAGTAGAGACACCGTACGATTATAATAATCGCTTGAAGCCCAATGATGGAGTTGTGATTAGACAGTTAGATTATACTAAACTGGTTGGTAGTCTCATGTATGTTATGGTCTGCACAAGACCTGGCATAGCCTTTACGGTCGGCATGTTAAGCAGATTAACTAGTAATCCTAGTCAAGACCATTGGGATGCTCTCGATAGACTGATGCAATACCTAAAGCACACTCAAACGTATGATTTATGTTACCATGGTCATCCTCCAGTTTTTGAAGGATATTCTAATGGATCATGATGCTCAAAATTAAACGACAGCAAGTCCACTAGTGAATTTATATTCACACTAGGAGGAGCAACTGTAGTCTGGAAGTCCAAGAGACAATCATGTATTGCACTATCTTCTATGGAATCCGAACTCTACGCTCTAGCTTCAGCGGGAGAAGAAGCAGAGTGGATAAGGATTTGGTGATGGACATTCCATTGTCGAGCCTGAAGTTGAGTTCTGTTGCAGTTTACTGCGATAATCAGGCTACTAAAACAATTGCTACGAACACTTTGTTCAATAGCAAAAGAAGACAACTACGGATGAAACAAACCTGGTTGACCTCTCTCACGAGTCAAGGGATTATGATCCTGGTGGATGTGAGATCGAAAGATAATGTTGTAAACGCCTTGACAAAGGGCTTAAATAGAGTTCTCACGATAAAAACATCGGGAGAGATGAGATTAAAGTTCATAGAAATATGAAACTTCCTCCTATGTTTGTGTTTTCATAGCGAGAACCTATAGTCGCAACATTCAAGCATTTAATAACATACTGAAACCCCAAATAATTTCTTGATGAAAGCCCAAGATAGTTAGATGTTTGTCAGTCCACACCTGATGACCTAACATCTTTCTCGTTGTAAGCCGATTTGAGAATTATTCAACTGAGAATAGAAAGTCGTTGTACGAGTTAATCTAACATTAGTGATCATAGCACATTATTTCACATTTGATAATGTTGCAAATGACGGTGTGTCAAATCATGTGATAAGGTACATAGTGGTCACTAATGAGTAAGATAACAACGTTTGATTTATTAAAATCAAAACTTGACTGGTCCTAGCTAGACTGGATAGAGATGCTAACAGTGTTACTTCACTACTGCTACAAGTACTAAGCTCATTTAAGTAGAGCTAGCTTACTTTGATACGTCACTGCATATGTTTATGAATTCATAGAGTCTGACTCATGAAATTTTTTGCAGTCACTGGTGAAGATGGAGGAGAGAAAGTGGATTTTGACATAGATGATGATCTACTCTCTGATTAGAATTGTTACACGTTTATCTGTAGTCGTTTTTTTGTTTTCCAGACTTATTTATTGTTGAGTAGCACATTTTTCTTTTAATGTATTATGTTATTGTTTTTTAAAATTCATGTTTATGTTTTTCTTTAAAAACCGTGTTAACTCTTATGAAAATGTATAAAATCGGAAACTTGTTTTTTAATATTCTCCACTTTCTGCACTCCGAAACGTATACGTTATTTGTCACAAATATAGGAGGAGGTTGTTAGTGTATATTTGGACAATTAACAGGTTCGGAGGCATAACGGGTCGTGTCAGGTATATGGTTAATGCATACCTGTAGTAACTCCTAAGGATTTGCGTATTTATACCCACCTAGGGGCAACGGATAGGGGATTCCACCTAGATCCCCATACGGATGCTTCGAGCAATACTTAACACATCGCTCATATCACAAGCATGACAACTATTCAAAATGAGTGCAGAAACAAGAAGAATAAACAATAAGCTCATTGTATGAGAAGATAACTGTTAGAAAAGCTCAATTAAGGGCCCATGTTTTCTCTCTTTTCTCTCTCCATGTATTAGTCCCACATCTTGTATTTAGGATTTCTCTTCTCTTTCTTCTCCTATAAAAGTGTATTCATACTTGTAACTATTCATTCAAGAAGTATATGCAAGGTTTGGAGTTAATTTCTACATGGTATCAGAGGACACGGTTCGGTCCATGCGGTTTCCACAACTCTAACTGCCCGGCCCGTCTTCCTCCCCTGTCCGCATTCTCCTCTGCGGCCTCTCCCTCTACTCGCTCGCTTCGGGTAGCGAGTTCTCTTCCCGCGGCCTCCCTGCGGCAACTTCTTTGCTAACCGCAGCCAGATTCGAATTCTGCGGTTTTGCCTTTCTACCCGCCTGCTCGCCTCCTTCCCGCCTACCCATTCCGGTCTGCGGCTCTATCCGCTCTGGTTGCGGCCTTCCTTCTCTTATCCGCATAGCTTCTGCAGACTGTCCTCTTTGTTTCCGCTTCTCTTCTTCTCCTCCGTAGTTCCACCCTCCTCAGGCTTCTTATAGCCATCTTCTGCTCTGACCCGTGGGGACCACCTTCTTATCCGTTGCGGACTCTCATCCTGTCCGCTGCGAGCTCCTCTCCTTTACTGCCTCACGCTCTTCTTCTTCTCCGCTGCGAGCTCGCTTCTTATCCGCGGCGGGCTCCTCTCGTCTTGACCGTTGCGGTCTCCCCGCTACTTGAGTTCTTCTGTCCGCTCGAGCTTCCCTACTCGTGGACTTCTCCTTTCCCGCAGGGGGCTCTTCTCTTGTCCGTCGCGAGTTTCTCTCCTCTCGCCTGCTCGCGTGGTTGTTTCTGGACTATTGTTGCGGCCTGCCTCCTCGTCTCGCGGTCTCGTCTGCTGACCGCTCGTGTTCCTAGCCCGCAGTATCTTGCTTCCCGCTGAGACCTTTCCCTACCGCTGCGAGTTCTCCTCTCTTCCTCTATCTGCGGCTGTCCACTTGACCGTGCGGGCTTCCCTTTCTGCATTTTGGTCGCGATCTGCCTAATCGCTGGTGTGACCGCGCGGACTGATCCCCTTCTCGCTGCGGCCTCCCGCTCTGCCTCTTCTTGGTGCGACCTGCTAAGGCTGTGTTTTCCTTGGCCCGGTCTGCCTCTGTCCGCCCGATCTGGTTACTTATTCGTCAGGTGTTTGCTTCTGTTGCAGTCTTCTCCTACCAGCGCAGCCTGTGTTTCTAGTCGCTGCGGACTCTGTGCTTACCGTGCTGGTCGTGGACGTTTCTTGCCGCTGGTGCGGGGTCACCCTGACCGCCCCGGATTATTCCTTGCAAAATGATCCACTGTCCTCCGGGCTCTGTGGTGTCTGTTTCCGATGGCGGTACCTCCTGCTTTGCTCACAGCTCATCCTGGATTTTGGACTCGGGCCTCTCACCACATTACATCACGGAAACCACCCCAATATTTGAACGACGTGCATCCCCGGTTCATTACCGTTGCTAGTGGGGCCACTCTTCCCGTCTCTGGTGCGGCAGATATTAACCTCACTCCCTCCATTACTCTTCGCTCTGCTCTTCATGTTGCGAGCTCTCCGTTCAACCTTCTCTCTATTGGTCGACTCACTGCTGATCTCGATTGTGCTGTTATTTTTTCTTCTAACTCGTGTGTTGTGCAGGATCGCAAGACGCAAACCATCATTGGAACAGGGAATCTGTCGAATGGTCTCTATATCCTTAATCTGTCTCTCCCAACAGTGTTGTCGTCTATTAGCTCCGTTGACTGGCATCGACGTTTGGGTCATGCTCCTCTACACATCCTCAAAAAATCTCTCTCTGACGTGTCCTTCAAAGAGTTCACATGTGAGTCTTGTATCTAAGGGAAACATCATCGCTCTACCTTCTCACCACATCCTTCTCGGCGTCCTGCTCCCTTTGATCTTGTTCACTCCGATATTTGGGGTCCTTACAAAATTACAAGTGTTTTTGGGTACCGTTACTTTGTCACATTTGTCGATGATTACTCTCAGGTGACCTGGATGTATCTCCTTCGTGACCGCTCTGAATTGTCCGGTGTATTCCGTACATTTTTTCTTGAAACTCGCAACCAGTTCTCCACAACCATTAAAACCCTCCGCACCGATAATGCCCGTGAATACACCAGTCATACCTTCTCTCACCTCTGTGCGGAGTTTGGGAACATCCATCAGACCTCTTGTTTTTATACCCTCCAACAAAATGGCGTTGCTGAACGCAAGAATCGCCACCTGCTCGAGGTCACCCGCTCCCTTATGATTCAGATGAATGTCTCCAAACAATATTGGAATTTTGCGGTTTCAACCGCTTACACTCTTATTAACTGCATGTCTTCCTCTATCCTCAATTTTGCGGTTCCTTTTAATCTCTTTTTCCCCTCCCAACCTCCCTTCTCCCTCACCCCACGCGTGTTTGGGTGCGTATGTTGTGTTCATCATCTTGGCCCGTCCACTGACAAGCTTGCCCCCTGTGCCACTAAATATATGTTTGTGAGCTATTCTCGAACTCAGAAGGGCTACGTATGTTTCTCTCCCACGGATCGCAAGGTGGTTACTTCTGCTGATGTCACCTTCCTCGAAGATCAACCATATTACTCTCAACTTCTTGACCCTCCTCCTCTGCCAACTCTCCTGCGACCTGTTATTCCCGTAATTTCCACCATTCCACCTCTACTTCCCACACCCATCCCACCTAAACCACCTACACCACCAGTCATTCGTGTGTACACTCGACGTCCTCCCTCGTCTACTACCCCACGAGAGCTGCCCCGCTCTAATGATGCTTTGCAACCTGCGGATCCGACAACTGCTTCCTCTACGGCACATCCCTTGGCCAACTACGTATCTCTCCATCGGCTGACACCACCTCTCTACGCCTTTGCCACCTCCCTTTCTTCTATTTCTATTCCTAACTTTGTGCAGGAGGCGCTTTCACATCCAGGGTGGCAGACAGCCATGGAAGATGAAATGCGGGCTCTTTGGGCTAACCAGACCTGGGATCTGGTTCCTCTTCCTACTGACCATCACGCTGTGAGCTGCAAATGGGTCTTTGTTGTCAAGCATGCGGCGGATGGCACTATTGACCGTCTGAAGGCACGCCTCGTGGCCCGGGGCTTTACTCAGCAACATGACCTTGATTATGAAGAAACTTTCTCTCCAGTGGCCAAATTGAACACGGTCCGCGTTCTTCTTTCCTTGGCGGTCCATCGTCACTGGCCGTTTTATCAGCTAGATATTAAGAATGCCTTCCTCAACGGCGATCTACAAGAGACGGTTTATATGCAGCAACCTCCCGGGTTTGAGACCACGGGGGAGTCTTTGGTATGTCACCTTCGGAAATCCATTTATGGTCTCAAACAGTCCCCGCGTGCGTGGTTTGAAAAATTCAGTAAGGTGGTCTGTGCTAGTGGCTTCACTCGGAGCTCGGCTGATTTTTCTCTCTTTATCCGCCACCGGTCAACCGGGACTGTGATACTTCTGGTCTACGTTGACGATATCCTGATTACTGGCAACGACACGGCAGGAATACAACAGATCAAGGAACAGTTAAATTCCGTTTTTCAGACCAAAGATCTGGGCAACCTTCGGTACTTTCTTGGGCTCGAGGTCGCACGACGCTCTGATGGTCTTGTGTTATCTCAAAGGAAGTACTGTATGGACCTCCTTCATGATGCAGGTTATTCTGGGTGCAAACTTGCGGAGACTACTATGGACGCCAATCACAAGCTCTCGGCCCATAGTTCTGACTCTGACAAGCTGCTTACAAATCCGGAATATTACAGACGCTTGGTTGGGAAGCTGATCTACCTTACGGTGACTCGACCGGACATCTCGTTTGCTGTAGGAGTTGTGAGTCGGTTCATGCACGCTCCTCGGACATCTCATCTTCAAGCGGTCGAGCGCATCCTTCGATATCTCAAGATCGCCCCCGGACAAGGACTTGTGTATAAGCCATCCACATCTTTATCACTCGTCGCTTACTCTGACGCTGACTACGCAGGATCTATTGATGACAGGCGCTCCACTACGGGGTTCTGCACTTACTTTGGTGGTCATCTCATAACATGGCGTGGCAAGAAACAATCCGTGGTTGCACGCTCTTCTGCTGAAGCCGAGTACCGGGCTATGGCTGCGGTTGCTTCCGAGCTAACCTGGCTTGAGAGCCTTTTGGGAGACTTGGGTGTGCGTCTCTCATCACCGGCTGTCTTATTTTGTGACAGTCAGGCAGCAATACATATTGCCAAGAATCCAGTGTTTCACGAGCGCACAAAGCATATCGAAGTTGATTGTCATTTTATCCATGAAAAGGTACAGTCAAAGAAGATAGATTTGGAGCATGTTCCTGCTAAAGACCAAGTTGCGGATATCCTGACAAAAGCTCTCTCCAGACCTCTATACTATCAGTTTTTATCCAAGCTTGGTGCCTACGACTTGTACGCTCCAGCTTGCGGGGGAGTGTTAGAAAAGCCCAATTAAGGGCCCATGTTTTCTCTCTTTTCTCTCTCCATGTATTAGTCTCACATCTTGTATTTAGGATTTCTCTTCTCTTTCTTCTCCTATAAAAGTGTATTCATACTTGTAACTATTCATTCAAGAAGTATATGCAAGGTTTGGAGTTAATTTCTACAATAACGTTGGAGACAATGCACTCCTGATAGTTACAGAAACCACTGGACCATCAAACCCCTACACATAACTCCTTGTAGCAGGTGTATCAATCACATGTACGGGAAGAAAGATCTCATTCTTGACCATTGACGAGCCAAATCTCTCTATAATCAAATTGCCAATGATAGAACCATACCAGTGAAAGAAAAAATGGAGATCTCTCATCAAAACTAAAGAATGAAATTATAATGTTTCCGATATGCCAAACATGAAAAGCAACATCTCAGCGTGGGTCAATTGCTAGAAATGAGGTATGTTATGTATCTACATGGTACAGGACAAAAAATTTTGTTGCTCCCTTTAGATTACTCCTTTCGAGTAATTACTCCAGGTCTAACCCAAAACCTCTCTGGTTTCATACTTTCAAGTGATCCTCCCAGCCATACATGAGAGCCTACTGCGAGTGCTAGTGAACTCCTTTAGAGAACTCATAACCATCTCACTCCCCGATCTCGTGACCTCCAGAGAACTCGCGACCTGAACTCGCAATCTTCTTCGGCAAACTCGCAAGATCTCCTTCCGACCGCACGACTTTAGCTCTTCTACTCCACAACTTCACCATTTATAAGGCAGCGACCCCACACCCTCCCGCTTTCCTACCACGATCTCCTGTTCCTGTGAACACCCAGACGAGCTCCATGCCAACTGCGGCTTCATGTCGAGCTCCTGGCTAACGTTCAGACTTATCCTACCGAGCTCCCTGCCAGCATCCAAGACTTCTCCCGTCGAGCTCCAGTCAGCCATGTCTCCTTGGGTGATCGCGACTTCTACCGTCGAGCTGTCAGCGACATTCCTCCAGCAACAGTGACGTCTCCTGCCGAGCTCCAGTCAGCAGCCTCTCCTCCAACGGCTGCTCTAGCTAACGAGTTCTTCTATTAAAGCTCTAGTGAGCTCTCTAGTTGAGATCTCAGCCAACAAGTTATTCCACTCTCACGGAGCTCCTACTCTCACAGTGCTTCAGTTCTACCTCAAAGTAAAGTATGGAAACACCACGGCTGCTCCTTTCCCCACACTCATTTCCAGTGCCTATGGAAATCTTGGGACGTCCAGGTTGGCTGGACAAAATTATCCTAATTGTAGTGTCCCTTTCACATTCCTTTTATGCTCTCCATGCAAGAGACATCATCACACTAACACTCCATCAAACCTTGCATCTCCCACCTATGCTGACCAGGACGCCAGTGATGCTTTTGTTAGTACGTGGCTTGCAAACAGTCTTTTTGATGACTATTTACCAATCTGTTATGATAAAATTGTGAAGGATGCATGAGATCATTTTGAAGCTCTTTACTCCAAGGGTGCAAAAATCTCTCACATCTACACCTTTTATTCAGATCTTTTTGCTCAATCAAAACTTTGTCCCAATGTTGGGTATCAGGAAACAATTTCTCAACATAAAACTTATACAACATCGTTTCTCCTGACCTTGCAACTCCACAAAAAACATTTTGAAAATTATTTGTGGTGTACTATCTTCTACGTCTTCCTGATTCCTACAAGATGATATGCTAACATATCTTGGGAGAAGCTGACACTCCTACCTTAGATGTTACTGCGAGTCTGCGACTCGTATCTTTGTTGTGACAAAGCTTCTGCCCCGACCTCAACTAATATCACCTTCACCCTCAAATAATTATGTGTATGCTTACTGGTTGTGAAGCACAACGTGGCCGTGGGAGCCGTTGTGGAAGACATGAGGGGAATTGTCTTCTTTGTTCGCATTGTGAGAGGCTTGGTTATCTTGTCGAATGCTGCTTTACAAAGCACCCTGATCTTTGTTCTCAAGCTCATGTCAGTGTCACTGAGTCTGAGCCTTCTTCTCAACCCACCAACACCCTGTCATTCGAATCTAGACGATGGTTTTCTTAAGTAGATATTGAGGCTTAAATTAGTACTACCATGTAATATGCCTCAACTGCAACTTCTTTAGAGAGAGGGTATGTCGCTACTTAGGAAAAGTGGCTCATCGACTCTAATGTCACCAATCATATGACTGGAAATTCTCGTCTTCTCTCACATCGAGAATCATAATTGGTTACCGTCATTGTTTGCAGTTGATGGCTCTCCTACTCCATATTGTGGAACTACAGTTGTTACAATCTCCTCCCTTCTTCAATCGAACGACACTCTATATGTTCAAAAATTTTATTGCAATCTGTTAGAAACCACCGTGGTCCCGATAGCGGGCTAGTCCACGTGGCCGACTGCAGTCGTACGGCAGCATCCCCAACCAAATCACCCGTGGGTCCCATAGGGGCAATAATCCCCGGGTAGGTTGTTGAGGCGGGCTTCCGCTAAGGAGCATGATAAAGGAGGTCCTGGGATCAAGCCCGCCTCAACAACCTACCTGGGGATTATTGCCCCTATGGGACCCACGGGTGATTTGGTTGGGGATGCTGCCGTACGACTGCAGTCGGCCACGTGGACTAGCCCGCTATCGGGACCACGGTGGTTTCTAACACAATCTATTATCCGTAAATTCACTTTCCAAATAATTACATTGTTATATCTCATTCTCTCCTACTATTAGTTACTTTTAGAACCTTTAATCAAAGAAAACGATAGTTACTAAGACTAAACGAAGGAGTCTTTTCTACCCCGACAATCTTCCCACTTTCTCAGTATCTTCCGTCTCGACTTCTCAGCTTCAATGACATCACCGACTTAGTCACCCTCAACTTCATTTCCTGCACCAGCTTCTGCAGTACTGGTTTGAGTCTACTTTAGAATGTGAAACCTGCTAATAAAGCAAGCGTCATCGTACTAATTTTCCATTATAGCTTTTGAAGAATTTTGTACGTCCTTTTGAACATGTTCATTTAAACATCTTGGGTCGTAGTCCCACAAAGTCTATTGGTTGAGGGACTCTGGTATTTCTTTTAGAAGACCGCTATGAACTCTTCTCAGTTTTTTATAAATTTTATAATGAGATTCACACTCAACTTGGTCTTGCCCTAAAAATTTTATAGATAAATAATGCGAAGGAATATATAAGTCTGTTGTTCTACTCTTTTTGTATCACTAATGACATTATTCATCAGACCAGTTATGCGCATAGATCTCAATAAATTAGGTGTTTGAAAGAAAAAAAATCATGATCTCCTCGATGTTGCCTAAACACTCCTGTGTCAATTTAACATTCCTTGATCTCACTGAGGTCATGCAATTCCCGTTTCACCGTGTCAATTTAACATTCCTTGTATGTTTTATACTCTTCAAAGTAGGAATTTTTTTTCTTCTTCATCCAAATAGCACTATTTTTCCCTCACTCGTCATGTATTTGATTGTACTAACTTTGTTTATTCTCATGCGTCTCAACGGAATAAATTCTTTGCTTGCACCACTAATTGTATTTTCATGAGATACTATTCTAATCAGAAGGGTTACCGATGCTTTGACCATATGTCACATTTTTTTCTTGCGAGAGCATTTATCTTTCTATAATTTAATTTGTACATATACACTTGAAGGTCCGACCGGTGATGCGGGCAGTGAGGATGGTTGTACTAGAGGAATTGTAGACAAGGGAGAAAGAATTTCGGAGAATGGTGCAGTAGGAGCGCAATGAAGCTTCCAAACATGGACGTGGTGATGATATGAACGAGAAGAAGTGTGGAGAAGATTAGGTGCAAGTGAATCTGGATTTTCAGAGCCTATGTTTGACAAAATGGGGAGAGGTATCGTAGGAGTAAAGGAGAAAGACGCAGAAGAAACATAGTAAGTTTTCTCTTCAAGAAATGTTACATCACAAGATACAATGGTTCGAAAGACAGAGGGATCATAACAAACAATCCTTTTAAAATTGTGAATATCCAACAAAGAGCATTTGTTGAGCACATGAATCAAGTTTATCACAATTTACATGTGAGGACGAGATATAGGAATAACATATATACCACAGAGGGAAGTGAAAAGGGTTAGTTTAAGGGTACATGATGGAGTAGGGAGTTTGACCGTCGAGGCTCTCGGAAGGCATGCGATGATATAAAAACAGGTATTTAAGAGAGCAAAATTCACGAAGCCTTCAAGAACATGCATGTGGAGAATGAAGGAACAAGCAGCATCCAAAAGATATGTCAATTTTTACCCTCAAAAGTCCATTTTGTTGAGGTTTATATGGACATGTAGTTTGGTGATCCATTTTGTTGAGGTTTATATGGACATGTAGTTTGGTGAAGAATGTCATGAATAGAAATTTTTGAAGGGGTTTGCTAAGATATTGTCAACATTATTAGAATACAAGATTTATATAGATGTGTTAAACTGATCGACGATTTCAGTATAGAACAACTTGAAGATAAAAGGTAACTTCGTGCGAGATCATGAAAAAAACAGCCAAGTCATGTAAAAGTGATCATTGATAAAAGTAACGGAATAGTTATACACACGCACACTTGAAATTTGAAAGAGTATCCATATGTTGCTATGAACGAGAAAATAAAGATACGTGACGAATAAAATTATGACCAATAAAGGTAGAGCAATCATGTTTCCCAAGATAAATGCTTCACAACTAAAATTAGACAGAATATTAAGTAACATAAGGTGTACAAATGATAAGGTGGATGACCAAGGCATCATTGTAATCAGATTGTAGGTAGCTTATGGATGTGCTACGCAACTGGTCCACACAGTACAAGTGATCTTTCTCATGCCCCCACAGATCGAATGCTTCGTTGATAGATCACATATTCCAAAATGAGAAGAGGAAAGCATGGTAGAGAAGTTGAGATCATGAGCCATTTGAGGGATAGGAAAAAGATTATGATTAAAATATGGAACAATTAAAATATTATGCAATTGGAGTGTAGCCGTGAGAGAGAGAGACGTCGATGGACTCATAGACAGGTATTGTAGAGCCATCAGTAATAGAGATAAACTTATGATGTGCGAGGTGAAGGTAAATTGGTCATTCTTTTGACATGTGACTAGAAGTGCCCAAGTCAGAGATCCACAAATTAGAGTGAAATAAAAATATATACTTGAGAGAAGGAAAAGGTTAGTGGGTGCTGCCTGTGAGAGGAGACACAATTGAGTCAATTTAGTGGTATATCAAGTGTTTTGCCCGACCAAGGAGACGTTGAAAGGAGCAATAGATATTATTGATGGTGCATAGGCGTGACAAGTTGGATGTATCTTCCACATAACTAGGTTTTTCCCAACATTTTTTTCAAGAGCTATTGATGTCACCAAACCAATTACAATATAAGTCACCGTAGTCACAGAGGCCTTGACAATGGACGCAAAATTGTTGTTATAATCCTCGACTTCTAGGATATATGTGACCACTAGGAGAATTGCAGTGTCCAGACAAATAGAAGAGTTCTTGGCCCCGGATAGCTAGAGCAGAAGGCATGACTTTAGTCAAAAGGAGGGGGCGGGGCAATTTGATAAATCATAACATAGAGCGGTGGTCTATGATGATGAGTTGAGAGAGTATGAGAGAGAGTGTGTGACATTATAAGAACTAGGTATACGTGCAAGCAGTAAGATGTTAGCGAGAGCTTCTCTCTAAAGTTGAGCAACTGTAGGATCTATAGAGATCGGTTGGAAACCATTCCATTGTTTAGGTAATAAACTAAAAAGAGCACCAAAGTCATGTATATCGTCAATGGAACGGGCCCTGTTGATGTGAGATGTTGAAGTATATCGCAGAATTTTTGTAGATTGTCTTCAGAGTACAAAGATCGAAGATGAGGCCATACTTCATTATACATTTGTAGAGACATAACAGATATGTAGCATCAGACATCCATTAAGTTTGATAGTCATATTATGACTTCGTTGATGATGGATACAAAAAATGCGACAATAAGTCACCGCGCAAAGGCTAAATGACATCGCTGAAGTTGCGGAAGTCGATAGCTGCAGAAGTCTAAGACGTCACTTCTGGAAGATGTCGCTCTGTCACATTGTTGGAAGACGTTGCTTTACTGAAAGACATCACCGGCTGCAGAAGTCGCAGACGTGCCTGCCGACGGAAGTCGTTGCAGTAAGAAAAAGCGATTCGCTCGGGTTGAGCGAGAGATTTGACTGGTACCTCCGACTGTTCTTAGAAGTTGCGTCTAGAAGAATTTGAGCTCAATCTCTTGTGAGAACATGGAATGAGAGCACTCAAGCAAAAGCTATATATAGGAGTAGATGTCAGTACAAGAATCCCATAGGAGTAGATACGAGTAATGTTGAAAACAGTTGCTTTGGAAATGCGTGCGGGCTTTGATAAAATAATCGTCAATGGAGAAGTTCTCATTGAGAGTTGCAATCGAGCAAAGCCATGAAAGTGAGCTTGAAGAGACAGCAGAGTTTAATTTTCAAGCTCTGATATCATGTGGGAAGGGTAAATTATCATTCCACTTTTCAAAGGAGGATATATGTACATGTCTATATGATAGATAAGTGGACTAATATATACAGAGATAAATGTTGGGTCCATTGCCCACAATGTCCTAGATTTGAAGAAGTCAAATATGTCAATAAACATACGCAATGGTGTATTTAATGTATGTTCAAGTTCTTACATGCAGGTTAGTCCTTATAACATTGACAGGACAGGAATTTCAAGTGTTGTGACAGGTGGTCACAAGGTGAAGATACTGGATAGGCTGAAAATCGCCCAAGTCCACAGGTGTTGAGTGAGGTCTATTCACTCAACGCCAGGTGAGTAAATTCGTCGAATATAGCTTGTTAGTCTTAGCCTAAATATTGGCTAGACAGAAAAATGACTAAGTCCACAGACGTTGAGTGAAGCTTACTCACTCAACGTCATACAGCTAAAGACTGTGAGATAGGCAAAGCCTAAGAGGAAGCAGGGAGAAATGTGGCTAAGTCCACAGACGTTGAGTGAAGCTTACTCACTCAACGCCATAGTTTCATAATCGTTGAGTAAGCCTCAGTCAGTCAAAGCCACAGAAATTCTGGGTGGAATTTTGACTAAGTCCACGGGTGTTGAGTGAGGCAAGCTCACTCAACGCCATGTGATAAAGCGTTGACTGAATCCTAGTCAGTCAGAGCTACTGTGTTTTCAGACAGAAATTTGGCTAAGGCAAAAGGCGTTAAGTGAGGCGTGCTCACGCAACGCTCTCAACGCCAAGTAGCAGAAAGCATGGCTAAGGCAGAAGTCGTTGAGTGTGGCGTGCTCACTCAACGCTCTCAACGTCAAGCATGTAGTAGAGGCTGAAAAATAAGCTAAAACAAAAAGTGTTGAGTGATGCTTGCTCACTCAACGCTGTCAACGCCTAGATAGACAGAATTCTGTCTAAGTGTTTTGGCGCTGAATGAGGCTTGCTCAGTCAACGCCCATTCTACTGATGGTTGATTTTGGCTAAGTCCACAGGTGCTGACATCAGCAAAAGTCAACAAAGTCAATGCAGTTTGAATTGCTAGCGGGAAAGCTACAGAAAAGGACAAAAGGCGCTGGAATCTACTGTACGTCTTCTTCTGTTAAAGTATAGTACAGCTGTACCCTGCAAGTGGTCCCCACAGCTTCTTGGAGCCGTTGATCGGTGGAAGATAAAGGGACAGAGCCTGGAGAATAAGAACAACCTTTTTTAGGGTTATATTGATTTCAAAAAAGGTTGCGACTGCACTTCATCTTGCTCGTCATTGCTACCGCGAAAGAGCTTGAAGTCTTCCTGCAAGAACAAAAAGTTCAGTGAGATGTTGCTTCTTCACCTGCTACAGCATAATCAGAAAGATTTTTGATAGAGAAAGAAAGTAGCCACTATGCTCCAGTGGGCTCAGTCGGCTGATTGAAGAACTCAAGTTCATCTTCTTCATCAGCAAGATCAGAATCCTCATTCTGAGATCCTTCCAGCAGAGGCAAAACTTCCTCCTGCTGTTGTGAAGTAAGATAGGACTAAGACATCTCAACCCTAGTTGTTGACACAGAAAAACATTTATGTGTCAAATAAATTAAACAATCTTTTTCCTTGTAGGATCCAATTGGATCTGAGTGTAGGGCTTTTCAAGCCTGAGGTAGGGCAATCTTGCCTGAGCTGTAGGAGAATTAACCTCTCTGAGTTGTAGGATCCTGTTGGATCTGAGCTGTAGAACTTGGGATCAAGTCTGAGGTAGGTGAGTCATTCTCACTGAGTGTAGGGCATTTGTGCCTGAGTTGTAGGATCCTTTGGATCTGAGTTAGGGCTTAACATCCTGAGCTGTAGGAGAGTCATTCTCTCTGAGGTAGGATCTCTAGCGAATCTGAGGTAGGGCTGTCCTCCTAGCCTGAGTGTAGGACATTTGGCCTGAGGTAGGTGATCAGCTGATCACTGAGTTGTAGGCCCTTGTGGCTGAGTTGTAGGTCTTGGAGGAGACTGAGAGATCTTTGGGTATCTGAGGTGTAAGCTCTTTATAGCAGTGTTTTGGAGAAGTGCATTGACTAACAGGAAGTTGGCAAGGTGGGAGGAGAGTGGATGTACCCACAAGTTGGGGAACCACTATAAATCTGTGTGTGTTTTTCTGTGTTGTTTTTTTTGTGCAGGTTCTTGAAAGCTAATTACTGCCAACACACTAAGTACTTAAGAAAAATCCAAAAAGATAATAATAACAGTGAGACAACCTATTCACCACCACCACCACCACCCCCCCCCCCCCACCCCACCCCTTTAGGTTGTAAGCTAACTTGAAAATAAAGACTTTCAAGTGGTATCAGAGGGAGGTTGCTCAAAAAAGATCTAACCATCTGAGTGATCTTCCAAGGTAGCTACAGACAGTCTTTATGGGTTCAGGAGTGAACTACAAGGAGCTAGGTGTCATAAAGCTTCCTATCTGCAGAAAGAAGGGATTTGGCATCTGGAAGGAGAGGGTCAGGCTGTTCATGAAAGCAGCAGACCCTAGAATCTTTATAACTGTTAAAGAAGGACCTTTCATCCCCATGAAAGTGTCTGTTCTGAATGCAAATATCCAGACACCAAAGACTTATGCTGAGATGACAAAGGATGAAGTCATTCTTGCCACCATGGACAAGAGAGCTCAGAACATTATTGTCAGTGCAATTGACGATTCTACCATTCAGAATCTGATTCACTGCACAAATGCAAAGGAAATGTGGGACACTATGATGATCTACATGGAAGGCGCAGAGGAGGTCAGTGATGAGAGAAAGTTCATGCTCAACCAGGAGGATGAAGCTTTCAGACAGTCAAAGGGAGAGGATATAGCCACCTGCTATGAAAATATTTTCAGGATTGCGAATGAACTAAGGACCTATGGAAGGATCTTTAGTCATTATGAGCTCAATGATAAGTTCTTTAGGTCTCTCACCAGAGACTGGAACACAAAAATATGTGTCATTAGAGAAGTGACCAAGCTGGGTGACACTCCACCCCACACCCTATTTATGAAACTGCTCTCACATGAGATGCAGCTAACTGTCAGGAAAGAGGAAGAGACAAACTGCAAGTTTCTAGCCAAAGAGAAGTCAGTGGTCTTCAAAGCTGAAGTCACAAGAAAAAGTAGGAGAAAGACCCCCTCTCCTCCAAGAAGAACAGCAGATCAAGATTGCTCTGAATCAGAAGCATCAGACAGCAGCATGTCTGATGAGGACTTTGCTGTCTTCTCCAGGCAGCTTTATAGGCTGATGAAGAAGAAGCATTGGAAGAACAGGCCCTCCTCCTCAGCACATCACTGGAAGAAATCCTCCAAGGAGGACAGGTATGGATCTAAACCCAGTAAACAGATTTCTACTAATGTCATATGTTACTGCTGCAGCAAGCCAGAGCATGTCATTGTTGATTGCCCAGTGAAGAGAAGGGGGGAAGGTGAGAAGAAATCTCACCAAAAGCACAAAGGCAAGAAAGAAAAGTCATTTGTGGCTAAGAAAGAGAAGAGCTGGACAGACTCATCATCATCTAAGTCAGAAGAAGAGGAAGCTTATATTGGGCTAGTTGTTGCTGCTGTTGCTAAGGAAAAAGCTGTATCAGCAGGAGAAGTCTATCCTCCAGTAAAGATAGGAATCAAGGCCCCTCTGACACTGTCAGACAGTGACTCAGAGGTGGATGAAGATGATGAAGATGCCCACAGCTGCAGAGGGCTGATAGCAATGACTGATGAAGAGGGCAGCCAGGATCAGCGTGGTCAAAGTAAGGTACTTTCCCTATCCAGTTCTGTGTCTGGGTATGAGACTAGTCCTTGTACAGAAGCCTCTTCATCTAATGGTG
The DNA here is from genome assembly GCA_039513925.1 of Platanthera zijinensis. Classification (NCBI taxonomy): domain Eukaryota; kingdom Viridiplantae; phylum Streptophyta; class Magnoliopsida; order Asparagales; family Orchidaceae; genus Platanthera; species Platanthera zijinensis. The sequence goes on along the minus strand of CM077094.1, from coordinate 174,783,561 downwards.
AAGATGATTCTGGCTCAGAAGGTGATGTCAATCAACTTATTGACAAATATGCTGAACTTCTAGATGTCTTTAAGAAGTGCAAGAAGTTGACTAAGAAGCAGGCTAAGGAGATCTTATCTCTTCAGCCAGCTGCTACCCGGCTTGCTGAAACAGCATCTGTACTGAATCAGACAATGAGGTAACTCAGTCAACTGAAAACCCTTTCAGGCATCCAGATGGAGGCTATCAAGAGCAAGAATAGTCTCATTAGAGATCTTGAAGTGAAGCTCCAGAGGGAGAAAGGTATTGTGGCCAATTTCTCTAAGCCCAATACAGTATTGTCCTTGATAGACTCCTCCTCTCAGAAGGGTAAGAAGGGGTTGGGCTTTAAGGGTAACACAAGACCTGCCCATCCCAAAGGGAAAGAGAAAGTTCCAGTTGTGCCAATGACATCTAGGCCACCTATTCCATTTAAGGTGGTATTTCCTTCAAATAGGTATGACCAGGAAAGCATATATGGTCACTATATGAATGGTGCTTCCACAAGTGGAACAAAAGATGTTCTCAGCCATTGTGGAAGATACAGCAGGGCAAGTGATTTTAAGGCTGCACATGAAGAAATTCAAATGGCCCATCATGGACCATTTGTTTTTGGTGCTACAGCCCCCCCCCCCCTCTCAAAAATGTGGTTGTAACCAATATTCAGAACCTGTCAGCAAAAAATATGACTAAGGGCCAGTCTGTTAGCTTGCCTGATATGGCAGTTTCTGATGCTATCAAGAGCATGCTGTCTGAAAAGAAATGTGTTGCTGATGGCATTCAGAACAGGCCACACAAGCAAGCTAGAAGACTTGCTTTCAATCAAATCCTTGCTGAAAGGAATCAGAAAATGGCTGATGCACCTCTTCCTTCTGTCAAGACTGCAGTCAATCCAACTGCAGGGCCTACACAGAAAAGAAGATACAACATACATGATTGTTGGTGTTGTGGCAAGGTAGGTCATTATGTCATTGACTGCTGGCACAATCCTAATGTGTCCAGGACCAGAGTTAATCCAGCAGTCAGAAAACTTGCTAGTGGACATGTTCAGTTTCAGACTAACATGCACCTAGGGCCCAATAGATATTGGGGTCCTAAGGTAAAGTAAACTGTATATTGCAGGTTAGTCCAAGTGACCATACCCCTATATGGTACTTGGATAGTGGTTATTCCAGGCACATGACTGGGACAAGGAGCAACTTGAAGGAGTATACTCCAGTAAAAGATGGACCCAAAGTAATCTTTGGTGGTTTAGATAGAGGGGTAACAAGAGGCTATGGTAAGATCACCAATGTCATAGTCAACATCACTAAGATGGCTTATGTTGAAGGGTTGCAACATAACCTTATAAGCATAAGCCAGCTCTCTGATCTTGGCTATGTTATTATTTTTCATAAGGATGAGTGTCTGATTAGGAGATCAAGTGACCAAGAGGTCATCTTGACAGGCACTAAGAGTGGAAATATTTACTGTCTAAACTTTCTATGTCTGGACTCAGACTCTCTTATTTGTCTTGTGGCAAATGAAAAAGTCTCATATTGTGTTAAGTGGCACAAGAGACTAGCTCACTTGAACTACAAGACTATTGACAAACTCTTTAGTCAAGAACTTGTTAAGAATGGTCCAAATGTGAAATGCATCAAGGACAGCATTTGCTCAGCTTGCCAAAAAGGTAAGCAGATCAAAGCATTCTTTAAGGGCATTAGCTTCAAAGACTCTGTGAGGTGTTTGTACCTCTTGCATATGGATCTATTTGGTCTTATGCCCATTCATAGTCTTGGTAGAAAAGTCTACACCCTTGTGGTGGTTGATGACCATTCCAGATTTGCTTGGGTGTTCTTTTTCAAGAAAAAGAATGAAACCCTTGATATCTTCATCAAGTTTGTCAAGCAAATTCAGAATGAGTTTAACAGTTCTGTGGTCAAAATCAGAAGTGACCATGGAACTGAATTCCAATCTGAAGGCATGGCAGAGTTCTGTGAAGAGCAAGGGATTCATCAAGAATTCTCTTCACCTAGAACCCCCCAACAAAATGGGATTGTTGAGAAGAAAAAACAGAACTCTCATAGAGGCTGAAAGAACCTTGTTGAGTGACACATCTCTCCCAGAATATTTCTGGACTGAGGCAGTGAATACTGCATGTCATGTCCTCAACAGAGCCTCTATCACCAAAAGCCACAAGATGACTCTCTATGAGATCTTGAAGGGCAGAAAATCAAATCTGGGTTATCTCAGAATCTTTGGTAGCAAGTGTTATGTGCTTCATAATGGAAAGTCCTTTGATAGGATATTTGCTGTCAAGTCCTTTGATGAGATATTTGTTGGTACAGCAAGCATAGCAAAGCCTATAGGATATACAACTTAAAAAGCCAAGTTGTGGAAGAGTCTGTGCATGTTATCTTTGATGAGTCTAGCATAATTAACAGAGAGCTGCCAAGCTCTTCTTCTAGCACTGCAGGTACAGAACAGATGATGGACAAGCTGACCATCAAGGAAGCGGCACCAGTCATCCAAGATGAAGTGGATATTCCAGAAGATCTACCAGACACACTTGGAATGGATGAAGACCAGCAAGAAGCTGCACCTGAAGCTGCTGCTGAAAGGAGATTGTCACCAGCAGTCAGACATATGAAAGATCATCCAGCACACCAGATCATTGGTGAGGCAAGCCAAGGTGTAATAACAAGGAGCAGAAATCTGAATACAGCTATGTATGTCAGCTTCCTGTCACAAGTGGAGCCCAAGAAGTTTGAAGAGACCAACATATATCAGCATTGGATTGGAGCTATGCAAGAGCAACTGAACCAATTCAAGAGGTGCAAGATCTGGAAGCTGGTTCCCAGACCACAAGGACATAATGTCATTGGAGTCAAGTGGAACTACATGAATAAGCTTGATGAAAATGATATTATAATCAAGAACAAAGAAAGGCTAGTGGTTAAGGGGTACAGACAAGAAGAAGGTATTGATTTTGATCAAACTTTTGCCCCTATAGCAAGATTAGAGGTCATCCGACTATTCCTTGCATATATTGCACACAAGAGATTCAAAGTCTATCAGATGAATGTAAAGTCAGTCTTCCTGAATGGTGACTTAAGATAAGAAGTCTATGTTGAGCAGCCTCCAGGTTTTGTTATTCCTAACTCTCCTGATTCTGTTTATAGACTTAGGAAAACTCTATATGGGCTAAAACAGACCCCTAGAGCATGGTATGAAACCTTGTCTAGCTTCCTCATTGAGAACAAGTTCTCAAGGGGGAAGATAGACAAGACCTTATTCCTAAGGGAATCTAAGGGTAAGATCATCCTAGTCCAGATCTATGTAGATGACATCATCTTTGGATCTACTAATGACAACCTCTGCAGGAAGATTGTTAAACTTAAGCAGGGGAAGTTTGAGATGAGCAGTATGGGTGAACTGAAGTTCTTCTTGGGTCTCCAAGTAAGACAAACTGATGATGGCTTGTTCATATCCCAGTCTAAGTTCACGATGGAGTTAATAAAGAAATTTGGCATGAAGAATTCCTCCATCATAAGAACTTCCATGGGTCAAGTATGCTTATAGACAAGGATGAAGCAGGAAAACCTGTTGATGAGACCTTGTATAGAGGGATAATTGGCTCCCTTCTATATTTTACTGCAAGTAGGTCAGACATCATGTATGTTACATGTATTTGTGCTAGGTATCAGACTTACCCTAAAGAATCTCACTACTCTACTACAAAGAGAATTTTGAGGTATCTTAAGGGCATACCAGATCTTGGCTTATGATACCCTAGGAATGGAGAGTTTGAACTAACAGGCTATTCAGATGCAGATTTTGCAGACTGCAAAGAGGACAGGAAGAGCACTTCTGGCACCTATCAATTCTTGGGTGGAAGACTAGTGTCTTGGAGCAGTAAGAAGCAAACTAGTGTTGCAACCTCAACTGCAGAGTCAGAGTACATCTCAGTAGGTAGCTATTGTGCTCAGTTGCTGTGGATCCAGCATCAGCTCCAGGACTACAACCTCCAGATAAGTAGAAGAACTTTATTTTGTGATTCTACTAGTGCTATATCAATTGCTAGGAATCATGTTTCTCATAGCAGGACTCAGCACATTGAGATAAGATATCATTTCATTAGGGAGCATGTGGAATGTGAAGATATCAAACTTGAGTTTGTTCCAACAGACAAGCAAGTGGCTGACATTTTCACCAAGCAACTAGATGAAGCAAAGTTTAACACCTTCAAGTTTGAGTTGGGAATGTTAAACCTTGTATAGCTTCAGTTGCTCCTCATATAGTTGTAGGTTATATTATATCTTGCAGATGGAATTGTTCTTCAATAGAATGAAGACTTTTCAAGTGGTATACCTTCAATGATATCATATTCAAGTACTGTCCAGACTGGTATAGACTAGATTATTTACCAAGAAACATGAAAGATGATGCTTCAGTTGAGGGGGAGCATGTCCAGCACTACTCTAGTACTCTCAAGTAGTTCAACTGTTGCCTATTTGTAGTCAAAAAGGCGGAGCAAAATATCCTCCATGGCTATTTACAGAAGTCAAAAAGGGAGAGAAGGACTTGAATCTGATATCAGAGGACAGGAGAAAAAAGATACAAGTAGCATCCAATTGATCAAAACCAGGTAGCAGCTATTAAGGGGGAGAAGCTGCAGGTATGCCCTGCAGGCAAGAAAGTTTACTATAACTTATCTTATCTTCTTATCATATCTTTTCCAAATCATATTTGATTTATTACTGCAAATTGTTGGTGTATGTCATTGACTCTGATATTTGGAGAAGAGTTTTGATTTCTTCAAATATGGGGAGATTGTTGGGTCCATTGCCCACAATGTCGTAGATTTAAAGAAGTCAAATATATCAATGAACATACACAATGGTGTATTTAATGTATGTTCAAGTTCATACATGCAGGTTAGTCCTTATAATATTGACAGGACAAGAATTTCAAGTGTTGTGACAGGTGGTCACAAAGTGAAGATGCTGGATAGGCTGAAAATTGCTTAAGTCCACAGGCATTGAGTGAAGTTTATTCACTCAACGTCAGGTGAGTAAATTCGTTGAATATAGCTTGTCAGTTTTAGTCTAAATATTGGCTAGACAGAAAAGTGGCTAAGTCCACAGGAGTTGAGTGAAGCTTACTCACTCAACGTCATACAGCTAAAGGTTGTGAGATAGGAAAAGCCTAAGAAGAAGCAGGGAGAAATGTGGCTAAGTCCACAGGCGTTGAGTGAAGCTTACTCACTCAACGTCATAGCTTCATAATCGTTGAGTAAGGCTCGGTCAGTCAAAGCCACGGAAATTCTGGGTGGAATTTTGACTAAGTCCAAGGGCGTTGAGTGAGGCAAGCTCACTCAACATCATGTGATAAAGCGTTGAGTGAATCCTAGTCAGTCAGAGCCACTGTGTTTTCAGACAGAAATTTATCTAAGGCAAAAGGCGTTGAGTGAGGCCATCTCACTCAACGCTCTCAACGCCAAGTAGCAGAAAGCATGGCTAAGGCAGAAGCCGTTGAGTGTGGCGTGCTCACTCAACGCTCTCAACGCCAAGAATTTAGTAGAGGCTGAAAAATAAGCGAAGGCAAAAAGTGTTGAGTGAGGCTTGCTCACTCAACGCTGTCATCGCCTAGATAGACAAAATTCTACTTAAGTGTTTTGGCGCTGAGTGAGGCTTGTTCACTCAACGCTCATTCTACTGATGGTTGATTTTGGCTAAGTCCACAGGTGCTGACATCAGCAAAAGTCAACAAAGTCAATGCAATTCAAATTGCTCGCGGGAAAGTTACAGAAAGCGACAAAATGCATCGGAAGCTACTGTACGTCTTCTTCCATTAAAGCATGGTACAGTTATACCCTACAAGTGGTCCCCACAGCTTCTTGGAGCCGTTGATCGGTGGAAGATAAAAGGGACAGAGCCTGGAGAACAAGAACAACCTTTTTTAGGGTTATATTGATTTCAAAAAGGGTTCCGGCTGCACTTCATCTTGCTCGTCATTGTTGCCGAGAAAGAGCTTGAAGTCTTCCTGCAAGAACAAAAAGTTCAGTGAGTTGTTGCTTCTTCACCTGTTACAGCATAATCAGAAAGATTTTTGATAGAGAAAGAAAGTAGAGCCACCATTCTCCAGTGGGCTCAGTCAGCTGATTGAAGAACTCAAGTTCATCTTCTTCATCAGCAAGATCAGAATCCTCATTCTGAGATCCTTCCAGCAGAGGCAAAACTTCTTCCTGCTGCTGTGAAGTAAGATAGGACTGAGACATCTCAGCTCTAGTTGTTGACACAGAAAAACATTTTTGTGTCAAATAAATTAAACCATCTTTTTTCCTTGTAGGATCCAATTGGATCTGAGTGTAGGACTTTTCAAGCCTGAGGTAGGGTAATCTTGCCTGAGTTGTAGGAGAATTAACCTCTCTGAGTTGTAGGATCTTGCTGGATCTGAGTTGTAGGACTTGGGATTAAGTCTGAGGTAGGTGAGTCATTCTCACTGAGTGTAGGGCATTTGTGCCTGAGCTGTAGGATCCTTTGGATCTGAGGTAGGGCTTAACAGCCTGAGCTGTAGGAGAGTCATTCTCTCTGAGGTAGGATCCCTAGTGGATCTGAGGTAGGGCTGTCCTCCCAGTCTGAGTGTAGGGTATTTGGCCTAAGGTAAGTGATCAGCTGATCACTGAGTTGTAGGCCCTTGTGGTTGAGTTGTAGGTCTTGGAGGAGACTGAGATATCCTGAGGGATTTGAGGTGTAAGCTCTTTAGAGCAGTGTTTTGGAGAAGTGCATTGACTAACATGAAGTTAGCAAGGTGTGAAGAGAGTGGATGTACTCACAAGTTGGGGAACCAATATAAATCTGTGTGCTTTTTTGTGTTGTTTTCTTTGTGCAGTTTCTTGAAAGCTAATTACTGTCAACACACTAAGTACTTAAGGAAAATTCAAAAAGATAATAATAACAGTAAGACAACCTATTCACCACCCCCCCCCCCCCCCCTCCCCCCTCCTTTAGGTTGTAAGCTATCTTGAAAACAAAGACTTTCAACAAATATACAATTATACGAAACCAAAAATTAGAAAATAAATAAAGTGGCAAATAAAATATTCTTCGTTGTATATATATCTATAACACATGTACAAGAGGCTCCTTAAATAAATAGAGGGAGAATGAGCAAAATGAATCTAAGATGTAGGACTAAAGGAGCCCAAAAAAGAGATGGCCCAATGAGCCATTTATATATGAGCTAAGTGCAATGTCAATCACTAAACTATTTTATGGGTCTTCTCGAACACTCCCCGGCAAGCTACAACATAAAAGTCGTAAGCACAAAAATTGGAAAGACAATGTCAGTATAGCGAGCGAGACAAGGTCTTGGTAAGAACATTTGAAACTTGATCTGCGGCTAGCACTTGTCGTAAAATCAATATTCGAAGTCAAACCTTTTCTTGGACAAAATGACAGTCTTCGATGTATTTTGTACGTTCATGAAACACAGAATTTTCATCAATATGAATAACTATCTGACTATCACAAAAGAGAACGGACAGTGATGGAAGTTTGACTCCTAAATCAGTAAGGAGTTTCTCAAACCATGTGAGTTCTGAAACAACAGCGGCCATGGAATGATATTCTGCTTCAACAGAGGAGTGTACAACTATAGTCTGCTTCTTGCTTCGACAGAAAACCAAATTTCCGCCAAAATACATGTACTGACTACTAGTGGATCAACAGTCATCGATAGACCCAGCATAATCAACATCACAATATGCAATGAGAGATAGAGAAATGGAAGGCTTGTACACCAGTCCTTAACCCGGAGCATTTTTCAAACATCTAAGAATACATTTGAATGCCTGAAAAAGGGAGGTTCGTGGAGTATGCATGAAGCGGCTGACCACACCGACCGCAAATGATATATCAGGTAGTGTGATAGTAAGATAGATAAGTTTGCCAACGAGACGACAATAATACTACAGATTAGGGAGAACTTGATCAGAGTCTAAACCATAAGCATAGATCTGGTGATTGACATCCAAAGATGTATCCACGGGCTTACACCTAGAGTAGCCGACAACATGAAGTAGATCAAAGCAGTATTTTCGCTGAGAAGGGACAAGACTATCAGGTCATCGTGCTACCTCAATCCCTAAGAAGTGTCGGAGCTGACCCAGATGTTTAGTTTGAAATTGAGAAGCTAGGTGTTTCTTGATTTGAGTAATGTCTGGAAGATCATCACCCGTGACAAGAATATCATCAACATAGACCAGAACAATTACTGCACCTGATGGAGGTCGACGGACAAACAAGGAGAAGTTTGACGATCTCCGGGTGAAGAAGCCACAATCACGAATCACCTGGCTAAACTTATCAAATGACGTCTGTGGAGACTGTTTGAGGATATATAAAAATTTCTTCAGATGATAGACTAGGGACTCCCTCGTGATTGCATAACCAGAAGGTTGTTGAATATACACAGTATCCATAAGATCGTTGTTATGAAAGGCATTTTTGATGTCGAACTGATGTAGTGACCACTGACGATGGACAACAAGACGAATTAAGACACGAATAGTATTGAATTTGGCAACAAGAGAGAAGATCTCCTCATAATCAATGTCATGTTGTTGAGTAAAGCCGCGCACAACAAGTTGGGCTTTGAGGCGATCAATCGTCCCATCAAGATGATACTTTACAGTGAAGAGCCACTTACAACTAAACGTGGAATGGTTAGGGAGGAGGGAAATAAGGTCCCACGTGTGATTGGTCATTTCCTCATCCATTGCCACCTGCCAACCAGGATGTTGAAGAGCTTCGTACACAGAAGAGTAAGTAGAAATATAAGACAAGGAAGTCGCAAAACTGCACACATCGTAGAAGAGACGGTGCAAGGAGACATAATTCGAGAGAGGATGCACAGTGGAGGGTGTGGTCGAATCAGTAGTAGACGGGGGAAGTCGCGGGGAAAAAGATCGAAGATGGTGGCAAGAGTAGACACGAACAGAAGGATCTGAGGCAAGCGGTGGTGTCGGTAGTAAAGGTGGTAAAGGAGAGTTGGTAGGAGCAAGAGGATGTGCCATATCAGGAGGGGCATTGACGTGGTGACAGATGGATGGAAAGACTGGTTTTCTACGAAAGTTGCATCAGTAGACGTGATCAGCTTCCGAGTGGAGGAAGACAAACAGACATGGTCATTCTGGGTGTTTGAATACCCAAGGAACATGTAGCGAGTGGCACGAGGGTTCAGCTTGTCAACAAGGGGACCTAGATGATGAACGAAACAGGCTTAGCCAAAGACCTGTAGGGTCAGAAAGAAGGGAGGGAGGTCAGGAAATAAGAGAGAAAAGGGCGTCGCAAATTGGAGAACGGACAAGGGCATGTTGTTGAAGAGATAACAAGCAGTGGAGACAGCGAAATTCCAATAGGTAGTGGGGACCTGCATCTGGAATAGGAGAGATTGAGCTACTTCGAGAAGGTGATTGTTCTTCTGCTTAGCAACGTCATTCTGTTGTGGTGAATACGTACAGGAGGTTTGGTGGATGATGCCCAACAAGATGCAGAATTCCTGAAAAGCATGTCTGGTCTATTCATGTGCATTATCAATGCGAAGAATTTGATAGTACAGGAAAATTGAGTTTGGGTTTCTACAGTAAAAGAGCGAAAAATGGACAAAAGCTCAGATAACCAAATCAAACGTGAATAATCATCAATAAATATAATAAAATAGTGATAGTTTGATATACTAGCAGCTTTCTAGGGATCTCAGATATCATAATGTACTAAATCAAATCAAAAGAAGCAGCGCTCCGAGTATAATGAGGGAAAATAAAGCGATGTGGATTCTCATAGATACATTATTCACAATCAAAAGAAAATGTGATTCGAGAAGAGCCTTCTGGAGGATCGGGAGAGGAGCATGCACAAATCGTCGGTGCCAGTCGAGAGAGTTGATGGAGGAGAGAGCGTAAGCGAGGAGATCCAAGATGTAGAGCCCATTGGAAAGCCGCCCTTTATCAATGGTCCACGTCTATCAATTTTGCACAACAAAGGAGGAAGAGAAAAAATGATTAAGTGGTCAGGATCTTGTGTAAAGCGGCTAACAGAAAGCAAATTAAAGTGAGAGTCATGAAGGCATATGAAGCAACTCGCGTCGCCTCGTTTTTATTATTTTTTTTCGCACGTGTCTTTTATTATTGTAGCGCACGTTTTCGCGCATTTTTTGGATTATTGTGTAGCGTAGAGTTATATCGCGCATGTTATTTACGCTTTTGATGTAATTTTGTATCGCGCAAGCTTTCGCGCAAGTTTTTGTTTGGCTCGTTGGTGTGACCGGCCAACGAGACCTTAAATGCATAGGTCTGTTAATTAGGAGAAGGGTTAGTTTAGGGCAAGCTTGGACATTTAACTATTTTATTTAATATTTAAGTTATAAAATCATTCCCCCTTGTGAGGCCTTTTTTTTAAATCTCCTACTTTTATCCACTTAAAAGGACTCAAGCCCACCACCAAGGCCCATATCAAAACCCTAAACCTATCACTTTAAAAACATCCCCCCCACTCATTCCTCCAAACCGGCTGGAATAAGAAAACTGAACAGGATTATTTTTCCTTGTTCGGGTTTTCTTCCAACGCCGCCCCCCTGCAAGCCCGGCAAAGCCCGACGTCATTGCCTGAAGCCGCCTCCTCCAGCGTTCAACACCTCCGACGAGACCACCTCCAGCCGACTCTCCCTCCGACGCCCTTCTTCCCTGACGGAAGACCTCCTAAGTCCGCACCCGACCTCCTTCCCCGACGACTTCCTGCGACTGCGCTGCAACGGCCAGGGCCCCTCTTCGTCGTCGACGCCACCTGCGGAGCCATTCCCTGCCGCCGACGAGCTCTCCAGTCCCACCCTAGGTCTCCAGCGACCTCCTGTGCTTGTTCCTCTGGCAGTTTCAGCAAACCTCCGGTGATCTCCCCCTTCCAGCAACCTGTTCCTCCAGTCCAGCCACCACTGCTTCCTACAAATCCAGCTCCGTCTCCAACAAGCTGTTCCAGCCAGCACTCCACAGTCCAGGCAGCCCCGATCTCATCGTTGCTACCCCCCATGGTATACCTCGTCATTCTCCTACTCTCAATCCACGTTTATTTTATTGTGCTGACATTTAAATGAATAGGTTATTAAAAGAGTTTTCCCTAGAAAACTTCATCGTCTAATTATCGTTTACTTTCCATTACCTTGTTTGTCCGCTTTCATATTTTGTGCCTGTGGAGTTGTGACTTGTGACGTTGATACGTTCGTGCAGTAGCATTACGTTCGCGAGCGACGCCTTGACCATTTAGTTCGTTAGAAATAGCCCGCAAAGTCTCCCGTGCCGCATTAATTTTAAATGTTCTCAATTTTACTTTATTTCTAAACTACACCCCCACTTTAAATCACATCAGTTTGGTGTGGTTGTTGGGATATCTCACTTCTATTGTGGGATAGCCGAGCGTCGGTCGTTTTCAAATTCTAGGTTTAGATTTTTTTTCGTTAAAATAAAAAAATGAGTGATTTAGATGCGCGCATTAAAGCTTTGATGAGAGATGTTGAGTGTGTCACTGCTGACGCCCGACAGAATCTGCGTGGGTTGTGCACCTCTGTTCACAACCTGGAGGTGACAACACGCACATATTATGCTGCTCCTACATACCTTCCCACTTCATATCATGTAGTGGAACCCGAGGTTAGGTGTTTCGCTAGTCCACATCTCCTCAGTTTCACGGCGAGCACTTTAGCTCCACCTACCCCCACTGTGACGCTCACTTCAGTCGAGGAGTTTCTTCCGGAGCCCCTGCTCCAGGAAGAACAATTTCATCCTATCTTTATGACCCCGACTGATGTCGCGACTCCACGTGTCTCCACTACAGCTCTCCCTTCAGTCGAGGATGTTCTTCCCGAGCCCCTGCTCCAAGAAGATGAGTTCTTTCCCTCTCATTCCTTCCTCCCGATTGACATGGTGTGTCCACCTTCCCCCACTAACTCACATCCTTCAGTCGTCAAGTTGTTCCCTGAGGCCCCACTCCAAGGAGGACTTACTCGTGATGTGTCACTCACCTCGGATGACACTTCATCGCTTTCTCTTCTCCCAGAGGAGTTGATTAGTGATGAGGCCCTTATCTTGGGTGACACAGACTGGTGCGTCTTGTGTCCTGACTTTCTTAGCCCACTACCACCTCAAACCCTTGAGTCCACAGACTTCGTGCTTGGTGGCCCCTCTCTCATGGCCCTCGAGGCACCACCTTTCTTCGATTTCGTATTCGACGAGCACGCATTTAGTCTACATCACTTCTCTTTAGTTATAGACGAGCATGTTGTACCACCATCTCACTATCGTTCGAGGTCTGAAACTTCTAGGTCTACTTGTATTGTGGGAGTCGAGACCATACTTAGATTTTTTACTCTTTATCGGGACACCCGCTTCAAAGGTTTTTTATGGAAAATTTTACACGGTCAAATTGGGATCTTTTTAAAATTTTGTGATTCAAGTAGAACGTTGGCGGGTGAAATTAGGACGATATTCGATCCGGGTCTAGCAGATGTTCGTAGGAGTCTATCGGACGAGAGTATGTTGCGTCATGAGTTACTGATTCCACTGGCTGATTCCACTTGCTTCATATTCCCCCTACTGTCACATGTTTTCCCAACACACCGCCCCTGTCATCCTCTGAAAGCTCTAATAATTACTGTTTATTTAAATATTTGGCATGAAATTTTGACTAATGGATTGCGAGTTTCGGGGATGAGAGGTTACTCGCAGGTTTTGGGCCGCAGTCACGGCATTAGCAGGACATCATGCAGCATCTCTTCGATCGACACTTGGACTTTCTACTTGCAGGTTACATCAAGTCTCGTCGGGGTCGAGCTCTTTCAATCCCGGGAGAATTGATGCAACCCGCGTCGTCTCGTTTTTTTTTCGCACATGTCTTTTATTATTGTAGCGCACGTTTTCGCGCATTTTTTGGATTATTGTGTAGCGTAGAGTTGTATCGCGCACGTTATTTGCGCTTTTGATGTAATTTTGTATCGCGCAAGTTTTTGTTTGGCTCATTGGTGTGACCGGCCAACGAGACCTTAAATGCATAGGTCCGTTAATTAGGAGAAGGGTTAGTTTAGGGCAAGCTTGGACATTTAACTATTTTATTTAATATTTAAGTATAGGGGAGGGAGGTTTGTCCCTTAGAGCGATTTCCACCATCACGCCCACCACCACAGGAACCAGAGCGACCACCACGGGTAGGGGAGGGCGGAGGTTTGTGATCAGGGCCGCGATGTAGCAGAACTTGAGGAAAAGGAAATAGAAGAGCAGGTGGAGGCGTCGCCTTGAGCAGCATAGATCAAACACCAGACAGTGTGGGGATAGTAGGAGATAACAAGATGTGTGCTCGGACACTGTGGAGATGAGGAGTCTGAGCCATCATTAAGGCAATACCAACAGCTTCCTTCTTAGTCTGTTGAGTGGCTAAATCCAGAGTTGGGGGATGATGTTGAATTCAAGTCTCAGCAAGGGTCTTAGATTGGGCAACATATGAGCTGAGATTTTCATCCGTATCTGGGTAGAGATGTTGAAGGGCTAGGAAGATATCAAGTAAGTGTTGGAGGTTGTCCTTGTCAGTATAAAGAGAGTGGAGCTCATCCCACATAGCTTTGGTAGTCTCACGATACATAGCCATCTGATACGTTTCACCGTCCATGGAGTTCAAGAGCCAAGATTTGACACGACCATCATCACGAAGCCATTGCTCGGTAGGCTCAGCGGGAGGGGCACAGGTGAGATGATGAAGGAGACCTTTGGTCTGAAGAACAAGACAAACTGAGTGCACCCCCTTCAGAAAGTTCTTCTTGTCGATAAGCAAGATAGTAGTAATCTGGAGTTCATCCCGAGCATCAGAGAGAGGAGCCGGAGCAAGGGTCGGATGAGTTGAGGAAGCAGGAGCATCATTCGTTCTCATCGTCCTAAGGGAAGGAAGGGCTTGCAGCAGGATGAGGTGCAGTCACAATAGGAGAGACCGACAAACACAAAGACCGGGGGACAGCTAGGGCGGAGAGCAATTCTAGGCGGACAACGGGGGTGTGGGTCGGGGGACAACAAAGGTCGGGCAATCACACAGCAGAAATCGGTGGGCACCCAGGGCGCGCGAGCAGAGGGCGCATTCTGAATCATGCACGGGCATACACCAGTTGGGCGAACACAGTGAAGCGGTCAGCAGAGGAGGATACGCGGTCAACAAGGAGAACCCGCACGGACAAAGGCAGAGGAGCATGGGCATGCACAGAAGTGGGTCCCAAAAGACAGCAGAAAAAAGCTGTAAAGCTAAGATGAGGGGGCCAAGTGATGCAGCGCCGCCGCCAATTGATGATGACCCGGTTGCCGAGGCGCTACGACATAAAGATCTGAGACGCCGTGATGACGCTGAAGGAAGTGCACGTTACAACCTGCGCCCGCGGCGTGCTAAAACTGCCATGAAGAATTAGCCTAATTTTTCTTATTTCATGCACTTTATTTTATATTTTGGGAATATAAAATTATCCTATGTTTAAGTGATAATTTTATATTCATGGCTTGCTTTTAATTTTTTAATTTGAACAATTTTTATTTTTGTGTGCATTTAGCCATTCGAATGGATGAGATTACATCTCCATCATGGAGGGCTAAGAGTTGTTATAAACTCCTATTTAAGGAGGTGATTATGATGAATAAGATAATTAAAAAGATTGAAAACCTAAAACTCCCCCTCTTTTGAGAATTTTGGCCAAGGCCTCTCAAAACCGCCGCCCCCCCTTGTGTGGTGTGAAGCCGCCGCCCCCCCCCCCCCTTGCTCCCTCCATCCGTTCGGTGCGACTCCGGCGCGGCTTCCTCGGTGCGACTCCGTGGAAGAAGGTTGCAAACCCCTCGGTGTGACGTCGGCGGATCCGTGGAGAGAGTGATTCTCCCACCATATCTTTGTGTGAACTTTCATCCCGGTTGGGTAATCTCTTCCCGTTGTGTGATTCTTGCTTTAGTTTGTGAATGTTTTTTCATGCATCGTTTTTTCCGAGATTTTTAAATCCGTCGCTTGCAAAATCTGAATTTGAAGGTGTTGTTATTGAATCTCTTGTTGTCCGGAACGGATAGATCCGTCTCGGGAGTGCGACTTGGCCTAGCCTCGATTTGCTCTTCCGTTCGGCGCACTTTATGTGCCAACAAGGGAATTAATCACGACTCGAATTTCGATTGCTTTTAAAGATTTTCCGCCGCTCCAAAATAAAATTATTGTTGCGCTTGAAACGGCTTAAATTGAAATGAACAGATGCTTGTGTAGGTGCGGTGAGTTGTGTGCTTGTTGGAGAGGTAGGTCTTAAGGACGTTATATCGAGTCCGGCTTACGGTGAGTTGTGTGCTTGTTGGAGACTATGTTGTTAAAGGCGCGCCTCAGGTGCGCCTAAGGCTCCAGGCTCAACAGGCTCAGAGGTTCGCGCTTTCGTGCGCCTTTTTTGCGCCTTTGGACATTAAAGGCGCGCCTAAGTGTGCTTTTTTGTTGTAAACCTATTTTTTAAAAAATAATGAAAAAAATAATACAAGAACTCAATATTTTTTATATGATTTTGTGTTTTTGATACATAATCGATCATTGAGAATTAGATATGATGCAGACGACCATATTAATTTTATTTTTTAAGAGATATAACTGATAGTAATGAATGATTAATGAGTAGAATATATAAAGATTCTATTCAAGAAGAGGAATTGATGGTTAATGCCGATTATTTAAAATGAATGTGGTTGCGCCTTATCTTCTTCAGGCGCGCGCCTGCGCCTTGAGCCTTGCGCCTAGGCTCCAAGACCCCTTTGCGCCTTGGTGCGCCTTGCGCCTTTAATAACTAAGGTTGGAGAGGTAGGTCCTAAGGACGTGGTATCGAATCCCGGATTTTGGGAACCAACCGACCCCTTTTCGTTCGCTTTTGGTCAGCGTTCTCTCCTTTTATTTATTGTTCTGTGACGATTAGGTGTCCGTTAGCGTAGTCACGTCCGTATCACGGTCATCACTACATCACCAAGAGGAAACCCAAAAGGAGCAGAAACCACCACGGGCGGGCACAAGGGGGAGAGACCGCAGGGACAAGAGATCACCACAGGGCGCGAGCAAGTAAAATTGGCAGACACAACAAGCTTCTCAGGATGCAGGCACTGGAGGTTGAGGGACTGAGATAAGTGGGCTCACAAGTCACACGAGCGGACGATGCAGGTCACGCGGGCAGAAATTGTGTCGAATAGAGGTTGTACAAAACCAAAAGTTAGAGAATAAATAAAGGGACAAATAAAATATTCTCCTTTATATATATATATATATATATATATATATATATATATATATATATATATATATATATATATAAACCACTATAAAGGAAATATATATATATATATATATATATATATATATATAACACATGTACAAGAGGCTCCTTATATAAATAGAAGGATAAGGGGCAAGAATAAATCTAAACTGTGGTACTAAAGGAGCATAAGAGAGAGATGGTCCAATGGTCCATTTATACATGGGCTAAGTATAATGTCAATAACTAAATTATTTTATGGGCCTTCTCCAACAACAATATATAAGACTACACAATTGATAAAAGTTCCACAATCCAATAATTTAGTAAGAATTTCAGTAGCTATTTTGTAGTACTTGAACTCCTCTTCACATCAACTTGCTCTCTAAGAAAATGATAGTGTGTCTCAATACGCTTTCTTTTTTTTCATGTGTGATTGGATTCTTTGATAAGTAAAATATAGCAAACATAGATATTTGTAGGACCTTCCATCATGATATAGATTTTTCTAATTAATATCACTAGAGGCTTTGAGAAAACAGCTAAATCTAAGTTGGTCTGACTCTGATACCATGTTAATGCATTGTTTTGATACATGAAGTAGATTAAAGAAACCGAACTTCTATTTTATTGTCCAAAGCATGAGACCTAACTACTGCAACATCCTAATGGGATAAGACAGTCTGATAAACAAATTGAAGGCACATAAATCCTTGATAGAGAAATTCATCAATTGTAGAAGTAAAAGTCTTGAAAAATAAGAAATACTAAGAAACAGCGGTCTGCAGTACATGCAAAAGAAGTTCCAAAAGGCTACCCATATCCAGGCAAGTCCACGATATACCAACTTCTGTTGATCAGAAAGTGGTTTATAAGCTGAGTTTTCCCTGCAGTCCAAGAGCACACAAAATCACAGCAGATGAGAATCCATTCAGAAACAGATTAGTTACTAGTAAGAAGATTGTGACCTGGTTTCTTGGAAGTTAGGGCAATATCCTTCTGGCGGACAAGGGCATTGATAAGGGAGGATTTCCCGACGTTGGACCTGCCGATGATTGCGAACTCAGGCTTGCCGTCTTTGGGACAATCTTTAGCCCTCGAACTGCTCTTGACGAACTCAGCCTGCTTGATCCGCGCATCGCCAGCATAGGGGCCGACCACGATGTTCGAGCCCGGAAGCACCATTCCTACCGTCACATCCTCCTTCGCCACTCCTGGAGGAACGAAAAGGGCTTTCTTAACAAGCTCAGGCGGCGGAGCCACAGAAGACGCAGTACGGCGTCCGGCGGGTATGGGCTTGCTAGTGTCAAATCGGATACAGAGGGGGAGATGATGGTGGATGGCCGAAGGAGTAGCGGGAGAAGGCCGAGACCAGGGTAGAAGGCTCGTTAAGCTTCGCCAGAGGAGTAGCATACTCGCGTTAAGCTTCGCCAGCCCATAGAATGGCTTTTGATATAACTAAAAGCTCTGCTTGTTTGGACGTTTCGTTTTTTCATTTTGGGCAAACGCTGTTGGAAGGAGGGTAAATAAATGAATCTCCGGCGGCGTTTGCTCTGTTTCCACCCGCCCGTCTTGAGAAACGCCCCAAAAAGCTCCGTCTAGAGCAGCCACCTCCCCCCTCCGATTCGAACACTCCGTTTCCACCCGCCGGATCGACCCGCCACCGCCGAACCAAATGGAGCCTAACACTAGCCGCGGCTGATTCTTATTGATTGCAAATGGAAATCATCCGGGTAACGTTTCCGTTTAGATCCGGAGATTTGGAGAAGGACGAGGTTTGTGACGGGAGGTGGAGAGTCGGGGTTGGACTTGGAGACAGTCGTCATCGTGATTTTAGCCAAGGTTGCGGTAGCAAACGCCGCCTCCCATGTGCGGCATGACTTTGTTTTTCCTCCTTGCGAGTTGGCGGTTGCTTGCGCACCCGCGCTCCGATGCCTCCCCAAACGGACCCAAAGTAGAGATCTAGAGACTTCGATTGTGAGTGCAACAAGGTTTGTCCATACACCTTAAATTGCTAACCTACCTTCGTATAGGTGTGTGAATAAATAGACGGGTTTTTTTGCGTGGCCCATCGCATTTGCTCGGAATTTTTGGAACCATTGTGCTCGCCTCCTCCCTCTGTGAAACAAAGGCAACCCTCGTGCTAGCTCTACCTCCAACCGATTCAAAATGGAAAGCTAATCCCGTCGGAGAAAGCTCGCATGTGTCCTTGTTCGCCTTAAGGATGACCAAGGGCATGTCCTCCGCTTCGAACCAGGTTGTCAATGGCGTAATAATGAAGAAAATCAACTACTGATTTCATTCCTCCACCATAATTTCTCGGACGAGGAACTCATTTACAATTATTTACAAGTAAATTGAATCATTTTTATAAAATTTGTTGCACCTCGCTCGAGACGCTTGATAGATCAGTTTAAATTGGACCGACATAGCACTGGAGCGGACGAACACACAAACAATCACTTAGATAGGAAATGGCTGACAAGACTATTTTTAACATAGAAAACCCCAGAAAGAGGTGAAAACCCATGTTGCCAGAGTGGTGCTGACCAAACTTTCACTATCAGTTGTTGTTTTACAAGTCTTTGAGAGAAATGCGAGAGTGACATATCGTTCCTTATTACAACTTGCAGGGGGGAAGAGAGATGTGTTCGGATGGTGACAGTCCACACATCTCTCGAAACTAAGTCTTTTTTAAGGTCACGGTGGGGAGCACCGCATTCTGGAGCATGGACGGTCTTCTGCTTGCGCTTGGAATCTTGAGTTGCGCATTCTGCGCGCCTTAGTATTTGCAAAGTGTATCCTGCAGTTTAGGGTGGAGTCTGGAGCGTGGGGCTTGTTATTGGCTTGGAGGCGCTGAACACTGAGCGTGCTGCGCGCGGAAGGCTCGTGGGAGAAAGCTTAAATTCGGATGGAGATCTTCGAAGTGCTTGAAGATCTTCACGGGCGTCTTGGAAAACATTGAAGATTCCCGATGGAACTCTCTTACTCGTAGGAGGAGAAGCCGGAGGAGGAAAAAGGGTGCCCATGAAGGAGAGACGATGATTGTGGTTACGACGCTAGTGGGGTTCACTTTGATCAACCCACTATCTCCATCAAAAGAGGTAGGTGTTTTAGCTATCTGTAGCTCATATTTCCCATGATATTAGAGGGAACCTTTTTCGGAGTTCGCGAGTCTTTTGCAAGAGGAGTGCGGGAATTTTTCTTCCCATTATGAGCGCTGAAGTTGTGGAGGCAAGCCGTCCGACGTAGTCGTGTCGGAGGTTGGTGTTTCGTTAGCGAAATTTCACAGCTTAGCGCAAGTTCCAAAGTCGTAGCTTGGCGCTAGCGTTCTTCCTGGAGGTAGTCGTTGTTTGGGTTAAGGCCCTTTTCTTTGTGAAGTGGAAGCTTAGTTGTAGCGTTGCTGAACTGTCATCGGGGATATTGATGAGTGTCATGGCATTGACGTTGAGGAGTAGCCTCAAAGCTTTGTATCATGTATCATTTGCACTGTTACTTTTTGTGCATCTTTGTTTTGTTCTCTTTTCTTTTAAATTTCGATAATGCGGGGACGAGACCCTGGCGATGTCGCAACCTACGACGTAGGCGAATGGCGGATGCTTCGAGCCGAGGTAGTGAGACGTCGACGCCACCATGCTACAAGTTGCCCTTTGTTATGGGGGGCTACTACGGGGGCGAAGAGAGGACATTTGAGCAGCAGTGGAGAGGTGAGGGGACAAGACCCTAACAATGTTGCAACCTTTTATGCGAATGAAGGGTGGACCTTCAAGCCGGGGTAGTGAGAGGTCGAGGCCACCGTGTTGTGGGTTGTCCTGATTGAGGCGGTGAAGGGCAGACCTTCTAACCTGGGCGAACGTTAGGGAGCAGGCCCTGGTGGTGTCGTGACCTACTGCTGGGAAGAAGGGTGAACCTTCGATCCACGGTAGTGGGGGTAGGTGAAGTGAGTGTACTGCCCAGAGGCAGGAGCTGTGAATGAGCACGCTGTTCGGAGACAGTTGTTGTTAATGAGCACACTGTCCGGAGACAGGTGTTGTAAATGAGTGTGCTACCCTGAGGCAGGTGTTGTGAGCACGCTGCATGGAGGCAGGTGCTATGAATGAGCCCGATGCCTGGAGGCAGGCGTTGTGAGTGCGCTGCCCAAAGGCAGGTGCTATGATTGAGCGCGGTGCCTGGAGGCAGATGTTGTGAGTGCGCTGTCTGAAGGCAGGTGATATAAATGAGTGTGTTGTCGAGATGCAGGTGTTGTGAGTGCGTTACCCGGAGGCAGGTGCTATGAATGAGTGTGATGCCCTAAGGCAGGTGATGTGTGCACGCTGTCCACAGGCAGGTGATGTAAATGAACGCACTTCCTGAAGGCAGGTGCTATAGATGAGTGTATTGCCTAAGGCAGGTGTTATAGATGAGCACCCTGCCCGGAGGTAGGTGTAATGAGTGTGCTACCCAAAGGCAGGTGTTGTAGATGAGCGCACTTCCCAGAGTCAAATGTTGTGAGCGTGCTTCCCGGAGGCAGGTGATGTAGATGAGCGCTCTGCCCGAAGGCAGGTACTGTAGATGAGTACGCTACCCGAAGGCAGGTGTTGTAGATGAGCGCTCTGACTGAAGGCAGGTGCTGTAGATGAGAGCACTATTGAAATTTCACAAGATGATTAGGAGATAGCTCTAATACCAAGTAAAAACTTCCAGAACTATCAAGCTGACAACTTGATCAAGCGGAAACGGGAACTAGGGGTAGGAACACTCCAACCATAAATTGAGCTGAGTAAATCAGAGACAACAGAAGGCAACCACAAGACTTATATTATCAACTATCTTCATTACAAGGCAATATATACATGACGAGACATGATTTCGCCAAGTACAAAGGAGAAGTGAATAAGCAAACAAGAACTTTAAGCCGGGCGGATTGCCTCAGAGACCGTCGAGTCCGCTAAGACCGCCAAGCCGCTACTGCACCACTGATCTATGGAGTCTGTGAAGTCTGCGGACAACCCATTATTCTGTTGAATGACCGCTCTGCAAGCCGTCGCCGAACTGAATGAACAGGCCGCCTAGTCCACCGAGACCGGCGGATAGGTTATTGAACTGAGCTGGAGAGAAGACCGGTTGGCCGCAACTGCGACCTGCTGCAACCGCTGATAGTAAAATGCAAACTTCACTGATTCCTGACCGCAGTCATAACCAACAACCTGGCTTCTCAGTGCTATTCGCGCTACCTACAAACAACAAATTTGAAAGATTTGATTTCAAGAGCCTAGACACCTAGAGGGGGTGGGGGTGAATAGGTTCTAATCTTTTTAACTATTTAGGCAATTAACAAGTTCTAACACAGCATATAAAATCACAGTTCTCAGAAAAAATAAACACAACACAGCCAGATTTATAGTGGTTCCCCAATTTATGAGTACATCCACTTTCCCCCCTTCGCCTATCCAGTAGAGAACTGGATTCAGCTCAACTTCCTTTCACTAGCTTAGATCCACAGATCTTACAACTCAGAACCTAACAGGTTCCTACAGCTCAGACTTTTCAAGTCCTACAACTCAAGATTTTCTCAAGACTCCTACCTCAGGCAACAGCCCTACCTCAGCCTTTATCTCCAGGCCTACAACTCAGACTTCTTCAAGTCCTACCTCAGATTCTTCCCAAGAATCCTACCTCAGACAACAGCCCTACCTCAGCCTTTATAATTTTAGGCTTATAACTCAGATCTATATAAGATCTTACAAGAAAAAGTTTATTTAAGAAAGTAGAAATTTCACCCAGATTAAAATCTCAATGGGTGAGAGCTTCTTGATCAGTTCTTGAATGACTGAATACTTCAGATCTAACCTGACTTAGCTTCTTCAAAGCTTCTTGAATTTGGACAAAATAAGGTTGATCTTCAATTGGAGTTGGAGTTGATCTTCAATCAGCTTCCTTCTTGAATTCAAAATTAGATCTGAATTTTACTTGCAGACTCTTATAGATCTGTCTTCGTCTGGGTTTGCCTCTTGCTCCCCCTTACTGGTATTCAATCTCTATTGAACTGAATTGTTCTATTTTTTTTCACCCCTTTGGTTGTTATGGATCAACCCTTTATATAGAGTTCATCCACGATTACCGGCTGATCCGGTTTGTAACGACCTTCTAACAGCTCTGACAGATGTGACAGCTTCGTTAGTTATGACAGCTGTCAAGTCATCAGACTGGATACTTGATACTTCTTTGTTCTCTGACTCAACAGAAAAGTGTCGAGATCATTCTTCACAAGTGTAGACACAAATAGACCATGTGTCGACATAAGTCTTGTTGGTGTCGACACAGCTCCCACAATGTCGACACAGCACTTCTTTATCTTCTCGACACAGCTTCTGTAGAATGTGTTGACACAAGTCCTGTGTGTCGACACAATTTCATTTAGTCTCGACAATGTTGAAGTAGACTTAGTTCTTTGTGTGTGTCGACACAAGTCCTGTGTTTCGACACAATTGCTGTCGACAGAATTTCTGTGTGTTGACACAAGTCCCGTGTGTCGACACAATTCCTCTTCTAGTGTCGACATATTCTGGCATTTGGTGTCGACACAATTCCTGTGCGTCGACAAAATTCCTCTTTTGGTGTCGACACATACTGGCTTCTGGTGTCGACACTTGTACTTAGAATATTTTTCTGCATTTTTATCCTACGTATACAAACTCCACATACCATCAAATACACCTTGATGTATATCATTTAGTTAGGTGAGGCTTCTCCAAATCTGGTACACAGTTTTCAATGTACCCAACAATCTCCCCCTATTTGGAGAAGTCATAACCCTTAGTCAATGATATACATCACTTATAATAAAATAAATATGATGATGTATAAAGATCATTATACAGCAGGGTAACTTATAAACAGAAATATCAAGAAATAATAATTATTATCATCACAGAATATGATAACTTTCATTCATCAGAAATAAGTGTTTGATTTACAAGATTGTTTAAAACAAAATATACATATTTCTAAGACTAGTCTATCTATCACTAAGATTGATCAGGCTCCTTGATGACTATTCCTTTTCCAGAATGTATCCTTGCTTGGACTTTAACTTCAGAATCTTCAGCTATGTTCTTTCCTTTCAAATCTTTCTATTTAAGTTCTTCTGCCTTTCAAAGTAATGAAAAGGCTTTGGAAAGTACTTGCTAGGCTCCACAGAGTTAGCAGGTAACTTTCCATCTTTGATATCCTTCCTCAGTTGATATATGTCATCCTGCCTCTTCTGATACTTTCTTCATTCTTGCTCAGAGTACCATTTGCCTCTATCATGTAAATTGTCTTTCACAGCCTTCCAAGCAGTAAGAATGATATTCCTAGAAGTATGACTCCATTGCTCAAAATCAGGCTTTAGCTCTGCCTGTTCCCCGAATCTTTTCTTTGCCAATTGGGCTTCAGCTTCTCTTTGTACCATGTCAGCTAGCATTTCAAATTTTTCATAAATAACACTTTGTGCTGCCTCCTGTGGAGGACTATACATATGTTGAACAACTTGCTGAACTTCTTCAAAATCAGCAGGGGTAAATCACTTGAGCAACTTCCTGCTGAACCTTTTCATGATAACCAAGTTAAAGT
The DNA here is from genome assembly GCA_039513925.1 of Platanthera zijinensis. Lineage (NCBI taxonomy): Eukaryota > Viridiplantae > Streptophyta > Magnoliopsida > Asparagales > Orchidaceae > Platanthera > Platanthera zijinensis. The sequence goes on along the minus strand of CM077094.1, from coordinate 174,759,633 downwards.
CCTGACTCAGCAGTATTGTCATCATCACAAAGAGGTGGATATCCAAGAGTTGCTCTGATGCTATTTGATATCCATTTTGCATGATTAGAGCTGGATTTGACTAATACCCTCTCCCCCTTTATGACTTCTCGTTCAACATGATCTCTCAGATCATCCTTTTGAAATCTGACTTGGTCAGCAAGATATTCTGTACTTTCTTTGTAATAGTCCCTGAACTTTTTCAAGTAATCAGAAATATTCTTTTGGGAAGCTTGAAATGTTGTCTGAACAGCAGCTAGATCTTCCTTGATCTGTTTGGACACTTCAGCTTTGAGATCAGTTGAAATACTGTTAAGCTTTGTTAAAATAACAAAATGTGAATCCTGAAGATTGTCATTCATTCCAATTTGATTTTCTAAAACATAGCCTTGCTTGGCTGCAATGTCATCCACTTGAGTCTTGAGCTCTTATTATTTCTTGGCCAAGAATATCACAGCATTACCTCCCTTATGAAAGCAATCTGTCATTTCCTTTTTTATTCTGATTTACTTCAAATCTGATGGATTTGATATCTTGGGCCAATTGGAATTGCAATTCTTTATTGCTTTCATCTACATATTTCTCCATTGCAAGCTTTTGCTCATCAAGTTTCAGTTGAAGTTGTATTAATAATGAATAGTAATCTTTTACTTGAGCAGATGGTTGAGAGAAAATTTGTAAGGCTTTCTTATATCTTGTGCTCCTTTTCTTGATAGCAACCAATTTTCTTTTCTTAGCCCTGCTGGCTTCTTCATTCTCAGAAGAATCTGATGAACTTTGTATATTCACAGTGTCTTTATCAGTAGGGGCATGCTGAGACATCTCCCCCTCAGTTCCTTGGATCTATTTCTCAGTACTTTGTTTCTCCCCCTTAGTTTTTTTCTCATTGAGGTTAGGGAATAGCTCTTCCATTATAAACTCTTGCTGCATCTGTACAGAAGGATCAAGGTTGTCTTCTGGAACTAATAGTTCCCCTAGACATCAAGATCTTTGTCCAGGGACTCCTCAACACTGGAGAAAGGAACTTGCTCATCCTGAGCTTGATCTGTCATTTGCACATCTTGTGCTTTATTCTCAGTATTGACCTGTGATTCCTTGTTTATTTCTAATACAACATTCATGACAGTATCAGCATCATACTCACTTTCTAGAGCTGCTTCAACAATACCTCCCCCTTGGGTAGGCAACTATGATTGTTTAATGTTTTTGTCATTTGTTTCAATATTCTCTCCCCTGGAGTGGAGACTGTCTGATTCTCTAATTGTTGACTGCTCTCTACTTGGGCTTGAGCTTCTTTTTCCTGTTGGTCTTCATCTAAGTTGAAGACCACTTCTTCTTTAGAATCACTAGAGGATTTTTCTTCTTGGACAATGGTTTTCCTCTTTCTATCATTCTTTATCTATTTCTGTGGAGTAGAAACTTCCTTTGTCAATACTCTATCCTATCTGGATAGAATTCTCACATCCATCCTCCTCATGTGATTGATCTTAGAACCTGGCAGTTGATTCATAACATCTGGGATGGTGGCAGACAAATACAGACTCAATATTCTTCCCAGATTAGGTTTTTTGACACTCTCTTTGATCTTGTCAAAAATTACTGCTGACCAGTTGGTTTTCAGATTGAACATTAATCGTGTCATAAGGCTGAACATGAAGGAAGATATCTTGTCATGTCCCACTGTCTTGCACAAGATAACCTTGCCCACCATTTCTGAAAGAAACTTCCCTTGGGCATTCATCCCTTTTCTATTCAAAGAGGATCCAATCTTCGTGGCTGTATTCAGACCATACCACTAGAGTCCCTCGGTTATTTTGTCTGAATTAACCTCATCTTCTTCCTTGAGCAATGGCAGGTGAAGTATCTTGCTCAGATTCTTACGAGTAATCTTTATCTTCAATCCATGAATAATCGACCGAATCTTGTTCCCTGTAGCATATGGCTTAGCATTAGAGGGAATTCCATCACCTCTTTCTTCCAAATCTTTGTTGGTTCGGAGACTATGAATTCTAATCCTGCGGTAGTGATTAGGGTGATCACTTGTTGAATCTTTGAAGAAGCATCATGAAAGGCGTTACGAACAAGTTCGTAACCCTAATTGATGTTGTTGTCCATCTTTGGCGCCATTGATTGAGAATGGAAGAGATGAACTAGGTCTCGACACAGAGGTGCAATCTCTCGAGAAAACTAAGTCGAGTGGTCGACTAAATCCCGTTCTCACCTATTTATAGGGTTTTTAAATTTGGAATGTCAAACGACATGTTCAAGTATTGTGTGTCGACACAGAATTTAACATCTTGACACTTAGATGGAAGATGTTGATAACATTGTGTCGACACTTCCTTGTTAATGTCGACTGTATTGTGTCGACACTTTCTTTCTAGACAAGGTCTCGACAGAGTAGTGTCGACTCAACCCGTTTATGTCGACAACAATGTGTCGACACTTTCCTTTTAGTGCAAAGTCTCGACAGAGTTGTGTCGACACCAACTTTTCTTTCGACACAGATTTTATTTCTGTGTCGACACAATTCTTTTCTTTGTTGACACAACTAAATGATAGTGTCGACACAGTTAGTATGTGTCGACACAACTTTTTAATTTCTTGAGAAATTTTTGACTTACTGATACCTCTTAAAAAATTTATGTTGACCTATCACCTTATTCTTGGTCCAACATACCTAATTCAATTTTAAAATAATTGAACTTACTTTCATCTAGAGATTTTGTAAATATATCAGCAATTTGGTTGTTAGTGTTTACAAATTCTAGATTTATGTCTTCATTTTCAACATGTTCTCTGATGAAATGAAATCTAATTTCTATATGATTAGTTCTACTGTGTGAAATAGGATTTTTAGCAATAGAAATAGCACTAGTAGAATCACAAAACAATGGAATTCTACTTACCTTGATGTCATAGTCTTCAAGCTGATGTTTTATCCATAACAACTAAGCACAGCAGCTGCCTGCAGCTATATATTCTGACTCATCAGTGGAAATATATAGCCACACTTGTTTGCTTCTTGCTGCTCCATGACACCAGCCTATCACCTAGGAATTGACATGTTTTAGTGGTACTTTTTCTGTCTTTCCTGCAGCCTGCAAAATCTGCATCTAAAAAACCTGTTAGTAAGAAATCTCTATTCTTAGGGTACCAAAGACCTAGATTAGGTGTGCCCTTAAGATATCTCAAAATTCTCTTGACAGCAGTATAATGAGATTCCTTTGGGCAAGCTTGGTACCTAGTATAGACACATATAACATACATAATGTCAGGTCTACTAGCAGTCAAGTAAAGTAGAGAGCCAATTATCCCTCTATACAAAGACTCATCAACAGATTTTCCTGCTATATCTTTGCCTATTGGCATACTTGTTCTCATTGGAGTTTTCATGGTGGAGGCTGACTCCATACCATATTTCTTAATTAACTCCTTGGTGAACTTAGACTGAGATATGGACAATCCATCACCAGTCTGTCTAACTTGGAGTCCCAAGAAAATTTTTAGCTCACTCATGCTGCTCATCTCAAACTTCCTTTGCATAAGTTTGACAAACTTACTACAAAGGTTGTTTCCAGTAGAACCAAAGATAATGTCATCAACATAAATCTAGACTAGGATGGTCTTATCTTTTGATTCCCTAAAGAATAGAGTCTTGTCTATTTTTCCTTTTGAGAATTTATTCTCAATAAGAAAGGCAGACAAAATTTCATACCAAGCTCTAGGGCCTTGTTTCAAACCATATAGAGCTTTCTTAAGCCTATATACATAGTTGGGATAATGAGGATCAACAAAACCTGATTGCTGATCTACATATACTTATTCCTTCAAGTCTCCATTCAGAAAAGCTGACTTGACATCCATTTGGAATACTTTGAACCCTTGAAAAGCTGCATAAGCCAAGAATAATCATATAGCTTCCAACCTTGTCACTGGGGAAAAAGTTTGATCAAAGTCTATCCCTTCTTCCTGTTTGTAGCCCTTTGCTACCAGTCTGGCTTTGTTCATAATTATGGTGTAATTCTCATCTAGTTTATTTCTATAGATCCACTTTATTCCTATTACATTATGATCCTTTGGTTTAGGAACCAACTCCCAATTGATTCAGCTCTTCCTGCATGATATCAATCCAGTTTGTATCTAGCATGGCTTCTTCAAACTTCTTAATTTCTATCTGTGACAGAAAGCTTGTACATAGAACTGTGTTCATGCTTTTGCTTCTGGTTAGAACCCTCTGGCTTGCATCACCAATGATTTGGTGTGCAGGATGATCTTTCAGATGTCTTTTAGCTGGAAGAAATCTATCAACCTCTTGGCCTTCTTCACTTTCCTCATACTGATGCACTTCATTGTCATTATCTTCATCCAGAGAATCTTGTACTCCCCCTGGACAGTATCCATCTTTTTCTTCATCCAGATTTGCAGGTTGGTCTTTACTAATAGTCAACTTGTCCATCCTTTCCTTTAAATCTATAGAACTACCTGAAGTGCTAGACAGTTCACTGTTAATCAACTTAGATTCATCAAATACTATATGGACTGATTCTTCTACAACTTGTGTAGTCAAGTTGTAGATCCTGTATGCCCTACTGTTATTGTTGTACCCAACAAATATCTTATCTAGGGATTTGGCAGCAAACTTAGTTTGGTAGTGCTTACCATTAACTAGGACATAACATTTGCTACCAAAGATTCTAAAGCAGGAAATGTTCGGTTTTCTGCCTTTCATAATCTCATAGGGAGTCTTCATATGTCTTTTATTGATGGAAGCTCTATTGAGTACATGACAAGCAGTATTTACTGCCTCTGCCCAGAAGTATTCAGGGAGAGAAGTGTCACTCAGTAGTGTTCTACTTTCCTCAATTAGAGTCATATTTTTTCTCTAAGCAACTCCATTTTGCTGGGGAGTTCTAGGTGAGGAGAATTCCTGATGAATCCCAAGTTCTTCACAGAACTTTGTCATACACTCAGACTGAAATTCAGTTCCATGATCACTTCTGATTTTGACCACTGAATTATTAAATTCATTCTGTATTTGTTTAACAAAGATCTGAAAGATAGTAGGAGTTTCAGATTTCTACATCAAGAAGAAAACTCATGTAAATCTAGAATAGTCATCCACACTAACTAATGTGTATGCTTTCCTACCTAGACTATGAACTGACATTGGACTAAATAAATCCATATGCAGAAGATATAGACATCTCACTGAATCTTTGGTAACAAGTCCATGGAAAGAGGTCTTGGTCTATTTGCCCTTCTGACAAGCTGAACAAACACCGTCTTCAATGCACTTGACCTGAGGACCATTCCTCACCAGCTCCATACTAAATAATTATCATATTGACTTATAGTTCAGATGAGCTAGCCTCTTGTGCCATTTGACATACTGTGATGCTTTCTCATCTGCAACTAGACAGATAAGTGAGTTATTATACTCACAATCAAGGTTAAGACAATACACATTCCCTTTCCTAGTGCCAGTCAAAATGATCTCTTGATCACTTGACCTTTTTATTTGGCACACACCCTTGAGGAAAGAGATGTCATACCCAAGATCACTTAGTTGACTTATGCTAATTAGGTAATGTTTCAGACCTTTCACATAAGCAACTTGAGTGATACAGATAGAGTTGCTAGAAATGTTATCAAACCCTTTGATGATATCTTTTTCAGATCCACCCAAGATTACTTTGGGTCCATTCTCTATGGGAGAATAGTCCTTCAACATCCTTTTTGTTCCAATCATGTGCTTGGAACATCCACTATCCAAATACCATATAGGGGTATGATCACTTGGACTCACCTGCATCAAATAAAATTACTTATCCTTAGAACCCAAATTATTATTGGGTCCTAGGTTCAGATTAGCTTGAAATCTGACTTGCTTACCTGCAGTCTTTCTAACAGATAAGCTAGCTTTATGTTGAGTACTTGCATTGAACCAACAATCAATGGCAAAGTGGCCCACCTTGCCACAACACCAACACTCAAATCTATTATACTTTTTCTTAAGTACAGGCTTCACAACATTGTTGCCAGCATTCCTTTTAAGTATAGGTGCTAAAGCAGCATATCCCAAGGATTCCTTAAGAACCTGATGGGTTTGCTTATAGGGTGCCCTATTAGCACATGCACCCTTACCATTAAGATCACCATACTCACAGTGACCATGAGTGATATCATGATCATACCTGTTTGTAAGTTGCATCACCTTTCTAAAAAAATAGGGGGTTTCATAGCTAGTGGTTGAACTGGGCCTTTTCCTTTTCCTTGAGAATTGGCTGCCCTTGTTCTTTCCTTGAAGCCTATTCCTGTCTTTCCTTTCTGAGATATGAAGTTATCTATTAAAGGCAAAACAGACTTTGGCTTTGAAAATTTAGCCACTAAATTCTTTTCTTTCTGGAGTCTTGCTTCCAGATTTTTGATATGATTTTCTTTGAAGGACATTGCGCCCATTTGAATAACAGTTATGTTTTTCAGTTTGGCAACCTCATTCAATTTCAGATCTATCAGTTTGGCTGAATCTGAAGAAGCTTGTTTGAGATATTCAATTTCCTTGGCATGCTTCTTGATAAGGAATTTGCTCATCTTAAGAGCTTGCAACAAACCACCATACTCATTAATTAATTGATGTACATCCCCCTCAGATTCAGAACCATCCACTTCTCTTGAAGTTGATGCTGCTGATTCTGATCCAGTAAAATAATCATATGCTAAGGATGGATTGTATACCTTACTAGAACCAGGCTGATCCTGGCACTGATTTTCCTCAGATAGAGCCATCAGCCCTTTACAATAATGTTCTTCACATCCATTGATAGAATCTATCATTTGCAAGAATTCAGATTCTACAGGATCCTCTTTAGTAGTAAAAAACCCAATATAAGCTTCTGCATCATCCTCTCCTCCAGATTCTGAGGATGAAGAGTCAGTCCAACTCTTCTGCTTCTAGGCAACCAAGGATTTTTTCTTCTTGCCCATATTTTGAGGCTTCTTCGTATCCTTAGTCTCCTTTCTCTTATCAGGACAGTCAGCTATGATATGTCCAGGCCTGTTACGGCAATAAATAACAATTTTAAAGTTAGTTTGTATACTAGGATTAGAGGCATACCTGTTCTCCTTAGAAGTCTTCTTCTTCTTGTAATAATCATCCTTGAAGGAGGATGAAGATGGCTTGGTTCTCCATTTCTTCTTCATAAACCTCTGGAACTGCCTTGTAAAGGCAGCAAAGTCTTCATCAGAATTGTGGCTATCTGATGTACATTCAGGATTTTCTGCTTCAGCCTCAGTTCTTCTTCTAGGTGGAGAAGGAGACTTTCCTACCTTTTATTGTGGCTTCTGCTTTGAAGGCAACGTACTTATCTTTATACTCAAACCTACTGCTTTTCTCCTCCTCCTTTCTGGCAGTGAGCTGCATCTCATAAGATAGCATTTTTCTAAACAAGGTTGGTGGAGGTGTATTAGCAAGCCTGACCACCTCTCTGATGACACATATTTTTGTATCCCAGTCCTTGGTCAGTGACCTGAGAAACTTATCATTCAACTCATAAGTGCTAAAGAATCTTCCATAGGTCATCAGCTCATTTACAATTCTAAAGAACTTCTTGTAGTATTCTGTTATGCTGTCTAACTTAGCTTGTCTGAAGCTTTCATATTCCTGATTCAACATTGATTTCCTATCCTCTCTAACTTCTTCAGTTCCCTCCATGTAGACAATTAAGGTGTCTCACATCTCCTTGGAGGTTTTGCAATGTACCAAATTCTGAAATGTGACATCATCTATAGCACTCATAATTATGTTTTGTGCTCTCTTGTCTAAGGTAGCTAGGATGATCTCATCCTTAGTCATTTCAGAATAGCTCTTTGGTGTTTTGAGATTTGCATCAAGAACTGATATATTCATTGGAATGAAAGGACCTTCTTGTACTGTGATATAAATTCTAGGATCAGATGCTTACATGAATAATCTGACCCTTTCTTTTCATATCCCAAAGTTCTCTTTCCTACAGATGGGCAGTTTCATAGATCCAAATTTTTTTTGATTCTCATTTGAACCCATTCTGGCTAATTGTTAATTTCTTTGGAGATTTACTCAGACTGTTAGGTCTATTTTTGAGGAACCTGGCTCTGATACCACTTGAAAGATTTGATTTCAAGAGCCTACACACCTAGAGAGAGGGAGGGGGGTGAATAGGTTCTAATCTTTTTAACTATTTAGGCAATTAATAAGTTCTAACATAACATATAAAATCACAGTTCTCAGAAAAAAATAAACACAGCCATATTTATAGTGGTTCCCCAATTTATGGGTACATCCACTTTCCCTCTTTCGCCTATGCAGTAGAGAACTGGATTCAGCCCAACATTCTTCCACTAGTTCAGATCTACAGATCTTACAACTCAGAACCCAACAGGTTCCTACAACTCAAACTTTTCAAGTCCTACAACTCAGAATCTTCTCAAGACTCCTACCTCAGACAACAGCCCTACCTCAGTCTTTATCTCCAGGCCTACAACTCAGACTTATTCAAGTCCTACCTCAGATTCTTCCCAAGAATCCTACCTTAGACAACAACCCTACCTCAGTCTTTATAATTTTAGACTTACAACTTAGATCTATATAAGATCTTACAAGAAAAAGTTTATTTAAGAAAGTAGAAATTTCACCCAGATTGAAATCTCAATGGGTGAGAGCTTCTTGATCAGTTCTTGAATGACTGAATACTTCAGATCCAACATGACTTAGCTACTTCAAAGCTTCTTGAATTTGGACAAAATAAGGTTGATCTTCAATTAGAGTTGGAATTGATCTTCAATCAGCTTTCTTCTTGAATTCAGAATTAGATCTGAATTTTACTTGCAGACTCTTCTGGATCTGCCTTCGTCTGGGTTTGCCTATTGCTCCCCCTTACTGGTATTCAATCTCTGTTGAACTGAATTGTTCTATTTTTTTCACCCCTTTGGTTGTTATGGATCAAACATTTATATAGAGTTCATCAACAATTACCGGCTGATCCGATTTATAACGGCCTTCTGACAGCTCTGACAGATATGACAGCTTCGTTAGTTATGACAGCTGTCAAGTCATCAGACTGGATACTTGATACTTCTTTATTCTCTGACTCAACAGAAAAGCATCGAGATCATTCTTCATAAGTGTTGACACAAATAGACCATGTGTCGACACAAGTCTTGTTGGTGTCGACACAGCTCCCACAATATCGACACAACACTTCTTTATCTTCTCGACACAGCTTCTGTAAAATGTGTTGACACAAGTCCTGTATGTTGACACAATTTCATTTAGTCTCGACGATGTTGAAGTAGACTGAGTTCTTTGTGTGTGTCGACAGAAGTCCTGTGTGTCGACACAATTGTTGTCGACAAAATTTCTTTGTGTCGACACAAGTCCTGTGTGTCGACATAATTTCTCTTCTGGTGTCGACACAATCTGGCATTTGGTGTTGACACAATTCATGTGTGTCAACACAAGTCTTGTGTGTCGACACAATTCCTCTTTTGGTGTCGACACATCCTGGCTTCTGGTGTCGACACACTTGTACTTAGAATATTTTCCACCATTTTTATCCTGCACATACAAACTCCACATACCATCAAATACACCTTGATGTATATCATTGAGTTAGGTGAGGCTTCTCTAAAACTGGTACACATTTTCCAATGTACCCAATAAAACTAGTTAACCTTTTCAAACACGCGGACAAGAAAACTGAGGTCGCGACAATTAACCCACGCTCAACTTATTATTCCTCAGTTACAAATGAAGTGTCGGGGGGGGGGGGGGGTCTTATTTATAGGCACGGAGAGGAGTGTGGTCACTGCCCTAGTGATAGAGACACCACCCGAGCTCGGGGCGAGCACAAACGCAGTCTGCCCTGTCCGCAAAGACAGGAACGGAAACTAGACAATCTGCCAGGCACTAAGGCAAGAAGCCAATACGCAACCCGGCGGATACCGCACCAGTCCACACGTTGTAGCGGACACAACAATAGCTCGCACAGCCCACGAATAACGTATCAGCCCGCAACAACAAGTCCATGACCAACAGGCAGATCGCCCGGTCAACCAATAGACATTGCGGACTCTACGATAAAGCTGGACTTGTCACAGATTGTGACAATGTCTAGCAACCAGTGAACCTCTGGCGCGAGCACTGCGGACATAAACATGCAATCCGCGTAGATCGCTCAGAGCGCCAGAACCAATTCAGTTCGCCAAAACACGAACTTTGCGGTTATCACCTAACCGCCCCACCAGAGATCAAGGGCACCAGCCAATGCCGATCTCACGATCTCTAAACGCAGTCCACCACAAGCAGACTCCGCGAACTCCAAAGGAGTCCGCCACTTCCCCGCAGATATACCATCTATCCGCCCGGTTACTTCAAAGAACAGCCAACATCAGAACAAGCTGATCAAGCTACTCGCCATCACCAGACCGCACCCTCAAACTGCCCAGGCCGCACCACCAATCCGCCAGTCAGTCCGCCCAGGCCGCGCGGTCTATCTGATTAACCCCCACTTTCACTTCACAATTTTAGCACTCCCCCTTGAAGTGAGAAGTGGTGACCATGCCCAGCAGTACCCATAACCGAGTAAAGGGCACCTTCAGCAGCGGCTTCGTGAAGATGTCTGCGAAGTTTTCCTCACTCCGCACATGCTCCACCATAATAGATCCCTCCAACACCTTCTCCTGAGTGAAGTGGTGCTCAATCTCTATATATTAGGTCCGCTCGTGATAAACTGGATTATTCACCAGTTTCAAGGCATTTTCATTATCACCGCACAGTAGAGTTGGACCATGCACTTCATCATAGACATCCTATATTAGTCTCTTGAGCAAGATGGCTTCCCGAGCTGCCAAGGCAGAAGCCTTGTACTCTGCTTCCGTAGTAGAGACGGACACCGAGTCTTGCTTCTTTCTACACCAAGAGATACTGGCTGATCCACATGTGAAGACATAACCGAATGTTGACTTCCGGTCGTCTGAATCTCCCACCCATAATCAGCATCCGAGTATCCTTGAAGAGTAAAACCTGTGTCTCTCCTATAAATGAGACCCATATCAGAAGTGGACTTCACGTACTTCAGAATATTTCTTGCCGCCATCAGATGAGGCTTCCCGGGTTCTGCCATATACCGACTTACTCGGCCAACCGCATAAGTAATGTCTGGCCTTGTAATTGTCAACTAGATAAGACTCTCAACCAGAGCCCGAAACACCAAAGGATCTGGAAAAATCCTCCCCTCATCTCGCCGAATTTTGATGCCTGAATCAAAAGGATTAGAGCTACTCTTTCCTTCTCGCATGTCGAATCGTCGAACGATCCGTTCCGCATAGCCCTTCTAGGACACGAGTAGGCCGATCTCTTTCCTCTCCACCTCGAGTCCATGGAAATGGTGGAGCTCACCTAAGTCCTTCATCTCGAATCTTATAGCTAGCTCTGCTCTGAGCCTAGCTATCTCCTCCTTGGAGTTCCCTGTGATGATCATGTCATCCACGTACAACAACACCAAGACCAGAAACTCCCCCTTCTTCTTAACGAATAAGCTCGAGTCTGAATTTGAAGCAAGATAACCGCAGAACTTGAGGTATTCTACAATCTTCCCATAACATGCTCGAGGAGCCTACTTCAAACCATAAAGGGCTTTCCGGAGCTTGCAGACGTAGTCCGGATGATCTTCAGAAACGTACCCCAGTGGATGATCCATGAAGATTTCTTTGTCAATCTCCCCGTAAACAAATGTGTTCTTTACTTCTAGCTGCCACATCTTCCAGCCTTGGCAAGCAGCCAGAGCGTTCACCACCTGTACCGAAGTCATCTTGGAAACCGAGCTAAACGACTCCTCATAGTCTTCGTCATATTGCTGAGAGAGCCCTCGAGCAACAAGGCGAGCCTTGTATCTTTCGATGCTCCCATCTGCCTTCTTCTTTAGCTTGTAAACCCACTTACAAGTCACAAGAGTAATGCCATCAACTTTGGGCACAAGGTTCCAGGTTTCATTCTTCTTGAGAGCGGCCATCTCCTCATCCATGACATCTTCCCACTCCTTGACTCCAGTGGTGTCATTAAAGCTTAAAGGCTCTCGCTCATCAAGACGGCCTGCAAAGAAACATGAGACAAAGCTCACGATATTTTCTTCGTTATAGCGAGTCGGAGGCTTGATGGTCCTCTTCGATCTCCGAAGAGTCTGATCCTTGATCACCACCTCCGCTGCTTCATTAGAGTCAGCTTCATTCCCGGGCAAACTTGGAGCATCACTCCCCCCTTCTTCCTGACCCAGAGGCCTCTGCCCCAGAGCTTGAAACAACAAGAGCTCCTGGTGAGACTGGCAGCTCCACTTGAAGATTTTCAGCAGCTTCCTTCTATTCTTCATCAATCCTGCTCTCCTGCAGCTCAACGGAGCAACCTCCATATGACGTCAGTTCATCAAAGATAATGTCTCTTGGTACAACAAACTTCTTCGTCGCAGGATCCATACACTTCCACCCCTTCTTCCGCTCATCATAGCCCACAAAGACAAGCTTCCTCGCCTTTGCATCAAGCTTGGTCCTCTGAGCGTCCGGGATGTGAACGTAGCAGGTTTATCCAAACACCCGGAGGTGTTCCATGCTAGGCTTCTCCTTAAGCAGCATCTCGAACGGAGACTTCATGTTTATCAGACTTAGAGGCATTCGATTGATGACATAAGATGCGCAAGACATTCCCTCTGCCCAGAAGGACCTAGGAATGTCTTTTTCATGAAGCCAACACTTGCAGGTTTCCGTCAAGTGACGGATCTTCCGCTTCGCTACTCCATTTTGTTGTGGAGTATGAGCACAAGTGAGCTCTCTTTGGATCTCGTGCTTCCTGCAGAAGTTGGAGAACTTGGAAGAGATAAACTCACCACCGTTGTCCGATCTAAACTTCTTGATCCGCATGCCAAGCCGGCGCTCAACCAACTCCTTGAACTCCACAAACAACCAGAAAGCTTCTTACTTCTTCTTCATGAAATACACCCAAATGTATCTTGAGTAGTTATCAATCAGCACCAGCATATATCTGCTTCCTCCAAGACTAGCAGTGACCGTTGGCCCCATCAAGTCACCATGGATACACTCTAGTAGTGCTTTACACCTTGTCTGCGACTTATCAAATGGAAGGCGATGTGCCTTTCCATATTGACACCCTGCGTAAACGTCGCTATTATCGTAGGATGACAACTTAGGCAAGCCTTTCACGAGGCTCTAATTTGCCATTGCTTTCAACTTGTCCATCCCTACGTGCCCTAGTCTTTCATGCCACATGGCAGAGCTATCGTTGGCCCTCATCCGATCAACATAAGAGCTTGTTAATAAAACAAACAAGTTTCTTACTCTTCTCCCTACGTGAGCAACATCAGCCTTTACCGTTGATACGTTGCGGAGAAACTTCACTTCTATTGGGCCAAACAGAACGTGATAGCCCGCGTTAACCGCATTGATCACAGAGAAGAGGTTCTTCTTCATGTCAGGTATGTGATAGACACTCCTTAACGTGATTGGACCCTTATCACTACCCACAGACACAACACCCTCCTTCTCTACTGCATGAACAGTATTGTCAGCTGTAATAATAGCTTCGTTACTTGAGTATGTTTGTAGAGAGAAGAACTTGGACTTGTCCCCGGTGAGATGATGACTACACCCCGAGTCCACTATCCAATCACCTTGGTAGTCGACGGTGGACAAAGCACGAACATAAGTGACCGTCATGAATGCTCCTCCCCAACTGGCTTCCTCAGCACTAGAACCAGCTCCCTCCTTGTCTGCAACATGCCTAGGTTGCAGCTTAACCTTACAGTCTCGCTTGAAGTGACCCGGTTGATTACACCTATAGCACTTAAACTCCTTCTTCCAGTTCTTCTTAGGAGCAGCGCTCCTCTCTTGCTGATAGGAAGTTGAAGGCCCATCCGCAGCATCAGGCTTCTTCTTCTTCTCCCATCTCTTCTTCTTCTTATCAGTGAAGAGAGCCTCACTACCTCCTTCAGAGAGAGTAACCCCGACCATCTGCCTTGCCAGGCTCTCTTGTGACGCCAGAAGATTCTCCAGCACCAACAAGGATGGCTGAGACGCCCATCCTTGAACAGAAGTCACAAAGGCCACATATTCCTTCCGCAAACCGCGGATTATGTGCCTCTTCAACTTAACTTCAGAAATGGACTCATCAGGATCCAACACTGATATCTCAGCACACAAGTTCTTCATCTTAAGAAAGAATCTTGAGATGGGTAGATCTTCTTGAGTTGCTTTAGCCAACTCATTCTCTAAGAACTGTAGCCGAGGTACATTCTTCCTGTTGAATAGTCCATCAATGAATGTCCAAATCTCAGCAGCAGACTCACATCTTAAGATGTGTTCGAAGAGCTCAGGTGAGACAGCTCGCTTGAGAGCAAACTCTGCCTTTGCATTGGTATTCCTCCAAGCTCTCACCTGTTCAGCAGTACCAATTGCATCAGTCACTTCTTGCTTGTCGTCACCACCGACGACTTCCCACAACTCCTCACCCAGAAGATAAATCTTCATACACGACTTCCACTTCTTAAAGTTAGTCGATGTAATAAGTTCAATACTAAGACCCCTTGCGTAAGCTCCTTCCATTGCAACAACCACTGATTTAATAGCTTCCAGAAGCGCCGAGCACAACTAAAGTTGATCACTGCTCAAGCCACTGTTCCCTCTGATAATATGTTGAAAATTCACAAGATGATCGGGAAATAGCTCTGATAACAAGTAAAAACTTCTCGAGCTATCAAGCTGACAACTTAATCAAGCGAAAACGGGAACCAGACACAGGAACAGTCCAACCATAAACTGAGCGAAGTAAATCAGAGACAACAGAAGACAACCATAAGACTTGTATTATCAATTATCTTCATTACAAGACAAGACATACATGGCGAGACATGATTTCGCCAAGTAAAAATGAGAAGTGAATAAGCAAACAAGTACTTTAAGCCTGGCGGACTACCTCAGAGACCGTCGAGTCCACCGAGTCCGCTGAGACCGCCAAGTTTCTACTGCGCCACTGATCTATGGAGTCCGCGAAGTCTGCGGACAACCCGTTATTCTGTTGAACGACCGCTCTGCAAGTCGCCGCCAAACTGAAAGAACATACCGCCTAGTCCGCTGAGACCGGCAGACAGGTTATTGAACTGAGCTGGAGAGAAGACCGGCTGGCCGCAACTGCGACCTGCTGCAACCGCTGATAGTATACCGCAAACTTCACTGATTCCTGACCGCAGTCAGAACCAATAATCTAGCTTCTCAGTGCTAGTCGCGCTACCTGCAAACAGCAAACCGGTTAACCTTCTCAAACCGCGCGGACAAAAAAACTGAGGTCGCAGCAATTAATCCACGCTCAACTTACTGTTCCTCAGTTACAAATGAAGTGTCGGGGGGGGGGGGTCCTATTTATATGCTCGGAGATGAATGTGGTCACCGCCCTAGAGATAGAGACACCACCCGAGCTCGCGGCGAGCACAAACACAGTCCGCCCTGTCCGCATAGACAAGAACGGAAACCAGACAATCCGCCAGGCACTAAGACAAGAAGCCAGTCCGCAACCCGACAGATACCACACCAGTCCGCACGTTGTAGAGGACACAACAACAACTCGCAAAGCCCGCAAACAACGCACCAGCCCGCAACAACAAGTCCACGACCAACAGGCAGACCGTCCGGTCAACTAGTGGACATTACGGACTCTGCGATAAAGCTGGACTTGTCACAGATTGTGACAAAGTCCATCAACTAGTGAACCTCTGGCGCGAGCACTGCGGACATAAACTTGCAATCCGCGTAGATCACTCAGACCGCTAGAACCAATTCAGTTCGCCAAAACACGAACTCCGCGGCTATCACCTAACCGCCCCACCGGAGATCAAGGGCACCGACCAATGCCAATCTCGCGATCTCTAAACGCAGTCCGCCACAAGAGGACTCCGCGACCTCCAAAGGAGTCCGCCACTTCCCCGCGGATATACCATCTATCCTCCAGGTTACTTCAAAGAACAGCCAGCAACAGAACAAGCTGATCAAGCTGGTTGCCATCACCAGACCGCACCCTCAAACTGCCAAGGCCGCACCACCAATCCGCCAGTCAATCCGCCCAGGCCGCGCGGTCTGCCTGATCAATCCCCACTTTCACTTCACAATTTTCAACAAGTACTGCTCAAAGGTACGTGCTATAGATGAGTGTGCTGCCCGGAGGTAGGTTCTATGAGTGCGAGTGGATGCTCTTTATTTTTTAACAAGATGCATACATAGCACTAGTGATGCATATGATTCTGGCGAAATTTGAAAACCATTACTCACTGGGATGAGTTTGATCTCACGGCAGTTTACATGAAGTATTATATATAAACAAAATATAGAGAGTTGACAAAGTAGAGTGGTGGAGCGGTATAGATCAGCTAAAGGATAGGGCATCCGTAGCTTACAATGACACATCAAGCACGGGGCGAAGTCTGAGCAAAGATGCCAGTATATATATCTTTATCATACATAAAAGAATATACATATTTGATTGCTCTTACCATAATTTTAATTCACACCACACAATCAATCAATTAAATAATGATCAGGATCTCTCCTCCCAAACAAATCCCACAGATTAACTCCCATTTTCACAATTCCTTCCGCTGTACAAAAAAAAGCCACGAATTAAAGCCACTCCTCTCCATTCTGCAACGGCACAAAATTTCTCCTCCACACATTTAACTGCTACCTCTCCCCAAATAACTGCTACCTCTACTCATCTCTTCCCTGACATTCCTATCTCCTCTCTGACCAGCGCCAACCTTCTTCCCATCGCCATCCGAGAATCACCCGACACCAAACTGCAACCGCTCCTACTCGTCCGCAAAAATCACCCAACTCATATTTTCAGCCGCTCCACAGGTCGCTACTTGCCCCTGCTGCTGCCGCCCCTGCTCCTCCTCCCCCTCCAGGTTCTCCTCCCAAACTTTCTCAAACTTAAAGCATAAGAGCTTTCTCAAACTTTCATCCCTATCAACCCGATTTTGCCTCTCCACAACCACTTCGAACATCCTTCGGCAATAATTTCAATCTGTAAAACTGATCGAAATTATTGCAAAAGCATAATTTTTAAACCTCATCTTGGAATACAGGGGGAAGAAAGTGCTTCTGCTGGCACTTTTTTACAGATTTATGTACAGATTTCTGAAAAATCTCAGATTTTTATGCAGATTTCTGTAATTTCTCTCATTTTTATGTACATATTTTGGCTTTGATTTTGTTTCATATTGAATTGAAATCTGTCTTTTATGCTTCGACAGAGGAGTCTCTTTTCACAATTTTGTCTTTGATTCTGTTACACGTTCTGTTTTTCATGTTTTCTACAATTTAAACAAATTCTGTTACATGTTTTTCATAATTTTGGCTTTGATTCTCTCATTCCGAAGTTAAACAAATTCTACTTGGTGAAATTTGTTTAGCTTCTCTCATTTAAACAAATTCTCTGTAAAATCTGTACAGAAATTTGTGAAATCTGTACAGATTTCACAGATCAGTTAAACAAATTTCACCTGGTGAGTGCAAGTGAAATTTAGGTTCTCCGCTGGAATAAAAATCTCCTTCCTCAAATTTGCTTAACTTCTCTCATTTTTCTCCAAAACTGTCTATGCTCCATGAAATCAGTAGGAAAGATTTAATGGTGAAATTTACATTGTTCACTCAAATTTACGTTCAATTTTCTTGCATTTACACTTGCATAGTGAAATTTAATGTTGTCAGCTCCTCTTAAACAAAATCAGTTTAGTTTGCTTCACTCAAATTTAAGGTGGCTTTTGATCTTCTCATTTCATACATACTTATTGTTTGCTGAATTAAACAAAATCATTTAAGTTTGCTTCACTCAAATATAAGGTGGTCTTTCATCTTCTCATTTCATACATACCTATTGTTTGCAGATTTATACATAACTATTGTTCTTCTCTGCTCCTTGCATTTACTCTTCTCTATTTCCAGTGGACAACCTAACGCATTTACCAATCCTTTTAGGCTCTAGCATACCTACCCTCTCCGTCCCCTCTCAAAACTGCTAACACAGATCAGCTACATAAAACAGGTTTGGGCTTCGCATTAACTTGGTTTTGATTCCTCCAGAGTAGAACTTACATTTTTTCCTTCAGGCCAACACATTCTTATTATATCTATTTATGTGACTTATACCTGTTAAGAGGTCTTTAATGTATCCTAAAATTTACATGATGATCGGGAGAATACAAGTGAAAATATATGTTCCCTTAATTTTTATTCATAACTTAGGGTTGTGCACCACAATAACTGTCTAAATTGTATTTTCTGGGTGTTAACTCAAGTTGGCCGTGAGATTAATTAATGGTTAGGAGGATTTAATCCTCAAAGGTTCAACTGATTTTGATTCCTTATTCTTTTTTTGCTTTCAGTTTGAATTTGATTTCCTCATTCTTTTTACCTTAATTGTTCATTTAGCTAAAAATATATAATAGAATTTTGGCTCTCACCTTTGCATTTGCCCTTTGTTAAAATTTTCTCAAGATGGTTAGCAAGGTAGTCCAAACACCAAATCAATATTTTCGGAGCTACCCAGATCACAATATGATCACGCGGAAAACAGGAAGACTCCTCAGGCAACAAAAATGCATAGACAGAACAAGCAGATCAAAACTTTATTAATCTTCTTTATAGGGCGAGGTATACGTGGCGAGACATGATTTCACCAGTATATGAAAAAATAGAAACTACAAACAATTTGGGCGGATAGAAAACAGAGGCCGCCGAAACCGCCTGCCCGCCGAAACCGCCCGAACTGAGCTGAAGTCGAACTGAACACGGAGTCCGCCGAGACCGCGAGGTCGCGCGGACACACCGTTATTCGCCGAACTGCTGCTGCTTCCGAACAGACGAACAGATCGCCTACCCGCCGAGACCGCGAGGTCGCGCGGACAGGTTATTGAACTTGGAAAGTTGATGCAGAGAGAAACCGGTAAACCACTGAACACAGTCCGCAAACTTCACTGAGCCCGACCGAAGTCAAAACCAAACTCCTGGCTTCACAGTGCTAGCCGCGCCACCTGCAAACAGTAACCGGTTAAGTCTGATCAAACCGCTCGGATATAGAAAACCGAGTCCGCAGCAATAACCCCAAGCCAACTTACTGTTCACTCTGTTACAAATGAAGTGCCGGGGGGTCCTATTTATAGGCGGGGTGAGGAGTGTGGTCACCACCCTATGAGATAGAGTCACCGCCCCTTGATCGAAGCTAACAAAGTCAGTTCGCCGAGTCCGCACAGACAAGGCCAAACCACAACCCGCCAAGTCCAGGCGAGATGGCGGTCTGCACAAGGCAGTCCGCCCAGTCCGCAAGAGCAACGCCGGACCAGCCAACCCGCAAGAGCTACCAGCTGATCACAAAGCCAGTCCGCATGCACTAGTCCACGACCACAGGCAAACCGCCCGGTCACAGCGGACTATGCGAACATCAAGTCAGCTCGCAATGTCCACGACCATGGGCAAACCGCCCGGTCACAGCGGACTATGCGGACACAACGCAGCTCGCAATGTCCACAACCACAGGTAAAACGCCCGGTCACGGCGGACAATGCAGACACCCTGGACTCCACAGAAGAACCAAGTCCAGACAAGATGCGCGAGCTCGGCGGACACCAAGCTATTCCGCCAGCTCCAAAGCCAGATCGCCAACAGATTGCGGCATACCGCAACTCCAGAACGAACGCGGATTGCTCGGTCTCCAAGCCTCAGTCCGCCCAAACCGCGGACACCAGCCTTAGCTCAGCCAACCAATGTCGGACACAACCAGTCCGCGCAGTCCGCAGAAACCAATCCGCTACATCTGCGCAGGTCGCCAACCGCCAGCCCTCCAGACTAACACCAGTCCACGCGGTCAGACTGCCCAGGTCGCCCAGGCCGCCCATGCTACCTGATCACCCACTTTCACTTCACAAATTTCAACACCCTTTACATGTTCGATGATATACATATTTGTCCGCTCTTACCGTAGATTTAATTCACACTGCACGATCAATCAATTAAATAACGGTCAAGGTCTCACGTCCTAAAAAATCCCACTGATCAATTTCACATTTCCTCAGCCGCACAAAAGAAAATCCACCAATTAAAGCCACTCCTCACAATTCCCCAACCGCGCAAAATCAGACCATCCGATTATCCAAGTAATTAAAGGTCATAATTACTGCTGCCACACAAATCCTCAAAATAACTACACGCCAAATATCTCCTCCCCGTTTAATCATCCCACGGATCGCCAAAAAAATGGCCATGAGAGCAACTCCAATTTGGGATCTCTATATTTAGAGATCCCCCTTGTACTATGTTCTTCAAATATGAAGAACATGGAGAACCAACTCCAACCATGTTTTTCATATTTGGAGAACATGAAATTTTTAATATTATCAATATATATATATATATATATATATATATATATATATATATATATATATATTTATATATGTTATTTTATGTATATATATTTCTATTTAAAATCTATTAAGATATTTTTTATATTTATATGTATAAATAATTATATATAATAATTAAAATTAAAATTTTTTTTGTATTATATTATTATATTATATTAATTTTTAAGTTTTTTTTATTTGAAATTGAACTGCATAACTAAAATACAATAAACATTATATAGTTCAAAAAAAATATTACATGTAAAAATAATGCTAAAATTCTGGGAGGTCATTATCGGGTTCGCTACGACTTCCGTGTTCGCTTCCCCCGTGTTGTTCTCCTCCAAACCCAGGAACTCCATAGTCGCTTCCTCCATACTGGCTTCCTTCATGCTGGTGTCCTCCGGATCGAGCTCAATCATATTGGTCTCCTCCATATAGGCTTTCGTCGTACTGACTTCCTCCAAAATGAGGCCCTCCAAATTAAGGTCCTCCAAAGTGAGGCCCTCCAAATTGAGGCCCTCCGAATTGAGGTCCTCCATGTAGGTCTCCTACATAGTGGCTTCCTCCATTTTGCCTTCCTCTATGCTGGGCTCCGCTGTACTGGCTTCCTCCTTGCTAGCTTCCTTCACATTGGGTTTCTTTGAGTGATGATGATTCTCTAAATAGAGATTGTTTTATGTTTTTATTCATAATTTCTTGTTTTTTTTGTCGAAAATATTGCCGCTCCGGAGTTCCTTTTATGCTATCCAAGTCTATCATCATAATATCATGATCTTGTTTAGCACTTTGAAGCTCTAATTTTTTCTTTTCATTTTCGACCTTTAATTTCAACAGTTCATTCATAGAAGACCTATCATTTGCTCGTTGTTCTTGCCCTCTTTTCAAAATCTCTAAGATTTCTTCATTTGTTTTAGTTTGTGTATCCATACCACCACTCTTACCACTAACTTGTCTCCTCCTTTCTTTTTCTGTCTTTTTCCCAGTAGGTCGAATATTTGAAATTGAGTTTGACGATTCTTTATCACCAGTATTATTAGAGTTCATTTCATTACTATCTATGTTTAGGTCTATACCTCTCCGTTGTGTGGGAGAGTTAGAATCAAAATCTTGCGACAGGTCATCACGCTGAGAGTTCTTACCAGCTGTAGCCCCAGAATGATCTATCCACTTTTCAGTATTTTTCAAGATTGACCAAACATGATCAAACAAGAAACCTCTTTTCTCGTTCGGATTTTCACCGTAAAAATTTTTGTTTGATTAAGCTACAAAATATAACAATTACAATAACATATAAATTCATTTATCTAATAATTAAAATGTAAATATATACTTACAATATCCAGTTCAGATGCACCACTCGGATTTCTTTGCTCAATCTATCGAATGCATCCTCTAAATTTGCTAGTCTTGCTTGCTAACAATGACCAGCGATATGAGAGAGATTTTGGGGTTCTTTATCCTGAGCAAGTAGTTGGTCTTGTGTTGTGAAATGCAACAGAAATTCTTTCCCACATCTTCTGTTATTTTTGATTGCTATCCATAACTGGGTCTTTAGAGACCTCAAGCCATGCATAACATAATGCTTGATCTTCCTTCACTGAGAATGTTGTTCCTTGAATGGAAGTCTTTCCTAGCACAATGCTAGAGAACTCTTGATGGGTACATATAGAAGTCTTGAAGATGGAGTGATGGGTACTTATAGAAGTCTTGAAGAAAGAATCCAATGCTAGAGAAGGAATCCAATGCTATAGCAGGAATCCAATGCTGGGGAACTCGACGAAAAATTACAGCTCTCCGAAAAAATACGACTGTAATTTACAGTTCTTTGTCGAGCTGAGCTCGACGAACATCATGTTGAGCTCAACGAAACGTTGGGCTCAGCTCGACGAAACGTCGAGCTCATGTTGGAGGTTTGTGCTCAAAATTCCTTTATCATTCCTGTTAAAAATGATTCCTTTTTCATTCTCTCATATTGGAGAAGGAATCCAATGTTGGAGAAGGAATCCAATGTTGGAGAAAGAATCCAATGTTGGAGAAGGAATCCAATGTTGGAGCAGGAATCCAATGTTAGAGAAGGAATCTAATGTTGGAGAAGGAATCCAATGTTGAAGATGAAGTGACAAGGGAATCCAATGCTTTATCTACAAAAATCCTATATAATCATCACTTCTATTCTCATCTTCAGACTAACTAACTGTACAACCCATATTCGCTGAGTGGGACCCCGAGGCCTCAACGGCCAGGATTGGACTAACTTCGAGCCAGAAAAGACTAGAAGAGCTCCCGCCTCGGAGGAACTCCTGCCTGGGAGCAGGCGAGACCAATCGTGCCAAGCCACGGCCGAGACCCACCTCCGCCCAGAGGCGGGCGAGAAGGCTTGCGCCTCGCGAAAGGTGTGAGCTGGCTCGGTTCGAGGCACTCTACACTCCCTTTTAGCTTCCGCCAAGCCAAGGCAGAAGGGTTCTCGGCATAGGGTTCTCGCCGAGTGGGACCCGGAGCCAAGGGTAAAATTACCTAATTGCCTTCGGGTAAAATTACCCATAGGCCCCCAGGGCCTGCATTTAGTATTTCATGACAGCGAGATTCGGCTGTTGGCAGGCCAGCCAGGGATATTTCAGTAATTTCAGGCCAGCAACGGCTATAAATAGACCCATAAGGACTCCTTAGAGAGCAAGCTTTCATTATTCTCCAAATCTCTAGTGCTTTCTGAGGAGCTCCTTGCCCAGCTTTTGGCTTTGGAGGTGAAGCTCTCAGAGATCTTCCGGGTGTGAGGTGGGACCTCCCTACTGAGGCTTTTGGTCAGTCCTAGGTCGTTAGCAACCAGTCGAGGGTCGGGACTTGAGAGAAGTAGGTGTTGGCTGCACCCCTTTTTTTGAACTCCCGTTGAGTTCAATTTTGGCTTCAATAGTTCTGGTGCGGTAAGCATGGAAGGCAGCCGATACAAGAAAGCCTTGAGTTTGGTCCCATGACTGGAGGTGACGGTAAAGGGTCTGGCTCGGGGGGTTCTCCCACCCGGGGGAGGAAGCAACTAGGAAGATGTTGGAGGACTTCAGGCGAGAAGTCCTGCAGACCATTAGCTTTGCCTTCTCGGCGAGGAGTGAGTGGGCGACTCATCAGGTTCCAGTAGAGACGGTCCCGCTCTTGGGCGAGAATGGCCCTAGGCAGCGCCCTGGAAAGGAGGTCCCGGTGGAGGTCGACGAGAGGGACGTGGCCGCGCGGGAACTCTTCCCAGTCCAGCGCCCCGGAAAGGAGATTCCGACAGATTTAGGCGAGAGGGAGGCGACTGTGCGAGAACTCTTCCCTGGGCACGGTCTCGCATATCGGGCCAGTCAGCCGAGGCCGCGAGACGTGCCCTCTCGCCAGGCAGGAGGCGAAAGCCCTTTCAGCGAGCTCATCATCTCAGCTCCGGTGCCAGAGGGGTTCCGGGAGCCGGACAAGTCCTATTACTCAGGGAAGGATGACCCTGTGCAGCATGTACAGTGGTTCGAGGATTTAGTTTCGATCAGGTAGATGACAGATGCCTTCAAGTTTCGGATGTTTTCCATCACGTTGAAGGAGAAGGCCCAGAACTGGTTCCACCAGTTGCCGGCAAGTTCAATATACAACTTTGAAGATCTGCACAGGGGGTTTCTGTTGAGGTTCTCAACGTCGAAGAAGCGGAAGAAGGAGGCGGAGTGCCTGTTTGTAGTAAGGCAGAAGCCGGAGGAGACACTGGGTCATTATGTTGACCAGTTTCAGGAAAAGGTTCTCCTGGTCCAGGATGTCCCAAGGTACGCACTGATGCTCGCCTTCACCCTGGGACTGAGGTTAGGTTTCTTAAGCATGGAGTTGAAGAGAGTGCCCCCTCTCTTTTGAGGAGCTCATGGAGAGGGCGGCAAAAGAGATAGACTTTGAGAGGGCGAATCCAGCGTTTGCCAGGAAGTTGGCCAGGTTGGCGGAGGATGATAAAGTGCCTGCAGCGGTAAGGCAGAGGGAGCCGAGAGAGCAGACAGAGCAAAGAGAAGAGAGAAGGAGAGAAGAACCCCGAGGATAGGGGCAACAACAGGGATGGGGGGCCCGGTAGCCAAACAACCGGTTGGGTTGGAGGCCTCAGGAGGGTCGCCCCCAGGGTCAAGGAGGAGGTTTCCAGGGAAAAGAAAACCTTCGCGAACTGAGGAGGTTTGATCAGCAGGCGTGGAGGCAGGGACCGAGGGGTCACTTCCCGCCGCCGCAAGAAGCAATGGAGGATGGTAGAGGAAGAGGAGGAAGAAGAGGAGTTCAAGGAGCTGGAAGGAGGGGAGGTGGAGAAGGAAGAGGAGGCAGGGTGGCGTTTCCCTTTTGTGAAGTCCACCAGGAGGAAGGTCACGCGACGGCCACCTGCCCAGGGTTCTTAGAGATGAGGGAAGCTAGAGGAATGGGGAGGCAGGATCCGCCGGTGAGGATTGTGGAAGTGCAGCAGGGGAGGGGGAAGATAGATGTGAGTACCGGGTAGACGTGGGGACCCGAGGAGGGATCCGGGTGATCCACGGGGGAGTTGGGATTGAGGCAACCCGCAAGGGGAGCCTTCAAACCATGTTCCGAAGAGGGGTCACCTCGACCTCCTTAGCTCCCCCTCCGGAAGAAAAAAATCACCTTTTCATCCGCAGATATGCCAGACTATGAGGATCCATTCTGCGACGCCCTAGTGATCCAGGCAACAGTGGAGAACTTCACGGTCTCCAGGATACTGGTAGACAATGGGAGCTCAGTGAACGTTATTTTCAAGAAGGCTTTTGATGAGATGAAGGTTGAAGGGAAAGGGTCTTAGCTTTGGATGGACCGCTGTTCGGGATTTTTGGAGAAAGGAAGGAAGTAGAAGGAGGGGTAGGATTGCATGTAAAGCTGGGGGGCGTATCACAGAACTGTAGGTTCGTGATAGTGGACGCCTCAAGTAGTTACAACGCCATCTTTGGGCGTCCCCTCATCAGCGCTTTTCGCTGCGTCCCCTCCTCGTTTCATCAATGTCTTAAGTTCAATAACGGAGGGGTGCAGGTAAGGATCAGGGGGGATCCGAAGGTGGCGAGGCAATGCTATGTAACGATGGTCAATACTGTGTCTTGGATGGCTGAAGCGGAAGAGCTGGAGAGAGCTGGCGGAGCAGGAAGAGGAGGTCGGGGGAGAGGAGATGAGCCTAGGGGAGGCGAGGAGTGAGAGCGCAGAGGCGTAGAGTGGAGTTGAGCAAGAGGCCCAGGAGGGTGTAGAAGTCGAGCACCAGCATTGGGAGAGCTTGGAGGAGGCGATGGAGGTGGAGGAGAAGCGAGCAGCAGGAGTTGAGCAGGAGAGCCTTGAGGAGGCGATGGAGGTTGAGGAGATGGGAAGGGAGGAGGAGCTGGAGGAAGAAGCGAGGATCGACTGGGAGCAGTCGCGGCTGGAGACAACCGAGGAAGTGGTGGAGATTGAGGTCTTCACCAGCGCGGGACAGGTCCAGAGGGTGTGGATCAGCGAGGGCTTAGGTCCCGAGGATTAGGAACGGGTGAGAGCTTGTATCCAGAGCAACATCGGCATCTTCGCTTGGAGCACGACGGACATGCCGGGCATCGATGCGGATGTGGCCTGCCACCGACTGAACCTGGACCCCCGGACTCACCCCATATGCCAAAAGATGAGGGCCATCGCCACCAAGCTGGAGGAGCCCATTCGCGAGGAGGTCAAGAAGCTCCTGGAGGTCGGCTTCATCTCGGAGATCCAGTATCCGGGCTGGATCTCCAATGTGGTAATGGTTAAGAAAGGGCGTGGGAAATGGCGAATGTGTATCGATTTTTCTTTATTAAATAAATCATGTCCTAAGGATTGCTACCCCATGCCTCGGATCGACGCGCTGGTTGATTCAGCCGTCGGTTTTTCTATTATGAGCTTTTTGGATGCTTTTTCAGGTTATCACCAGATCCGGATGCACCCTCTCGATGTCAAGGATGTCTCCTTCATCACGAGGGAGGTATGCTTCAGCTATAAGATGATGCCCTTTGGGTTGAAAAATGCAGGGGCTACATACCAGCGCATGATGGATCGGGTCTTTCAAGATCAAAGTGGGAGGAATTTGGAAGTTTATGTCGATGACCTAATGGTCAAGAGCAAGTGTGTGGATTCGCAACTGCGGGACCTAGAAGTGACGTTCGCCACCCTGCGGAGGTTTAAGATGAGGCTAAACCCCTTGAAGTATATCTTCGGGGCCAGCCGCGGGAAGTTCCTTGGGCATCTCTTTACTCCGGCTGGAGTAGAGCCTAACCTAGATAAGGTGAAGGCCATCCTAGATTTGGAATCACCTCGCAATGCCAAGGAGGTCCAGCGCTTGACAGGCAAAATTGCCAGGCTAAGCAGGTTCCTCTTCAGGTTAGGGGACAAGTGTTCTTCGTTCTTTAAGGGGCTGCGAGGTAATCAGAAGTTCGAGTGGACCGTCGAATGTGAAGAAGCCTTCCAAGGGCTGAAGAGGTAGCTCTCCCAGGCTCCACTACTTCAAAGCCCAAAGGAGGGGGAAGATCTAGCCATATACCTTAGAGTAAGGGTCGAGGCGTTGAGTTTCGTTCTCGTAAGGGAAGAGGGGAAGAAGTAACTACCAATCTACTATGTTAGCCGGATCTTGAAGAAGGCGGAGCTTCGCTACCCCATCCTCGAAAAGCTAGCCTACACTTTGATCATCTCGGCAAGGAAGCTTCGACCGTATTTTCAAGCGCACTCGATTAGGGTGGTGACTGACCATCATCTTTGCAAAATCTTTGAAGGGGTGGAGCACTCGGGAAGACTCGCCAAATGGTCCATCGAACTAAGCGAATTCGACATCTCTTTCGTTCCGAGACTCTCCATCAAAGCGCAAGCAGTGACAGACTTTCTGGCGAACTATGTTGTTGAAGTTGAAGAAGGGGAGCCGCAGCCACAGGAGCGTGGAAGATGATGGTTGATGGGGCCTCGGGAAAGCATTCCCATGGAGGAGGAGTGGTGCTGATAAGCCCCCAGGGGGTCGCTATAGAGCAGGCGGTAGCCTACCACTTTTCGGTGACCAACAACCAAGCAGAATACGAGGTCGTGATCGCCGGTCTTCATTTGGCAAAGGAGCTTGAGATCCAGGATGTGGAGGCCTTCACAGACTCGATGGTAGTAGCATCACAGATCCGAGGAGAGTTTGAAGCTCGAGAGCCCACCCTCATAAAGTACCAATCCAAGGTAAGGGCGATCATCAGAGGGTTCCGATCATTCTCAATCCAGCATGTCCCCTGGGAGGAAAGCGCATCCGCCGATCGATTGGCAAAGTTTGGACCCCAGGGAAGAGGGACCCTGACTGAACTATTCCGACCCGCGATCGAGGAGGGAGAGCTGATGGAGGTAGGTCAGCGATCCTCGTAGGTGGATCCATTGGTAACCTTCCTGACCATTGGCGAGCTGCCGAAGGAGGTTCCGATCATTCTCAATCCAGCATGTCCCCCGGGAGGAAAGCGCAGCAGCCGATCGATTGGCAAAGTTTGGACCCCAGGGAAGATGGACCCTGACTGAACTATTCCGACCCGCGGTCGAGGAGGGAGAGCTGATGGAGGTAGGTCAGCGATCCTCGTAGGTGGATCCATTGGTAACCTTCCTGACCACTGGCAAGCTGCCGAAGGAGGTTAAGGATGCAAAAAGCTTCAAGCGCAAGGTAGCTCACTACCTGATGTTGGAAGGAGGGTTGCATCGTAAGATGTTGTCGGGACTCCTAGCAAAATGTGTAACTAAAGAAGTGATCCCGAGGATCCTGGGGGAGGTACACTCGGGCGAGTGCAAAAGCCATTCAGGAGGAAGAACGTTGGAAGCAAGGGTGGTAAGGCAGGGATACTTCTGGCAGACCCTGAGGAAGGATGCAACAGAGTTTGCAAAGAGATGCTCAAAATATCAGCTATTCGCCCCTCTCTATCTCTTGCCCGCTCAAAGGCTTCAGAGCATCACGTCGCCTTGGCCTTTCGCCATCTGGGGGATGGATCTGGTTGGACCTTTCCCTCCGGCTAGTGGGCAAAGGAGGTTTCTCCTTTTCATGGTCGATTACTTCTCAAAGTGGCTGGAGGTAAAGGCCTTGGCCAAAGTCACCTCGCAAGTTATAAGGAACTTTGTTTGGGGGGAGATCATATGCAGGCACGGGCTACCCCAAGCGATAGTGATAGATAACGGTCCACAGTTTGCCAGTGAAGAGTTCATCAGCTTCTGCACCCAGCTGGGAATAGATCTCAGGTTTGCCTCTGTCCACCACCCCCGAAGCAATGACCAGGTGGAAGCGGCAAACAATCATCGTGAACCTACTCAAGAAAAAAGTTGAGAACTTGAGGGGAAATTGGGTGGAGCAGCTCCCCTCAGTCCTTTAGGCCCGGCGAACGACCCCGAACACGGCCACCGACGAGACCACCTTCAAGCTTTCTCATGGGTGTGAGGCGGTCCTCCCAGTGGAGTTCGAGGTTCGGTCCCCGCGGGTCACGACCGCGGGCGAAGTAGACGAGACTTTGAGATTGGGAAACGAGGAAGGGTTGCGCCTCTCACAAGATATGGTGGAGGAGCTGCGGGATGTTGCAGCCATCAGGCAAGAAGAGATCAAGCGACGGATGGCCAAATACTTCGATAAGCATGTCAGGATCAAGCAGTTTGCCGAAGGGGATCTGGTACTAAAAATGGTTGACGCAGCGGGAAGGTCAGCCCCCGTGGGCAAGCTCAACCAAAACTGGGAAGGGCCTTACATAGTAAAGGAGGTCCTTGGAACGGGAGGTTACTACCTCCAGGACGTGGAGGGGAGGACCTTGAGCCACACCTGGAGCGGCAATGACCTAAAACGCTTCTACCCGTGAGAGGGGGAAGGTGATTTTATTAGTGGTTTCACATGCTATAATAATAAATTCCTTACTTTGATCTGTTGTCTACCTTTTTATCTTAAAGTTAGAATAAGGTTTGAAATCTTCATCAACACCCCGAGCTCAGCTCGGCCCCAGGTAGACCCGCTGCGCAGGCTCTCATCAAACTGGCAGGTCTGAAGGCTCGCCTGTGGGGGATAGGTTTGGGTTATGAAATCTTAATCAACACCCCGAGCTCGGCTCGACCGCAGGTAGATCCACTATACAGGCTCTCATCTAGCTGGCAGGTCCGAAGGCTCGCCTGTGGGGGAGAGGTTTTTGGTTATGAAGTCTTCATCAACACCCCGAGCTCGGCTCGACCCCAGGTAGACCCACTGCGCAGGCTCTCATCTAGCTGGCAGGTCCGAAGGCTCGCCTGTGGGGGAGAGGTTTGGGTTGTGAAATCTTCGTCAACACCCCGAGCTCGGATCGGCCCCAGGTAGACCCGCTGCGCAGGCTCTCATCTAGCTGGCAAGTCTGAAGGCTCGCCTGTGGGGGAGAGGTTTTGGTTATGGAATCTTCATCAATATCTCGAGCTCGGCTCGGCCCCAGGTAGACCCGCTGCGCAGGCTCTCATCTAGCTGGCAGGTCCGAAGGCTCGCCTATGAAGGAGAGGTTTGGGTTATGAATCTTCGTCAACACCCCGAGCTCAGCTCGGACCCAGGTAGATCCGCTGCACAGGCTCTCATCTAGCTGGCAGGTCCGAAGGCTCGCATGTGGGGGAGAGGTTTTGGTTATGAAATCTTCATCAACACCCCGAGCTCGGCTCGGCCCTAGGTATACCCGCTGTGCAGGCTCTCATCTAGCTAGCAGGTCTGAAGGCTCGCTTGTGGGGGAGAGGTTTTGGTTATGAAATCTTCATCAACACCCCGAGCTCGGTCGGCCCCAGGTAGACCCGCTGCGCAGGCTCTCATCTAGCTGGCAGGTCCGAAGGCTCGCCTGTGGGGGAGAGGTTTAGGTTGTGAAATCTTCATCAACACCCCGAGCTAGGCTCGGCCCTAGGTAGACCCGCTGCGCAGGCTCTCATCTATCTGGCAGGTCCGAAGGCTCGCCTGTGGGGGAGAGGTTTTGGTTGTGGAATCTTCATCAACACCACGAGCTCGGCTCGGCCCCAGGTAGACCCGCTGCGCAAGCTCTCATCTAGCTGTCAGGTTCGAAGGCTCGCCTGTGGGGGAGAGGTTTTGGTTATGAAATATTCATCAACACCCCGAGCTCGGCTTGGCCCCAGGTAGACCTGCTGCGCAGGCTCTCATCTAGCTAGCAGGTCCGAAGGCTCGCCTGTGGGGGAGAGGTTTTGGTTATGAAATCTTCATCAACACCCCGAGCTCGGCTCGACCCCAGGTAGACCCGCTGCGCAGGCTCTCATCTAGCTGGCAGGTCCGAAAGCTCGCCTATGGGGGAGAGGTTTTGGTTATGAAATCTTCATCAACACCCCGAGCTCGGCTCGGCCCTAGGTAGACCCGCTGCGCAGGCTCTCATCTAACTGGAAGGTCCGAAGGCTCGCCTGTGGGGGAGAGGTTTTGGTTATGAAATCTTCATCAACACCCCAAGCTCGGCTCGACCCCAGGTAGACCCACTACGCAGGCTCTCATCTAGCTGGCAGGTCCGAAGGCGTGCCTGTGGGGGAGAGGTTTTGGTTATGAAATCTTCATCAACACCCCGAGCTCTGATCGGCCCCAGGTAGACCCGCTGCGCAGGCTCTCATCTAGCTGGCAGGTTCGAAGGCTCGCCTGTGGGGGAGAGGTTTGGGTTATGAAATCTTAATCAACACCCCGAGCTCGGCTCGACCCCAGGTAGACCCGCTGCGCAGGCTCTCATCTAGCTGGCAGGTCTGAAGGCTCGCCTGTGGGGGAGAGGTTTCGTCCTTTGAAGTACTTTGGTTTGGATGTTCCAGACCGGACAAGAGACTCACTCGGAAGACAGGACAAAGGGGTTGTAGATCTCCTCAGGCGGGAGAGGTCCCGACCAGGAAAGGTCCCGGCCGGGAAAGGTCTCGGCCAGGAGAAGTCTCAGCCAATAGGTCTCGACTGATGGGATCTCGCTAAAAGAAGTTCTTAGTCGGAAGGCTTTTTGTGAAGGATTCTTGATCGGATGGTGGGAAGATCTGGGCGAAAGGTTCGGCCCGCTCGCGCAAGGTAAAGAGGGGCGGTCCTTCCCTTAAAGGGTCTATGAGTGACGTTACCGACAAGCAGTTCTCGGCAGGGCACGAAAACGAGACGTCTAAGCCCTGAGCTCTCTCAGCAGGTTCCCAACCGCCAATCGCTAAGGGGGGGATACCCTAGGCAGGCCAAGGGTCTCAGCGGGAGAATGCTTGAGAGGCACTCAGCCTCAACAGTTGTATCTACTCATACGCACATATTTACAATGAAAAAGGGTAAGACTGAAATACAAACCTTTACAATATATTCAATATGGTTACAAAAAGGGAGCATCTCACTCATTACGGACAAAAAGGAGGAAAGAAAATCGCGTCAGGGCGACGCACTATATCCACTCGAGCTCTCGCTGGAGCTTCTGCTAGAGCTCTCGCTGGAGCTCTCGCCTGAGCCCTCCTCGGATGTCTCGCCGGCAGCAGTGGAAGATTTCGGGACGTCCGAGGGCGGGTAGTCAGGTGCGCCCGGGGGCTTAGAGACGGGCTCGAAGAGCCACAAGAGGAGATGGCGGGCGGCGATGGTTTCGCCACCCTCTGGACACCCCACGTCCCACATCATCTCTATGGTAAGTTTGGCTGTTGCTTGGGCGTTGGCCTGCAGTAGCTTGTCAATTTCATACTCCGAGAAGTGGCGACTTTTCAACCTCTCGTCCAGCGAAGGAGGAGGCGGAACCTCTGTCGCCTCCGCGCGTCGGAGCTGGTCCTTCAGCATGACGTTCTCGTATCTTTACTCAGTCAGCTCCGTGCAAAGAGCCATGGACTGAGCGGAGTCCTGCGTAGAGAAAGGTCAGTATGGAAGGAAAGACCGTGAGCTACAAGGCGAGAACGAGAGAAAATATCTCGAAAGGTCTTGCTTACCTCTTCCGCTGGGCGCAAGGACAATAGTTGCTGGGCATCCACCAGCTCCTTTTTTAAGGCGCGCGTTTGAGCCACCGCTTCCTCCCTCGCCTTGTACATGTCGAAGAAGTTGCGGTCGATGTTGATGCTCCGACGCGCGCACATGTGCGCAAGCTCGAACCCACGCATTAGGGCTCGGGTGGAGTCGAAGGCCAAGAGCCGGGTGGGCATTCGATCATAAAGGCCGACGCTGTACAACCTCGGGCTCACAGGAGGGAACTCAGCAGAAAAGGGATTAGAAGAATCCTCAAGAGGAGGAAAGGCCCTAAGCGAGAGGGGCTTAAAGTCGGGTCCACTCGCAATGGGCGAGAGGGGCCTAAAGGCGGGTCCGCTCGCAATAGGCGAGAGGAGCCTAAAGTTGGGTCCACTCGCAATAGGCGAGGAGGGCCTAAAAGCGGGTCCACTCGCGGTAGGCAGGAGGAGCCAAAGTTGAGTCCATTCGCCTGGCTGGTGGGGGTCAAAGGAAGATTTTCTATATGCCGACGGAGGGTCTCGCCTGCGAGGTGGTGTTTTCAGCCACAAGGTGGTCCTCTCGCCAAGCATCGGGTCAGCAGAAAGAGATAAGGCCGGTTCAGCAATTGGGTGGGGACCGGTTCAGTTGGCAAGCGGTTCATCCTTTTTGGCCCTTTTTACTCTTTTACCCTCGGTGGTCTGCTCATAGCCCTTCAGAACAGCGGAGTTTGGCTGTTGGCAGACCCAACCCAGGGTATTCAGGTAATTTCACAGGTGCTTGATTTGGTTATTTGCAGTTCAAATCCTGAAGCCTATAAATAGACCGGTAAGGTGTCTGAGAAGAGGGGTGCGGAACCTTCTTTTTCCTTCTTACTCAGACACCTAGCTCAGCACTGGCTAGGGAGGGGAAGGATTCTAGTTCTTCCGGGTGAGCGGTGGGACCTCCGAGCTGAAGCCCCCGGTCTGTTCCTTAAGGAGTCTTGTTGGGAGCGTGGTTCGAGGAAAGTAAGCGTAGGTTGCAGCCTTAGATCCGAGCTTTTAGGAGAAACTAGCTCTACTGGTTTCAACATTTTTGGTGCGGTGAGCGTGGATCGCAGCCGGCGTCAAAGAACTTCGGATCATCTCATGGCAGGAGATCTAGGAGGAGGAGATGGGGGCGGAGGAGATGAGGGCGGGTCCCAGAACCCGGGAGGGTATGTGGGAAGAGAAGAATTCATGGCGTCCATCGGGGGCATCATGGGAATGTTACAGCAGATCTCGCAGCGAGGTGAGTGCGTGACCCCTCTACCTCAGGGGGCGGGCCTCTCGCCTCAGGAAGGAGCCGTCTCGGCAAGGATGGGCGAGGATGCGCCAGGAGGGCGGCCTGGAAAGGAGAAGGTGGTGGAAGGAAACGGGCGAGATCTGGCAGGAAGAGAATTGTTCCCCAGCCCGGCGAGCGCCGTCTCGCCAATAGATCTCGTCGCGCGAGTGGAAACGGCGAGACCCCTGGCGAGGGGGTCCCCCTTTTGCGAGCTGGTCCTTTCGGCTCCCGTCCCGGAGGGCTTCCGCGAGCCCGAGATGGTTTATTATGTGGGGAAGGATGATCCCCTCCAACACTTGCAATGGTTCGAAGATGTGGTCTCCATCAGGCCGATGACGGATGCATTCAAGTGCCGCCTTTTCGCGATCACCTTGAAGGACAAGGCCCGGGACTGGTTTCATCAACTCCCGGCAGGGTCAATATATGGTTTTGAAGATTTGAGTAGGAGCTTCCAGCTACGCTTCTCGACCTCAAAAAAGAGGAAGAAAAACCCGGAGTCCATCTTCCTGATCAAGCAGAAGGCAGACGAGTCCTTAGCCCAGTACGTGGATCGCTTCCAAGAGGAAATCCTGGGCATTCAGGAGGTGCCGGGATTTGCTCTCCAAATGGCCTTTACTGTGGGTCTCAGGGAAGGCTTCTTCAAAATGAGTCTCACCAGGAAGGCGCCCTTATCATTTGAAGGGTTGATGGAGAAGGCAGCCAAGGAGATAGCGATGGAGGCAGCGAACCCGGCTTTTGCCAAGAAACTAGCAAGGCTGACGGAGGTAGAGTCCAGAGAACCAGGAGGAGCGAGGCAGCAGGAAGGGAGGAGAAGGGAGGAGCCAAGGGGGCCGGCACAGCAGGAGTTGAGTTGGAGGCAGCCGGAAGGCCCGGTTCAAGGGCAATGGAGAGGTCTTCCCCCGGGGGGAAGGAACTACTACCATGGAGGAGCAGGAAGGTTGCCACAGCTGGGGTGGAGACAGGGACCTAGGCCACTCCCACCCCCGCCTCAGCAGGCTATGGCTATAGGCCGGGGAAGAGGAAGAGGAAGAGAGCGAGGAAGGGGGAGAGCCGGAGCAGGGAGGAGAAGGAATCACCAAGAAGGGAGGCAGGAGGGGGAAGTAGCTATACCATTCTGTGACTTCCATGAGGAGGAAGGTCACGCGACAGCTACGTGTCCAGAGTTTCTGGAGCTGAAGGAGAGAAGAGGAGCGGGAGAGCAGCAGCCACCGGCGCGGATAGTAGAGATGACCGGAGTGGGGAAGGAGGATAGATGTATAGATCGGTCAGATGTGGGGGATAGAGGGGGGATCGGGGTGATTCATGGTGGGGTGGGAATCGAGGCTACCTGAAAGGCCAGCCTTCATACAATGTACCGTCGAAGTGTCGCCTCGACGTCGCAAGCCCCGCCCCCGGACGAGAAGATCACCTTCTCCAGGAAGGACTTGCCAGATCACGAAGACCCATTCTGCGATGCGCTGGTGATTCGGACGGCTATCGAGGGTTTCACGGTATCAAGGATCTTGGTGGACAATGGGAGCTCGGTTAATGTTATCTTCAAAAAGGCATTCAATGAGATGAGGGTGGAGGCCAGGAGGGTGTTAGCAGCGGACGGACCGCTGTTCGGATTCTCAGGAGAAAGGAAAGAAGTAGAGGGGGGAGTCGGTCTCCAGGTAACCCTGGGAGGGCTGTCCAGGAACTGCCGCTTTGTGATAGTGGACGCTCCCAGCAATTACAACGCCATCTTCGGGCGCCCCTTGATTAGTGCCTTCAGGTGTGTACCATCATCTTTTCATCAATGTTTGAAACTCAATTCGGGAGGGACCCAAATCAGGGTGAGAGGAGATCCGAAGGCGGCCCGGGAGTGTTATGTGACGGCAGTAAACACTATCTCATGGAAGGGGGATGCGGAAGAGTTAGAGAGAAGACTGGAGCGGGAGGAACAAGAGGAGAGTAGAGTTGAGGAGTTGGGAGGTGGCATTGCGGAGGAGCCAGTAACGGCAGGGGAGTTAAGGGTCGGAGGTGAAGGGAGAGAGGAGAGAGGAAGGAAGAGAAAGATAGGAGAGATGGAAGAGTCAGTGCTAGGAGGAGGCCCGGTGCGGGTAGGGGAGAGGTCTGTAGAAAAAGTAGACGTGGCAGGGGAGAAAAAAGAGGGTGGAGAGCAAGAGCTCGGAAACCAGGAGGAGGGGCTGGGAGAGGAAGAAGAGATTCCGAAAGATCAGGAGGAAGAAGAAGAGCCCTCGAGGCTGAAGGCTGCAGTCGAGCTGCAGGAGGTGGACATCCTGACAAAAGAAGGAAGAAAAGAAAAGATCAAAATCAGCGGAGAGCTTGGTCTTGAGGACCAGGAGGAGATCCGAAAGTGCGTGTAGGAAAACATTGATATCTTTGCTTGGAGCGCGGCCGACATGCCAGGGATTGACGCAGATGTGGCATGCCATCGTCTCAACCTTGACCCCAAGGTTCGTCCCATCCAGCAGAAGAAAAGGGCCATCGCCTCCAGGATGGCCAAGCCTATCAGGGAGGAAGTGGAAAAGCTGCTCCAGGCAGGGTTCATATCTGCAAACAAGTATCCAGGGTGGGTGAGCAATGTTGTGATGGTAAAGAAGGGGGGAGGGAAGTGGAGAATGTGTATTGACTTCTCTCTTTTGAATAAAGCATGTCCCAAAGATTGTTACCCTCTGCCTCGAATCGACGCGCTGGTTGATTCAGCCGTCGGTTTTTCACTAATGAGTTTTTTAGATGCCTTTTCAGGATACCATCAAATACGCATGCACCCACCAGACATCAAGGATGTCACCTTTATCACCGAGGATGGATGCTTCAGCTATAACATGATGCCTTTTGGGTTGAAGAATGCGGGGGCGACCTATCAACAGATGATGGATCGGATCTTTCGAGAACAAAAGGGACGGAACCTCGAAGTCTACGTAGACGACTTGATGATCAAGAGCCAAGATCTCAAGTCTCATATTGCGGATCTGGAAGAAACGTTTGCAACGGTAAGGAAGTACAAGATGAGGCTTAATCCGCTGAAGTGCGTATTCGGGGCCAGTAGGGGAAAGTTTTTAGGACATCTCCTCACCCCATCAGGAGTAGAGCCTAACCCGGATAAGGTAAGGGCCATCCTAGAACTAGAGTCTCCAACGACTACCAAAGAGGTCCAGCGTCTTACCGGCAAGTTGGCGGGGCTCAGCAGATTTCTTTCTAGAGCAGGAGAGAGATGCTCACCTTTCTTTCGAACATTGAGGGGGGAAAAGAAATTCGAGTGGACCTCCGAGTGCGAGAATGCTTTTCTAGCCTTGAAGCAACAGCTCACCAAGGCGCCGCTACTCCAAGGTCCGAGGGAAGGAGAGATTCTATTCTTGTACCTAGGAGTGGGAGCAGGGGCAGTGAGTTCAGTCCTCGTGCGGGAAGAAGGTAAAAAGCAATTCCCGATTTATTATGTAAGTAGAGTCCTCAAAAATGCAGAGCTAAAGTACCCTATCCTAGAGAAGCTAGCCTTTGCCCTCGTTATCTCAGCCCGAAAGCTCAGGCCATATTTTCAGGCCCACTCCATCCAGATCGTGACAGACCACCCTCTCCGCCGTATTTTGGAAGGGGTAGAGCACTCAGGGAGATTAGCTAAATGGTCAATAGAACTCAGTGAGTTTGACCTTTCTTATATTCCTTGGTTGGCTATCAAGGCGCAAGCTGTAGCGGATTTCTTGGTAGATTACACGGTGGAGGTCAAGGAGGCCGAGACATCTCCCGAAGTAGCTTGGGAAATGCTAGTAGATGGGGCCTCGGGAAAGAATTCTTTTGGAGGAGGGATGGTTTTGGTAAGTCCTGAGGGAACACGGATCGAACAGGCCCTGAAGGTTCATTTCACCCTCACCAACAATCAAGCGGAGTACGAGGCCATTATAGCAGGGCTGAGGTTAGCTCGTGAGCTCGGTATACAAGATATCAAGGTCTCCACGGATTCTATGATAGTGGCAAGGCATATAAAAGGGGAATTTGAGGTAAGGGAGCCCACCCTCCAGTTGTACTTAACAAAGGTAAAGAGGATCATTGGGCAGTTCCGCAGTTTCTCAGTTCAACACGTCCCAAGGGAGGAAAATACTCGGGCAGACCTGCTCGCCAAGCACGGTCCTCGGGCCGGAGGAACCATGACAGAGCTCTTTAGGCCCTCCATTGAAGAGGGAGAACTGATGGAAGTAGATCAGCAGGGATCCTGGATGGATCCATTTGCCACCTACTTGACGACGGGACGTTTGCCTAAGGGAGAGCTCGAGAAGAAGCAAGTCAGGTACAAGTCGGCGTACTACCTGCTAAAAGAAGGGATCTTATACCGTAAGACGTTGTCGGGGCTGTTGGCTCGATGCGTATCCGAGAAAGAGGTCGCGAGGGTGCTGGAAGAAATTCATTCTGGAGAGTGCGGCAGCCATTCCGGGAGTCGGACCTTGGAAGGAAGGGTGTTGAGGCAAGGCTATTTCTGGCCCACCCTTAGAAAGGATGCCGAGGAATTCGCAAGGAAGTGCAGAAAGTGCCAGGAATTTGCCCCTCTTCAGCTCCTCCCGGCCCAAAGGTTGCGCACGATCACAGCTCCATGGCCCTTCGCCATATGGGGGCTAGATCTGGTGGGTCCATTCCCTCAAGCCAGTGGCCAGAGTAGGTTCCTGCTGGTCATGGTAGACTACTTCTCAAAATGGCTGGAGGTGAAGGCATTGGCGAAGGTGACGTCTCAGGTGGTCAAAAGCTTCATATGGGGGGAAATCATCTGTAGGCATGGGCTCCCCCTGGCCATTGTCACGGATAACGGACCGCAATTCGCCAGCAGAGAGTTCGTAGATTTCTGCATACGACTAGGCATAGATCTTCGGTTTGCCTCAGTGCATCATCCTCGAAGCAATGGGCAGGTGGAAGCCGCGAATAAGGTCATCGTGAATCTCTTAAAGAAAAAGGTAGAAAACTTGAGGGGAAGCTGGGTGGAGCAGCTCCCCTCCGTCCTCTGGGCCTTGAGGACCACGCCAAGTTCCGCCACAGGGGAGACGCCATTCAAACTTTCCCATGGCTCCGAGGCCGTTATACCTGTTGAGTTCGAGGTTGAGTCACCTAGGGTGACGACGGCAAGGAGGGGAGATGAGAAGTGGCTGGCAGAAAATGGTGAAGAGCAAAGGCTCTCCCTCGACTTGGTGGAGGAGCTTAGAGAGCTGGCATCTATCCGACAGGAGGAGGTCAAGCGCCGGATGTCAAGATATTTTGATAAGCACGTCAGAGTCAAACAATTTGAGAAGGGAGACTTGGTCCTCAAGAAAGTGGATGCCGCAGGGAGAGGGGCTTCGGTAGGGAAGCTCAACCCCAACTGGGAAGGTCCTTTTATTGTAAAAGAAGTCTTGAAAACAGGGGGGTATCACCTCCAAGATGTAGACGGGACACCCCTAGACCGCGCCCGAAGTGGCGACGACCTGAAGCGTTTCTATCCTTAATACTTTTGTTCATGTTCATTATCTATTCTGAATGAGATGTAGTTTTCTTTGTTTTTCTCTCTCACTTTCCAATGTTAGCCAAACCGGCAAGGCCTTCTGGTACTGCCATACAGCTTCAAGTAGCTGTCTTCTCAAAGCAGGAAGATTTTGTTTTGGAGAGGAGACCCCGAGAAGACCCGCTGTCCAGGCTACCATCGAGCTGGCAGGTCTGTAGGCTCACTCGGTGGTTGGAGTTGGTTTTGGAGAGGAGACCCCGAGAAGACCCGCTGTCCAGGCTACCATCGAGCTGGCAGGTCTGTAGGCTCACTCGGTGGTTGGAGTTGGTTTTGGAGAGGAGACCCCGAGAAGACCCGCTGTCCAGGCTACCATCGAGCTGGCAGGTCTGTAGGCTCACTCGGTGGTTGGAGTTGGTTTTGGAGAGGAGACCCCGAGAAGACCCGCTGTCCAGGCTACCATCGAGCTGGCAGGTCTGTAGGCTCACTCGGTGGTTGGAGTTGGTTTTGGAGAGGAGACCCCGAGAAGACCCGCTGTCCAGGCTACCATCGAGCTGGCAGGTCTGTAGGCTCACTCGGTGGTTGGAGTTGGTTTTGGAGAGGAGACCCCGAGAAGACCCGCT
Organism: Platanthera zijinensis; assembly: GCA_039513925.1. Taxonomy (NCBI): domain Eukaryota; kingdom Viridiplantae; phylum Streptophyta; class Magnoliopsida; order Asparagales; family Orchidaceae; genus Platanthera; species Platanthera zijinensis. The sequence goes on along the minus strand of CM077094.1, from coordinate 174,719,901 downwards.
GTCCAGGCTACCATCGAGCTGGCAGGTCTGTAGGCTCACTCGGTGGTTGGAGTTGGTTTTGGAGAGGAGACCCCGAGAAGACCCGCTGTCCAGGCTACCATCGAGCTGGCAGGTCTGTAGGCTCACTCGGTGGTTGGAGTTGGTTTTGGAGAGGAGACCCCGAGAAGACCCGCTGTCCAGGCTACCATCGAGCTGGCAGGTCTGTAGGCTCACTCGGTGGTTGGAGTTGGTTTTGGAGAGGAGACCCCGAGAAGACCCGCTGTCCAGGCTACCATCGAGCTGGCAGGTCTGTAGGCTCACTCGGAGGTTAGGTAAAGGGGCAGCATATGGATGGGAGTTTCATAATTTGATCAAAGGCAAAGTCCTTGTCCTAGAGGAAGAAGAGGAGGAAAGAGTCGCTCCCTCAAGATCCTCTCGCGCCAAGGGTGCCCGGGGGCAAGGCGAGTGGAAGGGTACTCGACTATTCGCACCTATAGTAAGGGGTCTGCTCTTAGCCCAGAGGGCGAGAAAAGGAGTACCTTCGTCTCGCAAACGAAACTAAGCATAATGGCGATTCGAGACCCACTCGCGCTTGGGGTGTCCAGAGGTAAGGCGAGAGGGAGTGATATGTCCCTACGAAAGAGCACTGAGGGCCCGCCCACTCGCGCCACGGGTAGAGCTAGCCCCTCCATCGGTAGGCGAGATAAGTCGTGATCTCGTTCCGCAAATAAAGAAAAGGTAGGCATACAGGAAAGATGAAAAGAAGGGCGAGAGGTCCTAAAAACAAAATATGTATACACGCAGAAAGAGGCCGTAATACAAAATGCCTCAGTAATAAGTGTCCAAAAGAAAAAAAGAGAGAAGAGGAGTATACAAAAGAACTATAAAATAATTCCTCTATTCTTCCGCGCTGGAGGACGGGCCGTCTTCCTCCTCGCCATAAATCTCGGGTACCAGGTCGCGGGCAGTGACCTCCTCGCAGCCTTCCCTGATAACTTCCATCTCCTTCATCATTTTCACGATTAGTTCGGCGGTCCGGATATTGGCATCTTTGCAGAGTTCCACGACCTCAGCATGAGAATAATGAGAGGGAGGAGGTTGGGGAATCACCACGCGAGAAGGCGAGAGAGCAGCCTCCTGAAGTCGAGTGATCTCGGACTCCATACCTTTAACCTCCCCTTCCAGAGCGGCTATGCGCGAGTGCATCCTGTCGGCCGTCTCGGCATCCTGCGAGAGGTTTATTTATTAGGGGGAGTTGAAGGTGAACAAAGAAAGGGAAGGAATCAAGAGTGGAGAAACTCACCACACCACCCCGAGCTTTGGCGAGAAGGTTTTCGGCCACGGCCAACCGCTTCTCAAGATCCATAGACTTCTCGCGCTCGGCCGCCAGACTCGCCTCTGAATCCCTCCAGCTCTTGTTGTTGTAAATTAGACGGCGTGAGACCTGGTGCGAGAGCTCTAGCGAGCGCAGCTGGGATTGCGCGGCCCTCAGGATCAAATCCCGCGAGGGAGGCTCAGCGGCAGGTTCTCGCTCTGCGCCACCGTAAAGGCCAAAGCCCAGAGAAAATGCATGAGCCGTAGGTTGGTCTCGCTCTATCCAGGGAGGAAGGAGGGTAGAGATAGAGACCCGGTTCGCCTCTTTGTCCCATATCAGGGTTGGCTCGCCAGCAGCATCCGGGATCACAGGGCCCATATTGAAGTTCAGGTGAGTGGAAGGAGCCGGACGGCTGGAAGAGCCCACCTCACGAGTAGGAGATTTAGAGGGAAGGTTGTCAGCAAGAGAATCAGGTTGACCCGTCCCGCCAATCGGCGAGACGGTCCGCTGACCAAGAAGCCGTGAAGGGGATTGGGGAGATTGGGATCCCAAAGAGATGGGGGATAAGGATCCTGACACGTCTACCATCCCAGCAGGAACTTGCTTCGCCTTTCCAGAGGGAAGAGGCGCTCCTTTCTTGACCTTTGTTTTCTTGGAAGGACTCTGGCGAGAGGGGGCGGAGCCTTCGGCAGGTCTTTTCTTCAGGGAGGGGGGTAAGTCTTCTCTCGCCGCTTCAGCTGCCATCGTGGCGAGGGCGACATCTTTGGAAGGTTTGATGTTACTTTTGTAAGGCGGGCGAACGGGAACATTTCTTTCTCCTGGAAAAGGCGAGACGATTCGTTTACAAAAACTATCCGTCAAACCTAGATGAAAATAGAGGGCCCCGGCATTTACCTTCGCCTGGAAGCACAGGGAGGAGGGAGTCGAGGCCCCGCCTCAGGAACTGAACCTCGAAGTTCTTGCCAATGAAGAAGTCGCAGAGAAGCTTGTCCGTACCGCTAACCTGGGGGGTGGTATAGAACACCTCGGCTGGTGACACGGGCGCCAGCGGGATGCCACCCAGGTTGCCGCGGATAAAGACGAAGCGAGTAAGCCAGTGATGGTTCTTGTTAGGCGTCTCGCAGACCTTGAGACCCTGCCCTGTGAAATAGGAAACGCCGTCGGCGTTGGCGTGGTAGACAAAAAGCTTGCGGAAGGAGTTCAGGCTGAATTCGATTCGCTCCCGACGCATGTAGCAGGCGAAGGCAACGAGTACCGAGATAGCGTTTGGGTTCAGTTGCGCAGGAACAGTCCCGAAGTACTTTAGAACCTGTTTCACTTCTGGCCAGAGGGGCAACCTCAGTCCCGCTTCGAAATGCGGGACAGGGAAGGCGAGTTCACCGGGATAAAAAGTGTTGATCGACTCGCCCATCCTTGGAGGGCGTGACTCAAAACCCTCCGGCAAGAAATCGCGAGTGAAGGCGTTGTAGTCCTCCTCGGAAATCCGGCCGGGAGGAAAATCATGGTCACCAAACCGCCTCCCGCATCGGCTTCGCCCCTCGCCTTCTTCAGCCTTCTTTTACCCCATTCTGGACAAAGAGAGCGAAAGGGGGGATGCGAGAAGAATAGGCGAGACGAGGCGCCGACATGATCAGTTTGCGAGGGAAGGAAGAGAGAGGTAAGGTTTAGGGCGCCGAGACAAACCGAGAGCATGAGCCGGGCCTCAGGGATAGGGGGGTATTTATAGCCCGTTGGGTAAAGAGAAAAATACGAAGAGGCAAAAAAAAAAAATATAGTGTAAGGGAAGAGGAAGAGGCGGCCGTCTTTCTCTCTCTCCTAGTCTCGATTGGTGTAACCTAACGTAAGTCCTAGGACGGGGACGAGACAGTATCATAAAAATACAATAAAAATAAAAAGAGAAAGTGATGATTTAAGCATAGATGTGACACGCGAGTCACAATGTGGAAAAGCACGGTACTAGAGGTAAAATTATCAAAGGAACTACTAAAAGAGGTTATTAAGCAGACCTATCCTTTAGATCCAAAGAGTTCGGGCGGTAGCCGCGAGAGGAAACATTATTACAAAACAAGAACAGTACAAAGAAAATAAGGACGCAAGGCGGCGCGAAGGATTCAATCCTTATGCCACCGCCAGCGCCCCCCACCGCGAGACCTCGCGCAGGGAGGACGGTGGGGGAGGTGAAAAGCGCGAGCCGCATCCACGCCACGGCACGCGAGACGGAGTTGTTGGTCGACCTCGTTCAGAATTGCCTGGGGGTCGGTCTCGTCTATCTCAATGTCAGCATCAACTTCAGAGGTCAAGCGAGCAACCTCCACCTCTAACCAATCAATCTGCCGGTCAGCCGCTTGCTTGTCCTTCTCCAACTCTTGAATTATGATCGCATGTTTCCGGAACATCTCAGCCACCCTGCGCTTCATCGCCAACGGATCCATAGGGTCGCCAAGGTAATCTTCGATCTCGTCTATAGGAGGAGGAGGCGAGGAGACCGCTCGCCTCGGGCGCTCCTCAGCAGGCGAGTCTTCAGCAGATGAGTCCACTTGCACATCTACAAAGGCAAAAACAGAAGGAGGGGCATAATAAAAGATGGGCGGCCAGAGAGGCTAGAACCAAGGGTAGGAGATTCCAAACCAGAGTGGCGAGAGGTCCCAGCGACATGGGAAGGCTCGCCATTTTTCCCACCAAGAGTAGAAGGAAGAATAGAAGGAGGAGGCGAGACGGAGTTTGGAGGATGGCTGGCGAGATGAGTTTGTGTGCTACCAGACTGACTGAGGGGTGCGTGACTTTTCTGAAAACCAACAGCAAAAAGAACAATGAAAGATAGATAGCAAACAGGTGAGGTATACAAGGATCTTACCTCTTTCCCCTGGGGAAGCAATGGTGTATGGGGGGTGCGCCTCTCCGGGGGATCCGGTAAGGGTCCTCCCGACGGGGGAACCAGATCAGTTGTTCTCGCCTTCTTCGGGTGAGAAGAAGAGGGTGGCGGTGAGGAAAAAGTACGGGCAGGAATTAGGTTTAAAGCAGCCGCGCTCGCCTTGTTCCGCTGGCGCACCAGCGCGATACGATCACGAAAGCTTTTGCTAAGAGACATAACAGCGAAGTGGAGGTGGCTAACAGGAGGAGAGGAGGCCTGTTGCACTTGGGAAGGATCCCAGTATTTATAGACCCAGGGGGGGAATCCCACCTAAAAAAGATTCCGCTATAAAGTCGCTAAGATGACGTGAGCCTCGGTTGGACTTTTCTTTTCGAGCTTGGACAACCCCGAAAAGAGCGGGGATTGTGTACAACCTCGGGCTCACAGGAGGGAACTCAGCAGAAAAGGGATTAGAAGAATCCTCAAGAGGAGGAAAGGCCCTAAGCGAGAGGGGCTTAAAGTCGGGTCCACTCGCAATGGGCGAGAGGGGCCTAAAGGCGGGTCCGCTCGCAATAGGCGAGAGGAGCCTAAAGTTGGGTCCACTCGCAATAGGCGAGAAGGGCCTAAAAGCGGGTCCACTCGCGGTTGGCAGGAGGAGCCAAAGTTGAGTCCATTCGCCTGGCTGGTGGGGGTCAAAGGAAGATTTTCTATATGCCGACGGAGGGTCTCGCCTGCGAGGTGGTGTTTTCAGCCGCAAGGTGGTCCTCTCGCCAAGCATCGGGTCAGCAGAAAGAGATAAGGCCGGTTCAGCAATTGGGTGGGGACCGGTTCAGTTGGCAAGCGGTTCATCCTTTTTGGCCCTTTTTACTCTTTTACCCTCGGTGGTCTGCTCATAGCCCTTCAGAACAGCGGAGTTTGGCTGTTGGCAGACCCAACCCAGGGTATTCAGGTAATTTCACAGGTGCTTGATTTGGTTATTTGCAGTTCAAATCCTGAAGCCTATAAATAGACCGGTAAGGTGTCTGAGAAGAGGGGTGCGGAACCTTCTTTTTCCTTCTTACTCAGACACCTAGCTCAGCACTGGCTAGGGAGGGGAAGGATTCTAGTTCTTCCGGGTGAGCGGTGGGACCTCCGAGCTGAAGCCCCCGGTCTGTTCCTTAAGGAGTCTTGTTGGGAGCGTGGTTCGAGGAAAGTAAGCGTAGGTTGCAGCCTTAGATCCGAGCTTTTAGGAGAAACTAGCTCTACTGGTTTCAACAGACGCTCTCCCTGCTGTAAAGGCCGTAGCCCAAGTAGAAGGCCTCGCCAGTGACCTGATCTCGCTCCGACCGGCTGGGGAGAAGGGTCGAGACAGAGACCTGGTTGGTCTCGGGGTCCCATTGAAGCAGCGGTTTCTCTTCCGCATCAAGGCACTTCGTGCCGAAACCAAAATTCCGGTGCCCCTTCGACACCTCCTTGGACGGAGACTGGGTGGAGGTCTCGGCAGCGGCCCCCTCGCCACCAACTTCTCTTGCGGCCGAGGGATTCTCGGCAAGGACCCCGGCTTCACCCCTGGTGGCCGCATTCATCTCACAGACCGTCTGCAGGAGCTCTTCAAAGGATCGGCCCGGAGCGGGAGGTTGAACGGGAGAAATCGCCACGGACTTAACCTTGTCAGCGGAGGTTGGTTTTGGTCTCTTAAGAGGCAAGGACGAAAAGGAGCTTGGCTTCCGCTTCCCGGCGTCGGTCGGAGGGAGCGGGGCCGGCTCGTCCCGGCAAGCTCGAGCCTCGGATTTCGCGTGAGCCAGCGGATCCCTCGCGGCCTGGCTCTCGGCAGCCCGGGTCTCGACAAAGGGTTAGTGCAAGGGGATCTCTCGCTCTCCTGTAAAGGCGACATCACTCAGCACCAGGTCTTAGAACGAAAAACACCGAACTAAAAGTGAGACCATACCTTCGCCCGGGGGCACGGGAAGGAGCGAGTCGACGTCCCGCTGGAGGAATTGGACGTCGAAGTCCTTAGTTCCGAAGAACTCCAGGAGGGCGCTCTCGCGCGAACCCAGGGTAGGCGGCTTGTAGGCGGCGTCCTCGTATTGGATCGGCGCGAGAGAGACGTTTCCGAAATCGCCGGAGACGAAGACGAACTTCTCGCCCAAGTGGTGGTGCTTGTTGACGAGACCGGTAGTGTTGAGCAGCTGCCTAGAGAAGAAGACCACCCCTCCCTTCGCGCGGAAGGTGAACAGCTTCCGGAAGATTGGGAAGCTGAATTCGATCCTCTTGGATTGCATGTAGCAAATGAACGCCACAAGGATCGCGACCGAGTTAGGATTCAGCTGCGCGGGAACCACTCCATAGTACCGGAGGGCCTGGCGCATCTCTGGCCAGAGGGTGAGGCGGAAGCCCACCTCGAAGTGCTCAAGGGGAATGGCGAGCTCCCCCTCTCCTGCGATGTTCACCCTATCATGGTTGTCAGGTTTTCCCGCGGTGAAGCCGGCGGGAACATAGCGTGAGGTGATTAGCTGGTACTCTTTCATGGTCAGTCGGCAAGAGGGAAATTGGTGCTTCCGGAAGGCTTCCGCGCAGTTGGAACGTCCCTCGTTTTCGCCCGGCATCGTGTTCAGGGGATTGAAGGCGAGATCTCCGGGAAAGCGATGAAAGCGAAAGCTGGGCGAGAACGAAAGAAAAAGGCGGAAGCAGGTGAGAGTTCTCGGCAAGTTGCGAGAACAGCATAAGGAAGAACAAGGGTTCCGGATCAGAGAAATAAATATGGTTGGTGGACGTTCCTATTTATAGAAAACCGTGATCATAATGGTTCCTCCCAAAAAATGCAGCGGGGGTACAACTTTCACGCCCAAAGTCAGCGACGCCTCGGTTTCCCACCCAGGATGACAGCGACAGACCGACGATTCCGATTCGCGCAAGCAGTTAAAATAACAGCGTGACAGTAATCTAGACCGAAGCAGGGGTCGCTCTCGTCGGGCGAGAGCCGAATGACAAATAATAATAATACTAATAGAGTTATGGATTACAGACCAAAGTAAAAAGCGATAGGGTACATTGGGGGAAGGGAAGGACAAGGAGTGAGGGAGGGCGAGACTTCAAGCATTAATACGGTTCCCACCGCCATCATCCTCGTTCTCGCCGCCTAGTTCTTGGAGGTGCCAACAGGTTGAAGTAGGACGATAGGGTGGAGCATCCTAGGTTGATTCGCCGGGCCTGGTCTCGAATCCGCGAAATACACCTCCCAGGGGAAGACTCCGCGATAGGCCCTCCCGGCCGCTCCGTCTCGCCCAAAAAGTAGTCTTGCTCCAGAGCCTCCAACCTTCGCTCCACCGATTCACGGAACGCTTTCGCTGCAGAGGTGTGGGCCCGTTCCTGCTGAACAAGCTTCGACAAGATGGTGGCAACCCTCTTTCCCCGCCTCTTCGCGCTCCTGACGCCATTCAAGATTTCCTCCATCTCGTCAGTCGAAGAAAAGGGAGAGCTCTCGCCGTCTTCTCCCTCTCGGTATTCATCGTCATCTTCATCCTCTTCGTTAGCTCCTGACCGCGAGCTCGGCTCCCCTGGCAAAAGGGTTCCAGGGATATGATGAGAGTTAAGTAATAATTACGGTAAGCACCTCTCATACTTGTAGTTTGGCTAGAACCATCGGCCGACGACAAGCGAGAAGGCCCGCTCCCCTCACTTCCGTAGAGGAGGTGGAGCGGTTTTCCTCGCCCCGGGCAGAAGGGCTCACGTGTGGTGATCCCGGCCTGGCCGGAAGCAGAGGGAGTTGTCCTCTCTCGCGGGATGGCTGGCATCCTTGGGGGTTGCGGAGGATTCGATAGCCACCCCTCTCGCCAGTAGGGCGGGATTAGCCGCTGGGGGAGGCAAGTTGGCAGCCATTACTTCGTCTTCCCGGGTGGCGAGACCCGGGTTGGCGGAAGATGGTGTTGCGGAAGGTCAGTTCAGCAATTGGGAAGCCTGATTGAAATGATTAGAAAGGGGTGATGGGGTGGAAAGGATACCTGCAGTTCTCGGGAGGTCAGCCAGAGGAGCTGCCTCCGTGACCCGAGGTTGATTCTCGGGATTGCCTTTAAAATTTTGTATTCAGTTTGATTTTATAATTATGGATCTCCAGTAATTTTTTTTCAAAAATTTTGGTGGTGTATATACTATACTTCATTTGGAAAGTAGGCAAATTGATATTTTATTGTTAAATGAAAATCAAATAGAAATTACATGTGAAAATTGGGAAATCTAGTGAGCAGTCATATTGTACTTCTTAGAACACCTGATAAATTTATTATGTAGGTTGAATCACTATAAGTAGTACCTCATGTGCAATGTGACATAGGTCATGCAATTAAAGGAATTAAGTTAGGCCCTTAATTACTTAGAAAAATGGTGAAATCTTAAATGGTCAACCTCATACACCATACAAACCCATGATAAATAATTAGGGGCATTTGGCCCAAGGAATTGGAAGTCCTATTATACGGGTAGTATTAGGTCATGGGTTGCGCTTAGCAAAAGTAACAGGTATTTCCGGGAACCACGGGGGATACGATAGAAGGTCGAGTTGATAAATATATTGGAAAGATAAACCATGTTGGTGCCTAGTAGGTCACTTCATAGTATCGAGTGGTGGAGTGCAAAACTCCAAGGACAGTAGCTAGAACGGAGACCGGCAGAAGACCGCCGATTCCCCGATAATACCTTAAGTCATTAGGATTGTTCCAGAGTAACAAAGAGAGCAGGGTATGGATAAAGGGTAGAAATTAATAAAAGTAAGTATCCTTGCGAAAGGAAACTTTAGGCTTCATCCCATCTTGATTCCTAGTGCCCTCCGAGATCCCTTCATTGGGCATACCCTGGGCAGCCCTGGGATTAACCCTAAATTGCTAAGTATAATCAACATTAGATAAGAGTAGTCTAATAGGCCAAGTGATCGTGGTAACATTCTAACCCATGAAGGGTTGGAGGGTTTCAGAACAAGACTTTGATGTATAATCTCACCTGTGATGGGTTGGAGGGATTCAGGACAGGTTAGGTCCTGCGAGCTGGAGGCTCGAGAGGTTTACATCTGGACGGGTTTTGGTCCTGCAAGCTGGAGGCTTGAGTTGAAATACCTTGCATGTGTATAAAACAAACTAGTGGTGGGTCATGCAGTACTGGTCCTATCATCACACTGATGGCAGTACGGTGACTCTGGTGAGGTGTGAGGGTTTGAGGGGCCAGTAGGTTGTTTATACTGCGGTCTGGAGGACAATCCCCGAAAAACGCACACCCGAACAAGGAAGTCTGGCAGATGGCCAGCATTAGTACGCAGAGACTTTATAGTGCACCTAGGACGTTTATAGAGGCGCACGTGAGGTCTGGGTTTGGTAGTGTGTATACCCTCCAAGGAAGCAAAAACGCCCGTTCCGCTGCTGTCGTAGCCACAATGGTGGTACCAGAGAGTGATGCAAGCTATAAAAAGTGGGAACTAAAGGTCTTTGATCAAAGAGTCGTGCGCATGAGTTACACTTGTATGATTCATAAACCGCATGCACAACATTCATTCATAACTAGGTCATATGCACCATAGATCCTTATCATATAAATTAGTATGGACTCTTTTATATGATAAGTTAAATTTGGAAACCTTAACTTATAAATTTGTATGGGAATTCATATAAGTTAGGGTACTTCTGTGATGGTAGTTTAGAAGTAGATAGTTTACTTTCTACTCTATCCTTTACTTTCAGCACTTTACTTACTTTCAGTACTACTCTTACTTGCTTTACATGTGTTATATACATAGAACTGCTAGAGTAGAAATAGTTGATTCTTCATATACTTGATAGTATAGTTCCACTATCACCTGCTTCCTTTTTGATACCCCCTATTTTCCTCCGCTTTGTCCTCCCTCCCGGTACCTAGGATCCGCGGGGGCGAGGTGTGGAGGAAATGACTTTGTCTTTTTGACTAACAGTAAGTGACCAAATCATTTTAGGAGCTCGAGGAGATGGCGCACCAGCACGACCAGCTGGACGAGGTGGCATGATATGAGGAGTTGATACCACCACCACCTACTACTACTACTGCAACCCTTCGTTAGGTGGGACGAGTTTTCTGATGATAGTATAGCTTCTGCTTATTGTATTGTGAGAGAGAGATTTGATATTTATGTACAGGGCATAAGCCCTTATCTCATTTTTGTACTCATTGTGGACTCTATGTACCTTTCATTTTCTTATATATATGATATGTACTGTGACTTGTGGACTAGCTAGCTATTTTCATACACTGCTTTTATACTTCAATTCTCAAATTGGCCGAATAAGTTATATGATCGAACTAGCCGGCAGGATCAGCGTCTTGCGGTGTCGACTAACCCGTGAGTTAGTGTCACCGTAAGGCAGCGGTCCTGAGCATAAGACCGGGAGCCTCCTTGGTAAGGGGAGGGGTCTTACAAGCCCCCCCAAGGGGGCGGCCTGCTCCTCAGGCCGCCACCAAGGGGAGGCCTGCTCCTCAGCCCGCCACCCATCTGGACAGCCTTCTCCTCAGGCCGCCACCCAACTGGTCGGCTTGCCTCCTCAGCCACCCCAAGGGGGCGGCCTGCTCCTCAGGCCGCAACCCAGCTGGCCGGTCTGCCTCCTCAGGTCGCCACCAAGGGGCGGCCTTCTCCTCTGGCCGCCAGCCAGCTGGCCGACCTGCCTCCTCAGCCATCCCAAGGGGGCGGCCTGCTCCTCAGGCCGCCACCAAGGGGCGGTCTGCGGCTCAGGCCGCCACCAAGCTGGCCAGCCTTCCTCCTCAGCCACCCCAAGGGGGCGGCCTGCTCCTCAGGCTGCCACCAAGGGGCGGCCTGCTCCTCAGGCTGCCACCAAGGGGCGGCCTGCTCCTCAGGCCGCCACCCAGCTGGCCAGCCTACCTCCTCAGCCACCCCAAGGGGGCGGCCTGCTCCTCAGGCCGCCACCCAGCTAACTGGCCTGCCTCCTCAGCCACCCCAAGGGGGCGGCTTGCTCCTTAGGCCACCACCCAGCTGGTCGGCCTGTCTCCTCAGCCACCCCAAGGGGTGGCCTGCTCCTCTGGCCACCACCAAGGGGCGGCCTGCTCCTCAGGCCGCCACCTAGCTGGCTGGCTTGCCTCCTCAGCCACCCTAAGGGGGCGGCCTGCTCCTCAGGCCGCCAACAAGGGGCGGCCTGCTCCTCAGGCCGCAACCCAGCTGGCCGGCCTGCCTCCTCAGCCACCCCAAGGGGGCAGTCTTCTCCTCAGGCCTCCACCAAGGGGAGGCCTGCTCCTCAGGCCGCCACCCAGCTGGCCGGCCTGCCTCAACCACCCCAAGGGGGCGGCTTGCTCCTCAGGCCGCCACCAAGGGGCGGTCTGCTCCTCAGGCCGCCACCCTGTTGCCCGGCCTACCTTTAGAAGCAGCCCACCAGGGGTTACCTGTCCGCCGAGTCCGCCCAGGTCGGCGGCCTTCTCGCCGGGTCCGCCCAGTCCTCCATGATGACGTCACTGGGCCCCGCTTCTAGAAGATCCTCCCCGGGCCTATAAATATCCCCCAATGCCTCACATTTGGGGGGAGTAGGAGGAAAACTGCCAGCTTGATCAAGAGCTGCGGTCTCCGTTTTCCAGTCCTCCTCAGCTTGGGATCAAGACCTGCAGACTCTATTTTCTAGTCCTCCACAGCTGATCAGCAAGACCTGTGGACTTAGTTTTTCCAGTCCTCCACAGCTTGTGATCAAGACATGCGAACACCGTTTTACAGTCCTCCACAGCTGATTAGCAAGACCTGTGGACTTAGTTTTTACAGTCCTCCACAGCTTGTGATCAAGAACTACGGACTCAATTTCTCAGTCCTCCGTCGCTGCCAGCAAGCTGACAATCAAGCCATGCAGCTGCTAGCAGCCTCTTTTACTTAGCCTATGGCACCTTCTTCCTTAGCTGCAAGCTTCCTCTTGTACCCTTTACTTCTTTTACATGTAATTATGCATTGTAAAGCTGTCACCCTGCTTTATAATTAAAGGAAAAACCCGTCGCAAGAGTGGCATTTAAGCCGCGGTGGGCGAAGTCTGTTGTTGTCACTGCTAGCGCCCCCTTCTCTCTCTTCTCTTAGCAATAACCTACAAGCTCAACTGTTAAAGTAACCGTCTGCTCGACAGCTCCTGATCAACCTTCCCCGCTGATCAATCAACCTTCCCTACTGATCTCAGAGCTCTTTATCAACCTTCCCTGTTGATCTCAGAGCTCCTGATTAGCCTTCTCTGCTGATCGTCAGCCTTCTTCTCCTCCATCCCTGCAACCCTTCTCTCTTCACCTAGCTTGTGAGACTGAACACCCATTAGCTGGTGGCGTACCATTTTCATGCATCAACAGATGCCCTCAGGTAAAATTACATATATACACCCAGGGTCTACATTTAGCTCATCAGAACAACGGAGTTTGGCTGTTGGCAAACCAGTCAGGGGTAATTTAGTAATTTCAGGTCAACAAATACTATAAATAGACCCACAGGGGCTCCTCAGAAAGCAAGCTTTCATATTTTCCTAAGGATTTCCAGTGCTTTATGAAGAGCACCTAGCCCAACTTTTGGCTTTTGAGGGGAAGCGCTCAGAGATCTTCTGGGTAAGAGGTGGAACCTCCCAGTTGAGGCTTTGGGTCTGTTTCTGGTCCTTTACAGCCAGTCAGAGGTTAGGGCTTGAGAGAATTAAGTGTTGGCTTCACCCCTTGATTTCGAACTTTCGTTGAGGTCAAAATTTTGGCTTCAACAGTTCTGGTGCGGTGAGCGTGGAAAGAAGTCGGTACAAGAAAATCTTGAGTTGAGTCCCATGGCCGGAGGTGAAGACGAAGGATCAGGTTCAGGAGGTTCCCCTTCTCGATAGGAGGAGGTGACAAGGAAGATGTTGGAGGACTTCAGGTGAGAGGTCTTACAGACCATCAACCTTGCCTTCTCGGCGAGGAGCGAGTGGGCTACGCCTCAGATTCCAGTGGAGGCAGTACCATTCTTGGGTGAGAACGCTCCCGAGCAGTGTCCTGGCAAGGAGGTGCCGGCAGAGGTCAGTGAGAGGGACGTAGCGGCACGAGAACTCTTCCTAGGCAGGGTAGCGCGGACCAAGCAAGCCAGCCGTGAGTGCGAGATGTGCCTTCTCGACAGGCAGTGGGCGAGAGCCCTTTTAGCAAGCTCATCATCTCGGCCCCGGTTCCTAAGGGGTTCCGGGATCCTGACATGTCTTACTATACGGGGAAGGATGACCCTATACAATATGTGCAGTGGTTCAAAGATGTTGTTTCGATAAGGCAGATGACAGACGCTTTCAAGTGTCGGCTCTTTGCCATCATGTTGAAGGAGAAGGTCCGGGACTGGTTTCTCTGCCAGCAAGCTCGATCTATAGTTTTGAGGATCTGCGTCGAGGTTTCCTGTTGAGGTTCTCGACATCAAAGAAGCGGAAGAAGGAGGCAGAGTGCCTGTTTGCGGTGAGGCAGAAGCAAGATGAGATGTTGGGTCACTATATTGACCGGTTTCAAGAAGAGATCCTCCTTGTCCAGGAGGTCCTGGGTTATGCACTGATACTCGCCTTTACCCTGGGGCTGAGGCCGGGATTTTTTAGTATGGAGCTGAAGAGAATACCCCCCTCTCTTTTGAGGAGCTCATAGAGAGGGCGACAAAGGAGATAGACTTCGAGAGGGCTAACCCGGCTTTTGCCAGAAAGTTGGCCAGGTTGGCGGAGGATGACGTAAAGGAGCCAGGAGCAGGAAGGCAGAGAGAGCATAGGGAAGAAAGAAGGAGAGAGGAGCCCCGAGGGCAGGGGCCGTAGGGGCAGCATCAAGGTTGGGGTCCCAGGAGCCAAACAACCGATTAGGTTGGAGGCCCCAAGAGGGTCACCCCCAGGGATAGGGCGGAGATTTCCAAGGAAGGGACAACTTCCGCGAGCCAAGGAGGTTTGATCAGCCGGCGAGGAGGCAAGGGCACAAGGGCCACTTCCCGCCGCCGCAAGAAGCGATGGAGGTCGGCCGAGGTATAGGAGGAAGGAGAGGAGTCCGGGGAGGACCTGGAGGAAGAAGAGGCAGAGAAGGAAGAGGGGGCATGGCGGCGTTGCCTTTTTGTGACTTCTACCAGGAGGAGGGTCATGCTACGACCACCTGCCCGGAGTTTCTGGAGATGAGAGAGGCCAGGGGCTGGGGAGGACAAATCCATAGATAAGGATCAAGGAGGTTCAGCAGGGAGTGAAGGAAGATAGGTGTAAGGACGGGGCAGACGTGGGAACCCGGGGAGGGATCGGGGTGGTCCATAGCGGAGTTGGGATTGAGGCAACCCGCAAGGGGAGCCTTTAGACCATGTTCCAGAAGGGGGTCGCCTCCACCTCCCAGGCTCCTCCTCCGGGGTAAAAAAATTACCTTTTCATCGGCAGATATGCCGGACTTCGAAGACCCGTTCTGTGACGCCTTGGTGATCCAAACAGCGGTGGAAAACTTCACAGTCTCCCGGATCCTGGTTTACAATGGGAGCTTCGTGAACGTGATCTTCCAGAAGGCACTCGATGAGATGAAGGTTGAGACCAAGAGGGTCCTAGCCTCAGACGGTCCATTGTTTCGGTTCGCAGGGGAGAGGAAGGAGGTCGAAGGAGGAGTAGGGTTGCATGTGAAGTTGGGGGCGTATCACATAACTGTTAGTTCGTTATAGTGGATGCCCCAAGCAGTTATAATGTCATCTTTGGACGCCCCCTCATCTTCGCCTTTCGCTGCATCCCCTCCTCGTTCCACCAGTACCTCAAGTTCGACAACGGAGGGGTGCAGGTTAGGATTAGGGGGGACCCGAAGGTGACGAAGCAATGTTACGTGATGGTATTAAATACCATATCTTGGATGGCAGAGACAGAGGAGTTAGAGAGGGAGATGGCGGAGTAGGAATAGGTTGTTGGAGGGGAGGAGGTGAGCCTGGAGGAGGCGAGCGAGGAGAACACAGATGAACAGGGAGGAGGAGCTGTGCATGAGGTTAAGGGCAATGAAGGGTTGGAGCAGCAAGAAGGTCTGCAGGAGGAGAGAGAGTAGAGGAAGAGTGAGGAGGAGTTGAGATGAAGGCCCCAAGGGGCGGGGAGGATGAGCAGCAGGAGAGCCTATGGGAGGCGATGGAAGTCAAGGAAGCAAGAGGGGGGGGGGGGGGGAATAGCTTGGGCAGGAAGAGGAGGCAAGGGCCGGCTGTGAGCATTCGAGGCTGGAGCTGGTTGAGGAAGTGGCGGAGATGGAAGTCTTCACCAGCGCCGGCCATGTGCAAAGGGTACGGATCAGTGGGGGCCTAGGCCCCGAGTGATGTAGGCCTCTACCGTAGACGCACTAAGGACTAGGGGAATAAAGCGGACGCCTCACTAACTCCACTATTGCACTCACACAAGCTTTAACCGCAGCACACTTGCAAGCAAAATATCTTAGTTTATCAACGCACGGTAGCCACACCGCTGAAAGGTTGAACAAACGACTATTGATCGATGTTCTCCACGGGCAAAGGGACCCACCCGGTCCGGACAAGCGAGGTTGTACCAAAAGAGTCTACCAAAAAGTGCGATCGAGAAATGGTAGTTCTCTCCCAACAAAACTACGGGGTTCGCCAAACCCTTTCGGAAAACAACGTGATTAAGAGAGGTGCAAATCAAAAGGGAAACCACGAAGAATCTAACGATTCAAATCCAACGAACAAATCGTTCCAACCACTAGAATACCAAGAGGGAATCACACTTGAGTGGAGAGGTTCGTTACCAAAGTCGGAATAGATGATTCCGACTACCTTCAAAGGATCACTCTTCCGCGGTTCCGCCGGAGTTGCGCCGGATGGAGAGATAGTTCGTCCGCCTTGGCCGCTTCACACCGGTACCAAGATTCCACGTCGGAGGAGGAAACCTCTTCTCGGGTAGCACTCCAAGAGGAGAAGAGTGGTCGGCTTCCTTATTCTTCAAGGTGGTGCTCGGGTGGTGGAGTTATGGTGGTCGGCCGGCTATGGAGGTGGGGCTCGGGTTGTGTAGTAGGAGGAGAGGAGGCGGCTAAGGGAGAGGGTGGAGTAGAGCGGCCGGATTTGGGGAAGGTTGAGGAGGGTGGTGGCGGATTGGAAGAGGAAGGGGAGGAATGGGTTGGCCGAATGGTGAGAGGGAGAGAGAGAAGGGGGGGGGGGGCGGCGGCTAAGAGAGGTAGAGAGAGAGGGAGAATAATAGGAAAGATTAGGGTTTAAGTTTCTCTTCATTCACTAAAGCATAAACAAAACACTACATGCCTATATATAGGCTTAAATCTAAGTCTTGGCTATATGTAGCCCAAATTAAAATGACACACTCCAAGGCTACATACAGCCCAAATAAAAATAATATACTCTAAATAAATAATTAAAACATGCTAAAAGAAAAATGCTCACAAGCTAAGAAATAGAAGAAGTGCAGCTAGATATTTGTCTTGCGCCGAGGGCGGAGATTGTAGCGTTGCTCCATACGAACGCCATGGCGACGCGAGTCCTTTGTTGGAGACAAAGGAGGGTCGTCCGTGAGCGTGCCGTCATCAACAACTTGGGGGTCGTTGTCTCCACCAATCCTCCCCCGCTTGAAAGGACTCATCACCGATGAGTTGGCTTGAAGATACTGTCGTAGAAGAACACCATCCAACAGAGCGACCTCCGCTTCCGGAAGCCAAGAGTCATCAGAGGCGGGGGATCACGCCAACGAATCAAGTAGCAGCGCACATCGCCATCTGCAGTGGGAAACACATCATCCTGGAGAATCCTGTCTGGCAAAAATGCTGTCCTGGCAAACCTGGGAAAAGCCTTAGGGAGCAAAGGGGGAAAATCTATATCATCAACATTTAGCGTACCTCCGTTGGAGACCGGCAGAGAGAGAGATCCCTTACCCCACTCAACCCCATACCCATGATAATCTGTAGTGGAACTAAACAGACAGGAAGATAATTCTAGTGGCGGAGCAATATATGGCGTTAAATCCGAAACATTAAAAACAGGGGAAATACCCCAATCAGTTGGTAATTCCAAAAGAAATGCATTGTCTCCTAACCTCTTTAAAATCCGAAAAGGTCCCGCTCGTCGATCCGCTAAATTTTTTAAGGTGCCCGTAGGCAACCGTTCAGAGATGAGACGCACCATGACTAAATCGCCTACTTTCAAGTGATACACTCTCTTATGTGTGTTTGCATTAACTTGATAAGATGCGTATTGAGTGGTAAGCGTTTCATTTATGTGCTTGTGCAGATCATGGATGTGAGAGGAAAAATCCTGTGCAAATTGACTTGACTTAAAAGATGGCGGTAACGGAATCAAGTCAAGTGGCACAGGTGCTTTATATCCATGCACGACCTCATTTGGGGATAAACCCGTGGACCTAGTTTTGGAATTATTATACGCTAACTGAGCATGAGGGAGGATAAGGTCCCATGTACCCTTGTGATCTCCAACAAGGCATCGGAACAAACTACCCAAACTTCTGTTTACAACTTCGGTTTGCCTATCCGTCTGCGGGTGGTAAGCTGAAGAGAATAGAAGTTTACAACTTCGGTTTGCACCAAACTTCTATTATGCAACGTGTGACTATAAATACAATTGTGCAACGTGTGACGCATCGTTGGTTTTATTGCACGCGATAAAATAGGCCATTTTGGAGAAACGGTCTACAACAACTAAGATAGAGTCGTGACGTCTAAATGTGATTGGGAGGCCGAGAATGAAATCCATGCTAACGTCTTCCCAAGGGATCGAAGGAATCAGAAGAGGGGTATAAAGCCCCACATTTGTTTTGTTCCCCTTAGCCAATTGGCACGCTCGACAACTTCCCACGATTTTACTAACCATGGCATTAAGACCGGGCCAATAGAACTTATCTTCAACTAACGTGATCGTCTTGTCACGGCCGAAATGTCCACCTAGTCCTCCGCTATGCAGTTCCCACACTATGAAGTGCCGTAGGGAGGAACGGGGGATGCATAGCTTCGCATGGTTAAATAAATAACCGTCACGAATATAAAAAGAAGTAATGGTTGTAGGCAATTCGTCCTGAGTGGTGAAATAGATATCCTTGAAATCTGGACAGTGGACGTATTCATCCTTAATCCTATCGAAGCCAGTCACCTTAACTTCTAGCGTGGATAATAATAACGAAACATGACTGAGAGCGTCGGCTACGCGGTTGAGAGTTCCTTTAAGGTGCTTGATAATGAAAGTGTACTCCTGGAGATAGGAGACCCACTTGGCATGCCTAGGACTAACCTTAGTTTGAGAGTTAATAAATCTTAGTGCTTCATGATCGGATTGGATGACAAACTCCTTAGGAAGTAAATAATGCCGCCAATGTTGGAGGCATCTAATGACCGCGTAAAACTCCCGATCGTAATTGGAATAATTTAATTTTGGACCCGCCAATTTCTCGCTAAAATACCCCACAGGGTGGCCTTCCTGGCTCAATACTCCGCCAATTCCCACTCCTGACGCATCACATGACAACTCAAAAACTTTGGTAAAATCCGGTAGTCGCAAGAGGGGGGCTTCCGACATGCGCACTTTAATTGATTGGAACGCTCTAGCAGCCGAGTTCGTCCATGTAAATTCACCCTTTTTCATGCACTCGTTGATGGGGGCCATAATGCTACTAAAATCCTTAATAAATCTCTGATAGAAAGTAGCGAGCCCGTGAAAACTCCTAACATCACGAATGTTGGCGGGCTCGGGACAATCTCTAATGGCTTGCACCTTCTTGGGATCGACATGAATCCCCTTCGAACTAACGATATACCTGAGGAACTCAACCGAGGACACATGGAAAGTGCATTTCTTAATATTCACGAACAACTTCTCCGACCTTAGCGTGGAAAGGATGGTTTTTAAATTTGACTCGTGATCGATCGTGGAGGTGCTAAAGACCAAGATGTCGTCAAAATATACCACGATGAATTTTCCCATATAGGGTTGGAAGACATGGGTCATCATCCTCGAAAACGTGCTCGGCGCATTGGAAAGCCCAAACGGCATAACTAGCCACTCGTAGAGCCCTTCCTTAGACTTAAATGCGGTTTTCCACTCGTCCCCTTCCCTAATTCAGATCTGATGGTAGCCACGCCTAAGGTCCAATTTCGAGAAGATCGTGGCACCGGCTAGCATGTCCAATAAATCGTCCAAGCGAGGGATGGGAAACCGGTACTTAATAGAGATCTTATTTATGGCTCTACTATCCACGCACATCCTCCAAGAGCCGTCTTTCTTGGGGGAAAGTAAGGCGGGAACGGCACACAGACTCATGCTGTGCTGAATAAAACCCTTTTGCAATAAGTCCGAAATCTGTGTTTGCAACTCTAAGTGTGCGGAGGGGTTTAGAAGATAATGCGGGAGGTTGGGCAATGAGGAGCCTGGAATGAAATCAATGGCATGCTGGATATCCCGCATGGGGGGTAACTCAGACGGTAGCTCGTCCGGGTACACGTCCACAAACTCATCTAAGAGTTTTCGCAGTGCCGGCGGCAAATTCTCAAACGTTGTCGCATCTTCCTTAACTTGCAGACACACTAAAGCATAGAGGACACCGTCTACAAAGGTAGTACGCCTCAATTCTTTCTTCCCAATAAGACTCAACGTTTTCTTCTCGACCGGGACGACCGTGTCCTTGGAGGGGACTGAAAGATCCTTTGGCGGAGCGGGTTTAAAGATAATGGTTTGGCCATTAAATTTAAACTCGTAAGTGTTGGCTCGACCAAAGTGGGTAACGTCATGATCATACAACCAAGGGCGACCCAGCAAAACGTGACAAGCATCCATAGGGATGACGTCACACCAAATCTGCTCAGAATAAGCTTTGATGGTAAGGGGTACCACACATCGCTTCGACACTGGGAGGGACGACTTGTTTACCCATACCACCTTATAAGGGTGAGGGTGTGGCTCGGCAGCAAGTGACATACGCTTCACCGCGGCTTCAAAAATAACGTTCATGCAACTACCGCTATCGATGATCAACCTACACCATTTTTCACCACTCTTACAATTCAACGTGAAAATGTTCGTCCTATTCCAGTCGTCTAATGCTCGTGGGGTCGCCAGGATACACCGCATAACCATCATATGGGAGTCATCCTCCATATCACTAGGCACTCCATCCGACTCGCTCTCTTCTCCCGCCTCGTACGTAAGGTCGTCTGACCCACCAGTGGAATCTAACAGGGCTAACGGTTTGGGTTTAGTAGGACAATCACTAGCATAGTTTCCTTGGATCCCGCAAGAGAAATAGGTGACATTCGTTCTGTTGACCCTACCCACTGGGACTCTCTCACCAGAGGGGTTTCTATTATTCCTAGCTCTTACAACTATGGAGGTCGAGTCGGGGGACTGATATTTTCCTTTGTCCTTATAGGTGGAGGTGGGTGGCGGTCCTAAGATGGACTTGCCCTTTTGGAACGAGCGAGTCTTACCCTTAAGCACATTATGCTTCTATATGTCTAAGGCAGCGTTGAATGTGACGTGCAAGTCAGTATGACCGTAACGCAAAAGTTTTCCTTGGATGTCGGGGTTCAGTCCCTTACGAAACCTGGAGAGGGTTACCTCGGGCATCTCTTTCACGTCACACCTAACCATCATGTCCTTCAGCAGGCTCATGTACTCAAAAACCGACCTAGTCCCTTGCTTAAGGGTAGCTAAATCATCGAACATCTGTGTTCGGTGGTACGTGGGGATGTACTGCTCTGTAAGCCTAGCCTTCATGTCATCCCAACCAATGGGCAACGCACCGTTCTCGGCTCTCAAACGGCGTTCCTCATTTAGCCAAAAAATTTTAGCACGCCCTAACAACTTCATCCTTGCTACTCGCACCTTATCCGCGTCGTTCAGAGCATACCACTCGAAATAACATTCGATCTCCATGACCCAGTCCTGGAAGACTTGGGGGTCTCCCAATCCATCATAGGATGGTGGCTTGACTCGGACGGCCCAAGTAAGATCAAACTCGTAAGGTGCTCAAGGAGCATGCTCATTAGGAGGGTGGGGGTAAGGATTGTGATTTTCTCCCACCCGTTGGTGAGCGGGTTGATTACGGGGTGCCCCTTGTTGTAATCCCATTACGTGAAGTGCCTCCCTAATAGCCATCATCTGCTCTGTGAAATCCTGACGGAGTTCCTCAATCTCCGTGAGGGCACGACCCTCACCCCGGTCATCATCCATATTAGAAGACGACGGAGAATATTCCGTACCTAGCCTAGTGCGCATGCACAAGTGAAGATAACAGACTTAGATAGACCACAGAAGGATTTAATCCCGCTTGATGATTAAACAAAAATAAATTTTTTTTGATTTTTTTACTGGAAATTAAATGAGGGTTATTAAAAATTTTTTTTTGATTTTTTGCTGAAAAATAAGAAATCTACACCGCTATTGGCAGACCAGAAATAAATTTTTTTTGTGATTTTTTGACAACAAACGTGCATACAGAAGTGCGGGCTAACGTGCAAAAATAACAGGGGAGGGTGCCAATTAAAAAATTGACAAGAACCACCTCTGTTACCAAATTGATGTAGGCCTCTACCGTAGACGCACTAAGGACTAGGGGAATAAAGCGGACGCCTCACTAACTCCACTATTGCACTCACACAAGCTTTAACCGCAGCGCACTCGCAAGCAAAATATCTTAGTTTATCAACGCACGGTAGCCACACCGCTGAAAGGTTGAACAAACGACTATTGATCGATGTTCTCCCAAGGCAAAGGGACCCACCCGGTCCGGACAAGCGAGGTTGTACCAAAAGAGTCTACCAAAAAGTGCGATCGAGAAATGGTAGTTCTCTCCCAACAAAACTTCGTGGTTCGCCAAACCCTTTCGGAAAACAACGCGATTAAGAGAGGTGCAAATCAAAAGGGAAACCACGAAAAATCTAACGATTCAAATCCAACGCAAAAATCGTTCCAACCACTAGAATACCAAGAGGGAATCACACTTGAGTGGAGAGGTTCGTTACCCAAGTCAGAATAGATGACTCAGACTACCTTCAAAGGATCACTCTTCCGCAGTTCCGCCGGAGTTGCGCCGGATGGAGAGATAGTTCGTCTGCCTTGGCCGCTTCACACCGGTACCCAGATTCCACGTCGGAGGAGGAAACCTCTTATCGGGTAGCACTCCAAGAGGAGAAGAGTGGTCGGCTTCCTTGTTCTTCAAGGTGGTGCTCGGGTGGTGGAGTTATGGTGGTCGGTCGGCTATGGAGGTGGGGCTCGGGTTGTGTAGTAGGAGGAGAGGAGGCGGCTGAGGGAGAGGGTGGAGTAGAGCGGCCGGATTTGGGGAAGGTTGAGGAGGGTGGTGGCGGATTGGAAGAGGAAGGGGAGGAATTGGTTGGCCGAATGGTGAGAGGGAGAGAGAGAAGGAGGGGGGCGGCTAAGAGAGGTAGAGAGAGAGGGAGAATAATAGGAAAGATTAGGGTTTAAGTTTTCTTCATTCACTAAAGCATAAACAAAACACTACATGCCTATATATAGGCTTAAATCTAAGTCTTGGCTATATGTAGCCCAAATTAAAATGACACACTCCAAGGCTACATGCAGCCCAAATAAAAATAATATACTCCAAATAAACAATTAAAACATGCTAAAAGAAAAATGCTCTCAAGCTAAGAAATAGAAGAAGTGCAGCTAGATATTTGTCTTGTGCCGAGGGCGGAGATTGTAGCGTTGCTCCATACGAACGCCATGGCGACGCGAGTCCTTTGTTGGAGATGAAGGATGGTCGTCCGTAAGCGTGCCGTCATCAACAACTTGGGGGTCGTCGTCTCCACCACCGAGGACCAGGAGCGGATGTAGGCTTGCATCCAGAGCAACGTCGACATCTTCTCTTGGAGTGCGGCTGACATACCGGGCATCGATGTAGATATAGCTTGTCACCGCCTGAAACTAGACCCCCGCACGTGCCCCATTCGCCACAAGATGAGGACCATCTCTACCAAGCTGGAGGACCCCATCCGCGAGGAAGTCAAGAAGCTCCAGGAGGCCGGCTTCATCTCGGAGATCCAGTATCCAGGCTGGATATCCAACGTGGTAATGGTAAAGAAGGGAGGTGGGAAATGACACATGTGTATCGATTTTTCTTTATTAAATAAATCATGCCCCAAGGATTGCTACCCCATGCCTCGTATTGACGCGCTGGTTGATTCAGCCGTTGGTTTTTCTATTATGAGTTTTTAGATGCTTTTTCAGGTTACCACCAAATCTAAATGCATCCTCCTGACATCAAGGACGTCTCCTTCATCACGAGGGAGGGATGCTTCAGCTATAAAAAGATGCCCTTTGGGCTGAAGAATGCGGGAGCTACCTACCAGCGTATGATGGATCGAGTCTTCTAGTGCCAAAGGGGAAGGAACCTGGAGGTTTATGTTGACGATCTCATGGTCAAGATCAAGGGAGTGGACTCCCACCTACATGACCTGGAGGAGACATTCTCTACCCTGCGAAAGTTCAAGATGAAACTAAACCCCCTGAAGTGTGTCTTCGGGGCAAGTCGAGGGAAATTACTTGGACATCTTCTGACCCCAGCAGGGGTAGAGCCTAACCCAGAAAAGGTGAAGGCCATCCTAGAGCTTGAGTCATCACGCAATGCTAAGGAGGTCCAACGCTTGACATGCAAGTTTGTCGTGCTAAGCAGGTTCCTCTCCAAGTCGGGGGAGAAATGCTCATCATTCTTCAAAGTATTACGGAGTAATTAGAAGTTCGAATGGACCGCAGAGTGTGAAGAGGCTTTTCAAAGGATAAAGAACCAACTCTCTCAGGCTCCGCTACTTCAAAGCCTAAAGGAGGGGGAGGATCTAGCCTTCTATCTTTGGGTGGGGGCAGAGGCTGAAAGAGAGGGGATAAGATACTTACTACTCTAAAGGGGGTGAATAGAGTAATCAAAAATTAAGAGACTCTAAACACTTCTCTGGAGCAAATTGCGGAATTGAAATATAAAAGCTTTAAACCTAAAGCCTAATTAGAGTGTAGTGAATAAACACAAGCTAACTGATGTTTCAGTTGAGCTTTATACCTAACACAGCAGCTAGCAACCTAGTTATATCTATCACAGCCACAGATCAATGATTAAAGTAAACAACCAGACAACACAAGAGATTTATAGTGGTTCCCCAATTGGGTACATCCACTCTTCTACCACCCTGGTAGGAATCCACTACAGGTTTTTGTTCATGTGCCCTGCCACAACAAGATCTGCTGCAGGTAGATCTAGAGACCCTTTGAGCTTTTGATCAGGAGCCCAAAATCCAATAGGTTTTTGATCAGGTGCCCTATCACCAACAGTTCACTTTTGAAGGGAGAGATGACCCTTTTACAAGGAGGTTAAAAGGAAATATAAAAAGAAAGTTGGTGACTTCTCTGTGTTCAGAGAAGCTAGTGGATTTCTCTGAGAAATCAAAGCTCCCCTTGGCTTGGAGAATATCCAGGAAGAAGCTTTGCTTCAGGGGGCAGGAACTTCAGATTGCTTTTAAACTAATTCTGATGCAGCTTTGAAGAAGATTAGAGATGATGATGGTGGTTCTTCTTCAGCAGCTTTTGCAATCTAGGAGGAGTTTTCTTCTTGAAAGCTTTGAGCACTGAGTGTTGATTTTCCTGAAGACAGGATGAACTCAGAAAGCAGCAGAAGAACAAATTCTTTTCTTGAGAGCTCTTGTTCTCTCACAATTATTGCTAAGTTCTGTTGTTTCTGTATATATGTTGTCTCTTTTGTATTCAGCCAGCTATATATATTATAAAACAGAGCCTTTTTCTTTTTCTAATATTGCCTCGAGCCCTGCACAAAAAGTCTTTCCAAAACAATATGATAAGTCAACTAAGGAAACTGCAGAGATAGTCTTTTCTGTCAGTCCCAAAAAGGATTTAAGGATATTAAAATATCCAATCATTTTGACTTTACACAAATGTACATGAAACAAATCCTAACGGCTATAAAACAGCTGTACAAAATCCAATCTTTCCTTTAATAAAACAAATGGCTATATACTCTCAAAATCTTTTAAAACAATGCATAAAAAATATTGCAGATAACTAATAGAGTATAAGCTTTTTAATAAGCAGCATATCTTAATAGAATATGATTTAAATATGAGTAGATAAATCAGGAAATCAGATGAATTAAATAAAGTTAAAGACAGACACACACAAAAAATGTCGAGCAAAGAACGAAGATCGTCGATCTGAGCAAGCAGATCGTCGACCTGAAGATAGAACAAAGCTAGACAGAAATCGTCGACCTCAGCAAGACGAACGTCGATCCGAGCAAGCAGATCATCGAACCAACTTCAGAGTACATAACTCTGAGATCGTCGATCTTCAATCAAAGATCGTCGAGCGGCAGTCGACTATCGTCGAGCTCAATTCTATAAAATAGAATTTCTATTTCAATCTAATCTCAACTATCTATCTGGTTCTATTCTAACTTAACCTAGGGTAGACTAAACTTTAGTCTAACCAATTACTATAGATAAATCTTGGGTCAATTAAGCCTAAAAGAGATGATATTGCCCAAATTAAAACTAGGGAACCAACAATCTCCCCCTATTTGGGTGATGTCACTCAAGCACAAACAAAAAAACTGATATAAGCAAATAAGAGAAGATAGCAAATAGATAAATCATCAACCAGATAAGAATGAAATAGATAAGCAACACATAAGTCACAATTGTTTATCAGAATCTGAAGGAGGAGAAAGAGTAGCAGGAGAGAAAGTAATTTTTCTGCTGGGATCATATGTATCCTTCTTTGATAACTTCAGGTACTGCTCTCCAATGATCTTTATTTCTCCAGCTTTTGGCAAAACGGCTTCAGGATGTTTTTCCATATATTTTGAAGCATCAAACACTTCTGAACTGACTTGAAATTTGTCCAATTCTTTCTTTCTATATTTTGACATAGTGGAAAGTCCTGTAATGTCTTTTCCTTCTGCTTTAGCTTTCTTGATCTGAGCTACTCCCACCAATTCTAGTAGTCTGGCCATTTTAAAGTTGGGGTCAAGCTCTTGACTTTCATAAGTATCATCATCAGCTTGATCCAATGGGTTTACAGCTTTAAACTTCACTGATTGACTCAGATAGCTTTCAGTTTGCTCTTTTGGTTCTTGAATCATGAGACTGGATGGAGGAACAAATTCAGCATACTTTTTGCTTGATCTGTTAGAATATACAATTCTCTTTCCTTTAGCATCCACTGGTTTAGCTTTAGTTGGTATTTCCTTTGGCGATGAGACTGTTCTTCCAGGAGGAGATCTAGGGGTTTGAGGAGGAGAGAAAGTTGGTTGCTGATACACAACTTCTTTAACTTACTCTCTCTGATTTCTTGGTTGCCTAGATTGCCTCTGATAATCTGAACTTCTTGAGGGAGGCTTCCTTTATTGGACTGATCTGTCATGAGGAGCAGAAGATCTTTGAGCAATGTTCCCTGGTGCACCAGCAGAAGGAGGAGGAGGAGGACCTCTCAGGAACCCTTTGGGAGGAGGAGAGTTCTTCCTGCTCTTCTTCCTTACTTTCCTGGAATTCTTAGAGAGCCACATCCATGGCTCAAAACCTTTTGATTTAGGATCAATTCCTTTCAAGATGTAGTAAGGAATGCTATGATCTGGATTGGGAGGATAAGGAGCAACAATCTTCCTTTTCTTTGCAGCAATCTTTTTCTTTTTCTCAAACCCTTCAGAATCATCAGAATCCTCATCCTCATCTACATAATGAGAGGACTGAGGTTTGTCATACAGATCATCAATTTCTTTTAACAAAGCTTTTTCTTTTTCTTCTTTAGCCTTCTCAATGGCTTTTTCT
Source organism: Platanthera zijinensis (assembly GCA_039513925.1). NCBI lineage: Eukaryota > Viridiplantae > Streptophyta > Magnoliopsida > Asparagales > Orchidaceae > Platanthera > Platanthera zijinensis. Next base: position 174,693,022 of record CM077094.1, on the reverse strand, counting down.
CTTTCTTCTTCTAGAATGTCTTGGGCAATGAGATCATCCAAGTCTAGTCCTGGAGTATCATCCCAGATAGTGGAGGAATCATGTGAGACAGCAGTTGTACTTACTGAAATACTCTCTGACAGATGTTCAACTGACCTAACAGCTTCAAAATCTTTCTCAATAACAACCTCTGAAGATTTAACTGAAGTCCACTTATATTCTAAGAAGGATGAAATGATTCCTTCTAGGTATTTGGAAATGATGGGGGTAGAAACTTTTTCAAGACAAACTCTAACAGCAAGAGTTACTTCAGTTATAGTCTCAGAAATAATAACTCTGTCCAAAAACTGAAGGCATATTGGTCTCTTATAACAAACAATGGCCTGAAGGGGATCAAAAGAGCAAGGGGAGGACTGAGATATGTAAAGATTTCCACAAGATGAGAGTGAAGACTCATCATCTGAAACTATAAAAACATCCATATCTACAACTGGAGCATCTATATTTACAACTGTCTCTTGTACAAAATCTGGAATATATACATCTGGCACTGCATCTGAATATGTTTCTAACTCCAATGCTGCTAGAGAATTCTCTACTGGATCAACAGGAAGAGCCCAAGCAGAGCCTGACGCATCTTCATTGAACATCTCCCCCTGCCTGGGTTTAGTGGGAACTAAACCCAGGCCCCCAGATGAAGAAGGGTCTGTGAGGGCAGAGATAGAGGCAGCAAGGGTTGAGATAGAGGTGACAAAGGGTGCAATGGCTTCCTCTATCATTGTTTTGATAGAGGGGGTGATGAGTTCCATGATTTTGGCAATGAATTCTAGTGTTATTTGAAAGGATGGAGGAATGGTGGATGAAGAAACAACAGTATTGATGTTCTGTTGGACTTGGATTTCATCAAGTGGGGAATTGTGATGAGATGGAAGATTATTAGTGGGTGATTGATGATGGGGAGAGGTAGTCAGTAGATTAAACATGGAATCTGGGCTGAAGTTAGGTAACTCAGCTAGGTCAGCTGGAGGTGGAGAAGCAGGTGGAGAAGCAGGTGGAGATGGATGGTTTACAGAAGAGGCAGGAATATTGATGGAGGTGGATGGCAAGGAGGGTACAGCAGGATGTTCTTCACTGGGGTGGAGAGTGGCTTTAGAAGCCCTTGTGCTCTCAGATGGTATTGGAGCAGACTTTGCCTTTGAGGGTTTCTAAATGACCCTCTTCCACTTAGCAAACAGAGAGGAATCAATCCTTTTGCTGGCATTTATGGCTGTAGGGGCAGAGCTCAACAGCTGGTAAGCTTTCTTGGATAGAAAGATCCCTATTAACCTACCTTGAGTAACCTCTTTCTTATTGTTCTTCTTCCTGATTAATTCAAACAACAAACCAGCCCAATCAATTACTTTCTTATTAACAATGGCAGACATTAAGGCAAACTGTTGCCGGTTAATGTTGTCATGAGCAGAGTGCTTCCCGAGCAGTACTTTTCCAACTAAATCAGCCAAGAACTTAAAACCGACTGATAGGTTTACCTTTAACAACTTAGATGGTATGCCTTCTGCATGCCCCATCTCTATCAGCATTCTTCCATACTCAGCTCTATCTTGTTCATATTCATCTGTTCCATTCTGTAACTCAAAAATTTCAGTAAGAATATCGGGGGTGAGAGTTACCTCAACACCGTTGATAGTTCCAGTCATCACTTTGTCATTAGAAGCAGAGGTATAGACCCATTCCTTTATCTCTAATAAGTTGAGTTTGATCTTAGAGGTCATCAGCTTCTTGAGTCCTTGCTCAGTGCATAGCTGCAGCATTTCCTTGAAAACAGGTTCACTGTTGTGGAAGGAGTCGAAATCAACAGAAAAGCCAGCATCGAACTTCATCACCGAAAGAGTTGCAGGTGCAATTGCCATGACGAGAAAATCGCAAGCACAAAATGCGGGACGAAGGCTTAAGATAACTCCTGAAAGCAGAATACGAAAAGACGGAGTCAGTCGACGATCTTCAGACCTAAATAGACGATCGACTTGAAATAAGCTAGAGTCGTCGATCTCTGAATGAAGATCAAAGGCAATCTGTCGACGATCGTCGATCCTCGATCGATTACCGAAGTAGAGTCATCGATCGTCGATCGACGATTTCTGTCTCTAAGCGCAAAGGACTATCGTAGACCTAAGGTCGACGATTTAGCTCGATCTGTTCGACTATCGTCGAACTCCATTCGACGATCTCAGAACAGATTTCAACTTGGCAGCTTTTATACTTAATCTTATCCATTCATCATGCCTAGTTGATTTAAAAAGAATAGATGTTTCTGTTCATCTGAAGGTTTTGTGAAAATATCACCTCTTTGAAGATTTGTGGGTATAAACTCAAGATTTATTTTATTCTTGTCAACACAGTCTCTAAGAAAATGGTGTCTAATGTCAATATGCTTAGTCCTAGAATGGTGCACAGGATTTTGTGCTATGGAAATAGCACTGGTACTATCACACATGATTTTGGTGTTCTTGTGTGTGTACCCATAATCCAAAATTTGATTTTGAATCCACAAAATCTGTGAACAGCAACTAGCAGCTGCTATATATTCAGCCTCTGTAGTTGAAGTTGAAACAGAAGTCTACTTTTTACAAAACCAAGAGACTAATCTCTCACCTAGGAACTGACAAGTCCCTGAGGTGCTCTTCCTATCAACTCTACAGCCAGCATAGTCAGCATCTGAGTATCTAATTAACTCAAATTCTGACTCAGCTGGGTACCAAAGTCCTAAATTAGGACATCCCTTCAAGTATCTTAATATTCTCTTGAGAAGAGTCAAGTGAGATTCCTTTGGGTTGACCTGAAATCTAGCACAGAGGCATGTGACAAACATTATATCAGGCCTACTTGCAGTTAGATATAATAGGGAACCAACAATGGCCCTATAATATTTCTGATCAACCGGCTTGCCCTTTTCATCAGAATCAATAACTACATTAGTAGCCATAGGTGTGTGCATTGCTGAAGCATCTGCCATCCCAAACTTCTTTACCAATTCCTTGGCATACTTAGCTTGGGAAATGAAGATACCATCAGCATCTTGTTTCACTTGGAGACCAAGGAAATAAGACAGCTCGCCCATACTACTCATCTCAAACTTAGAATGCATTAGGTCAGAGAACCTTTTGCATAGTTTGGAATCAGTGGAACCAAATATAATATCATCCATATAGATTTGAACTAACAGGATTTTGTCCTTGTGGTGCTTAATAAAAAGAGTTCTATCAACTATGCCTCTTAAAAACTTATGTTTTAATAGGAAGCTAGCTAGAGTCTCATACCATGCTCTAGGAGCCTGCTTAAGTCCATACAGATCTTTTTGCAGCTTAAAAACACGTGAGGGGTGAGTTGAAGAAATGAAACCAGGGGGTTGTTCAACAAACACCTCTTCCTTTAGCTCTCCATTTAGGAATGCACTCTTTACATCCATTTGGAATACCTTAAACTTCATGTAGGCTGCATAGGCTAGAAAGATCCTTATTGCCTCTAGCCTTGCAACAGGAGCAAAGGTTTGATCATAATCTATGCCTTCTTCCTGTCTGTAGCCTTGTGCTACAAGCCTTGCTTTATTCCTTATGATAATGCCTTGTGCATCCAATTTATTTCTAAACACTCATTTAGTGCCTATAACCAGCTGTTCTTTTGGTCTTGGAAGCAAATTCCACACTTTGCATCTCTCAAACTAGTTTAGCTCTTTTTGCATGGCAATGATCCAGTGGGGATCTTGCTCAGCATCCTTTATGGTTAGGGGCTCAATCTGAGAAAGAAAATAGGAAAGCATCACATCTTGACTTAGTTGATGTCAAGTTTGCACACCAGTTGAAATATCTCCAATCACTTGAGATGTAGGGTGATCTCTAAGTGTGACATAATCAGTTGGTGGTATGTGATCTTCAACAGTAGTTGGAATCAATTCCTCTGGTGGAATTAGATTTGCTGTTGGTACATTTGCAATCACTTCCATCTGATCTTCATCACTTTATGAATCAACTATCTTAGGTGTTGATTGAGGTTGAATCTCCTGAGTGAGTTTCAGCTCATCCAAATTTTTGCATAACTCTGGTACCTGCCAAAGATTGATGGAGGAAGCTTCCTTCTCTCTGTAAAATATCTTTGTTTCATCAAATGATACATGAACCGATTCTTCAATTTTTAGGGTGGATTTATTAAATACCCTATAAGCTTTGATTACTTGGGAATATCCTAGAAAGATTCCCATTGAAGCTTTTGCTTCAAACTTTCTAATGTATTCTTTGTTATTATTATGAATGTAAACTACACAGCCAAAGATTCTAAAGTAATCTATTTTAGGTTTCTTTCCTTTAAGCAATTCATAAGGAGTCTTCCCCTTAAGTGTATGTATCAGACTCCTATTCAGTACATAGTTAGCTGTGTTAACTGCTTCTGCCCAAAAAGAGAGAGGCATATTAGCATCTGCTAACAGTGTTCCTGCAGCTTCAATTAGGGTTCTGTTTTTCCTTTAAACTATCCCATTTTGTTGAGGAGTTCTAGGAGCAGAGAAGCTATGCCTGATACCTTCTTTCTCAAATAATTCTTGCATAAGAAGAGATTCAAACTCAGTACCATGATCACTTCTGATCAAGGCAACTTGAGTAGAATACTCAGTCTGTATACAAAGTAGAAAATCTATAAGAACTTTAAAGTTATCAGATTTAGTTCTCAAGAAGAACATCCAAGTGAATCTAGAGTAATCATCTACAATAACTAGAGTATAGAATTTCCCTCCTAGACTCTGCACAGCTATTGGACCAAAGAGATCCAAGTGCAATAGGTACAGGATTTTAGGTGAATCACTTTTATTTACATATTTGAAACTATTCTTGGTTTGCTTGCCTAGCTGACAAGCCTTGCATAGGCCTTCCTTCTTGTAGGGGCAAGAGGGTAAACCTCTAACAAGGTTGTATTTAGATAACCTAGATATATTTTTAAGGTTAACATGACCTATCCTCTTATGCCACAAGGTATTATTACTACTCACTTCATTAAATAAACAGATTTCAGAAGAAGTGGAATTAAAATCTACAAGATATATATTATCTTGTCTAATACCTACCAGCACAATTTTATTGTTCAAAGTAATATTGCATAGAGTATTAGAAAACCAAACCTGATAGCCAGCATCACAAAGCTGACTTACAGAAATGAGATTGTGCTTCAGTCCTGTGACATAAGCTACCTTCTTGAAAGTCATTGACCCTATGGTAAATTTTCCATATCCTTCTGTCTGACCATAGCTGGAATCACCAAAGACCACTTTTGGTCCTAACTTGGCTTTGAAGCTTGACAAGTTCTCTTTGTTTCCAGTCATATGCTTAGAGCATCCACTATCCAAATACCACTTGTCCTGAGTGATAGGATAAGTCTTTACCTGTAATAAGATAGATTAAACATTGTGGACCCAGGTAACCTTGGGTCCATTATTCTTCACATAGGAAAAACTAGAAATAAAAGAATATGTTGGTTGAGGGTGATATCCTAAGGGATGAGATTCTCTAGGTGGAATAATCCAATTAGCAAACCTATGGTTGCTATTGAACTTATTGTTTCTATTAGCATTATGGTAATTTCGAAATTTTAATTCTGATCGTCGATCGGTGTTCGACGATCGGTACCCAGATCGTCGTTCTTGGTTTACAGAAGGAAATTCTGGATTCCACGATCGTCGATCTCTGTTCGACGACTCAGGCTGAGATCGTCGATCCCTCATTGCCAGGTAATTATGCCCAGCAGGTGAGTTCATAGATCGTCGATTGTCGTTCGATGATGGGTTCAGCGATCGTCGATGGGCGTTCGACGATTTTTGTATTTCTATGAACTTCTGTTTCCTTTTGTCTCACTTGATTTTATTTAAGGTTTTCTTGGATTTTTGAATAACCTCAGTGTTGTTTATTCCCTTTTCAGAAACAAACTTTACTGGAGTGGATAGATTGTATTCAAGGAGCAGTGGGGGTTCACTAGGTGAGGCACCAAAGCCTAACTTATTATTGCCTGTCCTAGTGTTGGCTGTGCTTGTGATTTCTAGCTACTTAAGGCTTCTGCCATTAAGTGAATCTTCTAACCTTTTAGCTTTAGCTAGTTCCAATTTAAAAAATTTAATTTCTTCAGTTGATCTAGTGAGTTCAGCCTTCAAATTAATGTTTTCATTTGATATAGATTCTGATTCAGCTAGTTTTACTCTAAGCAATTTAATCTCCTTTTCTGAGCTAAGTCTAGGCATAGAGTTTTAAATTCATGCTTGAATTCATCAGATGTAAAATCATAAGATGCAATTACCTGATCTTCATCCGACAATTCATCTTCTCATCTTCAGTCATCTCTGCAGCTGAATTACTACTGCAGGCATTGATTGCCATAATGCAAATCTCCTTAGCTTTCTTCTCTTCTTCATCATCTTCACTGGAGCTGGAAGAAGAAGAATCTTCCTGAGAATCACTCCAGGTCTTTGCAACAAGACCTTTGTCTTTCTTCTTATATTTGTGAGAGGATGTCTTGGAGTAGTGCTTCTCATGATCCTTTTCTTTTCTCCTTTCCTTATGTTTTGTCTCTGGACACTCAGGGAGAATGTGTTCAGGCTTCCTGCATCAATAACAAATAATTTCTTTAGATGGGGTTTTATCATACCTTGGTTTGTCATCATACTTTGATGACTTCCTTCTATTGTTCTTTCTTCCCATCTTGTAAAATCTTTTGGCAAAGAGTGCCAACAGTTCTTCATTTGATTGAGTCACCTTGGACTCATCATCAGCCTTAAGAGCAAGGGTTTGCTCTTTCCTTGTTGGAGTAGGAGGTTTAGCTTCCCTGGTCTTAAGTACTTGCTCAAATGATTTGAGCTTGCCAAGGAGGGCTTCAGTTGAGATCTCTGTTGTACTTCTGGAATCCTTGATTGGCCAGATTCTGAGATCCCATGTACTGGGGAAGCACATCAGTATTTTGTTATTGACTTCTATCAGTGTAATCTCCTTATCAAGTGTCCTCAGCTCATTGATGATGGAGCTGAGCCTTGTGTACATGGCTTCTACAGTCTCGGCTTCTTCTTTCTTAAAGTTTTCATATTGGGACATGAGGTTGGACCTTCTGTCCTTCCTCTCATCAGCTGAACCAGCTACAATCTGATTTAGTGAGTCCCACATGGCTTTTGCTGAGGTGCAATCAACCACTTTTTGGAATGTCTCATCAGACATAGTCTGAGCTAGAATATTCATAGCTTTGGCATCAGCTATCTTGGCCTTCTGGTATGTTTCATTATAGTCAGGAGGTGGCACATCACTGAGATTTACAAATGTTGTGGCAGCAGCAGGTGGTGTTGGTGGCCCTATTAAGATAGAAGAAAAAATATCTTCATCAATGGAGTTCATATAGAGTCTGATTCTTGCCTTCCAGATGCTAAACTTAGCTAAGTTGCATACTGGAGGTCTGGTGCTAGAATAATCTTTGTGCTGGGCCATGAATCTAGTGTGAGTGAATATGGTATCAAAGTATCTTATCACAAGATCTTATAGTTCAGGTGTTAGCCTGTTCAACCAATCAACCAAGGAATGGTTAAGCTATTGAATAACCAACCTCCCTCTGATATCAATTGAAAGAGAGGGGATAAGATACTTACTACTCTAGAGGGGGGGGGGGTGAATAAAGTAATCAAAAATTAAGAGACTCTAAACACTTTTCTGGAGTAAATTGTGGAATTGAAATATAAAAGCTTTAAACCTAAAGCCTAATCAGAGTGTAGTGAATAAACACAAGCTAACTGATGTTTCAGTTGAGCTTTATACCTAACACAGCAACTAGCAACCTAGTTATATCTATCACAGCCACAGATCAATGATTAAAGTAAATAACCAGACAACACAAGAGATTTATAGTGGTTCCCTAATTGGGTACAGCCACTCTTCTACCACCCTGGTAGGAATCCACTACAGGTTTTTGTTCAGGTGCCCTGCCACCACAAGATCTGTTGCAGGTAGATCTAGAGACCCTTTGAGCTTTTGATCAGGAGCCAAAAATCCAATAAGTTTTTGATCAGGTGCCATATCACCAACAGTTCACTTTTGAAGGGAGAGATGACCCTTTTACAAGGAGGTTAAAAGGAAATATAAAAAGAAAGTTGGTGACTTCTTTGTGTTCAGAGAAGCTAGTGGATTTCTCTGAGAAATCAAAGCTCCCCCTGGCTTGGAGAATATCCAGGAAGAAGCTTTGCTTCAGGGGGCAGGAACTTCAGATTGCTTTTAAACTAATTCTGATGCAGCTTTGAAGAAGATTAGAGATGATGATGGTGGTTCTTCTTCAGCAGCTTTTGCAATCTGGGAGGATTGTTCTTCTTGAAAGCTTTGAGCACTGAGTGTTGATTTTCCTGAAGACAGGATGAACTCAGAAAGCAGTAGAAGAACAAATTCTTTTCTTGAGAGCTCTTGTTCTCTCACAATTGTTGCTAAGTTCTGTTATTTCTGTATATATGTTGTCGCTTTTGTATTCAGCCAGCTATATATTATAAAACAGAGCCTTTTTTCTTTTTCTAATATTGCCTCGAGCCCTGCACAAAAAGTCTTTCCAAAACAATATGATAAGTCAACTAAGGAAACTGCAGAGATAGTCTTTTCTGTCAGTCCCAAAAAGGATTTAAGGATATTAAAATATCCAATCATTTTGACTTTACACAAATGTACAGGAAACAAATCCTAAAGGCTATAAAACAGCTGTACAAAATCCAATCTTTCCTTTAATAAAACAAACGGCTATATACTCTCAAAATCTTTTAAAACAATGCATAGAAAATATTGCAGATAACTAATAGAGTATAAGCATTTTAATAAGCAGCATATCTGAATAGAATATGATTTAAATATGAGTAGATAAATCAGGAAATCAGATGAATTAAATAAAGTTAAAGACAGACACACACACAAAACGTCGAGCAAAGAACGAAGATCGTCGATCTGAGCAAGCAGATCGTCGACTTGAAGACAGAATAAAGCTAGACAGAAATCGTCGACCTCGGCAAGACGATCGTCGATTTGAGCAAGCAGATCGTCGAACCAACTTCAGAGTACATAACTCTGAGATCGTCGATCTTCAATCGAAGATCGTCGAGCGGCAGTCGACTATCGTCGAGCTCAATTCTATAAAACAGAATTTCTATTTCAATCTAATCTCAACTATCTATCTGGTTCTATTCTAACTTAACCTAGGGTAGACTAACCTTTAGTCTAACCATTGACTATAAATAAATCTTGGGTCAATTAAGCCTAAAAGAGATGACATTTCCCAAATCAAAACTAGGGAACCAATAGAGGTCGTAAGCTCCGTTCTGGTCACAAAAGAGGGGGAGAAGCAATTGCCTATCTACTATGTTAGCAGAATCCTGAAGAAGGCAGAGCTCTGCTACCCCATTTTGTAAAAGCTAGCGTATGCATTAATCATTTCAGCCAGGAAGCTTCAGCAATACTTCCAAGCCCATTCGATCAAGGAGGTGACGGACCACCCCCTACGCAAGATTTTTGAAGGAGTAGAACTCTCGGGGCGATTGGCCAAGTGGTCTATTGAATTGAGTGAGTTTGACATCTCGTTTGTGCTAAGGCTCTCCATTAAGGCGCAAGTAGTGGCTGACTTCTTAGCTGATTACGTTTTTGAGGTCATGGTCGAGGAGCCATGACCATAGGGGGCATGGAAGATGATGGTTGATGGGGCTTCGGGAAAGCATTCCCTTGGGGAGGAGTAGTATTGATAAGCCCTCAAGGGGTCACTATAGAACAAGTGGTGGTTTTACACTTCCCTGTCACTAATAACCAAACGGAGTACGAGGCCGTGATAGTCTGCCTTCGTTTAGTAAGAGAGCTTGAGATTCATAATGTGGAGGCATTCACATACTCATTGGTGGTGGCATCACAAATCCGAGGTGAGTTTGAAGCCCGGGAGCCTACCCTCGCGAAGTATGTGTCCAAGGTAAGGGTGATCATCAGAGGCTTCCGGACATTCACAATCCAGCATGTTCCTAGGGAGGAGAGTGTAGCAGTCGATCGGTTGGCTAAGATTAGAACTCGAGGAGGAGGGACTGTAACACCCCCATCCGTCGTATGACATATAGCAGAAGGTCCAGCTGGAACCCGACGCCATATACAACAGACAGTCGGAAGGGTTACATAAGAATATCAAAATTCAACTACAACTATTCGCCCTAACTCAGAGCATTCTAGCGGAAGCTTTTAAACAGTTTGAAAGAACCCATAATTAAAAAAAAGAATAACTATCATGAATGTCCACTTACTACCATAGGAATGAAATATAACAAATACACCAAATGAGTACTTGGCCTTTTGGTCTTACAAGAGTTCACTTGACAATATAATGTTTTACATACATCGGCTCACAGGCCGCCCACACATGACAAAAGTAAAAATAATAAATTCGCTTTGGCTTTTGAGGGCCGGCTCAGCAACTTGGGCTTCAGGCCGCCATTTGGTACTTGGCTCCGCAGCACCTACAAACAACATTACACCGCACGGTGGCAAACAAAGCAACAGTTAGCTAAAGCTGACCAAATTATAACGACCCCGCCCCTTACTCGGGACGGCGGTGCTCCTTCCCTGCATTTCATTAGCCCAACTAAACAATATAATGCTAATATATTTCGCCACAGGTGTAGGCTCGCACGGCCAAACAACTCGTGCACTCAGGGCACATTATCGGTGAATCCGGTCAATTCTGTGGCTTCACCACCACCCTCGGGATGGCAAAATTGTGAGCATTTTAGTCTTTCTGACCACCGTCTAAGACTCCCGGCTATGCCAACAGCCAGTTCCCCTCTTGGGTCCTCTATCACCGAACCACACAGCCCAGGTCCACGTCCACATGCCCGTTGCTCACTCCGCCTAGTCACTTTAAAACGTACGCGTGGGCCAAGCTTATCCCGGATCCTAATACATTCCAAAACATCACATAACCCAGTTATGTACAAGGCTGGCTCCCCGGCCGCCAGGTTAGCAGAATTACGTTTCCGCCCAGTTTTTTGGGTGCGCCTTGGAGTTAATCCCTAAGGATCCCTGCTGCAATATACCGCGTAGAAACCCGAAAAACACAAAGCACGGAGTCTTCTCCGGCAAGCCATAAAATATGCAACATCACCGATCCAGACCAACACGTCTGGGTAGGCTTCACACACAATGCCTATGTTCGTACTTCTATTCCAGACTCTATATGCAACACAAGGGGGACTATTCACATCTACCCCAAGGAATACCGTACACTCATTGCACACTCGCGGGAGCGGGTTTCCCATGTAGAAAGGAAGAAAGTTTCACATGCTCAAGTAGAGAATCGTTACCCTTGAAGTTCGCTTTTACGTCATGGAAATCTATCCGGATGGAAAGCTTTGCAAGGGAATTTCCTCCGCGGATCCGGTCTCGGTTCTCGATTCGGTGCTTCGATGCTCTGCTGGGGCCGAATTCCTCCTCTTTCTTCCTCCTTGCTCTCTCCTCTCTCTAACTCCTTAGAAAGCGAAAGCTTAAGAGATAATGAGGAATTAATCCTCTATTCCCGGACTTAACCAAGCAGGAACTCATCTGGGCCGTCAGATCTAGTTTAAAGAAAACGAACGGCTCAGATTCGCCTAAAATCTCTCAATCCTGGGCCGAACACGGCCTTGCACATGGCCGTATGCCCCGATCCAGACACGATCGACGAGCACAGAAAAGGACACGGGTTGAGACACTCCCATGTCTCAACCTGACACGCCCGTGTCGGGTCCAGACATGCTCGTGACCTTAGGGCGTGTCACAGATAACAGCCACGCCAACCGTCACGTCGCTTGGTGGACACGGGTAGGAACAAACCCGTGTGGACCAGTGCACGCCCGTGTTGACCAGTACATGCCCGTGTACTTCAGTCTGCACAACCCAGTTTTCAACCCAAGCGGGACACGGGTAGTGATATGGGTAAGGACACGCCCGTGTCACACCTGACACGCCCGTGTCAAAACTGTTCATAGTCATGTTTCCTGTCGTGTCCTTTACTGGACACAGCCGACCAACACAGAGAAGGACACGACCTTAGACACGCCCGTGTCCTAGGGCGTGTGCTCTTATTTAAGCACCAAAAATTCCTTAGGACGCGACTGGTTCGATTATGATTTTTGGGGCGTTACAGGGACCCTGACCGAGCTATTCCGACCTGCGATCGAGGAAGGAGAGCTGATGGAAGTAAATCGGCAGCCCTCGTGGGTGGATCCATTTGTGACCTTTTTGACCACTGGCGAGCTTCCAGAAAGGACCGGGGATTCGAAGAGCTTCAGGCACAAAGTGGCTCATTACCTAATGCTTGAAGGGGGGTTGCATCAAAATATGTTGTCAGGGCTCCTGCCAAGGTGCGTGATAGAGGAAAAGATCCCAAGGATCCTGTAGGAAGTATACTCCGGCGAATGCAGTAGTCATTCGGGGGGTAGGACTTTTGAAGCAAGGGTGGTCAGGCAAGGGTATTTCTGGCAGACCCTGAGGAAGGATGCGGCCGAGTTTGCAAGGAGGTGCCGAAAATGTCAACTGTACGCCCCCTCCAGCTCTTGCCCGCTCAAAGGCTTCGAAGCATCACGGCGTCATGGCCTTTCGCCATCTGGGGAATGGATCTGGTTGGGCCTTTCCCTCCAGCTAGTGGGCAGAGAAGGTTTCTTCTATTCATGATTGACTACTTTTCAAAGTGGCTGGAGGTCAAGGCGCTGGCCAAGGTCACCTCCCAAGTCACCAGGAATTTCGTTTGGGGGGAGATCATATGTATACATGGGTTGCCCCAGGCGATAGTGACAGACAACGACTCCCAGTTTGCCAGCGAAGAGTTCATCAGCTTCTGCACCCAACTGGGGATAGAACTCAGGTTCGCCTTCATCCACCACCCCAGGAGCAATGGCCAGGTAGAGGCGGCAAACAAAATCATCGTAAAATTGCTCAGAAAGAAGTTGGAGAACTTGAGGGGGAGTTGGGTAGAACGGCTACCCTCAGTGTTGGGGGCCTTACGGACAACCCCGAACACGGCCACCGGAGAGACCCCCTTCAAACTTTCCCATGGGTGTAAGACAGACCTACCCGTGGAGTTTGAGGTTCGGTCCCCACGGGTCGCGGCCGCAGGTGAAGGAGACGAGACTTGGAGGTTGGAGAATGAGGAAGGGCTGCGCCTCTCGCTAGATGTGGTGGAAGAGCTTCACGATGTTGTAGCTATCAGGCAGGAGGAGATCAAGTGGCAGATGGCAAAATACTTTGACCAGCATATCAGAATCAAACAGTTCGCAGAAGGGGATCTAGTGCTAAGAAAGTAAATGCTGCGGGGAGATCAGCCCCCGTGGGTAAGCTCAACCCAAAACTGGAAGGGCCTTATATTATTGAGAGGGTCCTAAGAACGGGAGGATACCACCTCCAGGACATGGAGGGGAGGTCCATGAGCCACTCCTGGAGCGGTGATGACTTAAAATGCTTCTACCCATGAGAGGGGGAAGGTGAAATTATATATTCAAAGTCAAATTTATTATATTACATTCACTAACTCGTGTTTTTTTGCCTATTGTAAAATCTTGATGGAAAGGAAATGATTGCACTACCCCGAGCCTGGCTCGTCCCCAGGTAGACCCGCTGCACAGGCTCTCACTAACTGGCAGGTCCGAAGACTCGCCTATGGGGTTAAGGGACACCCCGAGTGCTGCTCGACCCCAGGTAGACCCGCTGTGCAGGCTCTCATTAGCTGACAGGTCCGAATGCTCGCCTGTGGGGGAAAGGACTTGGTCTTGGAAATGTTCTCGGAAATACTCATGTTTGGAAACTTTTGCACTACCCCGAGCTTGGCTCAGCCCCAGGTAGAACCGCTGCGCAGGCTCTCACTAGCTGGCAGGTCCGAAGGATCGCCTGTGGGGTTAAGGGACATCCCGAGTGCTGCTCGTCCCCAGGTAGACCCGCTTTGCAGGGTCTTATTAGCTGGCAGGTCCGAAGGCTCGCCTGTGGGGGAAAGGACTTGGTATTGGAAATGTTTTTGGAGATACTTATGTTTGGAAACTTTTGCACTACCCCGAGCCTGGCTCGGCCCCAGGTAGACTCACTGCGCAGGCTCTCACTAGCTGGCAGGTCCAAAGGCTCGCCTGTGGGGGGTAAAAGACACCCCGAGTGCTGTTCGGCCTCAGGTAGACCCGATGCGCAGGCTCTCATTAGCTGGCAGGTCCGAAGGCTCGCCTATGGGGGAAAGGACTTGGTCTTGGAAATGTTCTTGGAGATACTCATGTTTGGAAAGTTTTGCACTACCCCGAGCCTGGCTCGACCCTAGGTAGACCCGCTACGCAGGCTCTTACTAGCTGGCAGGTCTAAAGGCTCGCCTGTGGGGGTAAGGGACACCCCAAGTGCTGCTCGGCCCCACGTAGACCTGCTGTGTAGGCTCTCATTAGCTGGCAGGTCCGAAGGCTCACATGTGGGGGAAAAGATTGGTTATTGGAGATACTTCAGCTCGGAAACTTCTGCACCACCCAGAATGAGGCTCGGCCCTGAGCAGATTCACTGTCCGGACTTTTGTCAGCCAGGAAGGTCAGGAGGCACACCTGGGGAGCCATGGAAGGAGTTCAGAAAAAGCTTGGGGAGAGTCTGGAATTCTTATAGAACCGGGGAGGAAGGTAAATTTCCCCCACCCATTGGGGCTGGAGGCTCTCAGCGAAGGGAGTTCTCGGTAGGGGACCCTTGGCGGGAACCTCTTGTCCTGACAGCGGTAAGGTCTCGGCAAAAATCCGTCTGCTCACGTATCGCAAAAGGAGGGCGGCCCTCTTAAAAATCTACGGTCGGCGCTCTCGGCAGAGGGACCTCGGCAAAGGACTCTCGGCGGGAAGCACTCGGCAAGAACACGCTCGGCCTCTCCTCCTCGACAAGGTTCCACCTGTTAGTCTATCGCTAAGGGTTGCGACTCTCGTAGGGGCCTAGACTCTCCTAGGGGCCTAGGGCCTCAACGAGAGCACACTTGAGCAACAATAATTAAATAAAACATATATTACTTTGATGGGAAGGTAAGAGAAGGAAAAGACTAATCATAACATATATATATGTGTGTGTTTACAAAAAAAAAGAGTTACATGCAAGGGCATCTCACGCATTCAAAAGAACAAAAGGAGGGTTTGCAGTAAGGAAGGCTGTGGGGATCTTCAGGAAGCTCCGTCGGGTTCCCCGCTTGAGCTTTCGCCAGAGCTCCCGCTCGAGTCTTTACCAGAGCTCCCGCTCGAGTCTTCGCCAGAGCTCTCGTCGGACGTCTCATTGACTATAATGGGAGACCTCCGGGCATCCAGGAGCGGGGAATCAGGTGCTCCCGCAGGCTTGGGGACAGGCTCGAAAAGCCAAGGAACGAGCTTGCGGGCAGTGATGATCTCGCCGCCCTCATTCAGGCATCCTGCATCCCGCAGCGTCTCTATCATCAGCCTGGCCATTTCCTGGGCGTTGCTCTGCAGCAACTTGTCGATGTCATACTCCGAATAATATCGGCTCTTTAGCCTCTCGTCCAGCGAAGGAGGAGACAGGATCACAGCCGTTTCCACGCGCTGGAGCTGGGCCTTTCGCAGGGCGTTCTCGCATTCTAGACCGGCCAGCCTCACGCGGGATAGCGAGCTCTGGGAGGAATCCTATACGCAGAAGAAAGCTTGTCATCACAGAAGGAAAACGTATCAAGTACTAAGAAAAGGGAGGAGCGAGAGGCCTTGAAGGATCTCTCTTATCTCGTCAGCCGGGCAGAGAGATAGAAGCCGCAGGGCATCTGCCAGCTCTGCCTTCAGGACGGCCATATTGGCCACCTCCCCGTCTCTCGCCTTGTTCAGGTCGGTGAAGTTGCGATCGATGGTGATGCTTCAACGCACGCACATATGTGCGAGCTGAATCCCACACATCAAGGCCCGGAAGGAATTGAAGGCCAAGAGTCGGGTGGGCGACCGGTCAAACACGTCGGCATCGTCCCGGCTGTAGAGGCCGTACGCTAGCGCGAAGGCTTCGCCGGTGACTTCGTCTTTATCCGTCCAGCTGGGAAGGAGAGCGGAGATTGAAGCCCGGTTGACTCCAGGATCCCACTGAATCAAGGGTTTCCCCTCCGTATCTAGGAACTTCTCGCTGAAGCCGAAGTTCCGATGCCTTTTCGGCATCCGCTTAGGAGGGGCCTGGGCAGGGGTCTCGGCGGCTGCCCTCTCATCACCAGCTCCATCTGAAGCCGACGGGTTCTCGACAGGAGCCTTGGCGGAAGTACTAGTAGCAGTAGCTTCCTCGCCTGCCAACGAAAAGCTATCGGCAAAGGATCGGGTAGGAGCCACCATCGCGTACGTACCCTTGTCCGTGACAGTTAGCTTGAGTCTTTTGAAGGGAGCGGAGGAAAATGCGCTGGGTTTTCGCTTCTAAGCGCTAGACTCGGAGGGGGGAGCCGACTCATCTCGGCAGGCGAGCGCAACAGATTTCGCGAGAGCCAGGGGGTCGATGAAAGCTCTGGCCTCGTCAAACGGCGCATGGAGAGGGATTTCTCGCTCACCTGCATGATCAACAACAGTTAACTCTACATCTTAAAATATGAGTGGCCAGGCCAAGGTCATACCTTCGCCGGGAGGTGCAGGTTGAAGGGAATCAAGGTCCCACCTAAGGAACTTGACGTCAAAGTCCTTGGTCCCAAAAAACTTGAGGATAGCGCTCTCACGCGACCCGAGAGCGGGAGTCTTGTATGCATCGTCATCATACTGAACGGGCGCGAGAGGGATGTTGTCGAAGTCACCTGAGACGTAGACGAACTTCTCACTCCAGTGATGATTCATGTTGGCGAGTCCGCAGGTCTTAAGCCGCTGACCGGAGAAGAAGTCTACCCCACCGCTCTTGGCTGGGAAGATGAATAGCTTCCGGAATATGGGTACGCTAAATTCTATCCGCTTGGCTCGCATGTAGCAGATGAACGCTACCAGGATCGCGATCGAGTTAGGGTTGAGTTGTGCGGGAACCACCCCATAATATCGGAGAGCTTGGCGCATCTCTGGCAAGAGGGGGAGGCGGAAACCCACCTCAAAGTGCTCTATAGGGAGGGAGAGCTCCCCCTCTGACGCGATATTGACCCTATCGTTATTGTACGGGTTTCTTGCAGTAAATCTAGCGGGAATGTAGTTGGTGGTTATTAGGCGGTACTTGTCTTGGGTCAGACGGCAAGGAGGAAATTTATGTTTTAAGAAGGATTGAGCACAGTTAGACCGGCCTTCGCCCTCGCCTGGCATTGTAAAGAAGAGGAGATGCGAGAAGAGGATAGGCGAAAAGAGAGAAGGTGGGAAGTAGAAGGCGAGAGTGGCCAAAATCGCAAAGATAAGGAAGGAGTTGAGGATTTGGAATCAGAATTAAATGTGGTAGGTGGATTGGACTATTTATAGAATGCAGTAATAATGATTTTTACAAAAGGCGGCGGAGGTACGATCGTCGGGTCCTGAGGCATCGGCGCCTCGATTCCCTCTCTGACACGCCATGGCAGCCTAAACCGGTATGGGGTGGGAACCCCTTGGCGAGGTCCCGGCCCAGAGATAGGGTGATAATTAACAAGCAAGAAGCGTGTATTCGCGCAAGTGCCTCAAAAATAAAAGCATAAAACAGAAAAGCAGAAGGCACAGCAAAAAATAAAAAGGGGGCTCTCACAGAGCGAGAGCTGCATAATAAAAAGAGTCAAATTATCGTCCAAATAACAAAATTAAGAGGGGGTACATAGAGAGAAGGGTAGGCCGAGAGGTTAGGGAAAAGGAGAGACTCGGAGGTTTCAGTAAGGCACCCACTGCCAGCGGCCGCGACCTCATTTCCCTGACCTCGAAGGCACTGGTGGGTAAAAGAAGGTCGTCAGTTCGGTGCACCCCAGGTTGATCAGGCGAGTTTGGTTCCGAATCAGCGTGATGTACCTTCCCGGAGACGTCTCAGCAGTAAGTATATCCTGACGCTTCGTCTCGCCGATGAGGTGGGTGTAGTTTCGCTCAATGACCGTCATTCGTTGCTCTACCATCCCGCATATTTTCTTCACTACAAAGGAGTTGGCCCGCTCCCGTTGTGCGAGCTTCGAAAAAAGCGCCGCCACCCTCTTTCGTCGTTTCCTACCGTTCCCGGAGGCATCTAGAAACTCTTCTATCTCGTCAGAAGAAGGGAAGGGGGAGCTCTCAGCGTCTTCCCTCTCCTCTTCTTCATCTTCATCTTCGTGATTTTCACCTTCCACCCCTTCGGCTCCTGCCCTGGGCTCCACAGTCCCTAGTAAGAAAAGATGGTTCAGGTCTTAACAAGGGGGGAAGTAGGGGGAGAGGGGGGATTCTAGCGTACCTGTAGCATGGCGAGAGCCATCAATCGATGACGGGCGAGAGGGCTCGGGCCACCCCTCAGACTTCCTTCCAAAGAGGAGGTGGAGCGGCTTGCCTTGCCCAGGATAGAATGTCTTGCGCGTGACGATCCCGGTCTCGTCAAGAGTAGGGATGGTGACGTACTCTCTCGCCCGGTGGGAGCGCGAAGGGCTCGGTGGACACTCCTCCAGCCAGGAGGGCGATACCTGCCGCCGGGTTGCCAATGTCGGCGAGTACTATTTCTTTTCCCTGGATGGCAGGGGTCGGGCTTGCGGGGGCGGGCGCTACGAGAAGTCATTTAGAAGTAAAAAAATCAAATTGAATGGAGAAAACGGGACAAAGTGAGGTTAAAGGTTACTTGGGCTTATCGGAGGGTCAGCCAGAGGAGTGGCCTCCGGGGCCAATGATGGATCCCTAGGGGGAGAGGCGCTGACTCTTGGGACACTAGCGGAGACCCGGTAACTGCATCCTTAATCGCCTCCTGCGAGAAGCGCGATATATCAGTCATCAATCTTTCTTTTCTTCAACCGTTCACAGATCTCGATAGCAGGCGGATCGAGAAAGCGTACCTTCTGCGTAGGAGAAGAATTATCCATACGGCCTGGGGTCGGGGTAGGTGAGGCTTGATTCTCGCTTAAGGGGTCTCGCCTGACCAACTTCGCCTTCTTCTTCTTCTTCTTCTTTTACTTAAGCTTGGAGGGCTCGACGGCTTGCGCATTTCTCGACAGCCAAGGGGCTACCAGGGAACTGTTGGCACGGGCTCGCGCATGTGCCGCGTCAATACGACTTTGAAGATCTTGCGAGAGCGGTTTATCGGTGCGTTCAAGACACATTTTTGGAGATCGTGCGAAAAATCAAATAGGGAAGAGAAAACAATAGGGAAGGATTAGTAACTATCAGCAGATGTATATATAGTCGTGGGGTGTCCTACCATAAGATTCCTTTTCAGGACAGCACGTGCTCAGAAAATATATAAAGGTTTGGACGTGTCTTTTCAAGCGCAGGGCTAGCTCAAAAAGAGCGGGGATTGTGTACAACCCCATATTCGCTGAGTGGGACCCAGAAGCACCAAGGGTCAGGTTCGGGCTAGCCTTGGGTGAAGAAAGACTCGGAGAAACCCATAGGCGAGAACATTCTCGCCAAATCTGGATTATGCTCGACTTCCGTCGAGCTCAGCTCAGGTCTCGTCAAGCTGGGCTCGACGTTCGTTGAGCAGGATTTGAATAAGAAAGCTCCCATTTGGGAGCAGGCCAAAAGGAGGAGCGAGAGCAGTCCCTCGACGAGGACAGTCCATGGGGCGAGAACTCTCTCGCCCAGCCCATAAGCGTTGATAGAGGGAGGCTCACTCAACGCCCCTATCCAGATTTCGCCGAGCTCAGCTCAGGTCTCGTCGAGCGGGGCTCGACGATCGTCGAACAGACTCGGGACAGGAGGTCTTTCGCATAAGAACGGGCGAGAACGCTCGCGCTCAGGTAAGCAGTTTGTCGAGCAGAGTTCGATGCCCGTCAAGACAGGCCGGGATCCGTCTCGAGGCTGGCGAGAAGGCTCACGCCTTGTAAGGGAGGGGCTGGTATAGCCTCTAGCATTCAGCAGTACTCCTTTTGCTCTCGGCAAAGGGAGTTCTCGGTAAGAAGTAAGCGCGAGAGCCTTCAGTTCTCGGCAGGAAGGCTCCCTCCTGGTAGGGCCCAGGGTGAAATTACCTGGATGCCCTCAAGTAAAATTACCTGTATACCCCCAGGGTCTGCATTTAGCTCCTCAGAATAACGGAGTTTGGCTATTGGAAGACCAGCCATAAGTAATTTTGTAATTTCAGGTCAGCAAAGACTATAAATAGACTCATAGGGGCTCCTCAGAAAGCAAGCTTTTCATATTTTCCTAAGGATTTCCAGTGCTTTCTGAAGAGCTACTAGCCCAACTTTTGGCTTTGGAGGGGAAGCGCTCAGAGATCTTTCGGGTAAGAGGTGGGATCTCCCAGCTGAGGCTTTGGGTCTGTTTCTTTTCCTTTACAGCCATTTAGAGTTTAGGGCTTGAGAGAAGTAGGTGTTGGCTTCACCCCTTGATTTCGAACTTTCGTTGAGGTCAAAATTTTGGCTTCAACAATTTTATATGTTGAGTTCATCTAATATGCATATCAAATTGTGGTCTCAAATATTTTTTACCCTATGCGTTTACAAATTTTTTAAAATTCTGAGATCGTTGTATAGAACTATAAATGACTCTAAGAATAAGACGAATTTTTTCAATATACGGTTTCATAGCGTCTAAGCTATCTTGTACTACTAAATTTAAAACGTGACAAACACAGTCAGTGTGAAAAAACGCACCGTTTAGCATTGGTTTTAAATCGCGTTTTAACCATTCAATAGCTATGTTATTGTTAGAGGCGTTATCAAAAGAAATACTCATTATTTTATCTTTTAATTTAAATTCACGCACATATTTCATAATTACATTATATATAGTTTTACCAGTGTACGGATATTCGAAACCATCAAAACAAATTACGCGCTTATTTAACTCGCATGAAACGTGATCGATCCAATGACTAGGGCTAATATCGAGTCGAGTTCGAGCGATTTTGGCTTGGCTCGAAATCAAATTTTTCGACTCAAACTCTGCTCGAAATCGAAATTGATTTCGAGTCGTGTCGACTCGACTCAAAATGGCTCGATTCCGAGTTAGCTCGAAATTAAATCGAGTTGGCTCGAAATCGAATCGGGTTGGCTCGAAATCGAATTGACTCGAATCGAAATTGAGCATTTTTTTTGTATTATTCCTAGTTTGCTCAAAATTAAATTTGACAACCTATAAATTTAGCAAATGAATACATAATTCTTTTTATTTAGGTTTAAATTTTGTTATTTTTAATCTTAAAATAAGAATGTATTAATAAGTACATAATTTTTTAAATAAATTCGAGTTGATTCGAATCATATTTCGAGCGATTCAGGGCTGGCTCGAAATCGACTCGAAATAAGATTCGAGTCAAATTGAATTGACTCAAATTGAGTCGAACCAATTTTAACCGATTCCGATTCGGCTCAATTTTTGAACGATTTTCGAGTTTCGAATAATACGCTCAGCCCTACCAATGACACGTGATACATATGTACGATAATCCTACTTTTATGCTACTGCTCCAAACATCACTCGTTAAACTTACACAACCCTCGAAATTTTCAAAAAAATTTATTAATAAATGTTTTGATTCTAAATAAGCTTTAATGACGTTGCGACTAAGAGAAGCTCTACTTATCTGTTGATATTTGGGCTGAAGGCCTCCATGTATGTACTTCATCGCATCCTCGTTGTCATAATTGTTGAATGACAACCCACGTTTGATGACATGTTTCATCTGCAGGTCCCGTTAGCGAAGTTGATTGTATGTCCAAATTTATCTTGCTCTTGAAATTTGGGTCTGACTGGACTCGGAAGTTTGTTTCGACACACAAGACTTAAGGTGTCTTGATAGTGTCGAGTTGCCGGTAAGGGTCAGCAACTTCGAGCATAATTTACATCGCGCCTTAAATTCGGCGTCAACTTGAACCTTATCGAAGTGCTCCCAAACTGCCGTCTTATGATTTTGCTCCAACACTATAGGCATACTCTGAGTAGACGACCCAGGCGTTGAGGAGGACGATGCCATGCTATTGTTGAGGGAGTGAGAGCCTCGGAGAGTGAGAGATTGAGTGAGTTGGAGAAAGAAATAGAGAGAGAGTGAGTGTGAGAGAGAGAGTTGAGAGAGAGTGAGTGGGAGAGAGAGTTAGAGAGAAAGAGAGAGGGGGGATGCTCGGGTTGGGGAATGAGAGGGAGAGTGAGAGAGAGAGTGAAAGAGAGGGGGGGCAGGTGGGCCGGGTGTAACGCCCCCATCCGTCGTATAGCATATGACAGAAGGTCCGATCGGGGCCCGACGCCATATACTACGAACAGGCAAGGAGGTTACTTGTTGAATTCCATATCCATGTTTAAATAGGAAACACATCCTAACTCAAAGCATTCTAGCGGAAGAGTACTAGCTTATGAACCCATATACAACATGGTTGTCCACTTCTACATAGGAATGTTAACTTTATTAATAAAACACATGTTTGGTCGAAGCCTTATTACAACTGTTTTGTAAGAAACGAACAAAAAACAAACCGGAGAGGTTTAACATAAATTTTATTATCTGAAAAAGGTATCTATTATAAAGGTATGGTCTCTCATTTATAGAATGGAGGAGAGAAGAGAGAATACAAATAAGAGATGTGGGACTAAAAAATTATAGGACAAGCGGCCTATACACAAAACAAACCGCACAAGCTGCGCGGTTAGATGAGAAGGGCTAACCGCTCGGCTACCACCAAAGAGAGAGAAGCCGCCAGGGGTGACCGCTAGGCCGCTCGGTCTCTAAGCCGCCAAAGACAAACTGGTAGACCGCGCGGCCTTTAATCCGCCAAGACAGGCCGCCAGACCGCCCAGTCACTAACATCAACACTCCCCCTCAAGCAGGAGCATATATATCGATCATGCCCAGCTTGTCACAAATATAAAAAAACGAGGCGGACACTGGCTTGGTAAAGATGTCAGCTAACTCTTTATCAGAAGTGACGAAGGGAGTGCAAATTTGTTCCTTCAAAATCTCCTCACGAATGAAATGACAGTCGACCTCAATGTGCTTCGTTCTTTCATGAAATACTGGATTTTTGGAGATGTATATGGCAGCCTTGCTATCACAGAATATAGATAGAGGATGGTTGTAGACCTCTCCTAAATCCATCATGAGCGCTCGTAACCACTTTAACTCACAAGTGGTCGATGTCATACTTCGATACTCTGCTTCTACACTGGACCTGGAAACAACAGACTGCTTCTTGCTCTTCCAGCTCACCAGATTTCCCCCAACAAAAGTGCAAAAACCTGAGGTTGACTTGCGATCCCCTTTGTCATCAGCGTAACTCGCATCTAAGTATGCTTCAACCCTTAGATGACCATTCTTCTGAAAGAGTAATCCTTTCCCAGGTGCTGCTTTGACATACTCCAAGATCCGCAAGGCGGACTGTAGATGACACTCCCTAGGCGCTTGCATGAATTGACTCACCTTTCCCACAGCATAGGAAATGTCGGGCCTGGCCACTGTGAGATATATGAGCTTACTAACCAAACGCCTATACTGCGTAACATCTGAAAGAGGAGGCGAATCATCTGTCAAGATTTTGTCTTCTCCAGTTATCATGGGGCATTAGACAGGTTTTGCTCCAGTCAATCCTGCCTCTTTTAATAGATCAAGAGCATACTTACGTTGGGAGAGGACTAAGGAGTTGGGCTTTCGAGAGATTTCAATCGCCAGAAAGTACTTCGGAGAGCCCATATCTTTCGTGACCAGATGTTGACGAATATGCCGATTTGTATAGGCTACCCCTTCCTGATCATCGCCAGTGAGAAGAATATCATCAACGTACACAGTAAGAACCACCAGACCCGAGGAGGTTTTGCAAATGAATAACGAGTGATCGACAGAGCTTCGCGTAAACCCAACGGCCGCTACGATGCCGCTGAACTTGTCAAACCAAGCTCGAGGGCTCTTCTTGAGGCTATAGATTACCTTCTTCAGCCGGCATACCTGTGTCTCCCCCTTAGCAACATACCCAGGAGGTTGCTCCATATAGACGGCCTCCTGAAGATCACCATAAAGGAAGGCATTCTTGACATCCAGCTGAGAAATCTGCCAATCTCTATTGACAGCCACAGAGAGAAGGACTCGGATTGTACTGAGACGAGCCACGGGAGAGAAGGTGTCAAAGTAATCAACCCCATATGTCTGAGTAAAGCCCTTAGTAATAAGGCGGGCCTTATAACGATCGACAGTGCCGTCTGGGCCAAATTTGACCACAAAGACCCAATGACAGCCAACCACATCAGTACCGAAGGGAGGAGGAACAAGAGTCCAGGTACCCCTCTCAGTGAGGGTCGCCATTTCCTCATCCATGACCATCTTCCAATGAGGTATATCAAGGGCCTCCTGGTAGGAACGGGGAGTGGCAATGGCTGAGATTGCTAGTGCAAAGGCCCTGCGAGAAGAAGTAAGACGATCATAAGAAACAACAGCAGCAAGGGGGTGTAGAGTACACGTTCGCACCCCTTTGTGAAGAACTACCGAAAGATCCAGGTCGGCGGGTCCCTCGGCATCCGGAGCATCCGTGGCAGAGAGAGCTAGCCCGGGAGTAGAGAGCGACGACGACGGAGATGAGGGAGATGGTGACAGAGGGGAGAGAGAGAGGCGGAGGGAGAGGAGCGGACAAAGACGGAGTGGGGGTGGAGATCGCAGTAGGAGACGAGGGGACGATAAGAATAGCAGGAGTATTAGAAGCTGGGGGGAGAGAAGTAGAGGGGTTATCCGAGAAGTAGGAGGCATTCTCGAAGAAGGTGACGTCAGCAGAGACGAACTGCTTACGAAGAATGGGGTAAAAGCAACAGTAGCCTTTCTGAGTAGGAGAGTACCCCAGAAAGACACATTTGGTGGAGCGAGGGGAGAGCTTATCCCGGGTGGCAGATGGGGCATGCACGAAGGCAGTGCACCCAAAGATTCAGAGAGGGAGAGGAAAAGGCTCCTTGCCCGGATACAGAATGGAGAATGGGGTTTTCCCGTGGAGAACGGTGGATGGAATGTGATTGATGAGGTAACAGGCAAGGAGAATAGCATAGCCCCAATAGGAGCGAGGAACATGCATCTGGGTTATTAAAGTACGAGCGACATCGAGGAGATGAAGGTTTTTGCGTTCCGCCACCCCATTTTGTTTGGAGGTATAAACACAGCTAGTCTGATGAATAATGTCATGCTGCACACAGAAAGAGGTGAACGCATGACTCAAATATTCTTTTGCATTGTCGGAGCGAAAAGTTTTAATACAAACATTAAACTGAGTTTTAATTAACTGATAAAAGGAGATCCATACATCCAAAAGTTCAGAATGATCTCGTAAGAGATATACCCAAGTACATCTAGAAAAATCATCAATAAAGGTTACAAAATAAGAACTACTCCGACCAATGGTGAGGGTAGGAGCAGGTCCCCAGACATCGGAGTGGACTAGATCAAACGGACGGGTAGAGCCCCGACCTTGCTTCAGCGGGAAGGAGGAACGGTGATGCTTGCCAAGCTGACAAGCGTCGTAGTTTAGAGGAGTAATAGAAGGAGGAAGGTGGGGCAGAAGCTGATGTGGAAGCCGTAGAGGAGGATGACCAAGGCGGAGATGCCACTGGATAAGATCCGTACAAGAGGAGGAGAAGGCGGATAAGGCGGAAATGTTGTCGAGGAAGTAGAGGCCGCCACTCTCAGTCCAAGTAGCAATCATCCGGTGGGAGCTCGGATCCTGAAAAGAACAAGAAGTAGGAGTAAACGTCACAGAGCACTGAAGCTGCTTGCATAAAGAAGTAACCGACAATAAATTGCATGGAAACTTGGGCACATAAAGAGTGTCTGCTAGGCGAAGAGACGGAGTAACATGAATTACTCCCGACCCATGAACCGGGGAGGGAGAACCATCTGCAACGAGGACAGGAGGCAACCGATCATGCTGTTCGAGGAGAGAGAAGCACTGAGGATTACCCGCCATGTGATTAGTTTTACCAGAGTCGATAAGCCATTTACCTTGAGTCACCACGTGGGTACTACCTAAAGATGTAACCACGGAGGCAAATGGCTTGGAAGAGGAGGCGGAAGAGTCACCGGAGGGGCGAAGATGGGGATGCTTCGTCCAGAAGCGTTCCATAGTATTACCGGTGCGACCACAGTAAGAGCAGAGGTAGCAGGAAGGAGCACGTCCGCCAGACGGGTGACTGCGGTTACCAGAGCCACTCCGCTAAGTTTGGTGAGCATAGTTATCCGGTGGAGAGGGAGCGGGCAGAAGGGGGCGCTGAAGAAGGGAGGTGACAATAGCGATGCGGGCAGTAGTGGCATCTAGGGTAGGGGATTCCGCCTCACCAAAAATTTGCTGGCGGATCATATCATAAGTATCAGGAAGCCGGAGCAGATAACACACAACTAGAAGCTCTTGGAAATGCCTGTGTTGTTGAGCCAAATCCGCAGAAAAGGGGCAATTCTGAAGAATCTCAGCCCCAAGAGCCTGAACCTGTTGGTAGGTAGCAGCAGGGGATAAAGTAGGACGGGCAAAGAGGTCCGCATACAACGTATAGATGCGGGACATCTGAGCTCCCTTTGAGTATAGAGCGGTAAGATGAAGCCAAGCGGCCTTGACCGTCTCATCATGATGGATAACGGGGAGGCATTCATCGGAGAGGCTGTTAGCGAGCCAAATACGCACAAGTGCGTCACTCGCATCCCAGTCATCAAAGAGAGGTGAAGTGGTGGGCAGAGGGTCATCAACGAGATGATGGCGTTTGCGTTGTGAGCGAAGGAGAAAGGTGAAGGAGACGCTCCAATCCGGGTAGTTGGAGCCGACAAGTTTGGAAACGGTGCCAAGGTTCCCGAAAGGAGTAGGAGGAAGAGGCGGAGCCGGATTTGTGACAGGAGTGGTGGCAGTAGAAGCATCAGAGTGAGCCATAGGAGAAAACAACAGGAAGCCGTGCGGTTAGGAACGAAACCGGGAGGTTAGGCAAGAAAATCGTGTGCGAGAAATCATAGCGGTTAGAAGAAAAAGAGCTGCAGCGGTCACGATGAAAGACACCAGCGGTCAGAAAAACCACGACCAAGCCGCAGAACCAAGCAGAGGGAAAGAAGTCGTGCGACTAGAAAGCAACCCGCGCGAACTGAGAAAGGAGAATACCGCACGAACAGAGAAAGGTCCGCGGGAAGGCAAACAAGCCAACATGTCGCGGCGACAGGTCGCGACGACTAGAGAAAAGGGCGCGGCGACTAAGGACAGGCCGCGGCGCGAAGAAAGGTGAAACAAGGAGGTCGCGCACATTAAGGGAAACGACACAGAGAGGAAGAGGCCGTGCGAACAGGACGCAAGCAGGCCGAAGAGACAGACCGCGAGGACAGGTCGCGAAAAGAAGAAGCAAGCCACGCGGATAGGTCGCGACGGTCAAAGAAGGCACCCAGAATCAGGAGGAGAAATCGAGTCCTCTGATACCATGTAAGAATCGAACAAAAAACAAACCGGAGAGGTTTAACAGAAATTTTATTATCTAAAAAAGGTATCTATTACAAAGGTATGACCTCCCTTTTATAAAATGGAGGAGAGAAGAGAGAATACAAATAAGAGATGTGAGACTAAAAAATTACAGGACAAGCGGCCTATACACAAAACAAAGCGCACAAGCCGCGCGGTTAGATGAGAAGGGCTAACCGCTCGGCTACCACCAAAGAGAGAGAAGCCGCCAGGGGAGACCGCTAGGCCGCTTGGTCTCCAAGCCGCCAAAGACAAACCGCTAGACCGCGCGGCCTTCAATCCGCCAAGACAGGCCGCCAGACCGCCGGTCACTAACATCAACATGTTTCATAAACTAAACATGGTGAAAGTGAGAGTAAGATCTATCTCAACTCTAGAGGGGGGGGTGAATAGAGTTTATTTAAATTAATTTCACAGTTTTGAAATAATCAGCACATATAAAATTCAATTTATAGTATAGTGTAGAGTGCTAGTAAAGAGTTAAAAACAAAGAAGTAAAGAGCACAGCACACAGCAAATCAATCACACAAACAAGCCAGAAGACACAAGGAAATATAGTGGTTCCCCAAAAACCTGGGTACATCTACTCTTCTACCACCCTTGGTAGGAATCCACTCAGGATGAGTTGATCAGGTGTCCTGACACCAATGAGCTTTTGATAAGGTGCTCAAAAACCAAAACTGGATTTTTTGATAAGGTGTCTTGCCACCACTGAGTTTTGACAAGGCTCTCAGAACCAGACAGAACTTTTGAAGGGAGTTCAAGAACCCTTTTACAGCAGAAAAAGAAAAGATAAAGAGGTGAAGTTGTCTTCTCTGTTCTCAAATCAAATGAGAGAAGACTAGTGGATATTTTGTTGTCAAAGCTCCCCTTGAGATGTAGACAGGTTCAGGAATGGAAGCTTTGCTCTAGGGTGATAGGTCTTCAGAAGTTTAGATCTCCAGCAAAAGATTGTTTCAGCAAAAGGAGGCTGAAAGATGAGGTGTCTGGAGTTCTTGAGATGAAGCTGTGATCACTTTTCTGTAAGCAAAAAGATTGTTATTCTGATTCTTCAGAATTGATCACTTGTTATCTGTCACAGCTTAAATCTTGTTTTTGTGCTCTCTGTGTATTCTATTGTATATTCTATCTGACTGAAGATAAAAAGGAAGATCTGATTCTCTAAAAAAAAATTCTTGTCAAAGATAGCCGTTGGCAGTCATAAATGTCTTCCATAAAAAGTCTTGTCTTCTAGAGGAAGGTCCAATAAAACATTCCCTGAATAATTCCTTGAAACTTGCTCCAGAATAAAGACAAATGGCTGGCAGATCTCCTTGACATAAATACTGAGAGAATTCAAAAACATTCCAAAGACTGGCAGCATTTGAATCCTTAGAATCGTTGATCTCTCAGAAAGATCGTCGATCTGAGCTCTACGAACGTCGAACTGAGCTCAGAGATGGAAACAGATCAAACAGACAGAAAACGTCGAACTGAGCTCGAAGATCGTCGAACCGAGCTCAGCGACTTGAAGAATAGCTGAAGAGTGATCGTCGACCTGAGCTCGAAGAACGTCGACCGGAGTTCGACGATTTATCGAAGTTGAGCTCAGAGAGCGTCGAACCGAGTTCGACGTTTTGTCGACCGGAGCTCGACGAAAATTGCCTTAGACTTGGCTCTATATCCTTGATCTTGGAATGGTCCTGGGGGCAGCTTCAAACCTAAGTTCTAAGCCCTAGACTCATTCTAATGTTGACCTTTACAACTATAAAACTAGGTCAACCTGGTTTCCTAAGATAAACATAGTGATCCTTACCCAAATTAGTAATAGGGTGTTCCAACAATCTCCCCCTATTTGGGTTAGGATTACTATTTACAGACAGAATTAGGAAATAAATAAACATACATTCACAACAGAAGCTAAATCAACAATGCAGTAGGAAAGATATAGCAGCAATGCAGATCACAGATAAAAAGTCAGCAAATATCCAGAGGAAGATGATTGTTCAGCTTACACAATTCACTTCTTCTCAGTTCCCTTTTTAAACATAATTTCTCTGTTGGGATTGAGGGCTTCTTTCTTGGATCTTCTATCATCTTCTGCACCTAAGGAATTTTGAGATCTGGGCCTTGGAACTACAGCCTCAGGGTACAGCTTCATATAATCTTCTAGATTAAAGAATTTTCTTGATGCATATCTCTCCAGTTCTTTCTTTCTCTGATCTGTTAGAGTTGTTATGTTGGAAGTGTCCTTGCCTTGCTCTCTGGCCTTTTTCATTTGATCAAGAGCAGCCAACTCTTTCATTCTAGCTGTCCAGGACAAGGGGTTGTTCTCAGGATCCTCAAATAGAACAGGAGGTTCATATCTGTTGATGGATTCAGAATCAGTAGGAGGAGTTCTGGAGACAACTGAATCTTTTAGCTTATAAGGGAAAGGACCTGAAATAGAATCAGTATGGCCTTGTCCTTCCCTTTGTTGAAATCTGTGCCCTCTCTGGCTTCCTTTATATTGACCCCTTCTAGATTGATATCCCCTTTGATGTTGCCCCCTTTGATAGTATCTCTGATAAGACTGGGAGGAGCTTTGTTTGGAAGCTGGAGCTTGAGAGGCTGAGCCTGAACCAGAATCTGGAGGAGGAGGAGGAGGAGGAGGAGGCTGATACTGAGAAGATCCTTTTTCATACTTATCCAGCTTCCTTCTCTTCTTCATAGCCTTTAATTGGATCTTGGAATACTGCATCCAAGGCTCAGATATGGGGCAGTTATGCAGAATATAGTAGGGAATGTCATTAGAATCCTTTGCCTGAGCTGGGGGGACTGTCATCATGGCCTTACTTCTGGCCTTCCTCTTCTTGGCAATAGTATTTGCAGAGTCATCTGATTCAGTTTGAAATTGATCACTCTCTGAACTTTGAGGTCTGTCATACAAATCATCAATGCTTTTTATGTATTTCTCTTGTAACTTCAACTGATCAGGAGTCAGGGCAGGAGCAGCAGCAGCAGCAGAAATTTGAGCAGAAGGAACTTTTGAAGCAGAAACAACATCAGGAGATGGAGCAGAAGCAGCAGCAACAATAGGAGCAGAAACAACAGTAGGTGCAGGTTCTTTCAGGTAAGAAGCAAGTTCTTCAGCAGTAGATGTATCTTCAATTACAAGAACCATTTCAGTATCTTCAGTAACAGCAGCAGCAGCTTCATCAACAAGAGGCACAATGGCCTTAGTAGCAGCATCAGAGATGGAAATATAAACATCCACAGCCTTCCAGGAATTTACATATGCTTCAATTTGGCTGGGATCACAGACAGAAATAGGCACAATGGCCTTAGACAAGTCTTCAGTATGTGGAACTGGCAAAGATCTGAAGTAAACTGTATCAAACTCAAAGAGCAGGCTCTGGAAGTCCATTGCAAAAGCAGGAGCAGGAGCAAGAGCTGGAGCAGACTCAGGCACATCCACTACTTCAGAAGGCATCTCCCCCTGCCTGGATTCAGGGAGAACTAAATCAAGGCACCCAGAAGAGGTAATTGCCTAAGAGGGAATGAAGGAGGAGAGCTTGGAAGACATCTCCTTGACATGGGTCAGGAGTGGAGCCAGAGTGGTCTCCAGTAATGAGGTTAGCTTAGGAGCTAGCAGCTCATATAACCTGTCTGCCAGGGCTGATAGATCTACATGCTCAAGAGGGGCTTGAGCAGAGGTAGGAGAGAAGGTTGTTGGAAGGATGTTGGCTGGAGCTGGTGGCATGGAGAATGTGGAGATAGGAGGTGTGGGAATGGATGGCTCTGAGAGCGGAATAGTGAAGATAGAGGTTGTTGAGATGGAGCTAGATGAGGCAAGAGATGGGGTGAAGGATGGTTGAGAAAGAATTTCGTGCAGCATTTGTTGGAATGAGGAGGTAGAGGGAGGCTCAGGGGGAGTGGAAGGAGAATCATCCATAAAGGAATCATCTTCAATGGAAAATGATGGTGAGGTGAAGATTGGATAAGAGAAAAGAGGATGGAATTCCTCTGAGGTAGATGCTGGAGGGGGTGAAACTGGTGAAGAAATGGTAATGGGGGAAGATATGGCTATGGTGGTGATTGGAGGTGAGGATGAAATGGCTGGGGTAGAGACAGCTGGAGGAGGAGGAGAAGCAGGCAACACTTTTGCTGGGGCAGAGACCAGAGGTGGAGTGACTGAGGCAGTCCTGGTGCCTGAAGTCAGTGGTGCAGCAGCTCTGGTAGGGTTTACAATCTGCCTGTCCCATTTACTGAAAAGGGCACAGGAGAGCCTCTTGGATGCATTAATGAACATCACAGAAGAGGTTAGCAGCTCAGGGCATCTGGAATGCAGATAGACCCCTAGAATTCTCCCAAAACTGACAGCAGTCTTATTCAGCTTCTTCTTAATCAGGTTGAAGAAAATTGATCCCCAGTCTAGATGTTTCTTATCAAGCAGAGCTCCCATTAGACAAAATTGATATCTTGATATGGTATCATGGGCTGAGTGCTTGGCCAGAAGCACTTTCCCAACTACATCAGCCAAAAATTGAAATTCTATCGACAGATTTTTCTTCAGCAGTTTGTTAGGGTTTACAGCATTGTGACCCATTCTATCAAGCATGGAGTCATATTCCTCTCCAGATAACTCTATGGAATCTTCTCCAGAACTAAGATGAAAAACTTCAGTTAAAAGAGCTGGGGACAATTGTACCTGAGTCCCTTTTATGAAGCCGACGACAGAGTTCTAATTCTCATCTGTCGCTGTATAACACCATTCTTTTATTTCTTCTGATGCAATCTTCATTCTGGTAGTCATTATTTGGGATAGCTGCTGTTCTCTGAATAGATTGAGAATGTCTTTGAAGCGCTGATCGCTTCCATCAAATGAGTTCATGTCGATATCAAACCCGGTGTCGAATTTCATTTTGGAAATCGCAGCACTGGAGCCAGCCATTTGTACCTGCAACAAAGAACCAAACACGACCAAGCGTAGAAGATTTGGAGGGAAAAAGAAGAAAGTTGCAGAGAGTATGAAAGCGCAAAGATGAACGACGGCCGAGGAAATGATTTTATATTAGGGTTCGACGGCGAAACGAAAAATCGTGGAGCTCGGTTCGACAAAACGTCGATCTCAGCTCGACGATTTGGGCTACAGAAGGAATCTGAAGAGACTTCAATATCGTCGATCTCCGTTCGACGATGTTGAAAAGCGTCGAGTTTCGCTCGACGACCTCTGAACAGAAGGAGAGGAAACCTGGAACTAACGGAGGAGCTGAACACAGATCGACGATTTCGGAAACGTCGATCTCTGGTCGACATTTTTTAGAAAAACGTCGATCTACATTCGACGATTTCTGGGGAAGCGTCGAGCGCAGTTCAGAGACAAAGCCTATTCTACAGACACAAAAAGAACTGATTTTTTAGCCTAGTCTTGGTGTGTTTTAACTTTTCAAAAATCTTGTAAATTAGTTTAGGCTTCCTCCATCTAACATGCCTAACTGATTTAGGAAGAAACTGTGTTTCTTTTCATCTAAAGGCTTGGTGAAAAATATCTCCCCTTTGCAAATCAGTAGGGATATATTGAAGTTCAATTTTATTTTTCTCTACATTATCCCTTAGAAAATGATGCCTAATCTCTATGTGTTTTGTCCTACTATGGAGGACTGGATTTTGTGCTATAGAGATAGCACTAGTATTATCACAAAAAATTTTAGACTTCTCTATGTTGTAGCCATAGTCTATGAGCTGATTTTGTATCCACAATATTTGTGAATAGCAACTGCCTGCAGCCATATATTCAGCTTCAGCAGTTGAGGTTGACACAGATGTTTGCTTCTTACAAAACCAGGAGACAAGTCTGTCACCAAGGAACTGACAAGTTCCACTGGTGCTTTTCCTATCTACTCTGCATCCAGCATAATCAGCATCTGAAAATCCAGTTAGTTCAAATCCTGAGTCTTTTGGATACCAGAGTCCTAGATTTGGACAACTTTTTACATATCTAAGAATCCTTTTAACTAGAGTTAGGTGTGACTCTCTAGGGCTTACTTGGAATCTAGCACATATGCATGTAGCAAACATTATATCTGGTCTACTAGCTGTAAGGTACAATAGAGAGCCAATCATTGCTCTATATGTTGTCTGATCAACTGGTTTCCCATGTTCATCAGCATCCAATACAGCATTGGTAGGCATGGGTGTTTTCATACAAGATGCCTCAGACATATCAAATCTCTTAACCAATTCTTTAGCATACTTGGTTTGGGAAATAAATATGCCATCAGCATGCTGTTTTACTTGCAATCCTAAGAAGAAGGAGAGCTCACCCATGCTACTCATTTCAAATTTGGAATGCATCAGGTTGGAAAACCTTCTGCACAAGTTTGAATCAGTAGATCCAAATATGATATCATCTACATAAATTTGTACTAGTAGGGTATGGGACTTATGAGTTCTAATAAAAAGAGTTTGGTCTACTCTCCCCCTAACAAAATCATTTTCCAGAAGAAAGCATGCTAGGGTCTCATACCATGCTCTAGGAGCTTGCTTGAGACCATATAATGCTTTATGCAATTTGAAAACATAATCAGGGTGAGTTAGAGAGATAAAACTTGGAGGTTGTCTAACATAGACTTCCTCTTTGATGTCCCCATTGAGAAATGCACTCTTCACATCCATCTGGTAGACCTTGAATCCCTTGTGAGCAGCATAAGCTAGGAATATTCTAATGGCCTCTAACCTTGCAACTGGTGCAAAGGTCTGGTCATAGTCTATTCCTTCTTGTTGAGAATAGCCTTGAGCAACTAGCCTTGCCTTGTTTCTGACAATAACTCCTTGATCATCCAGCTTGTTTCTGAACACCCACTTTGTTCCAACAATGGAGTGATCCTTTGGCTTAGGCACTAGTTCCCAAACTTTATTCCTTTCAAATTGATGCAACTCCTCTTGCATTGCAATGATCCAGTGTGGATCTTGCTCTGCATCTTGAATGGATTGAGGCTCAACTTGAGATAGGAAGCAGGTGTGCATCAGGTTTTGGTTGACCTGATCTCTTGTTGTTACTAGATCAATAGGGGATGTTGATTGTTCACCAACCTGTATTGTTGTTTCCTCTTGTGGAATAACAACTGGCTCTTCAGGATGATTTTCTTTAAGAGGTTGAACTTCTTCTTCATCATCACTGCTCTCATTCTTTTGCAGAATAGGTTGAGTGGCTGTATCCTCTTCTTTAACCTGTAATCTATCCATACTTTCTGAAATAGAGTGTACCTGCAAAGGTTCTATGGTAAAAGTAGACTTCTCCTTATAACACATGTTAGTCTCATCAAAAGTAACATGAACAGATTCTTCAATTTTACAGGAAGATTTATTATATACCCTATAGGCCTTGCTGATCATGAAGTATCCCAGAAACACTCCTTCATCAGCTTTAGCTTGGAATTTTGCTAGATACTTCTTGTCATTATTATGAATATAACAAGTACACCCAAAATTTTTAAAATAATCTATTTTAGGTTTCTTCCCTTTGAGCAATTCATAGGGAGTCTTGTCCTTTAGTTTATGTATCAGGCTTCTGTTTAGCACATAGTTGGAGGTGTTCACTGCCTCAGCCCAAAAGGATAGAGGTAGGTGAGCATCTGTCAACAATGTAGTAGCAGATTCAATTAGGGTTCTATTTTTCCTTTCAGCTACCCCATTTTGTTGAGGAGTTCTAGGAGCTGAGAAAGTGTGCCTGATCCCTTCACTTTGACAGAACTCTTGCATAAGAAGAGAATCAAACTCTGTCCCATGATCACTTCTGATCAGGGCAATGTGAGTGTTGAACTCAATCTGTATACATTTGAGAAACTTTGTCAAACACTTAAAGTTATCAGACTTCTTCCTCAGAAAGAATACCCATGTGAATCTAGAGAAGTCATCTACAATCACTAAAGCATAAGATTTCCCTCCTAAGCTTTGTACTGTAATGGGTCCAAAAAGATCCATGTGCAACAAATACAGAATCCTAGGTGAATCACTCTTATTAAGTGACTTAAAGCTATTTTTAGTTTGCTTGCCTAATTGACAAGCCTTGCAAAGTCCTTCCTTCTTGTAGGGGCCAGAAGGTAGTCCTCTAACAAGGTTGTCCTTGGATAGCCTAGCAATGGTTCTAAGGTTTAGATGTCCTAATCTCTTATGCCATAAAACATTTGGCTTAGATATGGAATTGAATAAACAGATATCTACTTTAGATGAAAGAAAATCTACTAAGTAAATGTTACCTGTCCTTTTACCTGTTAACACAGTTGTGTTATCCTCTGACTTGATCTTGCACAGGGATTTGTTGAAAGTCACCTTGTATCCTTCATCACATAGCTGACTGATACTTATCATATTGTGCTTCAGTCCTTCTACATATGCCACCTTC
Source organism: Platanthera zijinensis (assembly GCA_039513925.1). Lineage (NCBI taxonomy): Eukaryota > Viridiplantae > Streptophyta > Magnoliopsida > Asparagales > Orchidaceae > Platanthera > Platanthera zijinensis. The sequence continues at coordinate 174,657,195 of CM077094.1, read as the reverse complement.
TTGAAAGTGACTGAGCCTATCTGAGCAGTACCATATCCTTTGGTTTGGCCAAAATTTGAATCACCAAAAATCACTTTGGGTCCAAGTTTAGTTATGAAGGATGATAGGTTTTCCCTGTTCCCTGTCATGTGCTTTGAGCACCCACTATCCAGATACCATTGTTGGTTAGATACTGGATAGGTCTTCACCTGCACATGAACAGCTTATTTGTTTTTGACCCAGTTAACCTTGGGCCTAGGTTGATATCCTTTGAATTCAGAAATGAAAGACATCCCAGGTTGACTCTTATAACCTTCAGGATGATATCTCCTAGGAGGTACTATCCATTCAGTATAGGGGTTAAAGCCTTGGGATGTGAGACTTCTGGGATTGAATCTAAATGTGCCATTGAAGGAATATTCACAGACCTGATCTCTGTTCGACGATCGTCGAGCTGAGGTCGACGATCTTGGGTCAGATCGTCGATCTCTGTTCGAAGATCGATTATTCTGGAGTTCAGAGTTTGGATATCGTCGAGCTGAGGTCGACGATCTTGGGTTAGATCGTCGAGCTCTGTTCGACGATCGTCGAGCTCTGCTCGACGCAATCTATTGAACTGAAATTTTCTCTGGCAGATCTGCATTCTTCCTAGCTACCTCTACTACTCCCTTTCCTTTGTCAGAGATAAATTTGATTGGAGTTGTTAATATTATAGGTTGGCTGGATGAAGCACCCAAGCCTAGTATACTATTAAGTCTAGAGTTCACTGTGCTTGTAATGTCCATCAGTCTGATACTTCTCCCATTTAGGGATTCTTCAAACTTTTTGGCTTTTGATAGTTCACTTTTCAGTGAAACTATCTCTTCCCTACAACATTCCAACTCCTTAGAGAGTTTGAGGTTCTCTGATTTTATAGTGCTATACTCAGATAGTTGTTTTCTGAGGAAAGTGATTTCCTTCTCAGACTCCAACAGATCTAGGCATAGTACCTTAAACTCATGTTTAAAATCCTCAGAACTGAAATCAAATGAATTGATTACCTGATCTTCTTCTAGTTGAGCTTCTGAATCTGATTCTGACTCTTCTGCTTCTGAGTCTGTTTGAGAGGCATTGATAGCTATCATGCAGAATTCCTTTTCATCAGCATCATCCTCATCATCACTGGAGATGGATGAGGCTTCAGAGTCCTCTTCAGTTTCACTCCATGTCTCAGCAACAAATCCCTTCCTTGTATGTTTGTTCTTGCTGAAGGAGGGTTTGTCTGAGCTGTTCTTTCTGAAGTCTTTTTCTTTTCTTCTTTCTCTTCTATCTTTCTTGTCCTTGTTCTTATTTTCTGGACAGTCAGACACAATATGGCCTGGTTTCCTGCAATCAAAACATATGATTTCTTTATTGTTATTTGATTTATCATACCTTGGTTTATCATGACCCTTGTATGATCTCTTTCTGAAGTCTTTTCTGGTCATCTTGTAGAATCTTTTGGCCAGTAGACTTAGGAGCTCATCATTTCCTGTAGCTTTATCTTCAGGCTCCTCTTCTACAGCTTTGAAGGCTATGATCTTTTCTTTCCTTGTGACTGGAGAAGTAGCCTTTTGTTCTTCTTCTCTATTTTTAATGAGCAGCTCATAGGATTTGAGCTTGCACAGGAGAGCTTCAGTGGTAATCTCATTTAGACTTCTGGCATCTTTGATTGGCCAGATTCTTGAATCCCAAGTGCTGGGGAAGCACATTAAGATTTTGTCATTCAGCTCAGTCAATAAGATTTCTTTATCCAAAGTCTTTAACTCATTGACAATCAGACTTAGTCTATTGTACATGTCAGCCACTGATTCAGCTTCTCCATTTTTGAAGTTCTCATATTGGCTTATCAGATAAGATCTCCTGTCTTTCCTTTCATCAGCAGACCCTGAGACAATTTCAGAGAGCTTGTCCCAAATTCCTTTGGCTGAGTTGCAGTCAGCTACCTTCTGAAATATCTCATCAGACATTGTCTGAGCTAAGATGTTCATGGCCTTTGCATCTGCAGTTTTTCATTTCTTTATGTCTGCATCTGTTCCTGAGGGAGGTGGAACAACATTTGTGCTTGAGCTTGCTGGTGGACTTGGACAAACTGTCAAGACAGAATTGAAAATATCTTCATCAATAAAATTCATATAAAGTTTAATCCTTGCCTTCCAGAGTGCAAACTTGGAAAGGTTGCACACTAGAGGTCTGGTGTTTGCATAATCTTTGTTCTGTGCCATGTCTATTTAACTAGATAGATATAGTGAAAATAACCCTCTTAAGAGATTGATCTTATCAAGGATCTTTTGGTTCAGGTGTTAGCCTGTATGAGCAACCAACCTGCCTCTGATACCAATTGAAAGTGAGAGTAAGATCTATCTCAACTCTAGAGGGGGGGGGTGAATAGAGTTTATTTAAATTAATTTCACAGTTTTGAAATAATCAGCACATATAAAATTCAATTTATAGTATAGTGTAGAGTGCTAGTAAAGAGTTAAAAACAAAGAAGTAAAGAGCACAGCACACAGCAAATTAATCACACAAACAAGCCAGAAGACACAAGGAAATATAGTGGTTCCTCAAAAACCTGGGTACATCCACTCTTCTACCACCCTTGGTAGGAATCCACTCAGGATGAGTTGATCAGGTGTCCTGACACCAATGAGCTTTTGATAAGGTGCTCAAAAACCAAAACTGGATTTTTTGATAAGGTGTCTTGCCACCACTGAGTTTTGACAAGGCTCTCAGAACCAGACAGAACTTTTGAAGGGAGTTCAAGAACCCTTTTACAGTAGAAAAAGAAAAGATAAAGAGGTGAAGTTGTCTTCTCTGTTCTCAAATCAAATGAGAGAAGACTAGTGGATCTTTTGTTGTCAAAGCTCCCCCTGAGATGTAGACAGGTTCAGGAATGGAAGCTTTGCTCTAGGGTGATAGGTCTTCAGAAGTTTAGATCTCCAGCAAAAGATTGTTTCAGCAAAAGGAGGCTGAAAGATAAGGTGTCTGGAGTTCTTGAGATGAAGCTGTGATCACTTTTCTGTAAGCAAAAAGATTGTTATTCTGATTCTTCAGAATTGATCACTTGTTATCTGTCACAGCTTAAATCTTGTTTTTGTGCTCTCTGTGTATTCTATTGTATATTCTATCTAACTGAAGATAAAAAGGAAGATCTGATTCTCTAAAAAAAAATTCTTGTCAAAGATAGCCGTTGGCAGTCATAAATGTCTTCCATAAAAAGTCTTGTCTTCTAGAGGAAGGTCCAATAAAACATTCCCTGAATAATTCCTTGAAACTTGCTTCAGAATAAAGACAAACAGCTGGCAGATCTCCTTGACATAAATGCTGAGAGAATTCAAAAACATTCCAAAGACTGGCAGCATTTGAATCCTTAGAATCGTTGATCTCTCAGAAAGATCGTCGATCTGAGCTCTACGAACGTCGAACTGAGCTCAGAGATGGAAACAGATCAAACAGACAGAAAACGTCGAACTGAGCTCGAAGATCGTCGAACCGAGCTCAGCGACTTGAAGAATAGCTGAAGAGTGATCGTCGACCTGAGCTCGAAGAACGTCGACCGGAGTTCGACGATTTATCGAAGTTGAGCTCAGAGAGCGTCGAACCGAGTTCAACGTTTCGTCGACCGGAGCTCGACGAAAATTGCCTTAGACTTGGCTCTATATCCTTGATCTTGGAATGGTCCTGGGGGCAGCTTCAAACCTAAGTTCTAAGCCCTAGACTCATTCTAATGTTGACCTTTACAACTATACAACTAGGTCAACCTGGTTTCCTAAGACAAACATAGTGATCCTTACCCAAATTAGTAATAGGGTGTTCCAACACATGGCTTCAACATCGGCACGCAGGCCGGCCATACATGAACATAGTCTAATTATCTCCTTTGCTTTTGGTCCTTCAAAGGGTCAGCTACTTTAACAGCATATATGTAACATCCCATTTTTCAATTAGACCCCCCCTTAGGAGTGACTTGAACATTCCTAGGTCATACCAAGTCCTAGGTTGAACCTAGGAGGTCAAGTGACCCAACTAGTTAGTTGAGACTCACTTGGGCTGCAAATAGTAAAATCTTAAAACCCTGATTTTGGTGGCCTAGTGGGTTCAATCTGACTCCAAGGCATTCCTAGACCTAATATGAGATCAATGGGTCGCCAAGGACCCATTGGGTGCAAACCTAATGGCTAAGTTGACCCAAGTCAACTTAAGCCCTAGTTAGGCCAAAGTAACCCTGCCCTGGATCAACTCACCCTCTTTATCCCAAGTCTACCCTACCTAACCATACCTAGGCCTTAGGGGAGGTCAATGGGTCCCTAGGGGTCTATTGATGTTGACTCGGAAGGTCAAATTGACCAAGTCAACCCTAAACCCAAATCAAGTCAAACCTAGCTCAATTGGGTTAACTCAAGCTCAAGCCGCCTCATGTAGACTCATAGGGTTTTATTAGGAGTTATTATGGCTGCCTATAGCCTAAACCCTAGGCTAGTCAACATGTTGACTAGGAGAGAGAAAGAAGAGAGAAATAGGCTAAATATAGGAGAGAGAAAGTGTGAATTAAGGGTATTTTCATGGTAGAATGGTGAGCCCCCCTCTCATATGGCATTTAAGGTTTTAATATTAATTTTATGGGCTGCCTTTAGGCTTCTAGGGGAAGAAAATTCATGAGGATGACTAGGAGAGAGAAAAAAATGAGTATTTGGTTATATAGAGGAGAGAGAAAAGGTGGTGGAGAGGTGAAGAGGTGTTTTGAAGAGGGAGGAGGCATGAGTTCGGCCAAAGAGGGGCCAACAGCCACCTAGAGGTTGACACCTCCTCCCCCCACCCTTTTCCCGGCCATCAAGACGTGTTTCCACCCTCTCTCTCCTCTAACCACCCCCCCACATGAAGAGGTGTTTTGCCTCTTGAGGAAAACCGCCCCTCTCTCCCTCTCCTCTTTATATACTCACTTAGGAGAGAGGGGCAACCCATTTTGAAATCAGAGAAGGAGGATAGAAGCCTTGTCAAAACCACCAAGGAGAGAAACGCCGCCACCGCCTCCACCATGTCATCCCGCCGTTCAACTCGCATCCAAGCCCGAAATCAGGTCCTCCCTCACCTTTTCTCTCATGTTTAGATCCTAGGATTGTTTAGGAGTTGAGTTCATGCTCAAACGAACCGGAGCAAAAGCTTAAAATTTCAGAAATTTCCATTTTTTATGGAGTTTTGAAGCTCTCGGGTAGGGCGGCGCCGCCACCTCCGGCCGCCCTAGCCGCCAGCAAGGCTAGCCCCCACCACCGGGAACATGTAGGAGTTGTTTCCCGGTGGTGGCGCCGCCCCTGGTGGCCGGGAAAAGGCCCGTGACATCACCTCCCACGGGTTCTGGTTCAGTCCATTTGGAGAAGACGAAGTACAGCTGCCGTCCGATTGCTTTAAGATTCGTGCAGGATCAAAATAAATACTTATAAACTCATATTTTTCGGATTTTCTGTATTTAATAAAACAGTTTTACTGTAAATTAAATTTAGGCCCCTTATGGACACCTGCTGAAAAAGTCATAACATGAAAGTTGTAGGTATTTTTAATACCTACAATTTGATATGTAGTGGTGAAAAATTGGATGAGGGGACTGCCCTTTAGAGCCTTTTTAGTAAGGGTATGTCCTACAACTAGGGTAGTTTTCTTCTAAAAATTATTTAGGCCCTTTAGAGGCTTGTCCATCAAATTTGATCAACATGAATGTTGTAGGATTTTTAATTATCTACAGTTTGATATGTTATGGAAAATTTTAGGACAAGTATTCTGACCTGTAGGGTCATTTTTCTAGGGTAGGTCCTACAAATAGGGCAAATCTTTGAAAAATTCCCCACACATAATCCTTGGTCCAAATGCTTTGAAATTTGGACAGGAACTCAATATCACATAGACCTAACTCCTGTAAAAATTTTAGACCATTTGGGATAGTGTAACTTAGGGTTCTGCCCTAAACCTAGAAAAGCTAGGGTAATGTAGTTGAAGGGTCAAATGACCTCCAAACCCTCCCAAATTTTGGAGAGGTGTCCCTGGTATAGGTATCTAGGTCTGGTTCAAATTTCAACTCATTTGGTTGAGTTTTGATTAGGAATCCTCTAAACCCTAGTTTTGACCTAGTAAAAGGAAGCTTAGTGAGAAGGTTCCTTGCACTCTGGTATGATCATCTCACCTCAACAGAGGTTGAGATTCTGACCACTGGTTTATTTTGGTCCTAAGATTGTCCTTAGGGAAGATGGGATAATTTAGGGTAAGTTTACCCTAGGTCCTAGGTTAAAACCCTAAAGGTGGGCTTTGGGGGTTTGTGAAGGACATAGGGGCAAATGCCCTTGTATGGCCTTGAGATTTAGTGGAGAGGTTGTTAATGAGTTTGTAACTCTCTGGTTGTAATGTTAGATAATTTTGATGTAGGTAGCTACCTCAAAACTTAAACCCTAGTTTTAGGATAGAAGGGATTTTAGGTCCAAACAGTATCTTAAACTCTTTTAAAAGCCAGAAAATTGGGGTAGTGTATTTCTAGGTTAGTTAGGACCCTTGGATAATTTTTCTAGAATTGTTGGATAGGTATTTCTAGTACCTCATTCATGAATGTGGTTATAGCCCTTTTTGATGTTTTATTTATTAAAGATTTTTAATTCAAATAAGGCCCCCTTGAAACTCTGGAATTAGATGTTGTTGGCCAGTAGGAATGCCCATGAATTTTTAGTTCAATTTTATGTTGATTAAATAGAATAGTTCCTTCACAGGTATTATTAAAGGGCTCTATGTTTCAAAAATATTTTATGGCATAAATAATTTCTGGAAAATTATGAAAGTTGGTAATTAGTGTTTTTAAATCATTATGAATCAGTGGGATTTTTCTCTGGATTTTTGGAGTTATGGATTTAGTACTTGATTCACAAGCATGCTAGATTAGGGTTTTTGGTAAATGATTTATTATAAATTAATTTCCAGCAAGAAAATTATGAAACCTTTATAGTACTGTTTTCATAGTATTTCTAGTACCCTGTAATTAATCTAAACTATTTGGAAGAGTATTTGATGTAGTTTATTCATTAGACATGAAGAAATTGGATTATTGCAAAATTAAGTTTAGGCCCCTTAGACCATAGGGAAAATTGCCAAACCTTGGATATGTTATTTTTAGATACACTAATATTTGTCTTAAATTTATTATGATTTATACATGACTGAAAAGTATGATCCTTGTACAAATTTGGAAGACCTTGAATTTAATAAAAATTAATTAATTATTAGGTTAATTGGAAAAATTTTTATTATCAGAAAAATCGATTCAATAATGTCATGATAGGCCCCCAGAAATTAACTTAGGCCGTATGGAAGAAAACACAAAGGACATCCTATCGTAGACATTACTTAGTTTAAGGTGGTCTGCATTTAGTAATTTTGGGAAATGAGCAACAAGAGAAGGTTTGGGTTAGCATAAGGACAGCTTGTGTTGGTTGGATTTAAAGAAAGAGGATGGATCACCATAGGAGGTTCCAAGTGCGGTGAAGAATGAGTTGATGCGCTCTAGAAAGTGCGCGGATCTGACGAAAGATCGTCATCCCCGTAAGCGTGAAGAGTCAAATTCACCCTAGGTTTAGTTTAATGTAATTTATTAAGGGAAAGGGTAAGGAAAACAACCAATAACAATAAGTGCCTTGCGAAAGGGAACTTTGGGCCGTAATGCCGCCGTCTTGGTTTCTAGTGCCTTTGGAGAGCCCCTCACAGGATATAATCCGGAGGCAGTCCAGGGCTAACGTAAATCTTAAATAAATCAAAAGAGTAATTAGTTGAAATAAGTTTACACTTCACACACTAGTTAGATAGACATTTGGAAAAGGTTAAGTCGTCCCGAGGTGTTCAAAGGGGCGCCATCCCGCGGTGCTCAAAGCGATGAGGTTTGGAATTGAGCCGGACGGTTTAGTCCGGGGAGCTTAGTCTCGGTTTGTGGTTGAGCCGGACGGTTTGGTCCGGGAGCTTTACTCTTGACTTCTTATATTAACTGCTGCATGTGCATAAAAATAGGAAAGATTAAGGTGGTGGGTTCTCGATATCGGGGAGTTCGATTGCACCGACACCGATATCGTTGACTTGGCAAGGTGACTAGCACTTAGCCAAGGTTAAGTCCAGCGGTCCAGTCGGCAAGAGTACGCAGGAGTCCGCTTTGTGCACCAAGCGTGGAGGGCGTACGATAGGTCAGACTAGTGGTGCTTTTACTGGTTTTGAGGTGGGCGAGGCCCAACCCACCGCTTCCGTCTGCCACTACGGGAGTATCCTGGGAGTTATCTCCAGAAATGGGGAACTAAAGGTTTGTGTACACAAAGTTGGGTGTGTGAGTTGCACTGCTTGATCATCATACCCACCATATAGCTGCATGCCATAATCATTCATAACAACCTTGACACCTAAAGTATAAGTGGAATGGGACGCTTATACTTTAGGACTTGCAAAACGACCCATTGGTCTATAAGCTTGTGTGGGCAAGTTTATAAATCAAAGGTTAATTTCAATATATATATATGCTGCTGTTTGATAACCGACACCCCAACGTATAAGTGGTATGGGACACGTTATACGATGGGAGCCTTGCAAAAGATCCCTTGGCTTATGTGTACTCACATAAGTGAAGGTTTAAATTACCTTATTTATTTTCCTTCTTGCTTGACCTATTACAACACTTAAGATTAATTGCTCCCCGAATACACAACTGCAAGTTAGGTCCACCGTCATTTGCTTTTGACTACTCTCCACCTTCATGTCCTTCCCTTTCTTCCTCTCCGCTCGGTGCCTTAGGGCATATGGGAAGGGGTGGGGGATGATAGGGCTTAGTCTTATAGACTAACGGTTTTCGGACCACAACATTTTAGGTGTACCATATGGAAGGGTCACGGGTTTTGCAGTTTCTGACAGAGTTGACCCCGCAACCATGTTACCATTGTCACCAACCGGGACATACACGGGTCAAATGCCCCTTGATGGGTGGGATCACACCAGCTCAGCAGTCAGGAGGCCGAAGACGTAGACGCAGACGTGGATTGCGAGGCGGGGACTGCAGGTCGAAAAGGAGGAAGCACCCAGAGATGCGGCACCAGCAGATTATGGGGTCGGTGGAAATGGACCAGTCAAGATTGGGTGCTCTTGGTTCAGTGACAGTTACAGTGACTCTTAGTTTTAGTTCAGCTTCCGTTGAGTGACCATGTAGTGAGGTGTTGTTGTACCAGGCTTAAGTCCTTTTTCCTTTCAGTACTCTGTTTTTACTTTGATGTTATACTGTGGATGCTCCCCTCGTGGAGTTTTTATTTATATGTGATATTATATTGTGGGCTGCATTTCTCTTTACTGTTCTACTTGCTACTTGATTGTGATCGAAAAGGCCGGCAGAATCGGCGCGTTGTAGTGACTACCTTCCCGGGTGAGAAGGTGTCACCGCAAAGCGGCGGTTCTGGGCATAAGACCCCGGGAATTGGAATCGAAAAAAAGGGGTCTTACAATATGGGCTTCAGCCCGCCTTCCCGCTTGGCTCTCCAGCACCTGCAGAACATAGCCCACCAAGAGGGCAAAACATAGCAACGGTCAGCATTTTTGCTGACCCAATTATAACGAGTCCGCCCCCTTTCTCGGGGCTTCTCTTTCCCATTCCTGCAAGAAATGCATATATATAACAGTGGCATTTATATTGTGCACTTAAGCACAAAAACCATAGACGTAGGCCCACAAGCCACACGTCCCGTGCACTCAGGGCACCTATCTAGTGTATCGGCTTTCCGCATACACTACCGTTAAAAGGTCCAAGACTTAACAATAACCTTTGTCATTCAGAGGTCCTTAACTTGATGATTTGTTCAAAGGTAATTAACTTGACAACATAGTCGTTCAGAGGTCTTTAACTTAACGCATCATTCAGAGGTAATTTAACTTGACGACAAACTGCCCATTCAGAGGTGTTTAACTTAACGACCCTGTCGTTCAGAGGTTTTTCACTTGACGGCATAGCAAATCCACATGGCTTAGTCCATTTCTTGGCGGGCACCCACCAATGCTGGGCTCTCCAAGCTCTCAGCACATAACATAGCAGCCCCATGTCTCCTTGAGACAGGCCCTATTTTCACCACCGCCGACAACATTCACTATCACCAGGTGATATCAACAATCCTTTGATTGTGATTTCTTCATTGCACATTTCCTAGAGCCAAACTCCAGTACTTCCTATTACTCCTACTTCAAAAGCAACCCAAACAAATTCTCAAATGACGCGTTCATCTACATGTATATACACGGAGTCTTCTCTGGCACGCAATTTCAACATCGCCAATCCAGACCAACCTGTCCGGATGAGCTTCACACAGCATGCCTATTCCGTACTCTACTTTTCCGGATCTAATACATGAATATACGGTGATCTCAACGATACAACCGTAGAATTCACCCTTTTTCATCATTTGATGAGGGGATTCATGCAAATGCATAATCGAGGACTTCACTTGTCCGGGAGAAACTCGTTACCCTTGTAGTACGCTTTGGCCCCATGAAACTAGCCGGATGGAAATCACCGTAGCGGCCTTGCCTCCGACGATCCGGTCTCGGCTCGCGATTTGGGGCACCGAAGCTCCACCGGTGGCCGGATTCCTCTTCTTCTTCCTTCCCTTGCTCTTCTCTCTCTTCTTTTTGTAAAGAGAATGATAAGAATAAGATGAGAATTTCTATCTCAATCCTCGGAGTTAAAACAGCAGGAAGGAGCTTGGACCACATGATCCACTTAGAAGGAATTGAACGGCCACGATTTGCTCTAAAAAGCATCTTTCCACGGCTGACACGGCTTGTGACACGCCCGTGTCACAGGCCGTGTCCCTTAAGCGGCAACATAACCGACTCAATCCGGATCAGAACACGGACTAGACACGCCCGTGTCAAGCTCCTGACACGCCCGTGTCAGGCAGTACACGCCCGTGTTCCATGGCGTTGATATAATTGTACAGGAAAAGCGTTGAGTGAGAACACGTAACACACCCGTGTTCTAGTGCGACACGCCCGTGTATATTTTTCTCTCCCTCTCAACTGCTTTAGGCAATTTCATCATGTAAGGAACACGGGTGGTAACACGGCCAGGGACACGGCCATGTCACCTAGGACACGCCTGTGTTGCCTCCGACACGCCCGTGTCACCCGTACTGAAAATAACAAAGGTTCCCAAAACCCTTAGAACGACTTCCAGTACACTATAGATTTTGGGGTGTTACAACCCTCTCCTCCTTACAGAAATTTCGTCCCGAAATTCGATAGCATACAACAACCAATTTGTATAACAATATATATTTCATGTTCTCATTAACATGTTACAGCACTATCACAAAAACAGCTCGGGATATTCTTCACGCATAGTCTGCTCTCGCTCCTATGTTAGTTTCTCACGGTCACAGTTGTCCCACCGGACCTTGACCATCCCAATAGTTTTATTCCTCAACTGTCTGACAGCCTTGTCCTCGATTCGTATAGGCCGAAACTTCGTGGTTAGCCCACTTTCAATCGAAACTTGATCATTTGCAATCATTTGATTTGGCTCTTTCACAGCCTTCCACAGCACTAATATATGAAACATATCGTGTAACCCACTCAACTCTGCCGAGAGATTGAGCCGACAAGCAGCTTCTCCTATTCTTTCAACCACTTCGAACAGACCAAGATACCTCGGACTTAGCTTTTTCAAGCGCCGAATCCTGTACACACCTTTGAAGGGTTTAATTTTTAAGTACATCCAATCGCCCACCGCAAACTCCCTGTTCTGGTGTTTGGCATTGTAATACTTTGCTTGCCTATCTTGGGCTATTAACGGCTTATCACGAATATTGTGGATTAGTGAATTTGCCTCTTCAACTTCATTACGGTTGAACAATCTAGACTCGCCCGTTTCAGCCCAAGCTAATGGAGTACGACACTGTCTGCCATATAAAGCCTCAAAGGGTGCCATTTGTATGCTAGTTTGATAGCTATTATTGTAGGCGAACTCTATCAAATAGAGATGGTCTTCCCACCTCTTTCTGAAATCAAGAGCGCATAGTTGGAGCATGTCTTCCATAGTTCTGTTGGTCCGTTCAGTCTGACCATCCGTTTGCGGACTAAATGCCGTACTAAACTTTAACTTGGTCCCCAACAACTAATGGATTAGCCTCCAATCATTTGATGTAAAACGCCCATCTCGGTCACTCACGATGCTACGGGGCACACCGTGCAATCGTACTATATTCTCAACATATAGCTTTGCAAGTTTCTCTACAGAATCATCTTTCCTATTCGGAATAAAGTGTGATACCTTTGTCAGCTGATCAACTATTACCCAAACGGAATCGTTTCCCTTCTGAGATCTCGGCAACCCATGGACAAAATCCAAGGAAATGTCATCGAACTTCCATTCCGGTATAGGCAAAGACTTCAATAATCCTCCTGGCTTCTGGCACTCGGCCTTCACTAAGGCGCAAGTCTGACATTCCGCCACATAACGTGCAATGTATTTCTTCATGCCCGACCACCAGAATAATTTCTTCATATCCTTGAACATTTTTGTGCTCCCCAGGTGGATTGAGTACTTTGTAAAATGAGCTTCGTACATCAATTCCACCCGTAAAGTACCAACTTCAGGAATGCACAAACGACTGTCTATTCGCAATAGACCGTCGACTAAAGAGAATTGGGAATTTGACCCATCCTTCAGATCTTCCATATAACCTTTCAATCTTTCATCAAGCTCCAAGGCTCGACGAACACTGTCTGCGAGGTCATATTGCACCTCCATCCAGTTTAAACATGCACTCTCGCCCATTTGCTTGTCAACACAAGCTATATCCAATTTCTTCAACTCATGAATCAGACGCTCATCATGCATCTGTAACCATTTTGCTTGTGGTGGAGTCTTGCGACTTAGCGCATCCGCAACAACATTCCCCTTTCCGGGAGTGTGGTGAATTTTGAAGGTGTAGTCCCCAAGGAACTCCATCCACTTCCGTTATCGCATATTTAGATCCTTCTGATCGATAAAGTATTTCAAACTTTGATGGTCTGTAAAGATATCAATCTTCACGCCGTATAAGTAGTGTCGCCACAACTTAAAAGCGAATATCACGACTGATAATTCAAGATCATGAACCGGATAATTCCTCTCATGTACTTTCAGTTGGCGAGAGCCATAGGCAATCACATGCCCAAATTGCAAAAGGACACAGCCTAAGCCGCTCCCCGATGCATCACTATAAATTTCAAAGCTTTCTGTTCCACTTGGAGAACATAACACTAGCATCGTGGTCTGCCGACTTTTCAACTCGTCAAAAGCTTTTTCACACTGCGGCGTCCACAAAAACTTTTGATTCTTCCTTGTCAATGTCGTGAGAGGTAATGCGATTTTCGAAAAGCCCTCTACGAGCGCCTATAGTAGCCGGCAAGTCCTAGAAAACTCCTGACTTCCGCTACTGAAGAAAGAGTAGGCAACTCTCGTATTGCAGCCACATTGCTCGGATCCACTACAATCCCCTCTCCACTAACGACATGACCCAGAAAAGACACTGAAGATAACCAGAACTCGCACTTTAAAAATTTAGCATAAAGGCGATTCCTCCTCAACGTGTGCAAAACCATTCTCAAATGCTTTGCATGTTCTTCCTCGGACTGAGAATATACCAATATGTCGTCGATGAAGACGATCACAAAAAGGTCTAGATATTCTCGAAAAGTCCTATGCATTAGATCCATAAAGACTGATGGCGCATTCATGAGTCCAAAAGGCATCACTGTAAACTCATAATGGCCATAGCGTGTGCCAAACGCAGTCTTGGGGATATCACTCTCCCTAATCTGCAACTGCCAATAACCGGACTTCAAATAAAACTTGGAATAAACAGTTGACCCCACCAACTGATCAAACAGATCATCGATTCGAGGAATAAGATATTTGTTCTTTTCTGTTAATTTGTTCAGCTCACGATAGTCAATGTACAGACGCAAGCTACCATCCTTTTTCTTCACAAAGAGTACCGGTGCACTCCACAGTGACATACTCGGACGTATAAAGCCTTGATCTAGCATCTCTTATAACTGAACCTTCAGTTCTGCTAACTCCTTTGGCGCCACTCGGTATGGTGAGCGGGCCACAGGTTTCGCACCTGGCACCAACTCAATAGAAAAATCGATCTCACGCTGGGGTAGAAGCCCAGGTAGATCCTTAGGAAAGACATCTGTGAACTCCGATACTATAGGAACTTCACCTATACTGGGTTTTGGCTCAACAACCTCCAATAGTGTGAAAAATGTTTCCGCGCCCTTCTGAACTGCCTTGACTACTTAAATGGCTGATATCAAGATCTTGCCCACTCCTCACATACCCGCGAATTTCGTCGCACGTTCAGTATTTTGCCCCAGTATGACTTCCTTAGTATTAAAATCGATGTAAGCACGCTGCTCTGAGAGCCAGTCCATGCCAAAGATAACATCGAACTCTATAGGCGGGAGGACAGACGCTTCTAAACCAAAACTTTGGCTCCCTATCCACACCTCAATGTTACAGGCTCTATCCGCGCGCATCAAGTACCCATTTGGTATCAATACATTCACCCCATCTGTTAGTATAACCGAAGACACTCCAATACGCTTTATGAAGTCCTCAGATAGAAAGGAATGAGATTCTCATGTATCGAACAGTGCTCTCGCCGTACAGTCCCGAATAGTGACGAAGCCTATCATACCCAATTTGTAAACAAGCAACATACAAAGTATCAAGTATGGAAAACAGTAGAACTGAATCTTAACTCATACATGTAACCGCATCGCTTTGTTTGATGGCCTCCTATAGGCCAAGATTATAGACTTGGGGTTGCGCATGAGATGTAGAGAATCCGATCACTGCCTTTCCCTTCTCAGCATAAGTAGCACCCATCTTCTTGTCTGCCTTAGAGGTCCACTCGAACAATAACGGGCCAAATGACCCACCTTACCACAGGTAAAATATGTGCGAGCGTCTCTCCCAGTAGTTGCTCCCGTAGTATAGGTATAAGCCGGAGCAGAAGTTTTCGACTTCCTGTTCCACTTCTTATATCCAGGCTTTGAAGAGCTCGGTGTCTTGAACTCTGGCTTCTTTACTGCCAACTCACCTTTACGTTGTACGCGTTTTATATCCAACTCCAAAGAGCGGGCCGAATTGACCAGGGTAAGGAATCCCTGCGTCAACGGTCCTGACAACAGCAATCGCAATTCATCTCTCAGCCCTTTATGGAACTGAGTTGTCTTCCGCTCCTCATCAACAAGTGTTAAGCCGACATAGCGGCCCAACCACATAAACTCATGTAAATAGTCATCCACCGACTGTTTACCCTGAGTTAACCTCTGAAATTGCCTCTCCATTATTATCCTCAACGAAGATGGAATATACCGAGCTAAGAAACACCTTGAGAACTCTTCCATCGAGATCTAAAACAAGGGCTAACCGGCAAACTGGTACAACTCCACTTCTTGCCACCAAAGCCTCGCCTCACCTTCCAGCAAGAAGGTAGTTATGGTGCTCCTTTGCCACATCACTGTCGCCGTTGCCACCATAATTTGATTAACTCTTGTGAGCCAATCTTCAGCTTGAGTCAGGGTTCCCAAACCCGAGAATACTGGCGGATGGAAACACATAACATGTTTTAATTTTCCTTCCGTCTCCCGCCCTGCGGTTACTGGCTCAACGGTCATTTGCCTCACCGCAACATGCTCCTGTCCACCAACTGGTCCTTGTCTCACAGCAGGATTGGGCAGTTTCCCCTGACCCCCTTGTTGATTAAGGATCACGGCGACGGCTTCCGCAATCAAACGAATCTCTTCTGCTGAAGGAAGAGGTGTTTGCACCTCATTTGGTGCATTGCTCTCCGCAGAGCGTTGGGGTTCCTAACGCCCCGCACCATTTCTAGTCGCCTACAATCGTGAAACACGCAATTTAGCAACTAAAACTATTGCCCAAAGCAATCAAAGGAACATACAAGTTCCACAAACATGTGTAAATACATTCCTAAGTGGACATTCATGGGTTCAAACTAGACATAACAGTAGCGCACAAACACGTGCTCACCACCCCTTAAAAAAATTCGACCGCGAATTCCCAAAAGGAAGACCGTGAATGGAATCTGATACTAATTTTATAACGCCCACATCCGTCGTATAGCATATGACAGAAGGTCCGGCCGGGGCTCGACGTCATATACTACAAACAGGCAAGGAGGTTACTTGTTGAATTCCAAATCTATGTTCAAATAGGAAACACATCCTAACTCAGAGCATTCTAGCGGAAGAGTACTAGCTTATGAACCCATATACAACATGATTGTCCACTTCTACATAGGAATGTTAACTTTATTAATAAAACACATGTTTGGCCGAAACCTTATTACAACTATTTCATAAACTAAACATGGCTTCATACATCGGCACGCAGGCCGGCCATACATGAACACAGTCTAATTATTTCCTTTGCTTTTGGGCCTTCAAAGGGCTAGCTACTTTAGCAGCATATGGGCTTCAGCCCGCCTTTCCCCTTGGCTCTCCAGCACCTGCAAAAAATAGCCCACCAAGAGGGCAAAACATAACAACGGTCAGCATTTTTGCTGACCCAATTATAACGAGTCCGCCCCCTTTCTCGGGGCATCTCTTTCCCATTCCTGCAAGCAATGCATATATATATATATAACAATGGCATTTATATTTTGCACTTAAGCACCAAAACCACAGTCGTAGGCCCACCAGCCACACGTCCCGTGCACTCAGGGCACCTTTCTAGTGTATCGACTTCCCACATACACCACCGTTCAGAGGTCGAAGACTTAATGACAACCTTTGTCATTCAGAGGTCCTTAACTTGATGATTTATTCAGAGGTAATTAACTTGACGACATAGTCGTTCAGAGGTCTTTAAGTTAACGCATCATTCAGAGGTAATTTAACTTGACGACGAACTGCCCATCCATAGGTGTTTAACTTAACGACCCTATCGTTCAGAGGTTTTTCACTTGAAGGCACAGCAAAGCCACACGGCTTAGTCCATTTCTTGGCTGGCACCCACCAATACTGGGCTCTCCAAGCTCTCAGCACATCACATAGCAGCCCCATGTCTCCTTGAGACAGGCCCCATTTTCACCACCGCCGGCGACATTCACTATCACCCGGTGATATCAACAATCCTCTGATTGTGATTTCTTCATGACATATTTCCTAGAGCCAAACTCCAATACTTCCTGTTACTCCCACTTCACAGGCAACCCAAATAAATTATCAAACTACGCGTTCATCTACACGTATATACACGGAGTCTTCTTCGGCACGCAATATCAAAATCGATAATCCAGACCAACCTGTCCGGATGGGCTTCACACAGCATGTCTATTCCGTACTCTACTTTTCTGGATCTAATGCAGGAATATACGGTGATCTCAACGATACAACCGTGGAATCCACCCTTTTTCATCTTTTGATGAGAGGATTCATGCAAATGCATAATCGAGGACTTCACTTGTCCGGGAGAAACTCGTTACCCTTGTAGTACGCTTTGGCCCCATGAAACTAGCCGGATGGAAATCACCGCAGCGTCTTTGCCTCCGCAGATCCGGTCTCGGCTCGCGATTTGGGGCACCGAAGCTCCACCGGTGGCCAGATTCCTCTTCTTCTTCCTTCCCTTGCTGTCCTCTCTCTCTTCTTTTTAGAAAGAGAATGATAAGAATAAGATGAGAATTTCTATCTCAATCCTCGGAGTTAAAACAACAGGAAGGAGCTTAGACCACAGGATCCACTTAGAAGGAATTGAACGACCACGATTTGCTCTGAAAAGCATCTTTCCAGGGCTGACATGGCCTGTGACACGCCCGTGTCACTGGTCGTGTCCCTTAAGCGGCAACATAACCGGCTCAATCCGGGCCAAAACACGGGCTAGACATGCCCGTGTAGAGCTCCTAACACGCCCTGGTCAAGCAGTACACGCCCGTGTTCCATGATGTTGACACAATTGTACAGGAAAAGCGTTGAGTGAGGACACGAAACACGCCTGTGTTCTAGTGCGACACGCCCGTGTCTATTTTTCTCTCCCTCTCAACTGCTTTAGGCAATTTCATCCCGCAAGGAACACAGGTGGTAACACGGCCGTGTCACCTCCGACACGCCTGTGTTGCCTCCGACACGCCTGTGTCACCTGTACTGAAAATAACAAAGGTTCCTAAAACCCTTAGAACGACTTCCATTACACTATAGATTTTGGGGTGTTACACCGGGGGGGAGGCGGGGTTATAAAATAAAAAATAAAAAATAAATTAATTTTTTCTAAAAATAATGAGCCTAGGGCCTAGGCTGGCCAGCCTAGGCCCTAGGCTCTGTACGACAGTTGCTGTACTGCTGTACAGCAGCGGCCAGCGGTGCAACTAGCCGCTGCTAACGGCTCTTATTAGACCCGCTAGCAGCTAACAACTCTAGTAAGAGCCGTTAGCAACGACTCTTATTAGAGCTGTTAATTAAACGACTCTAATAAGAGTCGTTAACTGCTCTTATTTTCGCCCGGGCTTTGTCCGGCCTGGCCCGGCCTGGACCGGGTATCGGGCCGGGCAGGGGCTCTAAACCTGAGCCTTGTATGGGCCCGGGCCGGACTTTTGTCGGGCCGGGCCTAGCCGGGCAAGGCTCGGTCCGGTCCACTGGGCCCGATCCTTTTGTACACGACTAGAGTAGAATAGTAGATGGAGAGAAACGTGAACTTAATTTAGCTAAATAAAATAGGGCGTTTATATTGGCAGCCCGTATATCGATATTGACAACCCAGAAAAATAATGAAAACACACGTAATATGACCGCTAATAGCAATCCAAAATGCGGGTTCCGCGCCTTTTGAAAATATGCCTACTATATGACTTTTTTTTAGAAAAAGTGTTCAACAAGTGTTGAACACTTTTTCTAAGAATGTCATATAGTAGACCTATTTTCAAAAGGCGCGGAACCCATAGTTCTGCCCGGGTTCCGCGCCTTTTGAAAATAGACCTACTATATGATATTTTTAGAAAAAATGTTCAACATAAAAGTTGTAGATCTCGTCGAGATGTACAACTTTTATGTTGGACACTTTTCCTAAAAATGACTTTTAAAAATCTAATTTTTGGGCTGCCATTAGTCATTGGGCTGCCAATAGTTATTGGACTGCCAATATCGATTTACTTGACTGACATTATAATTGAACTGACTGTCATTATAATTGAGCGGGCGTGCGGCCCTCGTTGTTCCAAGCGATTCCCTCGCTTTAATTAATAAATTTAATAATAATACCGAACTGGTCCTATTCCCACCTACCACTCACCGGTACAGTACACCCAACCTCTTTATTAATCCTTTAACTTAGCTCTCGATCGCGCGCACACGCACACTCTCAGAGCAAGCACATTCAGAGCAAGCACATTCATTCAGAGCAAGCAACCATGGCGATGGAATTGAGTGGCATAATGAGTTGGAGCAGGCTGCTTGGGGGGATGAAGTACTACCACTACTGTATGAGTCTGATGATGATGATCTTTTATTGTACTTACATTTCTTCAGCGGCAAAAGTAACTCATCTTCCAGCTTTTGATGGCCCTCTTCCCTTTCATCTGGAAACCGGGTCAGACTCCATTCACTTTTTAAGATGCATTGTTCATTAATAGACTACAAGACTAGCACTTAATTATATATCAGAAATAATAGACTCGAGATAAAGAATGTGGTGCTAGGTGTTGGCTGGCTCTGTTAATTGAGCTGACCCGGCAAGGCCTCCGCGGCCGGGAAACGGGCTGATCGAGCAGATGGAGTGGCCTTGAGTGCACCCGTGGAGCTATATAGTTTCTTTACTGGAGAGATGGCCTGCCGGATGATGCTCCATCGGTGGAGCCGAGAGAGGGAGAAAGAGGGGGGCGCGCGGGAGGAGACAGAGAGGTAGCGGACTTAATCCCGAAGCCGCCTACCTACAAGCTAGGTGGCCGGCCGGCGACGCCAACGGTATTTGACTAATGTAGAGAGGAGAGAAGCATGGAGGTATAGATGGATGGTGCGTGTGAGCTCGGTAGACCAGAGAAAGGGAGGGAGAGAAAGCGAGAGAGATCTAGAAAGATCTATAGAGAGAGAGAGAGAGAGAGGGGGAGAGAGAGAGAGATATTTTATCTGCAACATTATCCGCAATTTTGTTGTTTTTTATTTTTTTTATGCATATATGGATAATATTATATTCATCAAAAATAAATAAAAAAAATATAAAAAATGAATGTTTTTGTGTTGAGTGAAGTTCACTTTTTGTGATTTTTTGATATGTTTTAAGTGAGTATAGTATTATCTGTTAGATATTTTTATTGTGTAATCCATGTCTTATTGACCGTAACTATTTCGACTGTGTGGGCCCCTTATCTTCCGGGTTGTTGTTTATGTGCTTTAAATATCATCGCTTTTTATTGCGTTCAACCCTAGAAAAAGAGGGATGATTCAAGCCGCCATCTCACTGCTTCTTCTTACATTGTTTGTTGTTGCTCCTGCTAACATCTTGCAGGTACCTGTAGAAAGAAGTTAGAAGAAGAATCTCCTTTCAACATTTGGTATCAAAGCCGACGGCTCAGGCCTTCAGAAGATCACGTGTAGAGTATTCATTTTTTTTAATCTACTGTTCGATTCTTTCTTTCGATCCTCATCATATGGCCGCTTCATCTACCAGTCAAGATTTTATGTACACACAAACCGGCATACCCATATTTGAAGGAGAATCATACGACTATTGGAGTAAACAGATGAAGGTGTATTTCATCTCTCAGGGACTGTGGGAGTTTGTTCAAGCCGGTGTCCCACCTGTCTCAGACGATTCTTCCACCAGAAAAAGAAAAGAAAAACAGTCTGAAGAAGTCAAAACATCTACTGACAAAGAAGAAAAATTGTATGTTCAACTTTAGTTGGAAAACCAGAGAAAGGGTGTCAAAGCTATCCTCTGCATCCAACAAGGAGTCGGCAGAGCTATTCTTCCTTTGATTATTGATGCAGGGCCGTATGCTCGCTAGCTGACAGGGCCGTATGCTCGCTTGGGGGGAAAGGAAAAGAGGTTGGTAGTTCGTAAGACCCCGAGAGGATCCCGCTGCGCAGGCTCCCATCAAGCTGGCATGGCTGGAAGGCGCACTTGGCCCCGGGTAGACCCGCTGTCCAGGCTCCCACTAGCTGGCAGGTCCGTAGGCTCACCTGGAGGGGGTAAGGGAATACCCCGAGAGGATCCCGCTGCTCAGGATCCCATTAGCTGGCAGGGCTGGAAGGCACACTCGGCCCCGAGTAGATCCGCTTCCATGCTCTCACTAGCTCGCAAGGTCGTAGGCTTGCTTGAAGGGAAAGGAAAAGCATTGGTAGTTTACAAGACCCCGAGAGGATCCAACTACGCAGGCTGCCATCAAGCTGTCAGGGTTGGAAGGCGCACTCGTCCCCGGGTAGACCCGCTGTCCAGGCTCTCACTAGATGGCAGGATCGTAGGCTCGCCTGGGGGTAAGGGAATACCCCGAGAGGATCCCGCAGCTTAGGCTCCTATTAGCTGGCAAAGATGGAAGGCGCACTCGGCCCCGAGTAGACCTGCTGCAAGGCTCTCACTAACTGGCAGGGTCGTAAGCTCGCTTGGGGGGGAAAGGAAAAAGGGCTTGCAGGATCAAAGGCTCGCTCGGTGGCGCGACGCAGAATATTTGGAATAATCAGATCTGGAGCCGCTCCCGAGGTCAGGCTCCCATTTAGCTAACAGGGGAGTCAATTCCATGACGAGCATTACGAAGTACCTTATCAACAAGTTCTCAAATAGTTGGCACCAATCCTGAGTAGGGATTCGATAATCATACCCCTCTCGACAGGGCTCCCGACAAGTCCCTTTCGATAGGGCTCCCGGCAAGTCCCTCTCAGTAGGGCTCCCGGCATGTCCCTTTCAGTAGGGCTCCCAACATGTCCCTTTTGACAGGGCTCCCGACAAGTCCCATTCGGTAAGCCTCTCGACAAGTCTCTCTCTCGGCAGAATTTACTTAGTCAATTTTTCAAACGGGCGGTGGTCATCACCTAAGAGCCTAGGGCTTGCGCAAAGGCAGGGACTCATGCACAGATAATAAAACGCGAGATGCAAAGAAAAGTATGAAAAACAATAACCATTTCGGCAAAAGACAGGTCTTTTCATAAAATATAAGAGTTGTTGCATTGGGCTGGTGGATCTCGTCCCTTGTAGAAGTTTACAAAAGAAAGAAAAATTACAGGGTAAAAACAAAATTGCGGAAGACCTCAGGCAGAGCCGCCAGAGGTCTCGCCAGAAGTCTCGCTGGAGGTTCCGCTGGAAGATCTGCCGCCGGATCCATCCCTCTGGCTGAGTTCAGGTACGTCTTCGCCCGGAGAGTCTCCCTCTCCTACGGGCTTGGGAATGGGGTCAAATAGCCTGGGCAGGATACCGCGGGCGGTAAAGGTCTCGCCACCTACGTTCAGAAGGCCGGACTCGCGCATCACCCTGATCGCCATCCTTGCTAAGCTTGCGCGTTCTCTTGAATCATCACATCTATCTCATACGTCGAGTGGTGACGGCGCTTGAGCCTCTCGTCCAGCGATTGCTGGTCTAGGGCCAGGTCCTCCTACAGGCGCTTTACCTCAGCCTTCAATAGCAAGTTCTCGCATTGTAGGTCGGCCTCCCTTGCGCGAGACAACTGGACTTGGGCGGAATCCTGCGGAAAAATCTTTTAAGAAGGAAAAAAACAACAAAAAGGTGGGAAGCATAGAAAGCCCTGCTTACCTCAGTCGCCGAGCGAAGGGAGAGGAGCTACTGGGAGGCCGCCAGATCAGCCTTTAGGGTGGCCACTTTGGCGGCAGAAGCATCCCTTGATTTGTACACATCGACGAGGTTGCGCTCGAGGGAAATGCTGCGGCGCGCAGACATGTGCGCGAGCTCTAGCGAGTACATCTGGGCTAGAGCGGAGTTGTAGGCAAGATAACGGGTATTTAGCCGGTCAAATGTACTGGCTTCCGCCCGGTCGTAAAGCCCGTAGCCCAGCGCGAAGGCTTCACCAGTGATCGTGTCTCGTTCCGACCCGGAGGGGAGGAGTGATAAGATCGTGACCTGATTGGCTTTGGGGTCCCACCGAAGCAGGGGCCGACCCTCTTCATTTACGAGCTTCTCTCTGAAGCCAAAGTTCCAATGTTATTTCGGCATCGGCTTGGAGGGGATCTCGGCGGGGGTCTCGGCGACCAACCCATCGACACCCATTGCGCCCACGACAGATGGGGTCTCGTCAAGGGTCTCGGTAGGCGTCTCGACAATAGTCTCCCCCTTATCTGTCTGGGATGGCTTGGATTTTTTGGAAGGGGCCGAGGGAGCGTCGGGCTTCCGCTTATTGGCACTTGGCTTGGAAGAAGAACCGGGCTCCTTCTGGCAGGCAGAGGCGACGGACTTGGCAAAAGCTAGGGTGTTGGCGAAACCCCTAGTCTCATCGAATGGCTGGTGGAGGGGAATTTCTCGCTCACCTGCGATAGCCTTCACAGTTATGTTTTTGCTCCAAAACAAAGGGTTACAAAAATAGGTTAAAACAGTACCTTCACCGGGAGGAACTGACTGGAGAGTGTTTAGGTTCCATCGGAGGAACTGGACGTCGAAGAACTTCGTCCCAAAGAAATCAAGAAGGGCGCTCTCGCGCCCCCAAGGGCGGGAGGCTTATAGGTCGCATCGTCATATTGGACCGGCGCGAGGGGAACGTTGTCGAAGTTCCCAGATACAAAAACAAATTTCTGGGCCCAGTGGTGGTTCTTGTTGGCGAGACCACTGGTCTTCACCAATTGCCCAGTGAAGAAGACCGAGCCACCCTTGGAACGGAAGTTGAACAGCTTCTGGAAGATCGATAGGTTGAACTCGATCCTTTCCTCCTGCATGTAGCAGACGAACGCCATCAGGATCGCGACTGAGTTTGGGTTGAGCTAGGTCAGTACCACCCCGTAGTACGGGAGGGCCTGACGCACTTCCGGCCAGAAGGGGAGGCGGAAGCCCACCTCGAAATGCTCCAGAGGGATGAAGAGCTCCCCGGCCGGCGTGAAGTTGACCCTGTCTTCATTCCTAGGGTTCAGCGCAACGAAATCTGGCGGGATGAAGTCCGCGATTGACGAGAGGTACTCCTCCTGGGTGAGTCAGAAGGGCAGGAGGTTATGGTCCAGGAAATTTTGTGCACACTTGGTGCATCCTTCGGTCTCTCCAGGCATCTCGTAAAGTGGTCGGAAAGGGGAGAGAAGGCAGTTGGCGAGAGGATAGAATTTGTAGAGAGCAGCGAGAGCAAGGGAAGAGAAAATCGAAGGTTTGGAATTGGAGTGTAGTAAATGCGGTTGGTGGGTTGGCATATATATAGAAGAATTCAGTAATTATGAGATTTTTCCCCTAAGGCGGCGAAAGTGCGGTTAACAAATCTCGGTGTTTCAGCTCTTCATTTTCCGCCCCGCCTCGCTTACGCTTCCCGTACCTGTAGAGGACGAGAGCCTCCGGGAGGGATCCCGGGTAAGATCAAAAGTAGCAACAGGTGTAAAAATGATAATAAATAGGGCACACGAGCTAAAACATTCCGCAGGGCTATCACAAGAGCGTAAAAAAATAAAAAAGAAGTGCATGGTCAAATGTAGAGGTACTCTCGTCGGGCGAGAGCCATGTAATAATAATTAATGTTTAATCAATCCACAGGTGCGAGAAGTGCAAGGGTACATCACGAGAAGGGTAGGCTGGGGGGAAGGAGGGCTTGTTATCAACAAGATCCATGGAGCTCAGTATTTCTCCCACCACCAGCGACCCCGACCTCGCCTCCCTATCCTCGGAGGCACTCGCGGGTTGAAATAGTCCGTCAGGGCGGTGAGTCCCAGGTTGGCCAGGCGTAACTGATCCCGGATCCGCGCAATGTATCTTCCAGGGGAGGTCTCGGTAGTAAGCGTGTCTTAGCGCTCTGTCTCGCCGGTGAGGTGGGTGTAGTCCCGCTCGACCACGGCTAGCCTCCGCTCCACTTCCCCCTTCAGTTTGTTCACCGTCGTAGAATCGGCTCACCGCATCCTGGCTAGTTTCGACAGGATCTTCGCCACTCTCTTCCTCCACATCTTGCCGTCCCCAGCAGCATCACGGAAGTCTTCCATCTCGCCGGAAGAAAGTAGAGGAGAGATCGGCTCCTCTTCATCACCTTCCGCGTCCTCGGACTCCGGCCCTGGCAGGAAATGTTCAGTCGGATCAGGGTATAAAGGTGCAAGGACAAGATAAGTTCTCACATACCGAAAGTATGGTGGGGGATGTCAGTCGAGGGTTGGAGAGAGGGGTCGGGCTGTCCCTCAGGGTTTTTTCCAAAGAGCAGGTGGAACGGTTGGCCCTGCCCCTGAGGGTATGGCTTGCGCGCGAAGGTGTCAGTCCCGGCCAATGGAGGGATGGAGGCACCTACTCTCGCCAGAGGCCGAGTCCCAAGCGCAGGTGCAGATGGTTCAAAGACAACCTCCTGGGATGAGAGGGGTGGATCGACTATTGTGTTGATGGGATCTTCGCGCACGAGAGTTTGGAGCCTCTGGTCGGCAGGGCTCGGGTTTCCAATGGCGAGAGCTGCATGAAAACAGGTTAGCGAAAAACAGTTGGGCTGGTTAAAACGAGAGCTGGGCAAGAAAGATACCGGGGTACTCGCGGGGGGTTCAGCCTCCAGATCAAGCGTTACAAGCACCCTGAGAAGCTGGGTGACATCGGTATTTGCCAGTGTTGGGTTAGAGGAATGTCCCGGAACCACTTTCTGTGGAAAAGGTTGTGCGTTAACATGGTGAGCCTACTTTAGAGGTTCGCGCAAAAGTACCAAGCAAGAAAAATACCTCCGGCAGGAGAGAAGAATTCTCGACACAGTTGGGGGTCGGAGTGCCCGAGGATAGGTCCTCCTTTGAGCGGTCCCGCCTAACCGTCCTGGCCTTCTTCTTTATCGGTCGGGGGGGGGGGGTCGCTGGCCGGCCTTTTACCCATTAACCAGGGTGCAACCCCAGTGCAGTTAGCGCGAGCTCGCGCCTGTGCCGCGGCGAGACGATCCTGAAGCCCCTGCGAGAGCGGCTTCTCGACATGTTTGACACGCATCTTCGAAGCTTTGTGGTAGCTCAAGCGAAAAACAACAGCGAAAGTGATGACCTAAGGATAGGCCCGACGGCATATATATATAGGGCTGGGGTAGGTCCCACAAAAGATTCTTTTCCAGGTCAACAAACGCTCAGCGAATATCGGGGGTTGGACGTGTCTTTCCGAGCGCAAGGCTTGCTCGCAAAGAGCGGGGATTGTGTACAACCCCATATTCGTTGGGTGGGACCTAGATGCCCCAAGGGTCGGGATTGGGATAGCCTTGGGTCGAAACCAGATCAGATAGGAAGGAAGGAGGGAAGGTTCCTGCCCAGGGCATGCGAAAGGGCTTGCGCCTCGGGTTGGCGGGAGCCCCTTCGGCTCTTGGCGTTGAGTGATGCTTTTCCGCTCAATGCCCCCTTAGCCTTTTTGGCTCCCGCCCAGGGTAGGCGGGAAGGCTTGTAACAACCCCCCTATTATTAATCATAATAATATATAAAGAGAGAGAAATCTATAAACAAAGACCAAAGAGCCCGGTCTAAACCTACCACCCCCCTTTTTCTCTCATAAGAACCGAGCCCTTCCCGGTTCTAAAACCCGCAAGAAACCCGCAGCCATATTCCGCGTCCCGCAGAAACCCTGACTCCGCCTCCTGCGCCCCCGACGGCCCCGATTCCGTCCTGCGCGTCCCCCGACAGCCCCGATCCTGGCCTCCGACGCCTCCTCCTCCTCCGGTAGGCCTCCGGCGCCCCTCCTCTGGCTTCCCCGTCGCCTCCTGCTCCTTCCCCGTGGCCGACGGTTCCTGCAAGCCACCTCCCTTGGCCGACTACACCCTAGGCTCCGTCGCCAGCCAGTAAGGGAAGCAGCCGGCTACTTCTTCTCCTCCTCCGGCCAGTGAAGGCAAAGACAACATTCTTCTCCGGCGACTCTAGCTCCTCCTCGTTCCGGCCGGTAGAATTCGTGAGGGACTCCTAGGGTTTCGCTCGAAACCCCTCCTCGTGGATTTCTGAGCCCAGATCGGGTCTCCTTGGGTAAGAAATTTCATCAATCCCTCATATTCTATTTGCCCTAATTTTTTTAGGAGGATTTCCGCCCTCCGATTGACGAAATTTCGTCGGTCTCCCTTAGGTTTGTCGTGAATTCGACTAATTTCATTTATGTTTATGTTTCCGGTACCGCTCGTCCAATCTAGGTGGTGGGATCACTCCAATCTTGAGAATTTCGCCTCCAAATCGCCGCAAAAATTCCCGATCTCTCGCGGTAGCCACTTCTCCCCTCACTCTCGAGGGAGGTAAATTTCTACAACCCCCCCCCCCCCCCCCCGTGGTGTAATGCCAATATCCAACGCATGTGCAAGTATAAAACTCTTGTTGATTCAATTTAAAATGCGTTTGTGGATCCTGAACAGGTTTAGCTCAAGCTCCCAACCTTGCTCGCGCCACTTAGCTGTCGCTACTTTTTCGACGTGACCTTGAGGCAAGTAGAGAAATCTCTCTCGCTTGCAAACATGAAATTTATATTACTTGACGTGTTGCAATAAAATAGTCCCTTACAAACTGGAATCGTCAAAATAATAATTCGTCATTATTAAATCTTGAATCCCTGAAATTACATACTACCATATGCAAATATTGAGGTAAAAGTGTTGTTTTGGTGTGACGCCTTGAATCGAGCTCCCGACTAACTGGTAACAAAAACCATTAGTCGATCATTGCAAGCACCGTCGTTGATAAGCCTTGCATCACTTTATACACTGGAATCATGTGCACCAAACGACAACATCTTAACCCTTCAATATAGATCGCTTATGGTATTGCAGCTAGGCTAAACTCCGGAGTAGGCTATTAACGTAAAAGAATCTTGTTAGACATGGTTACCTGTCTGGTTGCTACATGTAAGACTAGCTCACTGAGCTCTAGTTTTCTTTACTTACTTTTTTTGCATATGTTATTAGCTTGAATCATTATGTAACTTCATGTTCTGAGGTATTTTTCCTTCTGTTTGGATTTTTACCTTAGGATTCGTGACTGCGCCGTCCAGTTCCTGAGTTTCCTCCACCCAGCTTCAGCTTTTGTTTGGAGGTTTCATTTTGCTTGATGTACCGGCAGGGTTCTATGTTTTTGCTTCAGTTGCTATTGGATTGTATTATTCGTGTATTTGTTATCATCAGACATTTTCTCTCGTGTTGTGGACATCTTTTAGGGTAAAGCTTTGTATTAGAACATTTTTACTTATGAAATTCTGGTAACTATATGCATTCGTAAATTTCAGTACACTCCTGCAGTTTTTTTTAAAAAGAAAGTGCATGCATAAAAAAATGTTTTATTCACCAATTTGCGGCATCCGCATTATTTTAAAAATCTAGTAAACCATTGTTTTAAAAACATGAAATTTTAAAGTAGTTTGTAGGATTTTCAGTTTCGCCTTAGCAGACATGGTTCTTCTCTACATGTCTGTGGCATCACGACCCACCCGAAGTGCGCTCTGATCTTGTCGAGACGGGTCGTGATAAGGCTCGCGCTCGTGATCAGCGGTGGCCCGCAGGGATTAGCGAAAATGCTTCCGCTAGGCAGGGTCCCGAGGTAAAATTACCCGGATGCCCTCAGGTATGCATTTAGCTCCTCAAAACAGCGAAGTTTTGCAGTCGACAGACCATCCCAGGGTATTTTAGTAATTTTAGAACAACGGATTTACGCTTTTTGCAGACCAGATACTAAAAAACTATAAATGTACCCACAGGGTATCTCAGAAGACAAGCTTTCATAATTTCTCTAATCTTCTAGTGCATTCTGAGGTACTCCTAGCCCAGTAATTGGCTTTGGAGGGGAAGCACTCAGAGCACTTCTGGGTTAGTGGAGGGACCTCCCCGTTGAGGCTTTGGGTCAGTTCTAGGTTTTTTGTTACTAGTCAAGAGTCCGGATTTGGGAGAAGTAGGTGTTAGCTACACCCCAAGGTCCGAACTCTAGTTGAGGCTAGCTTTTGGCTTCAACAATATGCTCTGCAAAAATTTTTCATGACAATTATTATTCTTGTATTGGGTAGGTCTATATTCATGGTGTTCTGCTCATATTTTTTCCCCTAGTGCTAATGTTTTTCTTTATGCAAGTGTGCATGCTTTTTCATCTCTTTGTTCTCACAAGACATGGTCGTTAATCCCTGGCCCTTTCAATAATATCAAAAGTCGAAGCTCAGATTGGGGCCGAAGAAGAGATCGAGGCCCATCAAAGACAGTTTGAAGGAGTTAAGAGGAAGAGAGAAGAACCACCACCAAGACGTCAAGATGAGCACAAGGACAACCCCCGACAGCAGGATCATCGTGAGGACCGGCCCCGGACGATACCAGGAGCACACACCGCTTAACACCACCCGTGCTAATGTACTTTACGCGATTCGCAACGACCCAATACTATAGATGCCCCGAGAAGTCACTATAGGAAAAGGAGATCGAACAAAATACTGTGAATTTCACAAGGGGACAGGGTACTCAACGGAAGAATGTGTTAGGTTAAAGGATGAGATTAAACGACTCATCCGAGTGGGGGTCCTCGGGAGGTTTTTTTAGGACCAAGCAAGAGGCCAGCCTACCCAACAGAGGAGAGATCAGCCATTTGCACATCAAGAAACGTAGGGGGGGCAGATAAGTCGTGGAGATAGTGGATACCATAGCCAGGTCTCCGTTTGCAACGGTAAATTCAATCGCTCATAATATGCCCAGTCTAAGCGCATAAGCGAAGAAAAAGATAAACTTCAGAGATGAGTACCTCGAGGGACTGCTGACACCACACTAGGACCCGCTCGTCATAACGGCTGATATCGAAGACCCACGCTTCCGCATCAAGCGAATACTAGTGGATAACATAAGCTCGTTCAATGTATTGTTCATGCCAACAGTTCGAGTAATGCGCATCCCGAAGGAGAAACTCCAGCAAGCGGCTGGCCCGGTCTACAGTTTTAATGGAGGACCAGTGCCAGTCGAGGGAACGAACACCCTCCCAGTTACCTTGGGATAATTTCCAAAGTAAGCAACTCACTAGGTTCAGTTTGTGTCAGTAGAAACAGAGTCACCATAAAATGCGATCTTCGGCCGCCCGCTCCAAACAACATTCAGAGCAATCCCGTCAATTCCCTGCCTGACCATGATGTTCGTCAATTCCCAGCAGAAGTTGGAGTTGTAAAGGGAAACCAGGAAGCAGCCAAGACGTGCTACTTGCAGCAGATGCACCCCGGGAAAGGAGCAGTTCCATATACTGTCAAGATACGAGGAAGTGGGTCAGGAGGGCCCTGGGAGAAACCTCAGGACAAAAGGGTTGTAGTGCCACTTCACACTTTATTTGCATCATTAAACTATTTTCCCTTAAAGCAAACAACGGCTGACTTTATAAAGTCGCGTGCCAGTTCTCGTGCACAAAAGATTTTTGTTTTCTATAACTATTAAGTGTTATGATTGCTCTCAACATTGCTTTTATAAGGGCACGCCTAGAACCCTCGATGTAGCAACAAGGATGAACCCCCGCGTGCCTCCCATTGCCACAGATTAGAGGCATGTCCCACTCCCATGCAGTGGGTTGAAACAAATGCTTGGGTACTTCCTTCACCATCTCCTCAGGATCACGTCCCAGCGGCCTCCTACTGCCGACAATCGAGGTCTGCCCTTCTCTCCGCAGTAGTTCGCGGCGGTGTCACGACCTATCCCACTCGCTCGCCACCGGTTTGAAGATCTGCTCTTCATCGCCACTACGGTACCATGTCCCAGCGACCTCCCACTGCCGATGATCGAAGGTCCGCACTTCTCTCTGTATTAGGATGTGGCGTTGCTAGTACCTGCCCCACTCGCACGCCACCGGTTCGAAGATCCGCTCTTCATCTTCTCTACGGGACCATGTCCCGGCAGCCTCCCGCTGCTGATGATCGAAGGCCCGTCCTTCTCACCACAATAGGTCATGGCGCTGTCAATGCCTGCCCCCTCGCTCACCACCGGTTCAATGATCTGCTCTTCACCGCCTCTACGGGACCACGTCCCAGCATCCTTCCACTCCCGACAATCAAAGTTCCTCCCTTCTCTCCGCAGTAGGCCGCGACATTGCCAATGCCTACCCCCCTCGCTCGCCACTTGTTCAAAGATCCACTCTTCACCACCTCCTTGGGACCATGTCCCTGCAACCTCCCACTACTAGCGATTGAAGGTCCGCCCTTCTCCTGTAGTAGGTCGCAGCATTGCCAGGGCCTGCCCTCGTCTCGGTCGCCTAGGTTCGAAGGTCTGCCCTTCACCACCAACCACCCAACAACATCCCCCGGACTGGTTAAACCTTATCTCCCACTATCCGGTTAGAAGCATGCGCTCCTCAGTCCAATAGTAGGTCGTGGAACCATCTGGGTCTCGTCCTTCAACAGTCAACCTCAAAGAGTTTCCACCAAATCGCTCGTACGAAGGTAGAGGAGCCAACACAACAAGTCTTATGAGAAGAGCTCAAGACAACAACAAAACATTCCATCAAAAGAAAGGTAGAAGGTATAATGCTGCCACAACAAAGTAAGGGCACAAGATCCAATCACAAATACACATCAAGCATAATGTAAGTACAACCAAAGCAAGATACAACAAAAATGAAGTCTATTCCTCCTCAACAAACTCGACGCACTCGTCCTCTAAAAGGTCATCAAAACCAAGATCAGAGACATTGCACTCACGCTTGCGAGATATCATCTGAAGGGTCTTCTCCATCCCGCGACGGAACTCCACCTTCCGGATATCGCAAAGATCGGGCTCCACTTTTCTCGTCCATACTTCTTCACGAATTCATCGGACAACAAACAACGGTCTTGTTTGAAGGAGATCGAGTTCTTGTACTATGTAACTCTCGCCACCATAAGCTCAGAAAGTCGCTCCTCTGAAGTAAGTTGCCCCATTTCAGACTCTAGGTGGGCAACGTCCCCCAACGCACTCTCTGCCAAAAGCTTCTTGGCATGAAACTCCTCCTGAAGCCTCGTTGTCTCAGCCTTCAAGTCCAACTCAACCTGCCGAAAGAGAGATAAGTCACGCTCACTCCTCCCCCTCAAATCAAAAAGGGAGCTCTTTTCACTTCGAAGCTTCTCTTGATGGAAGAGGTACGTGTCCTTCAAACTAACGTAGCAATCATTCCAAGTAAGAGCAATCTGAGCTTGCACACCAATCTGCGAGAGAAAGTAAAGCACAGTGAGTTGGAAACAACAAACATAAACCAAAGAAAAATTGAGTTAGCCGCATTATTCATCACTGTCAAGGATGATAAGACACACTTCCCTTTCGCTTGGGGAGCCCCCTCCGCCAGTGTCTGCGAGGTAGAAGAGCCCAGAACCTCAAAATCCAGATCCTCAACTAGCGGAGTCCCAGGCACTCGAGAAGTGCTAGGGGCCTCTCCCAAATGGCCCTTCAGCAGGTCAGCGGGAAGATGCGCCGAAGACGAATCTCCATGGCTCTCGAACACCAACTTTATCTTTTGATCGCGACCCAATGGAGAAATGACAGAACGCTCCGGATTAGCAGAAAGGCCACACAACAGCATGCGCTTCTCCTCCACGAACAAAGAAATACTAAACATATGATCCACCAGTTCATTCGCAGCCCCAAACCCGAGCATCAGTGTAAAATCACGCTCACGGCCCTTCACTCAATGAAATCGGTCTGGAAGGGAGCTCTAAAGCTCAGGCCACTCCCGCATGCATTGCACGGGGGTTAACCTGCGCCCGCACACCATGCGCGGGGAAATCCGCGCGCACCACACACCACGCGCGCGGGGAGCTCCCTGCATGGGCGCGGGGGGGGGGGGGGGGGGGGGGGGGGGGGGGGGGGCGCTCTGTCTCGTCGCGACTCACCCCATTGCCGAACCTTTTCACTTTCGATTGTGTCGTCACGCGTGTCCTCCGTCGCACCCGCCATTAAAATACAAATCTGCGTATGGGTAAAAGCCCACGGACTCCACTCGCTTTGGCTCCGGACACCGAGGTCTTTGGGGGAAAAATTATGGGGTCATCCCCAATTTATAGAAAGAACTGGGATGCACATAGAGAAACTGTCCTCTCCCCCACTAAAGTCATGGAAATTACACAGGCAACCACCGCGCGCGGGATCCGTGCGCCCGATCCGCGCAGTAACTACCACTCACCGGATCATACACGCAGCCCAACCACTGCTATCCGTCAGCGTTGGCCGACTCCAGCCCCGGGATGGCCGCCCCCTCTAATTGCCTAGAGATGGGCGGTCTCGACACGGCCGGCCACCGTTCCCTCAGGCGGCCTCGCCCCGCCCGACCCCCGCAAGGGGGCGACCTCACTGTTGTCGGACCTCGCTGGGTATGCCGTCCATGGATGCCCGATCCCAGGAGGCCTCGCCGCGGGAGGCCCTCGTAAGGACCAGCCAAGACCGCCTGATCCCGGGCAGCCTCTCTATGTCCTACCCTCACAAGGGCCGACTAAGGCCGCCCGATCTCGGGAGGCCTCTCCGCAGCCGGCCCCGTAAGGGTCCTACCAAGGACTCCCGATCCCGGGTGGCCTCTTCGCGGCCAATCCCGCGATGGGCCGTCCAAGGCCACCCTATCCCGGGCGACCGACCCTCATAGAGACCAGCCAAGACCGCCAGAATTCAGGCGACCTCACCGCGACCGTCCCCTATGAGGGTTGCTTGAGGCCGCTCACCACCGGGTGACCCCTCCGTGGCAATCCTCCCATCCCATCCGACCTCCGTGTGAAACGGAGGCGGCTGACGTCTCACGCTGGTGCCATCGAGTTGCCATTCCTCGCGGTCGGGCCTTCCTTCGACCCGGGGGCAAGATGGTCATTTCCCAAAAGTGGTGATCCACGTGATCATTTCTGAGCGATTCTATGGTCGGTCCGATAGTTACTAGGCAAAATTACTAGACCACCCTCGTCAAAATCTATAAATAGGACCAGTTTCCATCTTAAAAGGGCCTTTTTCCCATTTTCACTTCACTTCCCTCTCTTTTCCTCTGGCTTTCTCTCTGCAGAATCCCCATCCAAGACCGCTCCCGCAAGGTTCCGCCAAGGCCGCAAAGTGAAGAGGAAGTTGGTAAAGAATCAATTCAAGAACAAGATGCTCGGAGTCGTCACCACCAACGCGTCAAGATACCCTGGAGGCTAGGAAACGTCCGCACCTCCAGTGAGCGTGCGACAGAAGATCGTGGAACCTGCACGGCGGCCAATGACGCCCGTCATTCACCCTCCCCCCATCTCATTAAGTGTAACGAGGCGCAATCTGTCGCCCTCATTCTCCTCCGAGAATATTTGTAATAAACTCTCATATAGTGGAAGTTAGGTCGGCACTGTACCGATCGCGTGATTTTTCATCCCGATTGTGGGTTTTCAACGTCATTAAGTCTTCGCTCCAGTAACCAGATAATCTTTGATTTTTGGCGCGCTCTGCCGCTCACGGGCTAAGACAGTTGAGTAGGCCCGGTCTAATAAGAGCACCGCGCGATTCCCCATAATAGCGGACAATTTTCACGCACTTTAAATAGAACAAAATGATTGGCATCTACAAATCCAATGTAAATTGCCCTTCTAATTTATGTTGGAGGTGATGAATGCAATGGAAATTTGAATTACAAAATTAGAGAAAAATGCCTGATTCGTAGATGTAGTAAGGCAATGCAAACATTGGTAGTCGAACAATTTACCTCATATGTGCAATAGATCAAAAAGGTGTTTGAGAACTACTTAATGTAACTGATGTTGGGTGAGCACAATACAAACTATTTAGTTGATTTGTACTTTTATTCACTACATTGAAATTTGTGCATCCATAATTGTCAATACACTTGTACAAAAATCGAATTTGAGTACCTTCGACCAATTCAACTCGATCTAAAGATCTTTGTTTTTCATTGTAAATTTGATGAATTTCTTCTTTTTAATGTCGTAAGTATTTTATGAGGTTGTATTCCTGTATTGAACTTATCTTCAGCTATCTTCTGCTTCCTTATGTTTAATCTTTCTGCATATGAATGGACTTCTAAGTGAACCATCGCATGATTCTTTGATTATGAATCATGCATATTACCTCAAGTTTCCAATCATTTAAGTCTTCTCTTTGCCCTCTTAAGTAAAATTGGAATCACACTTCTTAGAACTTGATTTCCTTAGGTTCTTCTTAATTAATTTTTTGGGATTCTGGCTCTTTCGCGCAATTTCATGTCCACAAAAGAGAGTTACTCTAGGTTTCACTCTTTTTTCAAATTTGTTGTCCCTTAAAATGATAATTACAAATCTCAAGTATCTATCGATATTTCTTGCTCATTCTATCAATTCTTCCTTATCAGAAAAATCTAAATGTGTTACAAAATGTGAACTAACATCTTTTATCATATCTTGAGAAAATATTTCATATGTCAACAACTATTGGTCTTCATCACTCATTTGAATCTAGAAGAAACATAAGTAAAATTAATAATGAAAACCTAAAACTAAATGAGAATCTACATTAACAATTAAAACATCTACAATGATTGCGATTACTATGCAAATCTATTAATAATAAAAATTTAGATTAACAATAAAAACTTGCCTTCAAACCTACATTAACTGTTGGAATTTGTGGAAGAGACTAACAAAAACGTCTTAAACCAAAATAAAAAAAACTAAGAAAAGAAGGCAGAGGAGAGACTTTAACGCAGGACTACATTGCTTCAACTGATTTCTTACATGTTTTGTTCTTCTGAGGATGCACTTCTCTGTTCAAGCCATAGCTTTATATAGCCAATAGATCAATTAATAAAGGGCAAAAAACAAACTACACGGTGCTCAAAAAACAGCCCAACACAGCATTCGGCGGGAACTGCCCAAGGATCATGATTGCACAGCTTTGACAAGACAAGACAAAGTAGATGAAGCTTATTTTCAACATTAACAATGCGCTATAAAACCCTGAAAAATGAAAACCTATATTAAAAATAAAAATATCCACAATGAATCCACCAACCAATACAAAACCTAAAATCAAATCCTTATTTGCTAGGAGGAAAATGGAAAGAAAACTTACATTGGGGATAATAGTAGAAAGAAGAAGCTAGAAGAAAAAGATTATTTCAATCACTGGAAAATGCTAGCAGATCTCCTTTTTGAAATGCTCAGTCTAGTAATGTGGAGGTCTCGGTCTTCATTTTGAAATCGAGCAACAAGTCTTCTTTTCATGCCTATGATTTGCCGACACAACAAGGACCAACTTCCTGGCAGCGAAATCCGGCGATGTCCGACGAAATGACTGGTGTATAGAGGGCGGCGGAGGGCGGCGGCAGGCGCGGTGCCCAAAATGAAAGAGGTGCTAGGGGCAAATATCGGAGACTGGAGGAATGAAAGGGGGTGGCAATTAAAGTGGTTTTTGAAGGTTATTTGGTATTAGTTATTTTTGGGATTGCAATTATTTATTTCATGTTTGCAAATAAAAGCACCCAACTTTCTTTTAAAGGAGTGTTTGTTGATAGATGTAATTCTGCTTCCCGCAATGCACCTGCATTAATATAAAGAGAGTCAACGTCAGTCAAGTCTAGAGTCAACATAAGTATTTTATTATAAGTAAATGTTATGCTGAATAGTCGTGTGTCTCCTCCAATAGTTCTATCTCCCGCCATCAGATGTGTCCATTGCCGATAATAGTTTTGACTCTTCGGTGTGTTTGTTCATGTAAACTCCTATAAATAGGAGAAGCTGTTAATCATTAAATATAATGAAAAGCAGAAAGGAATTGCTCTCCCTCTAGTCCCACTCTTCTTAAAACATTCTTAGTTTAACAGTGGTATCAGAGGCTGGTTAAAAACTTGAGAAAGATCGGTTAGTCATTATTGCCATCAGCTACATACTCTGCTCATTGAGAGGTAAGATTCCAAGATCTCTTGCTTTTCATTAGTAACATCATATGGCAAGTAACAATCAAAATTTTGCCTTATCACAAAACGGGATACCAATTTTTGATGGAGAATTTTATGAGTTTTGGTACATCCAAATGAAAATTCTCTTCCTTTCCCAAGGCCTATGGGATCTGGTGACTGAAGATACACTTCACCGGGTCAAGAGGCTTTAAGAGACGCAGCTGCTTTAAGGAATCATCAAGAAAATATTAAAAAGGACTCAAAGGCACTGTTATACATTCTACAAGGTGTTACTAAAACCATATTTCCTCGTTTGATTACCGCAGCCACCTCTAAAGTAGCTTGGGATCTATTACAGACGGAATTTAAAGGCACAGACAAATTAATGTTAATTAAGTTACAAGCTTCATGGAAGGAGTTTGACTGCCTTATAATGACAGAAACAGAAAAAATAGGTGAATTTTTCACACGGGCATCAAGGATTGTCAATCAAATCCGCAGCCTTGGTGATACTATAGAGGAGAAGAAAATAGTTTTAAAACTGTTACGCAGCCTTCCGTTAAAATTTGATCATATAGTTACAGCAATTAAAGAGTCGAAAGACTTGAATACTTATTCACTTGCTGAACTAATGGTCTCATTGCAAGCCTGTTAACCCCGAAATCGGCGATCCTTTCCAAGGCACCCATTTTTCTGCTTTTCTGCTACAAGTTACTCGGCTCAGGTTTTCTCCGCCCAGGAAAGGGCAACCTACCTTCAGGTTCCCACTCGCAAGGAGCGGGCTACCCCTGATGTCCACCGAGTCCGCGCAAGGAGGAATGCCAGGTCCAAAATTGCCCAAGGGCCTCCGCTCCGCCAGCAAGCAACGGCGGACTCCCCCACGAGTCCTCCCAGACTGCCCGCCTAGGGGGGGCGGCCTCCGCTCCGCCTCAGCAGGGGGCGGAATCCCCCTAGAGTCCGCCCAGGCCGCCCGCCCAGGGGCGGCCTCCGCGCCAGCAGGGGCGGCCTTCGCGCCAGCAGGGGAGGACTCCCCCTGGAGTCCGCCCAGCCACCCGCCAGATGCGGCTTCCACCTCAGCAGGGGCGGACTCCCCCTGGAGTCCGCCCAGGTCGCCCGCCCAGGGGCGGCCTCCGCGCCAGCAATGGAGGACTCTCCCCGGAGTCCGCCCAGGCGCCCGCAAGGGCCACATCCGCCTCAGCAGGGGGCAGACTCCCCTTGGAGTCCGCCCAGGCCGCCCGCCCAAGTGCGG
Organism: Platanthera zijinensis; assembly: GCA_039513925.1. NCBI lineage: Eukaryota > Viridiplantae > Streptophyta > Magnoliopsida > Asparagales > Orchidaceae > Platanthera > Platanthera zijinensis. The sequence goes on along the minus strand of CM077094.1, from coordinate 174,619,004 downwards.
CCTCCGCGCCAGTAGGGGCGGACTCCCCCTGGAGTCTGCCCAGCCGCCCGCCAGGGGCGGCTTCCGCCTTAGCAGGGGCGGACTCCCCCTAGAGTCCTCCCGCCCAGGGGCGGCCTCCGCCCGCCCAGGGGCGGCCTCCGCGCCAGCAAGGGCGGACTCTCCCTTGAATCCGCCCAGCCGCCCGCCAGGGGCTGCTTCCGCCTCAGCAGGGGGAGGACTCCCCCTGGAGTCCGCCCAGGCCGCCCGCCTAGGGGCGACCTCCGTGCCAGCAGGGGCGGACTCCCCCTGGAGTCCGCCCAGCCGCCCGCCAGGGGCGGCTTTCACCTCAGCAGGGGCGGACTCCCCCTGGAGTCCGCCCAGGCGCCCGCCCAGGAGCGGCCTCTGCGCAAGCAGGGGCAGACTCCCCGTGGAGTCTGCCCAGGCCGCCCGCCATGGGCGGCCTCCGCTCCAGCCAGGCGGACTCCCCCTGGAGTCCACCCAGTTCGCCCAGAGAAGCCCGCCTGCTCCTCAGGCCGCCCCTCTTCTTGTCTCAGGTAGCCTGCCTCTTTTAGCTGCCAGCCAGAAGTCCACTCCAGCAGAGAAAAGGTCAGTCCGCCGAGGTCGTCAACCTTATTTTCTCAATCCGCCGAGTCCGCTGAGGTCGTCCATGGTGGCGTCACCGGGCCCCGCTTCTAGAAGATTCTCCCCGGGCCTATAAATAGCCCCCAAGGCCTCTCATTCTGCACGCGCGAGAGGAGAATTGCCAGCTTGATCAAGTTCTGCGGACTCAGTTTTCCAGTCTGCCACAGTTGATCAAGCAAGAGCTGCAGCCTTAATTCTCCAGTTCTCCCAGGTCGTTGAGAGCTGTGGACTTAGTTTTTTCTGTCCTTAGCAGACAGTTTGAGCAGCATCTGCAGCCTCAGTTCTCCAATCCACTGCAGCCTCTTTTATTTAGTTTCTGGCACCTCCTTCCTTAGCCGCCAGCTTCCCCCATTGTACCCTTTACTGCTTTTACATGTAATGATGCAATAGCAAGCTGTAACCCTTCTTGATTAAAGGAAAAGCCTGTCACAAGAGTGACATTCAAGCCGCGGCGGGCGAAGTCTACTGTTGCTGCTGCGAGCGGCCCCCTCTTTTTTCCTCTTCTCTCGGCTTCAACCTGCAAGCTCATTCGCCCAAGTAACGTCTGCTCGACAGTTTCTGATCAAGCTTCTCCTCTGCTCGAGCAAGCTTCTCCTCTGCTCGAGCAAGCTTCTCCTCTGCTCGAGCAAGCTTCTCCTCTGCTCGAGCAAGCTTCTCCTCTGCTCGAGCAAGCTTCTCCTCTACTCGAGCAAGCTTCTCCTCTGCTCGAGCAAGCTTCTCCTCTGCTCCAGCAAGCTTCTCCTCTGCTCGAGCAAGCTTTTCCTCTGCTCGAGAAAACTTCTCCTTTGCTCGAACAAGCTTCTTCTCTGCTCGAACAAGCTTCTTCTCTGCTCGAGCAAGCTTCTCCTCTGCTCGAGCAAGTTTCTCCTCTGCTCGAGCATGTTTCTCCTCTGCTCGAGCAAGCCTCTCCTCTATCCCCGCAACCCTTCTTCCTTCATCCTTAGCTTGTGAGATCGAACACCCGTTAACTGGAAGGTGTCACATTTCGCGCATCAACAGTTAACACACGACGTTCAAATCTCGATCAGACAGTGAAATCAGCGGTTACTCATGTCAGATCATCAGCCAGCTGAGAATGTTGCTTCAAGTCTCAGTGATGATTCTCTTTGGGAGGCCTTAGAGCAATCTCGCAAAGAAACTGCACAACAGTTTCAAGCGATCAACCGTACTCTAGCGGCTCTCACACAACAATTGGCCGCTCAATCTTCAACAGCGCCAACTCCTTCAATCAATCCAGCACCAGCATCAGAGACTCCTCAAGTCTATCCACCGGCTTATCCGCCGGTCTATCCTCCTCTTTACACTCCAACCTTTCCGCAAGGGCCTGTAGCTCCTTTGCGATCTCAGGATGATGAGTTTGCAGCTCGTCAAAACTTCTTCCGGGAAGCTGCCCGGGGAAGTCCAACAAGATTTCTAAATTTTCAGGGAAGTTATCCCTTCTCTTCAGCTCCTGCCTTTGCTCCTCCCGCAACAACCTTTTTCTCCTATCCTCCTGCTTCTTTTGCAGCTACTGCTTATGCTCCCTATTTTCCTTATGTTGTAGGAGAACAAGGAGAACAGTCACCATTTACAGAGAATGTTCAGCATGAACCAACTCCGGTCACCTTCAGAGAGCCACGGTTGCCCATTTACACTGGGGAAACTGATCCAGTCAAACATCTTCAAGCTTTTGAATCAGTCGTAGCTCTCAAGACCCTCTCCGATGCTACCAAATGCAAACTCCTAGTAACGACCTTCGATGGTCAAGTGAGGGATTGGTTTTATGGACTACATCCTCAGTCTATCTCTTCCTTTGCTGATTTGCGAAGAGAGTTTCTGCTTAGATTCTCTACTTCAACAAAGAGAAAGGGCGTTCCAGAGGCCCTATTTGAGATCAAGCAACGTGAAGATGAGACTTGGTCTCATTTTGTGGATCGTTTCCAAAAATAAATCTTAGACATTGAGATCGTCGACCAGGAGATGTACAGAGTGGCTCTTATTCACGGCCTGCGTGAAGGACCTCTCAAGTTCGAAGCTAACGTCCGAGCTCCAAGAACATATCAAGAGTTGATCGGTTTAGCCAACTCATACATCCGCAGTGAGAAGAGCAACCCCAGCTTCATTTCCAGGCTTGTGTCGGAGAAAAATCCTTCTTCTTACAGACAGCTTCCGAGGTCTCCTCGGAAAGATTTCCCATCCAACTCTAGGAAAGCAAGAAGATTTCAGCATCATCATCAACACCCCTTCCCAGGCCATGATCGTGCCCAAGAACGGCTACTACCATTGCCAGCATCAGCTCCGCTAGCAGCTGCAGTTCATCAGCAGCAAGAAGGTGACCTGCTAGAGTCCGAGCTAGACTAGGTCATGCAATAAGTAAGTCAAATTATGAAGGGTAGGGCTAACTTCAAGAAGCCTTATCAGCCGGCAGATCATGGATCAAAAGATTTAGATCCATTCTGCGAGTTCCACAAAGAAAGCAGACATTTAACTGAAAATTGTCGAGCGCTTCGTCAACTTGTGCAAAAGATGCTAAGGCAGGGTAAGATTTGTGATCTACTCCCAAAGGGCGATCACTCTGATCCGTCAACTTCAAGAGGCAAAGTAGTAGCGGACATGCCTTGCAGCTCAAAGGGGGTATGTCACATCGACAATCACCCCAACATCGATAATAATGAGTGCATCGACGTCATCGACGAAGGTAGCCTTGGAAGGCTATTCTAAAGAAAAGAGGACACATTTCTTGCGTCATTAGCTATGACCAATCGCAGCTCCTCAAAGCCCCTCACAATCGTGACCGATTGCTTTTATTTTACTCTTCAAACACTCTATTTTTCAACACTTTTAAGTGTTTCATTTTTCATCTCAATAAAGATTACGTTAGAGACCTCATACTGACACAGTTCCCTTATTGTGATGCTTCTCCTCCATATTTTTCTCTTTGCCAAAGAGATCGCTGAACCACTGAGATATCACCAAATCTTGTTGTTCCCTCCGTGGATTGTCCTCTGGCGTAAAACCACAATGACCACATATGATGAGGAGTTTCTCATATGTGCAGTGGGGGCCGTTCAATCTATGATGGTGAACTTCAAGCTTCGGATCCCGGCCGATGTCTAGCGCAGTGTGTGTGCCTAGGGGAGGCAGCCTGTAATAGTTCTATTGTGCTCCGTTAGGGATACGTTACAGTTACGACGATCTTCGCTGGACAAGCAATGACGATCAAGTGAAATCTTGTCTCTTCAATCATCTCACAACTGTAACGGACGAACACTCTATGGTACTCTCGATCCGTGCCTTCGCGGGACCCACAACTCTACTGATCAATCCGCAGACAAGCAATAAGGCACTTGGCGCAACTAGTCTAATTGATCAGCGATGCTTGTAACCCGAGGAAAGAGAGCAGTGTATCTTTCGCTTCCTTCTTAGGATTTTGCGCATGTTTCCCTTTTGTGCTCTGTCAAGGGAATGCGGCCAGCCCGCTTTAGGTAGGACTACGCCCTGGATGACTTTTTGGCAAGTGATGCATAAGGCCCACGAGTGCTCTCCTGTGGCAGCATTCAACCTTTTTTAGCTCATCCTCGGGGTATAGCCCTCCTTTGTGCTTGTTTCTTTTATGCCCTTCAAAGGATGCACGGCCAACCCGCTTTGGATAGGACTACACCCTGGATGACTTGGGCAAGTGATGCATAAGGCCCACGGGGAACACCTGTGGCAGCATTCAACCTTTTTAGTTCATCCTCGGAGTGTAGCCCCTCCTTTCTCTTTTTACCTTCTTATAGGTTAAAAGGTTAAATCCAACCTATTCTAAGGATCTGCAATATCTTTTTTGGCTCGCGATCATCTTATATGCGCTGCCTGTATAAAGTTCTATCAGATGGTTATCCACAAGCTCTCTTATTAGATGCTAGCGACATGAATCATTTAATCAAAGTATCTAGTCCTCTTTGACTAACAAGCCATGCAATTATGATTCTAAATTGATATGGTTCCATCTTGCTGATCTGGATTTCATGTCGACATTATATCTGATCACGCGAGACGGTCATTATCGCACTTTAATCTTGTTGGGGCTGCGGTCCGGAATCGCCCCCGCGCTGCGGTGCTATGCGGTAATGGCTTAACTGGCTGCCCCGTGGATCCGCCCGAGGACCTTTGATATAAAGATTAGTGGCGCCGTCCTCCAACAGTTCGGGCTTTTGGTGCGAGTGGTTGCGCTAAGTCCTCTCAAATCTCTATTCAGTTAATAACAAAGATTGCTGGATATGTCTTATATCATATCTTATCCTATCAACAATCAACATTCGCAGGTTTCCTCCAGGTACTTGCGATTTGGTTTTATATCATATCTGTTACTTACTCTTCTTTTGCAGAGATCAAAAGATATTAGCAAGTTCCCTCCAGGTACTTGCACCTTACTCTCCTATCATATCTTTTGCTTACTCTTCTTTTGCAGAGGTCAACAGATATTAGCAAGTTAACTCCAGGTACTTGCACCTTACTCTCCTATCATATCTGTTGCTTACTCTTCTTTTGAAGAGATCAACAGATATTAGCAAGTTCCCTTCAGGTACTTGCACCTTACTCTCCTATCATATCTTTTGCTTACTCTTCTTTTGTAGAGGTCAACAGATATTAGCAAATTACCTCCAGGTACTTGCACCTTACTCTCCTATCATATCTGTTGCTTACTCTTCTTTTGTAGAGACTAGCAGATAGCAAGTCTCATTCAGGTACTTGTAGCTTAATTCTCTTTTATATCCGCCTGCTCACTCTTATTTTGCAGAGACTAGCATATATTAGCAAGTCTCATTCAGGTACTTGCAGCTTAATTCTCTTTCATATCTGCCTGCTCACTCTTCTTTTGTAGAGATTAACAGATATTAACATACTCCTCTTCAGGTATTTTCAAGTTACTATCCTCCTATATTTTCTCTCATCTGTATTTTAGCAGAGTTTAATGGAAGACAGTTACCCGTCTTCCTCATTTACAAAAGCAGCTCAGGTATACGCATGATGTACCTCCTTTTGCCTGCATTGACTTTTTTTCGCGGGTAAAAGATAGACACTGACAGATTTCTCCGAGAAGAGACATCAGGTTCTATCTCTTCTGATCTCTAATTTTTTCACTCTTGATTTCCGAGGGGAGGATCACGATTTCCGTGGGTCTCCTACTTTTTCGAAGTTCCCTTCGGAACTAAAAAAAGTGCGGGGATTATTTTAACCCCGAAATCGGCGATCCTCTCCAAGACGCCCATTTTTCTGCTTTTCTGCTACAAGTTACTCGACTCAAGTTTTATTCGCCCATGAAAGGGCAACCTACCTTCAGGTTCCCACTCGCAAGGAGCGGGCTACCCCTGATGTCCACTGAGTTCGCGCAAGGCGGACTGCCAGTTCCAAAATTTCCCAAGGACCTCCACTCCGCCAGCAAGCAGGGGCGGACTCCCCCAGCAAGCAGGGGCAGACTCCCCCAGGAGTCCGCCAAGACCGCCCGCCTAGGGGCGGCCTCCGCTCCGCCTCAGTAGGGGGCGGACTCCCCCTGGAGTCCGCCCAGTCCGCCCGCCCAAGGGCGGCCTCCGCGCCAGCAGGGGAGGACTCCCCCTGCAGTCCGCCCAGCCGCCCTCCAGGGGCGACTTCCACCTCAGCAGGGGAGGACTCCCCAAGGAGTCTCGCCAGGCCGCCCGCCCAGGGGTGGCCTCCGCGCCAGCAAGGGCGGACTCTCCCTGGAGTCCGCCAAGCTGCCCGCCAGGGGCGGCTTCCGCCTCAGCAGGGGGCGGACTCCCCCTAGAGTCCATCCAGGCCGCCTGCCCAGGGGCGGCCTCCGCGCCAGCAGGGGCAGACTCCCCCTGGAGTCCGCCCAGCCGCCCGCCAGGGGCAGCTTCCGCCTCAGCAGGGGCGGACTCCCCCTGGAGTCCGCCAGGCCGCCCGCCCAGGGGCGTCCTCTACGCCAGCATGGGCGGACTCTCCTGGAGTCCGCCCAGCCGCCCGCCAGGGGCGGCTTCCGCCTCAGCAGGGGGCAGACTCCCCCTGGAGTCCGCCCAGGTTGCCCGCCCAGGGGCGGACTCCCCCTGGAGTCCGCCCAGCCGCCCGCCAGGGGCGGCTTTCGCCTCAGCAGAGGCGGACTCCCCCTGGAGTCCGCCCAGGCCGCCCGCCCAGGGGCGGCCTCTGCTCCAGCAGGGGATAACTCCACCTGGAGTCCGCCTAACCCGCCTTCCAGGGGCGGCCTCCGCTCCAACCAGGCGGTCTCCCCTAGAGTCCGCCCAGTTCGCCCAGAGAAGCCCAACTGCTCCTCTGTCCCCCCCCTCTGCTTGTCTCAGGTAGCCTTCCTCTTCTAGCTGCCAGCCAAAAGTCTACTCCAGCAGAGAAAAGGTCAGTCCGTCGAGTCCGTCGAGGTCGTCAACCTCATTTTCTCAGTCCGCCGAGTCTGCCGAGGTCGTCCATGGTGACGTCACTGGGCCCCGCTTCTAGAAGATTCTCCCCGGGCCTATAAATAGCCCCCAAGGCCTCTCATTCTGCACGCGCGAGAGGATAACTGCCAGCTTGATCAAGGTCTGCGGACTCATTTACTTAGTTTCTAGCACCTCCTTCCTTAGCCTCCAGCTTCCCCCATTGTACCCTTTATTGTTTTTACATGTAATGGTGCAATAGCAAGCTGTAACCCTTCTTGATTAAAGGAAAAGCCCGTCACAAGAGTGACATTCAAGCCGCGGCGGGCGAAGTCTGCTGTTGCCGCTACTAGCGGCCCCCTCTTCTTTCCTCTTCTCTCGGCTTCAACCTGCAAGCTCAACCGCCCAAGTAAAGTCTGCTCGACAGTTCCTGATCAAGCTTCTCCTCTTCTCGAGCAAGCTTCTCCTCTGCTTGACAGTTCCTGATCAAGCCTCTCCTCTACTCGAGCAAGCTTCTCCTCTGCTCGAGCAAGCTTCACCTCTGCTCCAGCAAGCTTCTCCTCTGCTCGAGCAAGCCTCTCCTCTGCTCGAGCAAGCTTCTCCTTTGCTCCAGCAAGCTTCTTCTCTACTCGAACAAGCTTCTTCTCTACTCGAGCAAGCTTCTCCTCTGCTCGAGCAAGCTTCTCCTCTGCTCGAGCAAGCTTCTCCTCTGCTTGAGCAAGCTTCTCCTCTGCTCGAGCAAGCCTCTTCTCTATTTCCTCTATCCCCGCAACCCTTCTTCCTTCACCCTTAGCTTGTGAGATCGAACACCCGTTAACTGGAAGGTGTCACATTTCGCGCATCAACAAAGCTCATGAGTCAAGGCTCAGAATATTTGATGCACCTGTAAAACAAGCTCTAAAGAGCACTCTACAGATATCAGATCAAAAGAGTGAAAGTCAAAGACCTTGGAAGAAACCTGCTAACAGAGGAAGGGGGGAGAGGAAGAGATAGTATGGCTGACAGTCGTACTGGCCAAATTTTTTCCCATCCCACATGCGTTATATGCAAAAAAACCAACCATGAAACCAAAAATTGTTATTTCAGATGTAAGAGGTGTAGAAATCCTACACATAATGATAAAACTGTTGGTATAAAGAAGAGCTTAAAACTCAAGACGTAATTGCTGAAGCAAAATTTACTGTAGAAGAAGATACTAACACAGCTCTCCTATTCACACAAGAACTCATGACTCATACAACCTTAACAGTTCAAAAGGCCATACCTGTTACTGATGAAATGTGATATATTGATAGCGGTTGCTCTAACCACATGACCTTTCATAAGACAGCTTTTACTTCCCTCAATCTAAAGCAGAAGTCCAAAGTAATATTAGGAGATGGTAAATCACAAACAGTTGAAGGAAATGGTACAGTTGATGTTATGTCCACTCATGGTACTCGAAAGTTAATTCACGATGTTCAATATGTTCCAAGTCTAACACACAATCTATTGAGCGTGTGGCAACTAATAGAAGGAGGCTACAAGGTTGTATTCGAAGAAAGATTGTGCAAAATAATTGAACCTTTATCTTCCACGGTAGCATTCATGGTTCAAATGGCACCCAACAGAGTATTTTCCATCAACTTTCAAAGGAACACGACACTGGCACTTGCTGCCCCCAAACTAGAAGAAATTCAGTTATGGCACTTAAGGTATGGGCACGTGAATTTTCAAAAGCTTTCTCAACTAAGCAAAGATTCCTTGGTGTCAGGTTTACCAAGACTAAAATTCAACCAACAAATCGGTAAGGATTGCTCCAAAAATAAAATGCAAAGGCTTCCATTTCCAAAAACAACTGCATGGCGTGCTGAAAAACCACTTCACTTGTCCATATTGATTTATGGGGACCCCCAACTAAGGAATCACTATCAGGCAAAAGGTATTTCTTACTTATAGTAGATGATTATATACGTTTTATGTGGGTATACTTCTTATCCACTAAAGCTGAAGCCTTCATCAATTTCGTACATTTTAAAACACTCGCGAAAAATGAGCTTGACCTGAAAATAAAAAGAATAAGGAGTGACAGAGGAGGTGAATTCACAAGTAGTAACTTTAACCATTTTTGTGTTGAAAACGGCATCTCCCGTCAACTGACTGTACCAAACTCACCACAACAGAACAGAGTCGTAGAGAGACGAAACTGAAATGTGGTAGAAATGGCCAAGTGTATGCTAAATCACAAAATTATGCCCAGGAGTTTTTGGGCAGAAGCAGTATATACAACAGTCTATATCATCAATAGAAGTTCCACTAAAGTCTTGATAAATGTTACCCCTTTTGAGGCACTTTATAATATTAAACCTGATGTGCAGCATTTCAGAGTTTTTGGCAGCATTGTATATTACTTACACCCACAAGATAACAGAGACAAATTGGAAACTAAAGCAGAAAAATCAATACTCATTGGATACAGTCGAGAGTCAAAAGGATATAGACTCTGGGACCCAATAAAACGCAAGTTGGTAATTGCACGTAATGTTGTATTCGATGAGTGAGATGAATTGAACTGGGAAGAGTAGGATCAGAGACTTAATCATTCAAAACAATCATCCCTTGGTCACCCTAAGGTTGCTAAAGAACCTAATGAGCCGTCCTTCAATGAGGTTACTAATCAAGAGTTTTGTTAACCCCGAAATCGGCAATCCTCTCCAAGGCGCCCAATTTTCTACTTTTCTGCTACAGGTTACTCGGCTCAGGTTTTCTCCACCCACGAAAGGGCAACCTACCTTCAGGTTCCCACTCGCAAGGAGAGGGCTACCCATGATGTCCACCGAGTCTGCGTAAGGCGGACTGCCAGGTCCAAATTCGCCTAAGGGCGGACGCTCCGCCAGCAAGCAGGGGCAGACTCCCCCAGGAGTCCGCCCAGACCGCCCGCCTAGGGGAGGCCTTCGCTCCTCCAGCAAGCAGTGGCGGACTCCCGCAGGAGTCTGCCCAGACGGCCCTCCTAGGGGCGGCCTCCGCTCTGCCAGCAAGCAGGGGCGGACTCCACCAGGAGTCCGCCCAGACTGCCCGCCTAGGGGCGGCCTCTGCTCCGCCAACAAGCAGTGGCGGACTCCCCCAGGGGTCTGCCCAGACCGCCCGCCTAGGGGCGGCCTCCGCTCCGCAAGCAAGCAGTGGCGGACTCCCCCCAGGAGTCCGCCCAGACCGCCCGCCTAGGGGCGGCCTCCGCTCCGCCAGCAAGCAGTGGCGGACTCCCCTAGGAGTCCGCCCAAACCGCCCGCCTAGGGGCGGCCTCCGCTCCGCCAGCAAGCAGTGGCAAACTCCCCCAAGAGTCCGCCCAGATCGCCCGCCTAGGGGCGGCCTCCGCTCTGCCAGCAAGGAGGGGAGGACTCCCCCTGGAGTCCGCCCAGACCGCCCGCCTAGGGGCGGCCTCCGCTCCGCCAGCAAGCAGGGGCGGACTCCCCCTGGAGTCCGCCTAGACCGCCCGCCTACGGGCGGCCTCCGCCTCAGCAGGGGAGGACTCCCCCTGGAGTCCGCCCAACTGCCCGGCAGGGGCGACCTCCGCCTCAGCATAGGCGGAATCCCCCTGGAGTCTGCCCAGGCCGCCCACCCAGGGGTAGCCTCCGCGCCAGCAGGGGCAGACTCCCCCTGGAGTCCGCCCAGCCGCCCGCCAGGGGCGGCTTCCGCCTCAGCAGGGGCGGACTCCCCTTGAAGTCCGCCCAGTTCGACCAGAGAAGCTCGCCTACTCTTCCCGCCAGCCGAGCAGACTGATTTTCTTAGTCCGCCGAGTCGGCGCAGTCCTCCATGATGATGTCACTGGGCCCCGCTTCTAGAAGATTCTCCCCATGCCTATAAATAGCCCCCAAGGCCTCTCATTCTGCACGCGCGAGAGGAGAACTGCCAGCTTGATCAAGGTCTGCAGACTCAGTTTTCCAGTCCGCAACAGTTGATCAAGCAAGGTCTGCGGACTCAAATCTCTAGTCCGCCCAGGTCGTCGAGAGCTGTGGACTTAGTTTTTTTTGCCCTCAGCAGGCAGTTCGAGCAGAAGCTGCATCCTCAATTCTCCAGTTCTCCCAGATCATCAAGAGCTGTGGACTTAGTTTTTTCTGTCCTCAGCAGGCAGTTTGAGCAGCATCTGCAGCCTCAGTTCTCTAGTCCTCTGCAGCCTCTTTTACTTAGTTTCTAGCACCTCCTTCCTTAGCCGACAGCTTCCCCCATTATACCCTTTACTGCTTTTACATGTAATGGTGCAATAGCAAGCTGTAACCCTTCTTAATTAAAGGAAAAGCCTGTCGCAAGAGTGACATTCAGGCCGCGACGGGCGAAGTCTGCTGTTTCTGCTGCTAGCGGCCCTCTCTCTTGTTTTCTCTCTATCTTCATGCGCGACTCGGAGTAACCAGCTGCCCGGCAGTCTCTCTTTTGCTCTCCTCATCCCCGCAACCCTCTTATTCACCTAGCTTGTGAGATCAAACAACCCGTTAACTAGGGGGCGCATTTCGTGCGTCAACAGTTAATACGTGCTCTTCGGATCCTGAGCAGTTGATGAACAACAGTTGCAATGAAGACATGAGATTAAGGTCAGAGCGTACCTTAACTTCAAGCAGCCATAACTTTTGATCCGGGTGTCCGATTTCAGAAATTCAAATCTTGTCGGAACTGTCTCGACAAGATCTACCCCCCGGTGAACAGGGAACCTGTTCGGATGCTTTTTAGGACCTCAGATTGCTCAAATTCCACTCTGTTTGGAAGTTATTAAAGTTTTTCCCTTTCTACGATTCCCGTCTTCAAGGATTTTCCATCAAAAGATCTTGAGCACACCTCAAATCATTCAGAAGTGTCCGTCTCAAGTAGCGACTACGATCTACTATTATCTAAGGAGTTTACATCTCTCATCGCAAGCTTTATAAGGTAAGCATGAATGCCTATCCCCATATACCCAATGGACTAACATCTTTTGCAGGAGAAGAACAAGTTTCCTCTCCCTTCACACCTCATATCCAAAGAGAAGTTGTTCCATATGATTTCAAAGAGCCTCGTCTGCCAGTCTACTCGGGGACGAGCGATCCAGTTTCTCACGTACAAGCTTTTGAATCGATTGTTTCATTGAAAGCTATATCAGATGGCATCAAATGAAAACTTTTCATCATATCTTTTAGTGCTCAAGTGTTGGACTGGTTCTACCACCTTCCACCTCAATCAATAACTTGCTTCAGCGATCTTCAAAGAGAATTTCTCTCAAGGTTTGGAACCTTCAGGAAGAGAAAGAAAGACGTTGGAGCTCTTTTTCATATCAAGCAAGGAGACGACGAGTCTTATGCTCACTTCGTCGATCGATTCTAGAAGGAAACTCTTGACATTGTTAATGCTGATCAAGACCTCTATAAAGTTGCTTTCATAAGCGGACTTCGGCAAGGTCCTCTTAAATTCGAAGTCACTACAAAAATGCCCGACACCTATGGGGATCTTATTGATTATACAAACAAGTTCGTTGGAGCCGAAGCCACAAATTCTGGCTATATATCTCATCCAGATAAGATGGCTCAAGTGTCAGTGAAGATTTCATCTCATCAGTTAGATAGTGGATCTCTTCACAATTGTTTACCTCTTAATCTTAACAGCAACCTATCGCAATATGAACAAGATCCTAATCTCCTGGTATCTCAGCATATATGCTATGATCGTGGGGATTCATCTACATCTCAATCAAAGCATTCAGAGTTAGGTATTGATAACTCTAATATATCAACTCATACTTCTGATAATGAGCCTCATGCTTCTCGCCAATACAAGAAAGCTGAACCTAAAAGGAAGTATGCAAATTTGAATATTTCAATGAAAGAAGTTCTTCAAATTATTCAGCAAGAGACGGATTTCATAAGGCCTTCTCTCCTGTGACCTGGTCGGAGATGTCACAATGATTTATTCTGTTTATACCACTTTTGTGTGGGTCATGATACAGAGAAATGTCGAGCTCTTCATAAGCTCGTAGAGAAATTGCTGAAAGAAGGCAAGTTGCAAGAATATATCACTTGAAAGCATCATTATAAAGTCCTCTCTTGCAACATCGAGTACTTACTCTCAAATTATTAGTGGTAAAACCTGTTTTACCAAAGCACTTATTCCTCCTATTATTAGTATGATTGGTTGATTTGGAAAAAAGTTCTTAGCAGCAATAAACACACTCTGCGTGGTTGCTTAAAAGTTCTTAGCGGCAATAAACTCACTTTTCAAGTGGTCGCCCATTTTCCAAAGTATCAACCAAGTCTGCTTTTCAATTATTTGAAGAAACTTATAGCATTAAAACCACTCTGCATGGTAGCTCTATTTCTAATTTTACGTCATATCCACTCCGCGTAGCTGCCTGTGATTTTTTACATGCACTATCTATTGGCAAGTGATGCATAAGGCCCACGGGGAACACCTGTGGCAGCATTCAACCTTTTTAGTTCATCCTCGGGGTGTAGTCCCTCTTTTCTCTTTTTACCTTCTTACAGGTTAACAAGTTAAATCCAACCTATTCTAGAGATCTGCAATATCTTTCTTGACTTGCGATCATCTTATACGCGCTGTCTGCGTGAAGTTTCTTCAGATATCTCTTCTATCATATCTTATCATATCAAAAGGCAACATACGCAGGTTCCCTCCAGGTACTTGCGATTTAGTTTTCTATCATATATGTTTGCTAACTCTACTTTTGCAGAGACTAACAGATATTAGCAAGTCCCCTTTAGGTACTTGCAGCTTAATTTTCCTTCATATCCGTTTGCTAACTCTCCTTTTGCAGAGATTAACAGACATTAGCAAGTTCCTCTCAGGTACTTGCAGCTTATTCTCTTTTCCTATTTGCTTGCTCACTCTACTTTTGCAGAGACTAGCAGATATTAGCAAGTTCCCTTCAGGTACTTGCACCTTATTTTTCTATCATATCTGTTGCTTACTCTTCTTTTGCAGTGATCAACAGATATTAGCAAGCTCCTTTCAGGTACTTGCACCTTACTTTCCTATCATATCTGTTACTTACTCTTTTTTTGTAGAGATCAACAGATATTAGCAAGCTTCCTTCAGGTACTTGCACCTTACTTTCCTATCATATATGTTGCTTACTCTTCTTTTGCAGAGATCAACAAATATTAGCAAGCTCCATTCAGGTACTTGCACTTTACTTTCCTATCATATCTGTTGTTTACTCTTCTTTTGCAAAGATCAACAGATATTGGTAAGTTCCCTTCAGGTACTTGCAGCTCGGTCTTATTTCGTACCTATCACTCACTCTTCTTTTTGTAGAAGTTAACAGGTGCTTGCAAGCCTCCGCCAGGTACTTGCAAGTTATCATTCTTCTATGCTTTCCTCTCATCACTATTTTGCAGAGCCCGTTAGGGGACATTCATGTCTTCTTCGTTTTTGCAAAAGCAACTCAGGTACGCATAAGATATACCTATTTCAACCTATGGTAATTTTTTCCTTCGCAGGAAAAAGACAGGCAAACCTTTTTCTGAGAAGAGGCATCAGGTTCCATCTCTCCTTACCCCTTCCTTTTCTCGAGGGAAGGATCACGATTTTCCTGGGTCTCCTACTTTTTCGAAGTTCTCTTCAGAACTTGAAAATTACGGGGATTATGTTAACCCCGAAATCGGCGATCCTCTCCAAGACGCCCATTTTTCTGCTTTTCTGCTACAGGTTACTCGGCTCGGGTTTTCTCCGCCCACGAAAGGGCAACCTACCTTCAGGTTCCCACTCACAAGGAGCGGGCTACCCCTGATGTCCACCGAGTCCGCGCAAGGCGGACTGCCAGGTCCAAATTCACCTAAGGGCGGACGCTCCGCCAACAAGCAGGGGCGGACTCCCCCAGGAGTCCGCCTAGACCACTCGCCTAGGGGCGGCCTCCGCTCTGCCAGCAAGCCCAGGAGTCCGCCCAGACCGCCCGCCTAGGGGCGGCCTCTGCTCCTCCAGCAATGAGGGGCGGACTCCACCAGGAGTCCGCCCTGACCGCCCTCCTAGGGGCAGCCTGCGCTCCGCCAGCAAGTAGTGGCGGACTCCCCCAGGAGTCCGCCCAGACCGCCCGCCTAGAGGCGGCCTCCGCTCCGCCAGCAAGCAGTGGCGGACTCCCCCAGGAGTCCGCCCAGACCACCTGCCTAGGGGCGTCCTCCGCTCTGCCAGCAAGCAGTGGCGGACTCCCCCAGGAGTCCGCCCAGACCGCCCGCCTAGGGGCGGCCTCCGCTCCGCCAGCAAGAAGTAGCAGACTCCCCCAGGAGTCCGCCCAAACTGCCCGCCTAGGAGCGTCCTCCTCTCCACCAGCAAGCAGGGGCGGACTCCTCTTGGAGCCTGCCCAGACCGCCCGCCTAGGGGCGACCTCCGCTCCGCCAGCAAGCAGGGCGGACTCCCCTTGGAGTCTGCCTAGACCGCCCGCCTACGGGCGGCCTCCGCCTCAGCAGGGGCGGACTCCCCCTAAAGTCCGCCCAGCCGCCTAGCCGCCCGCCATGGGCGGCCTCCGCCTCAGCAAGGGCGGACTCCCCCTAGAGTCCGCCCAGGCTGCCTGCCCAGGGGCGGCCTCCACGCAAGCAGGGGCAGACTCCCCCTGGAGTCCGCCCAGCCGCCCTCTAGGGGCGACTTCCGCCTCAGTAGGGGCGGACTCCCCCTGGAGTCCACCCAGTTCGCCCAGAGAAGCTCGTCTGCTCTTCCCACCAGCCGAGCGGACTGATTTTCTCAGTCCGCCGAGTCCGCGCAGTCCTCCATGATGACGTCACTGGGCCCTGCTTCTAGAAGATTCTCCCTGGGCCTATAAATAGCCACAAGGCCTCTTATTTTGCACGCGCGAGAGGAGAACTGCCATCTTGATCAAGCTCCGCGGGCTTAGTTTTCCAGTCCGCCACAGTTGATCAAGCAAGGTCTGCGGACTCAAATCTCTAGTCCGCCCAGGTCGTCGAGAGCTGTGTACTTAGTTTTTTCTGCCCTCAGCAGACAGTTCGAGCAGAAGCTGCAGCCTCAATTCTCCAGTTCTCCTAGGTCGTCAAGAGCAGTGGACTTAGTTTTTTCTGTCCTCAGCAGGCAGTTTGAGCAGCATCTGCAGCCTCAGTTCTCCAGTCCTCTACAGCCTCTTTTACTTAGTTTCTGGCACCTCCTTCCTTAACCGCCAGCTTCCCCCATTGTACCCTTTACTGCTTTTACATGTAATGGTGCAATAGCAAGCTGGAACCCTTCTTGATTAAAGGAAAAGCCCGTCGCAAGAGTGGCATTCAGGCCGCGACGGGCGAAGTCTGCTGTTGCCGCTGCTAGCGGCCCTCTCTCTTGTTTTCTCTCTATCTTCATGTGCGACTCAGAGTTAGCAGCTGCCCGACAGTCTCTCTTTTCCTCTTCTCATCCCCGCAACCCTCTTATTCACCTAGCTTTTGAGATCGAACAACCCGTTAATTAGGGGGCGCATTTCTTGCGTCAACAAGTTCATTGAGCCACCCTTCAATGAGGTTGCAGATCGAGGTTCTATTCAGCCATCACTCACGGTACTATCAGACTGTTCCAACTCTCCAACTGAAGCTGGCAACAGCGACTCTGGTTCTTCAGACTCATCATCTCCCAGAAAATATAGACTGGTAAGTGATATTTATCGCAACTGCGATCTTTCCCTTTTCACAATTGAACCACAGTCATTCTAGGAAGCAGCTAAACAAACCCCTTGGTTAGAAGCCATGAATATAGAAATACAAGCTATAGAGAAAAATAATACCTGGGTCCTTGTGGACAAGCCGCCCGATAGAGACATAATTGGTCTCAAATGGATATATAAGTTAAAGCAAAATGCAGATGGCTCGATTAACAAGTACAAGGCCCGTCTCGTTGCAAAGGGATACTCACAAATGCCCGGAAGGGATTATACTGAAACTTTTGCGCCCGTCTCTAGGATGGAAACAATACGACTTCTTCTTGCCTTAGCAGCCCAAAGAAAACACCAAGTTCATCAACTTGATGTGAAATCAGCCTTTTTAAACGGCGATTTAATAGAAGAAGTTTTTGTGGAACAACCACAGGGATTCGTTATAGTGGGAAGAGAATCCCTAGTATATAAATTGAGAAAGGCGCTTTATGGGTTGAAACAATCCCAAAGAGTATGGAATTATAAAATTGACACTTACTTAAGAAAGACAGGATTCCTAAGGAGCCCAAGTGAAGCCACATTATATATCAAAACCTTCGAATCTATAGATTACCTTGTGCTCAGCATATATGTGGACGATGTCATAATTACTGGAACAAATATTAGTCTAATTGAGTCTTTCAAATCAGCCATGAAAAGTGAGTATGAAATGAGCGATTTGGGGTAATGAGTTATTTCCTCGGCCTACAAATTAAGCAATCTCCCGAAGGAATCAGCATATCACAACAAAGTTATCTTCTAGACCTCTCCACAAGATCAGGAATGTTAAACTCAAAGCCGGTTAACACTCCAATTTCGACCAGTGAAAAACCAAGTGTGCAGGATGGAAGTAGTAAGGTTAATGCTAAACCTTATAGAAGCTTAGTCACATCTTTAATGTACTTAACACATACCCGACCAGATATAGCATACACAGTAAATGTAGCGTCCAGATTTATGTCAGAACCAAGTGTCAAACACCTTGAGGGCATAAAGCGCATATTAAGATACTTGAATGGAACTCGAAACCTTGGACTGCTATTCAAGAGCGAAGAAGATGGTTTTAACCTTAAAGGGTACTCTGCCAGTGATTGGGCAGGTAGTGTTGATGATCGTAAAAGCACAACGGGTTTCATCTTTTTCCTTAGAACAAAACCTATTTCATGGAATGCTAGTAAACAAAGGTGTGTTGCCCTGTCAACAGTCGAGTCGAAATATGCAGCATTAGGAGAAGCAGCTAAGGAGAGTGTTTGGTTGAAACGCCTAGTGGAAGAAATGAAAGAAATGAGAGGACCTGTGAGTATTTTTGTAGACAATACCTCAGCTATTTCAATGGCAAAAAACCTGGTAATGCATAAAAGAACAAAACATGTAGAGATTCAGTATCAATACACCAGAGAACATGTAAAAGAGGGAGAAATAGAGCTGGTATACTGCGGTACGAAGAATCAAGTAGCGGACTTCCTTACAAAGCCCCTTCCAGCAGAGGCCTTCCTGAAGCTGCGAACGAAAAGCGGGATCACTGAAATAGCGGAAGTCATAATTAAAGGGGAGTGTTGATAGATGTAATTCTGCCTCCCGCAATGCACCTGCATTAATATAAAGAGAGTCAACGTCAGTCAAGTCTAGAGTCAACATAAGTATTTTACTATAAGTAAATGTTATGCTAAATAGTCGTGTGTCTCCTCCAATAGTTCTATCTCCCGCCATCAGATGTGTCCATTACTGATAATAGTTTTGACTCTTCAGTATGTTTGTTCATGTAAACTCCTATAAATAGGAGAACCTGTTAATCATTAAATATAATGAAAAGTAGAAAGGAATTGCTCTCCCACTAGTCCCACTCTTCTTAAAACATTCTTAGTTTAACAGTGTTTACTATTTTTTCTTGGAAAACTCGAAAGTGCAAACCTGATCCAAACATTGCCCTCCTCAAAGTATTAATTAATAAGCTAATGAGGCTTAGGCTCTATTTGGGGAGACTTAGGCTCTGTTTGGGGGGACTTTTTTTCACCGGTCAAGCGGTTGCGACCGCATGAATCGGACCGTAATTAAGGTCCGATTCATGCGGTCGTAATCGCTCGACCGGTGTAAATAAGTTCCCCCAAACGGAGCCTTATTTTCACCTGTCAAGCGGTTATGACCGCATGAACCAGACCTTAATGAAGACCCGATTCATGCAGTCGTAACCGCTTGACCAGTGAAAATAAATCCCCCCAAACGGAGCCTTAATTCTTTTTGATAAGTTGAGGCCCCATAACAAAAGGAGGTCATGAGTTCAATTCTCACAGTGTGTGGCAGTTTTGTCTACTTATTTAAAAGTTTATTATTTAATTAATTGCTATTTAATGATGTGATGAATGATATTTGCCGTTCTATATGATGAATCAAGCACTAGCTAGTTGGATTAAGAAATTTCATTGTTTTTCTAACTTTACATAACGATAAGATTATAATAAATGTTTAATTCTTCACATAAGTGTTGGGGTTGTGGAACACTTCCGGTCCTCTTGTTTCTCACACCGGGTTAGCCCACGTGAGCTTAGAGGAATCGAAGTGTGATCCCCCTCCGACATATCTGGCCCCGACGACAGCGGGGGTCCGGGGGCAGCCGCCCCCGGCGGAGGTGCCGCTCGACGTTCGACGTTCGTCGAACCCGCTCGACGTTCGACGTCGAACGTCGAGCTGAGTTCGACGTTCGACGTTCGACGTTGAACGTCGAGCTGAGTTCGACGTTCGACGTTGTGCTGATGCCTTTTTAAGGCGTATTCCGGTTGTTTTTAGGGATACGGTCGATACGGTTTTGACGACGGCTGACGGCTGGTTTTCCCTTTGGAGGCGCATACGAGGTATCTTCGTTGGAGGCAATCCAGAAGGGGTTCTTCATTTGTTTCTTGTCCAGAAGGAGGAGTTAAGGTAGGATCGGTTTAGATCCTTGTAACCTTTGTAATCTGTATTTTCTTTTGGTGATAACAAGAAGGGAGAAGGAGAAGGGATAGGGGACGTAGCCCGGTATTAGGTGAACCTCTGAAATCTGTGTGTTTGTGTGCTTGTTCTGTTTACTTTTGTCTAGTACTTTTATTCGGATTTCTGCTTCTTGGCGCTCCGATTTTCCTACAATAAGTATTATGATTTACACAACACTGTTAAAAAATGATCTTAATTACATATATTGTATTACTCTCGCTCCCATCGGATTATTAAACATTTTTGTCACACACTTTATATGAACCATAAAATAGATACTGTGAAGAGGATTTTATTTCTTTTTTTTAATAGGCCATATGATGCATGGGTCGCGCATTCTTAAGATGAATCTGCATACATATATTACTATTATTGTTATTATTATATTAAAATTATTTGTTATAATTGTTATTAGAATATTTATATTCTACAACTTATTATTTCATTTAATCTGTTTTATACTTGAGAGTTTTCTTAACGAAAAAGAATGAATCGTATAGGTACGTGACAATGGGGGAGTCGGAATACTTCTACTATTTTGTGGAGTCTGAAAGGAATCCCAGTGAAGACCCACTTCTCTTATGGCTTGTGGGCGGGCCTTATTGTTCTGGCTTTGTCGGAATGGCCTTGACCATAGGTAACTAAGCATATGCTGCGTACAAAATAACATACAAGATGTGCACACATACATACATACAATATCAACTTGTTGGTTTGATAGATTATGTTCCATCCAATGCGCGCGTATGCCCGCCCCTACAGATAGAGTTCTCTCCGGCCTATTTACACCCTGAACTTGTAATTGTTGAGAGATGCTATCAAATTTTTCATAGATACTTTCGTAACATTATTAACTCTACCTTTTAAATGCATTCGTGTATGCTCAGGCCCTATAAAATTTAAAGGGGATTCTTTTAATGATACATCTCTCACAGTAGTTTGTAACCCCCATTCGTGGACCAAGGTGCGTCATTTTATTAATTGTAATTTGCCCTACTACTATATTAATGATCACCAGCTCTCCCATGATTAGTATTCATTAATGATTAGTATCAAATTATAATTTTTGGTTGACAGATCTCCAACATTATCTTTTTAGATTGGCCCGTTGGGTCGGGATTTTCGTTCTCACCGAATATTGAAAGCTATATCTCGGATGATGTGCGTTCATCAAAAGAGATCTACAACTTTTTAAAACAGGTATCTTTATATATATATATATATAATAATGCATTTATGATCATGCATGTAAATTATCCAAACCTTCTCAAAGAGTTAGCACAATTACATGCAGCGCCCCTATTATCTTTTGAAATTGCATAAACATTTTCCCTGAGTTTATATTTCATAACATGCATGCATGCCTAAAACTACACAGCAGAGCTCTCATTCAAGGAGTGTTTTTGTACATGCATGTTATGAAATTGAAACTTACACGAGAGATTTTTGCAATTTCAATAAATGGCTTATATAATGCTCTACTGCCCTGAAACATAGGATTCGTTTGGCAGGATATTATTGCTCCGGTGAGCTTAGACAAAAATGCGGGTATCTTAGAATGCATGTTTGGCATGCGCTACGAAGAAAAGAAATCTAGTTTTGAACATATATAAAAGGCAAATGAAATTTTTTGGGTGAGGTCAAGTATTCACTAACAAAATTTCATAGCCATTGCCTTTGCAAGTGGACCGCCACGCCAAACAGAGTTTTAGTTTGGCCTAGACTATGTTTCTCTAAACTAACTGATCACATTGATTTTGATTCTTCGTATGTCCTTATTAATTATTTTTTGCATTATATATATATATATATATATATATATATATATATATATATATATATATATATATATATATATATATATGTCGAACACAAATGCATGAACCATGCATGCAGTGGCTCCTACTCAATCCAAAATTCCTGTCAAATCCTGTCTACATCGGGGGAGACTCATACGGTGGAAAATTGGTACCACTCGTTACTCATGAGATCGTGCAGGGTACGTATTCACACACACATGCCCTCGTTAGTTTTCTCAGCCCATGCTTTAATCCCGCCAGCTAGCTCGAATACATAAGCATATATATATAATTAGGCCGGGTATGTTATATAATTACAGGAAATGAATTAGGCCAGAGTCAACCTGCTGCAGCACTGCTTATTAATTTAAAGGTACACATTATTCATGCATGCATGCCTTTGTTCAGATTTCATATGATTTATAATTAGAACCAAGCTACCTAGCTGTTCCCCACATAAACATGCATGCATGCATACATAAACATACACACACACACACACACACACACACATATATATATATATATATATATATATATATATCAATCATATGCGGGCACGCTTGTGTGCGGGCGTACGAACGAGTGATTTTAGAGTTCAAGGTGGTTTCAAATCGAAAAATGATCCACATGAAAGTTGTAGATCTCGGCGAGACGAACAACTTTCATGTTGAACAATTTTTTATTTGGAGTTATTTAATTTGACCCTCATATTGGGATCCGAAAATTGGATTTTCAGGGCTTTATTGTAACACGTCTCGCCGTCCCAGATTTCGAGGCCCAAATCGAAGGTCAAGACTGCTCCAAATCAAAACATGATCAACATAATAGATGTTCGTCTCACCGAGATTTACTAACTTTCATGTTAAACAATTTTCGATTTGAAGCTTCTTTGAGGCTTGCCTGTACGCCCGCACAAGATAATTTCCCATATATATATATATATAAAGAGAGAGAGAGAGGGAGAGTAAATGTAGCTTGAATTAATTAATTATATGATTAATTTGTTTGGTACGAATAATGTGTGTTATCAGGGATATCTGGTGGGGAACGGTGTGACAGATTTAAAGTATGATCTAAATGCTCGGGTGCCCCGTGCTCATGGTTTCGGAATCATTTCTGATGAACTATTTGAGGTGTTACATGCATTTTAATTTCTCTCTAAATTAAGCTTCTAATTACTATATGAACAGCAGATAGATACTAATTAGTCGTTGTTTCTGATGGGGGTGTAACAGGGGATAGCCGAGAGTTGCAAGGGAAATGACTATGCGAAGAATTTGAGTGCTGATTGTTCGGCAAATATGACTATCTTTAACGAGGTGACTTCATGCAGTTTATAAATCTTACAATCATGAATACATCTAATTATATATTAACACATGGCCTGCCTGCCTGCCTGCGTCAGCAGACAATTTCAGAAATTAACATTCAAAACGTATTGGCGCCTATCTGCACTTGGTCCATGAAGTCAAAACGAGGAAGGTCTATGATGGAAGAAAAGTTAATTGAAGCCGAGTGCAGCGAGGTGATCATGATCAAGAAGACACGTACCGGATATGATCAGGCTCTATTTGTGGGGGCTTATTTTCACCGGTCAGGCTGTTACGATCACATGAACCGGACCTCGCTTAAATAAGGTCCGGCTCATGTGGTCGTAGCCGCTGACCGGTGAAAATAAGTCCCTCCAAACTGAACCTTGCTTATCTTACACACGACCAATTACCATCCATGTTAATTGCAGGATATGACGAAACTTATGACTAAATGGTCAAATAATCCCGTGGTGCAGAAGTCCCTCCATATAAAGGAGGTCCGTATATGATTATATGTATAATAATATTAATTATGGTCGGCGTGTCCTGAGTCAGTCATTGCATTGTGTGCTAATTATATAACTAATTAACGACCCGACGCGCGCGCTATATATGCAGGGCACTCTAGAGGAGTGGCGCTTCTGCGGGAAGGATCTCAACGAAAAGTACGGATACAACATTGAAAGCGCAGTGCCTTTCCACTTTTATCTTGCCACCAAAGGTTACAGAGCTCTTCTTTATAGGTGTGTTGGAGAGATTATAATTAATTTGTGATATTTAAAAAAATCTAATGAAAACATGCATGCATGGGCATGGCTGCAGTGGGGATCATGATTTGAAGATCCCATTTACGGGAACATTGCAGTGGATCGGATCATTGAACTTTCCGGTCATTCAGGGATGGAGATCATGGCATACTGCTGGTCAAGTTGCAGGGCAAGCATTAATTTTTTTATATATAATAATTTGATTCTAAATTAATACATTTTATTAATTATCACACTCCAATACTTAATTTATCAACTCCAGAAGAATAGTAGTACTAGTAGTAGTATATATATATGTATATATAATGATGAAGCCTAAATTAATTTTACTCTTTTGAATCCCCTCATGCAGATACACCATTCTCTTCTCAAACAACTTCACTTTTGCAACAATATTGGTATATATTCTTCTTATATATGCATGTATATTATTATTACTATTATTATTATTAACTAGTTTTTGGGGTTTATTAATTTATATTTGTAGGGTGGAAATCATATGCCAGCGAATAACAGACCACTACCGAGCTTTTCAATGTTCGAGAGGTGGATGTCTCATGAGCTTCTTTGATATTTTCGTATGTGTGGGAGGTGGAGGGTGTTGAAGCAGGCAGTAGTCAAGACCTCCAACTACCTCCAGCTGATGAAGAAGAATCGAGGAGAATTAATATCTATATATTGTGTAATGTGAAGAGATGTGTCTTCCCCATTGGGTGTGTCTCCCGCCATTAGGTGTTTCCTTCCACCATTAGGTGTTTTCTGTCTCCCGTGAACGTTATGCTACATCTATATATAAACCAATGTAATGGGTTAAAATAATATATGATTACTATCACTTTCTTTAACAGTTGTTAACCATAAAAGCACATTTAGACTAACAGTGGTATCAGAGCCTGGTTCAAGCAAAAAGAAGGTGATATCTGTTAAAAAACAGAGAAGGCTGTGTTTGCCTAAGCCATCAGTCACGTAGGTTTTACTCTTCAAGAAGTTTTAGGTTAACATCCCTTGTAATATCACATGGCTAGTGGAATACAAAATTTCACTTTTTCTCAAAATGGAGTACCAATTTTTGATGGGGAGTTCTAAGATTTTTGGCACATTCAAATGAAAACCCTTTTCCTCTCACAAGGTCTGTGAGATCTTGTGACTGAAGGCTATAATCCACCATACGCAGCAGCACTGGTATATGCAGCCATCTTACAAAATCATCAAGATGCGGTTAAGAAAGATTCAAAGGCCATGTTATATATATATATATTTTGCAAGGAGTTAACAGAACAATCTTCCCACGACTAATAACAACCACTACTTCCAAAGCCTCCTGGGATCTCCTGCAAACTGAGTTTAAAGGCTCAGACAAACTAATCTCAATTAAATTACAAGCTTCATGGAAGGAGTTTAACTGTCTTGTAATGCAAGATACTGAGAAAGTAAGTGATTTTTTCACTCGGGCAACTAAAATTATTATCCAATTTCGTAGTCTTGGAGACATTATAGAAGAAAATAAAATAGTATTAAAACTTCAAGAAACTTCCCTTTAAATTTGATCACATAGTCACAGCAATAGAGGAATCTAAAGATTTAAATACATTCTCCCTTGCTGAATTAATGGGTTCATTACAAGCTCTCAAGAGTACTCTACAAATATCAGATCATAAAACTGAAAATCAAAGAACATGGAAGAAAATCTCTAATAGAGGTAGAGGGAGAGGAAGAGGTGGCACTGACAATCGAACAGCCAAGGCTTTACTTCCTTCCACCTGTGTAATATGCAAGAAGGATAATCATGAAACCAGAAACGTCTATTTTAGATGTAAAAGGTGTAAAAATCCAACACATAGTGATACAAAGTGTTGGTATAAAGATGATACTAAAGCACAAGAAGCCATTACAGACGTAACACTTATGATTGAAGAAACCGTCTCTAATACTGCTTTATTTGGTCGACAGGGTTGTATTTCCCATACAGCTCTTACAGTTCAAAAGGGTGTACAAGTTATAAATGAAGAATGGTATATTGATAGTGGTTGTTCAAACCACATGACCTCTCACAAGGCAGCCTTTACTTCATTAAACCTCAAAGCAAAATCGAAGGTAATGTTGGGTGATGGTAAATCACAAATTGTAGAAGGAAATGGGACAGTTGCAGTTGTAACCTCACAAGGAACGAGAAAATTGATTCATGGAGTACAATATGTTCCAAGTTTAACACATAATCTTTTGAGTGTGGGACAACTAGTTGAAGGAGGCTACAAGTTGTATTTGAGGAAAGGCTATGCAAGATAATAGATTCTTTCACTTCTACAATAGTATTCATTTTAAGGATGTCCCCAAACAGAGTGTTTCCCATTAATTTTCAACAATATACAATAGTAGCCCTTGCAGCCTCCATCATAGAAGAGAATCGGTTATAGCATTTAAGATATGGACACATACACTTACAGAAATTACTTCAGATAAGCAAAGAATCCTTGGTAACAGGTCTGCCAAAACTGAAAACAGAAAAACACAATTGTAAAGACTGCTCCCAAAATAAAATACAAAGAGTCTCATATCCAGAAAAGTCTACTTGGAGAGCAATAAAGCCCCTCCAACTTCTACATATTGATCTATGGGGACCAGCTAGTCAAGACTCACTCTCCGGAAAAAGGTATTTCTTCCTTTTAGTAGATGATTATAAACGCTTTATGTGGGTGTATTTCTTACACACTAAAGCTAAAACTTATACCCATTTTGTATATTTCAAAACACTTGTTGAAAAAGAGTTTGATCTCAACATAAAAAGAATAAGAAGTGATAGAGGAGGTGAGTTTACAAGCAATCAGTTTAATACTTTTTGTAATGAAAATGGGATTGCAATACAGCTAACCGTGCCAAATTCACCTCAACAAAATGGAGTTGTGGAGAGACGAAACAGGATAGTAATAGAGATGGCTAGATGCATGCTGGATCACAAGAGTTTGCCCAGAAATTTTTGGGCAGAAGCTGTGTACACAGCAGTATACATTGCCAACAGAAGTTCTACTAAAGCCCTATTACAAGTAACACCATTTGAAGCTCTTTACAATATACACTTTAGAATTTTTGGAAGTATTGTTTATTACCTGCCACCACAAAATAATAGAGATAAGTTGCAGCCTAAAGGAGAAAAAATAATCTTTGTTGGATACAGCCGAGAGTCTAAAGGCTATAGACTCTGGAGTCCAGTTAAAAACAAGCTAATAATTGCAAGAGATGTTATATTTCAGGAATTATAAGAGTGGAACTGGAAAGATAAAGATCAGAGTCTTGACAATGTAAGGAAGACATCCACTCATTCTCCAGAAGTTGCCACAGAATTTGAAGAACCATCCTTCTAGAGGTTGCTCATCAAGATTCACCTCAGCCATCACACAAGGAGAATTTAGACAGTCCAAATTACCAAAGTAACACTGATTGCAGTGATATAAATTCATCAAATAACACTGACAATAGTGCTCCAAACACTCTCGACTCATCTTCTCCTAGAAAGTATAGAAGATTAGAAGATATATATCAAACCTGTAATCACTCCTTTTTCATAGTCGAGCCCAAAACATTCCAAGAAGCGTCTACTCAAGCCCCCTGGATAGAAGCCATGAAGATAGAAATGGAAGCTATAGAGAGAAACAACACTTGGGCACTTGTATAAAAACCGCCTGATACAAACTTGATAGGACTTAAGTGGGTGTACAAGTTAAAAAAAATACAGATGGTTCTATATACATGCTGTTAACCCCCAAAATCGGCAGTCCCTTCCCAAGGTCTCGAGCTCGCAAATCGCGACCCGCTCAAGGTTTCCCCCCAAGGGTCGCGATTTGCCTTAGCCCTCCTTTTTTGGGTCAGGCGGATAGGGTCTCCTATCTGCTCAGGTCGTGCGGCTAGGACAGTCTCCCCTGTCTAACCGCCCTGGTCGCATAGCCACCACGTGCCCTGCGGGACGACGGGCTGCTTCCATAGCTCACCCTTGCAGGACATGCGGTTTGGCCAGCTAACCGCGCAGCATTCTTCCTTGCAGGAGGCAACCTGCATCAGTCCGTTGGAACGTTCCGCCGGTGTCGACCCTCGACCAGCGCAACCGTAGCAGGCTCAGAGACCCCCTCCAGCTCAGTTGCCCATCAGCCATAGGAGGGCGGCCTGCTCTAGGCCGCCCGTGCAGTGGGCGGCCTGCCCAGGCCGCCGCCGCCTTGGGGCGGCCTGCTCCAGGCCGCCCGTGGGGTGGGTGGCCTGCCTAGGCCGCAGCCGTCTTGCTCCAGGCCTCCCGTTGGGTGGGCGGCTTGCCCAGGCCGCCGCCGCCTTGGGGTGGCCTGCTCTAGTCCGCCCGTACCTGCTCCTCAGGCCGCACTGCCTCCTCTGATCAGGTCTCCCAACGACCTGCTCCTCAGGCCGCGCCGCCTCCTCTGCTCAGGTCTCCCGACGACCTACGGACTCAAAATGCCAGTCTGCCGAGGTCATCGACGACCTGCTCCTCAAGCCACGACGCCTCCTCTTCTCAAGTCTCCCGACGACCCGCGGACTCAAAACGCCAGTCCGCTGAGTCCGCCGAGGTCATCGACGACCTGCTCCTCAGGCCGTGCCGCCTCCTCTGCTCCGGTCTTCCGACGACCTACAGACTGAAAATGCCAGTCCGCCGAGTCCGCCGAGGTCATCGATGACCTGCTCCTCAGGCCGCGCCGCCTCCTCTGCTCAGGTCTCCCGACGACCTGCGGACTCAAAACGCCAGTCCGCTGAGTCCGCCGAGGTCATCAATGACCTGCTCCTCAGGCCGCGCCGCCTCCTCTGCTCAGGTCTCCCGACAACCTGCGGACTCAAAATGCTAGTCGGCCGAGGTCATCGACGACCTTCTCCGAGTCCGCCCAGTCCTCCATGATGACGTCACTGGGCCCCGCTTCAAGAAGATTCCCCTCGGGCCTATATATAGGCCCCGAGACCTCTCATTTGGGACAAGCGCCAGAGAACTGCCTCTGCTAGCAGACCCTACCGTCTCAAGTTTCCAGTCTGCCCAGCTTTCGACAGTTTTGCCAGCAGACCCTGTGTACTCAGATTTCCAGTCCGCCCAGCTTTCCACAGTTCTGCCAGCAAACCCTGCGGACTCAGATTGCCAGTCCGCCCAGTTTCTTTTACTTAGTCTCTGGCACCTCTTTTTTCTCAGCCGCCAGCTTCCCCTTGTACCCTTTACTGCTTTTACATGTAATGGTGCAATAACGTGCTGTAATCTTGCTTCTTAATTGAAGGAAAAGCCCGTCGCAATAGTGGCATTCAAGCCGCGGTGGGCGAAGTCTGTTGTCGCCGCTGCAAGCGGCCCCGTCTCTTCTTTCCCTCTCTCGATCTAACCATCAGAGCTCAACCGCCCAAGTAACATCTGCACGATAGCTCCTGATCAAGCCTTTTCTCTGCCCGACCAAGCTCTTTCCTTGCTCAAGCAAGTTTCCCCTTGCTTCAAACTTCACCACTATCCCTGCAACCCCCTTATTCTTCTTGTACAACCCCATATCCGGCCGAGCGGGATCCTCCCCAAGTGGCAGTCTTGGGGAGAGCTACGAGCGACGTTTTGATGTAGCCCCGTTCGGGGGCGTGCGGGTCCTCGTGCGTGCTTGCGGATGCCTTGTGTGCATAGGCTTTTATATATACTTTGTATTATATATATATCATATTATATATATATATTATATTATATATAATATATATAATATAATTTGATTTTAAGAAATAGGAAAGGGGGGAGCATGCATGGCAGCAGGGAGAAAGAGATAAAAGAAAAAGACAAAACAAAAAAGCAAGGGGGGGGGGGCGGGTGCAGGCAGGGGGGGAATCGAGGAGAAGGAAGAAAAAAGAAAAAAAGCAAAAAGGCAGGGAACAAAAGGGGCAGGCATCGGGGAAGAAGAAGGGGGCAAGCATAGGGCTTTCTGGATCTCGCCGGCCAAGCCTGGAGCAAGGCTCGGTTTTCTCTCTGCCTCTCTCTCGTTGACCGGCCAAGAGCAGCCCGACGCCATCCTCTCCTCCTCTCCCATCGTCGACCGGCTGGAGCCCGACGCCATCCGCTCCTCCTCCTCTCCCGCTGCCGGCAAGCCCGAGCCCTAGCTCGGCCCCCCTCTTTTTCCCGGCCTAGAGCAGCACAGTGGGGCCGAGCTTTTCTCGGCCCCCTCTTCCCGACGCCGCCTCCAGCGGGGCCGAGCTCCTCTCGGCCCCCCACTTCCAGTCCAGGCCGCCGCCGAGAAGCAGTAGGCCGAGCTCCTCTCGGCCCCCTTTTCCGTCGCCGCCTCCAGTGGGGCCGAGCTCCTCTCGGCCCCCCACTTCCAGTCCAGGCCGCCGCCGAGAAGCAGCAGGCCGAGCTCCTCTCGGCCCCCTTTTCCGTCGCCTCCTCCAGTGGGGACGAGCTCCTCTCGGCCCCCCACTTCCAGTCCAGGCCGCCGCCGGGAAGCAGCAGGCCGAGCTCCTCTCGGCCCCCTTTTCCGTCGCCGCCTCCAGTGGGGTCGAGCTCCTCTCGGCCCCCACTTCCAGTCCAGGCCGCCGCCGGGAAGCAGCTGGCCGAGCTCCTCTCGGCCCCCTTTTTTCGTCGCCACCTCCAGCGGGGCCGAGCTCCCCTCGGCCCCCCTTCCCGTCGGCGCCTCGAGCAAAGTTCGGCCTAAAAAGGAGGCCGACCACCGCCATCGCCGCCTCGAGCAAGGTTCGGCCTAAAAAGGAGGCCGGTCACCGCCATCGCCGCCTCGAGCAAGGCTCGGCCTAAAAGGGAGATCGGCCACCGGCACCTTCGTCAAGCACGCGTCAAGGGTAACGAAGTTTCTACTCGGGCAGGTGAAGCCCTCGATTTACATTTGCATGGAAGCCCCTCTCCACCAACGGGTGGGGGAAGGGAGCTCTCCGACGGGTTGACGTGTACGTCCCCGCTATTAATTGCATTTAGTATCCGGAAGTGTGAGTACGGATTTAGGCATGCTGTGTGAAGCCCATTCGGACGTACGAGCCGAATTGGTGATGTGCTGTGTGAAGCCCATTCGGACGTACGAGCCGAATTGGTGATGTGCTGTGTGAAGCCCATTCGGACGTACGAGCCGAATTGGTGATGTGCTGTGTGAAGCTCATTCGGACGTATGAGCCGAATTGGTGATGTTCTGTGTGAAGCCCATCCGGACGTGTGAGCCGGATTGGTGATATTCTGGGGTCCCCGGAGAAGACCCCGTGGAATTTGGATACTATCTATTTGCAGGGAATGCGCACCGTAGCCCCGAAAAAGGGGTGTACGGAATATATTTGGCCAGCTTATGTTAGCCGACTGTCGTTCAGCTGACAGTCGTTCGTCGAGACGTTGGCGTACAGGTGTTGCAGTACCAAGCGGGGAATAACGGGCTTAAGCCCAAGCTTGTGCCGGCCCTCGAAGGCCTATTTTTATTTATATTGTCGGCCTGCGTGCCGATGTATGGAATTTATATTCCTGTAATAATTTATAATCTGTGATGCTCTGCGAATGTGTGATTTACTCTTTTTGTTTCGGGCGAGCGATGTGCTCGTGAACCGCTCGTCCCGTGGGAGCCCCGAGGTTTATGCCGGGAAGCCCCTGTTGGCCTGTCGATAGCCTTTTAAGGCAGCGGAGTCGCGCTGTTTGCAGCCCAGTTGGGCAGCGTGTTATAGAATTGCTCGGCGATGTTGCGCCTTTAGTAGCGCGTTTGAGGAGCACTTTGTATAGACCCAAGGAGATACATCTGGATAGGAGAGAGTTGGTCTTGAGACCCTCCTTAGATGTTCCGGTCGGCCAAAAGAGCCCTCCGAAAGTGTCTTAGCTCAGCTTTTGGCTTGGGAGGGGAAGAGTTCGTTAGTCTTCCGGGTATGCGGTGGGTCCTCCACGCTGAGACCTTGGGTCTGTCCCTTACGTTCTTAGACTAGAGCCTAGATTGTTCTTTTGAGTGTAGTAGGTGTGCGGTCACCCCTCTTTTGGGACCCCGAACTCCACGGAAGTCAATTTTGACTTCGGTCAATTTTGGCTTCAACACTTCTAGCTTGTGATATCAAACAACCCGTTAACTGGAGGACGTAATTCGCGCATCAACAATTAACACGCGACCTTCAGATCTCGAACAGACAGTGAAATCAGCGGTTACTCATGACAGACCATCAACCAGCCGAGAACCTTGCTCTAAGTCCCAGTGATGATTCTCTTTGGGAGGCCTTAGAGCAATCTCGCAGAGAAACTGCACAATAGTTTCAAGCGATCAACCATACTCTAGCTGCTATCACCCAACGATTAGAAGAACAATATTCAGCAGCACCAGCTACTCCAATCAATCTAGCACCGGCATGTGAGACTCCTCAAGTTTATCCACCGACCTATCCTCCTCTTTACACTTCAACCTTTCCGCAAGGGCCTGCAACCCCTTTGCGGTTTCAGAATGAGGAATTCGCAGCTCGTCAAAGCTTCTTCCGAGAAGCTGCCCGAGGAAGTCCAACGAGATTTCTAAATTTTAAGGGAAGTTATCCCTACTCATTAACTCCTGCCTTTGCTCCTTCCGCAGCAACTTTTCCCTCCTACCCACCAGCTCCTTGCGCAGCTGCAACTTGTGCTCCCTTTTTTCCTTATGTTGTAGGAGAACAAGAAGAGCAATCACCGTTTACAGAGAATGTTCGGTATGAACCGACTCCAGCTAACTTCAGAGAGCCACGGTTGCCCATTTACACTGGGGAGACTGATCCAGTCAAGCATCTTCAAGCTTTTGAATATGTCGTTGCTCTCAAGACTCTCTCAGATGCAACCAAATGCAAACTCCTTGTGATGACCTTTGATGACCAAGTGAGGGATTGGTTCATCCTCAGTCCATCTCTTCCTTTGCTGATCTGACTCTCTTGCTCAGATTCTCTACTTCAACAAAGAGAAAGAGCGGCCCCGAATCCCTCTTTGAGATCAAGCAGCGAGAGACTGAAACTTGGTCTCATTTTGTGGATCGTTTCTAGAGAGAGATCTTAGACATTGAGATCGTCGATCAGGAAATATATTGAGTGGCTCTTATTCACGGTCTGCGTGAAGGACCACTCAAGTTCGAGGCTAACGTCCGAGCACTAAGGACTTATCAAGAGTTGATTGCTTTAGCCAACTCATACATCCGCGGTGAGAAGAGCAACCCCAGCTTTGTCTCCAGGCTTGTAGCAGAGAGAAATCAACCTTACAAGCAGCCTCCAAGGTCTCCTCAAAAAGATTTTCCATCCCACTCTAGAAAAATAAAGAAGTTTCAACATCATCATCAGCACTCCTTCCCAGGTCAGGATCGTGCCCACGAGCGATTGCGACCGCTACCAGCCCCATCTCTGCAAACAGCTTTTGTGCATCACTCACAAGATGATGACTTATCGTACTCTGGACTCGATGAGACCATGTAAGAAGTCTATAAGATCATGAAGGATAGGGCAAATTCAAAAAGGCCTTATCAGGCGGCGAATCAGAGATCAAGAGACTCAGATCCATTCTGTGAATTCCACAGAGAGAAGGGTCATTTAACTGAAGACTACAAGGCACTTTGGCGGTTGGTCGAAAGATTGCTCATCGAGGGCAAGATCAGTGACCTGGTTAAGAAAGTTGATTCTTCAAAGCCTTCCACCTCCAGGGCAAGGAGGTGGCTGAATTTCAGTTGAAGTGCGTGGAGGTAGAGGATGCAGGTCGTTTGGGGCCTATCAACGTTCTGCCTAAGTGCTTTGACGCCGATGACGAGGGTTCCCTTGGAAGGCTATTCTAAAGCAAAGAGGACGTTGCAGCCCCTCAAAGCCCCTCACAATCATGACCAGTTGCTTTTACTTTACTCTTCATTCTATTTTTGAACACTTCTAAGTATTTTACTTTCATCTCAATAAAGTTTACGTCAGAGATCCCATACTGACACTTTCCCCTTTGTGGAGTGCTTCCTCCTCTATTTTTTCTCTTTGCCAAAGAGATCACTGAACCACTGAGATATCGCCAAGTCTTGCTGAGGGCCCCCTCGAGATTGTTCTCTGACGTAAGACCACAACGACCACATAACGCGGGGAGTTTTCTCATATGTGCAGTGGGGGTCGTTCAACTCTCGTGCGGAGGATGACGGGACTTCGGATCCTGGCTGTCATCTAACACAGAGTGCGATTCCAGGGAGGACCCATGTGTTAGCTTTGCTGTGCTTCGCTACAGGATATGTTACAATTACGATGATCTTTGTGTGACAAACAATGGCGATCAAGTGTAGCCTTGTCTCTTCGATCATCTCACAATTGTGACGATCGAACACTCCTTGGTACTCTCAATCCATGCCTTTGCGGGCCCCACAACTCCGCTGATCAATTCGCAGACAAGCAATATGCCACTTGGCGCAACTAGTCTAATTGATCAGCGATGTTTGTAACCCGAGGCATGAGAGCAGTGTATATGTCGATTCCTTCTCAGGAATTTCTGTGCTTGTGTCTTTCGTGCCCTTCTAAGGGAGCGCGGTCAGCCCGCTTTAGGTAGGACTATCCTCTGGATGATTTCTTTTAAAGGCAAGCGGTGCATAACGCCCACGGGGAACACCTGTGGCAACATCCAGTCTTTTTTGGATGTCATCAAGGTGTAGCCCTCCTCTGTCTTTCCGTATTTTTACAGGTTAATAGGTTAAATTCGACCTATTCTAAAGATCGGCAGTATCCTTTGGGCTTATGATTATCTTATATGCGCTACCTGCGCGAAGTTCTATCAGATGGTTATCAACAAGCTCTTTCGTCAGATGCTAATGACAAATCATTTAGTCAAAATATCTGGTTCTCCTTGCTCAACGAGTCAAGCT
This sequence comes from Platanthera zijinensis, assembly GCA_039513925.1. NCBI lineage: Eukaryota > Viridiplantae > Streptophyta > Magnoliopsida > Asparagales > Orchidaceae > Platanthera > Platanthera zijinensis. The sequence goes on along the minus strand of CM077094.1, from coordinate 174,584,769 downwards.
GTTGTAAGACTAAATTAGGATGGTTTCATCTTGCTGATTTGGATTTCATGTTAACATTATATCTGATCACGCGAGACGATCATTGTCACATTCTGATCTCTATTCAGTTGATAGTAGAACTTGTCGGATATCTCTTCTATTATATCTTATCATATCAAAAGGCAACATTCGTAGGTTCTCTCTAGATACTTACGATTTTAGTTTCCTTTCATATCTGCTTGCTCACTCTTCTTTTGCAGAGCTTAGCAGATATTTGCAAGTCCCATTCAGGTATTTGCAGCTTAGTTTTTATTATTTATATATGCTCTACTCAGTCTACTTTTGTAAAGCCTAGAAAATTTTTGCAAGTCCTATCCAGGTACTTGCGACCTAGTTCATATTTCATATCTGCTTGCTCACTCTTCCCTTGCAGAGCCTAGAAGATATTTGCAAGTCCTATCCAGGTACTTGTAGACTAGTTTTCTACTTCATATCTGCTTGCTCACTCTTCCTTTGCAGAGTTTAGCAGATATTTGCAAGTTCCGTTCAAGTATTTGCAGCTTAGTTTCCTTTTATATCTTCCTCTTACCCTTCTTGTTGCAAAAGTTAACTAGTACTTGCAAGCTCCTTCAGGTACTTGCAAGTTGTCATTTTCCTATGCTTGCATCTCATTGCTGTTTTGCAGAACCCACTATGAGACATTCACGTCGTCTTCGTTTTGCAAAGGCAACCTAGGTACGCATAAGGTGTACCTATTTTCGCCTACTTTGACTTTTCCCCTTCGCTGGGGAAAGACAGGCATTGGCAAATTTTTCTTGGAGGAGAGACATCAGGTTCCATCTCTCCTTTTTCTTTTTTCTCGTGGGAAGGATCACGATTTTCGTGGGTCACCTACTTTTACGAAGTTCACTTCGGAACTTGAAAAAGTGTGGGGATTATGTTAACCCCCAAAATCGGCAATCCCTTCCCAAGGTCTCGAGCTCGCAAATCGCGACCCGCTTAAGGTTTCCCCCCAAGGGTCGCGATCTGCCTTAGCCCTCCTTTTCTGGGCCAGGCGGATAGGGTCTCCTATCTGCTCAGGCCGTGCGGCTAGGACGGTCTCCCCTGTCTAACTGCCTTGGTCACATAGCCACCACATACCCTGCGGGACGACAGGCTGCTTCCATAGCTCACCCTTGCAGGACACGCGGTTTGGCCGGCTAACCGCGCAACATTCTTCCTTGCAGGAGGCAACCTACATCAGTCCGCTGGAACGTTCCGTCGGTATCTACCCTCGACCAGCGGAACCGTCACAGGCTCGAGGACCCCCTCCAGCTCAATTTCCCGTCAGCCCTAGGAGGGCGACCTGCTCCAGGCCGCCCGTGAGGTGGGCGGCCTGCCCAGGCCACCGCCGTCTTGGGACGGCCTGCTCTAGGCTGCCCGTGAGGTGGGCGCCCTGCCCAGGCCGCCGCCGTCTTGGGGCGGCCTGCTCCAGGCTGCCCGTAAGGTGAGCGGCCTGCCCAGGCCGCCGCCGCCTTGGGGCGGCCTGCTCCAGGCCGCCCGTGGGGTGGGCGGCCTGCCCAGGCTGCGGCCGCCTTGGGCGGCCTGATCCAAGCCGCCCGTGGGGTTGGCAGCCTGCCCACGCCGCCGCCGCCTTGGGGCGGCCTGCTCCAGGCCGCCCGTGGGGTGGGCAGCCTGCCCACGCCGCCGCCGCCTTTGAGCGGCCTGCTCCAGGTCGCCCGTGGGGTGTGCGGCCTGCCCAGGCCGCCGCCGCATTGGGGTGGCCTTCTCCAGTCCGCCCATGGGGTGGGCGGCTTGCCCAGGCCGCCGCCACCTTGGGGCGGCCTGCTCCAGGCCGCCCGTGGGGTGGGCAGCCTGCCCAGGCCGGTGCCGCCTTGGGGCGGCCTGCTCCAGGCCGCCCGTGGGGTGGGCGGCCTGCCCAGGCCACCGCCTTGGGCGGCCTGCTCCAGGTCGCCGCCCCTTCTGCTGCCCTTGGCGCGACCTGCTCCTCAGGCCGAGCCTCCTCCTCTGCTCAGGTCTCCCGACGACCTCCTCCTCAGGCCGCACCGCCTCCTCTGCTCAGGTCTTCCGACGACCTGCTCCTCAGGCCGCGTCGCCTCCTCTGCTCAGGTCTTCCGACGACCTGCTCCTCAGGCCGCGCCGCCTCTTCTGCTCAGGTCTCCCGACGACCTGCGAACTCAAAACGCTAGTCCGCCGAGTCCGCCGAGGTCATCGACGACCTGCTCCTCAGGCCGCGCCACCTCCTCTGCTCAGGTCTCCCGACGACCTACGGACTCAAAACGCTAGTCTGCCGAGTCCGCCGAGGTCATCGACGACCTGCTCCTCAGGTCGCGCCGCCTCCTCTACTCAGGTCTCCCGACGACTTGCGGACTCAAAATGCCAGTCCGTCGAGGTCATCGACGACCTGTTCCTCAGGTCGCTCTGCCTACTCTACTCAGGTCTCCCGACGACCTGCAGACTCAAAACGCCAGTCCGCCGAGTCCGCCGAGGTCATCGACGACCTGCTCCTCAGGCCGCGCCGCCTCCTCTGCTCAGGTCTCCCGACGACCTGCTGACTCAAAACGCCAGTTCGCCGAGTCCGTCGAGGTCATCGACGACCTGCTCCGAGTCCGCCCAGTCCTCCATGATGACGTCACTGGGCCCTGCTTCAATAAGATTCCCCTCGGGCCTATATATAAGCCCCGAGACCTCTCATTTGGGACAAGCGCCAGAGAACTGCCACTGCCAGCAAACCCTACGGACTCAGATTTCCAGTCCGCCCAGCTTTCCACAGTTCTGCCAGTAGACCCTGTGGACTCAGATTTCCAGTCCGCCCAGCTTTCCACAGTTCTGTCAGCAGACCCTGCGGACTCAGATTTCCAGTCCGCCCAGCTTTCCACTGTTCTGCCAGCAAACCCTGCGGACTCAGATTGCCAGTCCACCCAGTTTCTTTTACTTAGTCTTGTGCACCTCTTTTTTCTCAGCTGTCAGCTTCCTCTTGTACCCTTTACTGCTTTTACATGTAATGGTGCAATAGCGTGCTGTAATCTTGCTTCTTGATTGAAGGAAAAGCCCTTCGCAAGAGTGGCATTCAAGCCGCGGCGGGCGAAGTCTGTTGTCGCCGCTGCAAGCGACCCCGTCTCTTCTTTCCCTCTCTCTCGGTCTAACCATCAAAGCTCAACCGCCCAAGTAACGTCTGTTCGACAGCTCCTGATCAAGCCTCCTCTTTGCCCGAGCAAGCTCTTTCCTTGCTCAAGCAAGTTTCCCCCTTGCTTCAAACTTCGTCACTATTCCCGCAACCCCCTTATTCTTCTAGCTTGTGAGGTCGAACAACCCGTTAACTGGAGGACGCAATTCGCGCATCAACACATGCATAAGGCCCATTTAGTAGCAAATGGTTACTCACAAATGCCTGGAGTAGATTATACTGAAAATTGTGCCCCTGTTTCTAGAATGGAAATAACAAGGCTTATATTAGCCTTGGCAGCACAAAGAAAACATCAAGTACATCAGTTAGATGTAAAATCTGCCTTTCTAAACGAGGATTTAACTGAGAATTTTTATGTGGAGCAACCACAAGGGTTTGTTATAATAGGAAACGAGTCTCTTATATACAAATTAAACAAGGCACTCTACGGCTTAAAACAATCTCCAAGGGCCACAAGGTGGATACTTACCAAAGGAAAACAGGTTTTATAAGGAGCTCAAGTGAACCTACCTTGTATGTAAAATTTTTTGAAACAGGAGGCTATCTCATACTCAGCATATATGTAGATGATGTGATAATCACAGGCAGCAACAATGAGTTAATTGAAGTCTTCAAAACTGCCATGAAAACAGAATATGAGATGAGTGATCTAGGTCTAATGAATTACTTCCTTGGTCTATAAGTACAACAATCCTTCAAAGGAATAAACATATGTGAACAAAGTTATTTGATTGATCTTCTCACTAGATCAGGAATGATTAATTCAAAACTAGTTAACACACCCATATCAACTAGTGAGAAGTCATGCCTACAAGATGGAAGCAGTAAGGCAAGTGTTGAACTCTATAGGATTTTAGTAGGATCATTAATATACTTAACAAATACCCATCCAGATATTTCATATGTAGTGAATGTGGTCTCCAGATTTATGGCAGAACTAAGTAACAAACACCTTGAGGGCATCAAGCGCATACTAAGGTACTTGAATGGCACTCGAAATTTTGGTCTGTTTTATACAAGTGAAGAATAAGGTTATACTCTCAAGGGATATTCAGTAGTGATTGGGCAGGAAGCATTGATGATCGTAAGAGTACAACATGTTTCATTTTTCTCCTTGGAACAAAACCCGTCTCTTGGAACTCTTCCAAACAGAAATGCATTGCCCTATCTACTACTGAATCAGAATATGTAGCTCTGGGAGAAGCAGCAAAAGAGAGTGTATGGCTAAAACGTCTAATGCAAGAAATGAAGGAGGAAGGAATAAGAGAAATTAATATTGTTGTTGATAATACCTCTGCCATTTCTATGACTAAAAACCTCGTGATGCATAAGCGCACAAAGCATGTTGAAATACAATATCACTTTACCAGAGAATTAGTAAGGGAAGGAGAAATTGATATAACCTACTACATCACAAAGGATCAAATAGCAGAATTCCTTACTAAGCCTTTGCCAGCAGAAAATTTCCTAAAGCTGCGGAAGAAAAGCGGAGTTACGGAGCTACAGGAGGTCATAACTAAGGGAGCGTGTTGAAGCAGGCAGTAGTCAAGACCTCCAGCTACCTGTAGCTGATGAAGAAGAATCGAGGAGAATTAATATCTATATATTTTGTAATGTGAAGAGATGTGTCTTCCCAATTGGGTGTCTCCCGCCATTAGGTGTTTCCTTCCACCATTAGGTGTTTTCTGTCTCCCGTGAACGTTGTGCTACATCTATATATAAACCAATGTAATGGGTTAAAATAATATATGATTACTATCTCTTTCTTTAACAGTTGTTAACCATAAAAGCACATTTAGACTAATAGAGGGATGTATGTTATGTGCTTAATTGTCTGGGACCTGGGTGAAAAACTGCTGCCATATATTCTTGCCAACATTTCTCTTTCTCTTTGTCTCGCCAGATAGCACTTGTAAATTGTAATCCTATTTAGTCCTGTTCAAAAAGACCGATCAGGCCGGGCCCAGACCGATCAGGCCCGGGCTTTTTCCAACCGGGCTCGGCCCGGGCTCAATTTGAGTCGGGCCGGGCTCGGGCTCCTTCCCAAAGAAGGGGCCCGATTAAGCCCTTCAGGCCGGCCCGGACCGGCCTGAATTCAAAATTGGCGGGATTTAATCCCTCCTAAATTGGCGGGATTTTATCATGCCTAATTAGGCGGGATTAAAATCCCGCCTAATCATAGGCGGGATTATCCTAATCAAAGGAGGGATTAATCCCGCCTAATCATAGGCGGGATTTTAATCCCGCCTAATAAAATCCCTCCTAATTAGGTTGTGTAAAATCCCGCCTGGCGTTCTGGCTTTAGCCCGGTGCCGGGCTCAGGCTAGCCCGGCGTCCGGGCTGTGCCCGGGCCGGGCACCAGGCCGGGCAACCGACAAAATTGGGGCCCGGTAAGGGCCCCAACCCTGGCCTTGGCACGAGCCGGGATTTTCCCGGGCCGGGCCTAACCGGACTTTTGCCGAGCCGGGGCCGGGCGGGCTTTCCGGGCCCGGTCTTTTTGCCCACCTCTATTCCTATTACATGCTTCTTTTCCTTAGTTCTGAATTTATTATTATTATTATTATTATTATTATTATCATCATCATCTAATGTTTCTTAAGAAAGCCTCCTTTTCTATCTTAGCAATGCAATGCAAAACATATTCTTAAATACAGCACTTTCTTCATAGGAGCGATGCTGAAGAAATATATTAAATTTGAATTTATTATTGTGATTTGTCCGGCCAAAGTACCCATCGTTTTTGCCTCCGTCATGAATGCGGCTGGTTGTTTATCCACTTATGTTCAAAGCTAGTTTTTTTTTTTGATGGCTATCACGCTAAACATACACATTCTATTATGGCGGTGTTTTAATTAGTCCAAACTCATCAGAGTAAAAAGTCGTGCCAAACGTAACTCCCCCAAAATCAAATTAAGAAAATTAAATCAACAATTGCTTGGCGAAGCGCTTCAAGGGTACCGATTTCTTTCCCCGATTTTAGGACCGTTTTTTGTGTTTTTAATTATGTTTGTGCAATGACTCGGGTCATTCCGGTAGATGACGGGGACTCCGCATTCCGCAATGGCGTGGGATTGGGATCCCGGCGTATATTTTGTGTGATTTGCACGTAAAGCCCCTCTCCTGCTACGCAGTAGAGGGCAGAGACTCCGCAAGGGCATGAGATTGCAACCCAAACATAGTTTTGTACTTTTACCTGCACAAGACGAACGACCACCTTCGCCAATTGCCAATCGTGTGTGTGTTTCGCTTGATTCATTGTGAACCACCGAGTCAATTGTCCGTCTCAGACATAATTGTGCATTAGTGATTTGGCGTGCAAGTCTGAATTTAGGCATGTTGTGTGAAGGCTACCCATGACGATAAGCCTAGATCGGTGATGTTATGTGATGTGCCTTGTAATTATCCCTAAATGCGCAAACGAGAATGTCTCATGGTATTTGTCGTAGTGATTGCAGGAATTTGTGGGCTTTTTTAGTGAAGGCCCCATTCCTAGGTGGGTCTGCGTTGGGCTCGATAGAACGACGATTTTTTTGGCTTTTGTAGGATGGACGCATTTCCCGTCACCATGTAATTGTGTTTATGAGATTTCTTAGCTTTCAATGTGTTGTCTGTGCATGTTGGAGCTGCGTAGGGCTACACTTGGAATCCACGTTCGAAGACACGGGCCAAACAAGTCCTCTGTTACATATAATAGGGCAGTTGTAGGCCGTGTTTCCCAAATCAGTCCTCTGTCACTTAATAGGGTAGTTGAAGGTTGTGTTCCCCAAACAAGTGCTCTGCCACTTCTAATAGATTAATTGTAGGTTGTGATCCCCAAATCAGTCCTTTGTCATTTCTAATAGGGCAATTGTAAGTTTTGTTTCCTCATGTCGCTATGTTCGAGGGTACGAGACAAATCAATCCCCTGTCACTCCTAATAGGGCAGTTATAGGATTGCTTATTTTTAGAGTTTAGATCGTGTGACTTTTTGGTGTCCATGACACGTGTAAAATGGTTTGGAAGATGACGCCTAGCATATCCCCTTTGTTCTTTGTGGGTTTTTGGTATATGGAGTTATAGGATTGCTTTTCTTTAGAGCTTAGGTCGTTACGATGTGTTGGTCAGCCTCATGCTGACCTTCATTTTTCACCGGTATTCTTGATTTCAGGTGGCGTAGTAATATATAGATATATATATATATATATGGTATATATCAAAATACAAATCTTCAAGCACGTCAAATATTTCTTCTCAATCGTTTAATCAAAAACATATTAAATCTCATCATTTAGATGAAGAAAGAGAAAGAAAGATTGAAAAAAGTGGAGGAGAGAGGGGAAAAAGAAAATTAATAGGCCTCTTAAAGCTATATGAGAGAGAGAGAGTTAGAGTGAAATTAAAATTTTTACGGCAAAACGTATATTTTTTAAAAAAATAAAAATTGTAATCTTGATTTATATTTTTTATGACCGTTTTGAGTACTCATACGTATATGTTGTGGGTATTGTAGCCCGTTTTGATGCGGGCGAAGCCCGTAGCGACAAATCGAGCACGGGCAAAGGCGGGCGACCGCGAAGCCCATACAAAGGCGAGTTGTAAGACCCCCCCCCCCCTCCCGGAACACAAAACACGGCACGAGAGGGGTCTTATGCCCAGAACAGCCGCCTTGCGGTAACACTAACACTCGGGCTAGCATGTACCACAAGACGCCTATTCTGCCGGCTACAACCAATATCAACATATAAATGCCAACCCAACCATAATAATATAAAGAAGTCAATCCACACTAAACATAAGTCCATAAGTACAGCAAAAGAGAAGCTAAACAAGCTTCTACATAATAAGAGTTCGTAAATAGAATTGCCCCGAAGGGCTACAATAAAATCTCTCTCACTCACATCTATAACCGACGGTAGCGACGGTACCGTCCCCTCAGACCCTGTCGTCCTGGCCTGGCTGTCCAACTGCATGACCTGCTGCTCCACCTGCGGGGTTTCCTCCTAAAAAAGAAGACGTAGCAACCGTTAGTCATAAAGACTAAGTGGCTTCATATCCGCTCCCCCGGCGACTCCTCGGCACCGGGCGGAGAAAGGAACAGGTACAATATATAAAACAGTAGTACAAGCAGGTGAAGTAAGTATACATGTCATAAGTAGTAATAGAAGTAGTGTATAAATGAGCAACCTCTTATTCTACAATTCTACCATCTACAGCAGCAAGAGAGTATAATGTTATGACAGTAAGTAACTCAACTTATATGGATGCCCATACAAGCATATAAGTTGAGGGTCATTCAGCAGTAAGTAACTCATCGTATAGGAGTGCCCATACAAACTTATACGATGAGGGTCTTGTGTATATAATGAAGTGCAATGCTATGTATGCAATGCAATGACACACCCATGATCAAGCACATGCAATCGCTATGTCGACACAGACTTATAGTTCCCACTGTTCGAGCAGGTAGCTAACCTCTCAGGCGTCAACCGTCATGACCAAACGGTGACAGTAGAGCGGGCATCTCCACTACTAGGCTGGTCTCCACACTACCTGGCCTAGGCCTCCGTACGCCTCAACGCTAAGAACACAACAGCGGAGCTCACATGCGTACTACGGCTCAGCGGGTTCTCTTGGGTAAATGTGCACCAAGATCCTAGCCCCGAACTGGCCTAAGTTGTGACACGGAAGGAGCCCCGGAATGAGCACGAGGACCAAGCCCAACCGTTCACTTGGCACGGAAGGAGCCTCGGGACGTGAACACCGAGGACCAAGCCCAACCGCCCAAGGTCTAACTGTCAACCCCCGTCGGTGTGACGATTGGCGAGCCCGTAGACCTGCCACACTATCCTTAACCTGGGATTGCGATACCGCGTGTCGACTCACACCACATGCAATTCCACAATATCGTGGCATGGAAGGAGCCTCGGGACGTGGACACCGAGGACCAAGCCCAACCATCCATCAAATACGGAAGGAGCCTCGGGACGTGAACACCGAGGACCAAACCCAACCGTCCAATCTTTACGCATCTCAACCTCATTCATCACATGATAGATATGTTCTACAACCAAGCTCAACCTCCATTGATCATTAGTCATCCTATCTCAATTCACATCACTATTAACCTAGATGGCTATCAATTCTAGTCAAAACATTCATGAGGTTAACTATAGCATCATAATTAAGGGAGCAAAAAGATATAAATTGCACATCATAACTATCACAAAGAGTACACTTAACCATGAGTTAACATGAGTATCATTATTGTATAGCCTGCCACAAAACTGGAATTCCTAAAGCTACAGGAATCCGCTATGAACGCTCAACCCCTCGTTGGAAAGGTATTCGCAAGGGCTACGACTTTCATGTTGAGTCGCAAACCCAGATCTGGTCGCATCACACCAGAAATTCGACTCGAAGTCTGCTGCGCATAGGATACAAATTTCCTGGACATAATTTCCCCCAATCGCAGCAGACTCGAACGGACTTTCCTGTGTCTACAAATATCGCACAGAAACGTGCGACCACTCGGTTGAAAGGTATTCACAAGGGCTACGACTTTCGTGTTGAGTCGAAAACCCAGATCTGGCCATAACACCCCCTAAATTTGCCACAAAGATCGCTGCGTGCAAAAATCAGATTTCTGCACGCATCTTAAGGTGAGATGAATGACATCCGTTCGTCTTCCTCCTTGCATCGATCTCCCAAAAACTTCTCCAAAAATTACGTCCACCCTTATTCACCCTCACAAATCCATACTTCTCCAAGAATCACTCTCTCATCTTAACTTTGAAAACTGAAGAGGTTGGAGGAGACTAAGCCTAGAAAACGACCTAGGCATGGCTTTTCCCTAAGAAATCTCCTCCTCACCATCAAGACTCTATGGAGTCGATATCTCTCCTAGAATATTAACTACAGATCTAGCACCAAGGGAGAGGGGAGGAAGCTCACATCATTTCCAGCGGTACCATCATTCCCGGCCATGGATCTAGTCATCCTCCTCCGCGGCATCCTTTTCTCATTGACGACGATGGCGTTCCTCCTCTTCCAAAGTTCGGCTGGCTCCAGCAAGCCTCTCCTCCTCCAGAGTTCCGACTCCGACGATCCGTTTCTCTCCCGATGGTTTCGCGGGTAGCGGCTCGGCAATGGTGGAAGTGACGGCTAGGTTTAGTTTCTTCTTATTTATATTGGCTCCTTAGGGTTATGTCACTTCGTCATGTGTCAACCTCTGATTGGACCGCCCAAATTAGGTCTTATTTGAAATGACCGGTCCAAGGGATCATCCAGCACAAATCCCGAAGTCCGGTTCAGTCTGCCTGTAAGAGCCAGCGAATCTTCCTGGGCGGAAAAACGCACAAGTCAAATTCAGCGGGAATCAACTTCCATTCTCGACGATCGGCGAGTATAGCCGGGCATTCTCGACAAATTCGTCAGGTATAAACAATGATTCCCGACGAATTTCCCTTAAAGTTTATCGGAAATCCTGGCGTTGAGTGCGTTGAGTACCAGTCAACGATACTCGACGATCGGTCACCATTCTCGACGAATTCGTCGGGTATCAACAATGATTCCCGACGAATTTCCCTTAACCCGTTTATCGAAATTCCTAGCGTTGAGTGCGTTGAGTATCAGTCAACGATACTCGACGATCGGCCATCATTCTCGACGAATTCGTCGGGTATCAACAATGATTCCCGACGAATTTCCCTTTAACCCGTTTATCGAAATTCCTGGCGTTGAGTGCGTTGAGTATCAGTCAACGATACTCGACGATCGGCCATCATTCTCGACGAATTCATCGGGTATCAACAATGATTCCCGACGAATTTCCCTTAACCCGTTTATCGAAATTCCTGGCGTTGAGTGCGTTAAGTATCAGTCAACGATACTCGACGATCGGTCATCATTCTCAACGAATTCGTCGGGTATCAACAATGATTCCCGACGAATTTCCCTTAACCCGTTTATCGAAATTCCTGGCGTTGAGTGCATTGAGTATCAATCAACGATACTCGACGATCGGTCATCATCCTCGACGAATTCGTCGGGTATCAACAATGATTCCCGACGAATTTCCCTTAACCCATTTATCGAAATTCCTGGCGTTGAGTATCAGTCGACGATACTCGACGATCGGCCATCATTCTCGACGAATTCATCGGATATCACTCGACCCATCACTCCGTTCAACACACTTGACACCTTTTACCAGTGCGCCCCGAGCCCGAGTCAAGTCTCTTGACTCGGAACTTGTGCGAGGGGGCCTAGCGCGAATTGGGACGTTACACGGGCAACCGCGAAGCCCGTGCGAAGGCGGTCGAAGGCCGCCTGGATGCAGACGAAGACCGCGTGAGAGCATCGAGCACAAGCGTAGCCCGTGTGAAGATGCTCGTAGCTACATTTTTATTAACCTAGTTTCCTTTTCAAACAATTGCATGGCAAATATATATATATATATATATCAAATGCAGGCAACTTTATGTGCGGCTGCACGGGCAGCTCGGTTTGGGGGTCAAGATAATTTTAAATCGAAAAGTGATCAACATGAAAGTTGTAGATATAAGCGAGACGAACAACTTTGATGTTGATTAATTTTTTATTTGGAGCCACGTTGACCTTCGATTTGAATCCCAAAAATCAAAAAAACGCACGCTTTACTGTAACAGTCTCGCCGCCCCAGATTTTGAGGCCCAAATCAATGGTCAAAATGGCTCCAAATAAAAAAGTTATCATCATGAAAGTTATTTGTTTCGCCGAGATTTACAACTTTTATGGTAATCACTTTTCGATTTGAAACCTTCTTTACTCTTTCCCGTACGTCAGTAGAGTAGCCTGCAATATATATATATATATACATATATATATATATACATATATATATATATATATATATATATATATATATATATATATATGTATATACATATATGTATATATATATATACATATATGTATATATATATATATACATATATATATATATATATGTATATATACATATATATATATTAAAAAGATAAATGGTGGTCTCCCAATAACGTGAGTTCGAAAATAGAGAGAAATTAGGTGACGTTTAATCCAAACCATTCAATTAGGCCAATTTTACAAATCTTGACCATCCAAATATCATGATGTTGTCCGACCGATCTATAACCCGCTGCTTCTTACAGTCCCTCACGCCTTCACTGCGATACAACATCCCCTGAACCCTACTCCTTTTCAAAACAATTCCATCACATCCGCCGCTCAGCGCCTTCGACAACTTCCTCCAAACCCGCCGGCGCCTCAACCCTCTTCCACGATCCCGACGCCGCTCGAAGACGACGGCTAAAGCCATCCCTGTTGGCAACGACTCTGCAACTATTTCTTTCAATCCTGTCGTTGACAACTTCTTGCAAACCGGTCGGCGTTTCAACCTTCTTCCACGATCCCGACGCGGCTCGATGTCAAAAGCTAAAGCCAGACCTGCCGGCAACGAGTCTGCAACTACTTCCACACTCGGTACCTTTTCTCCCCTCTGTAGAAACTGTAAAAGCCCAGCAACTCAAAGCCCAAATTTGCATGCTGGACCTCCTGCCTAAATAATACAAAAGAAATATCCATAATCTTCTCCATTTAGTTGTAATTTTCTGTTTCTAGATGTTTCCTGTAGCAGCATATAAATATATGTAACCATGTAACAATCAGTTGAATGAAATATTAAAAAAAAACCTCTTCTTAAAACTCAACGCCATTACTTCCACCTGCACTCAACGTCATTGCTAAAAGCGTTGAGTTGAATTGCTAACAGTGGTATCAGAGTGCCAGGTTACTAGCAACATCATCGAGTTGTATCTCTTTCTCCATGGCTTCATCATCTACCAAGATTCCCATATTTGCTCACCCATTCATCTCGTTGTTCACTGGAGAGCTTTATTAACAATGGAGTGAAAAAATGGAGACATTACTAGTCTCACAAGATCTTTGAGACATCGTAGAAGAAGGCCTCAAATCGTCCGGAAAAGAAGCAGCAGGAGAAGCTCCAAAGCCCAAGAAGGAGGATAAAATGAAAGACGCGCTAGCATTGCACCTAATACAGCAAGGTGTTTCATCAACAATATACCCAAGGATCATGGGATCAAAGTCAGCTCAAGAAGCCTGGAATCGACTCAAAAATGAGTATAAAGGAAATAAGAAGGTAATAAAAATCAAACTCCAAACCTTACACAGACAATTTGACGAAATAAAAATGAAAGAAGGACAGCACTCCCAAGAGTATTTTGCCAAGTTAACTTCATTGGCAAACCAAATAAGAGCCCTAGGAGGAAATCTTGAAGAATCTAAGATGGTCGAAAAGGTGTTAAGATCCCTTCCAAGATCCTACAATCATGTGGTCTCTGCGATCATGGAAGCACATGATGTAGAAGCAATGACTATAACAGAACTATTGGGTTAAATTCAGTCACATTAAAACCTTCTTCTCAAGGATAATACACCCATAGAAAAAGTGTTTCAGACCAAGATGAATCTCAAAAACAGAACAGGCAAGAAGCCCTTCCCAAACAAACATTTTAAAAATCCAACGCAAGAACGAACAGAGGACATAGGACAACACAAACAGAAGAACCACACCACCGGACCACAACCATCCTGCATCATTTGCAAGAAGCAGAACCATCTTACCAAAGATTGCTTCTTTCTATGCAAAACATGCAAAATCCAAAATCATTCAGAGAAAAATTGCTGGTTCAAACAAAAACAGGAGGCCAAGTACACAGAAACAAAAAATGATCAATTTTTGTTTACTTGCAAAAACACCAAAGAAAAGGACTCTTCTTACCAATGGTTTGTAGACAGTGGCTGCTCCAGCCACATGGTAAACAGGAGGGAATACTTTGTGGAGATCGATGTAGACTACAGGTCAGAAGTCACACTGGGAGATGGAAAAAAGGTGAAAATAGAAGGCAAAGGAACTGCAGCAATCATCACCCCTGATGGAGCTCAAAAATCAATCGAAGGTGTGCACTTTGTCCCTTCCCTTACTCAAAACTTGTTAAGCGTAGGACAACTGCTAAGGAAAAGACACAAAGTAGTGTTCAATAACAATGCATGCCTCATATACCATCCTACAGCCAATGCACTAATCGGGACTGCACACCTAAATCACAGTAACATCTTCACTATAGAATTGCTGCCACAAAAGCCCATAATACTAACCTATACTCAGCATGACAAGTGAGCCCAACTGTGGCACAATAAACTTGGGCACATAAATGCACTCTCCATTCACCTGTTGAAAGGATTAGTTGAAGGGATGCCCAATCTATCAAAGATTGATTTAAACTGTGACACATGCGCCCGAAGCAAGTAACACCGCCAGCCATTTCCACAGACTACGCACGGGAGGGCCTCCCAGCCACTGGAATTACTTCACATTGATCTTTTGGGGCCTGCCAGCTCGCAGTCATTGGGATGCAAGCGATATTACATGCTCATCATTGACGATCATACTCGATTCATGTGGATCACTCACCTGGAGCAAAAATCTGAAAGTTTCAGTCAATTTATCCTGTTCAAAACTCAAATTGAAAACCAGCTTGACAAACGAATCAAAACCCTAAGAAGTGACAGAGGTGGAGAATTCCTATCAAAAGAATTTAACAAATTCTGCCAAGAAGCTGGAATACACCGGGAGATCACTACACCTGCTTCACCTCAGCAAAATGGAGTAGTCGAAAGAAGAAATCGAACAATTATGGAAATGATGAGAGCAATGCTGATTCAAAAATCACTTCCAAAATCCTTTTGGGGTGAAGCAACAACAACAGCAATATACATTCTCAATCGAACTCCCACCAAAGCTCTCATCAATCTAACAACATATGAAGCCTTATTTGGACACAAACCTTCACTGGCCCATCTCAAGGTGTTTGGGTGCATAGCCTATGCCCACAAGACTGCAGAAAGACATGACAAACTAGAGGAAACCAGCGTCAAATGCATCTTCATTGGCTACAGCAGTCAGACCAAGGGCTACCGTCTGCTTGAACCAAGGAGCAATAAGCTTATCATCTCTCGAGACGCAACATTCCATGAGGAATAAGCATGGGATTGGGCCTCAGATTGTGATTCTTCTCCTTCTATGTCATCGGTTGAGCTGGGACTATCACCAAACTCCATCCAAGATAACACTAAAGAGAGGTTGTTGTCGGTTGAGCCGGGAACCCCATCCAGCACCATCAAAGGCAGCAGGCAAGTCAGGGAGGTTGAAGACCCCGACTTGGAAGATGAATCTTCATCGGCACACAAGGTTCGATCCTTACAAGAAATATATGAAAATAATGAATTTTCCCTTCTTACACTAAAAGTTCCTGCAAGCTTTGAAGAAGCCACCAAGAAGGAAGAATGGAGAAATGCAATGCAAGAAGAAATTGCAGCCATATTGAGAAATAAGGCATGGAGTCTAGTTAGTAAACCAAAGAATCGAGACATTATAGGTCTCAAATGGATCTATAAACTCAAGCAAGATGAAACTGGCAGAGTTTTAAAACACAAGGCTCGATTGGTTGCAAAGGGGTACACCCAAAGACCCGGAGAAGATTATAATGAAACATTTGCACCAGTCGTAAGACTAACAAAAATCCGGTTAATTCTTTCCATAGCAGCCAAGAACAAATACCTTGTATATCAACTTGACGTAAAATCAGCCTTTCTTAACGGAGAGCTATCAGAAGAAGTCTATGTTTCCCAACCACAAGGATTTGAAGTGGAAGGAGAAGAAGAGAAGGTGTACAGATTACACAAGGCACTGTATGGACTAAAACAAGCCCCAAGAGTATGGCACCATAACATTGACACATACTTTCAGCAAGAGGGTTTCACCAGAAGCCCAATTGAGCCAACACTCTACATCAAAAACGTAGAAGAAGGAAAGATCATTATAAGCCTCTATGTTGATGATCTGATCATCACCGGATCAAGTAAAATCCAAATAGAGAAGTTCAAAGAGAAACTGAAGACAAGGTATGAGATGACAGATCTGGGAGCCCTGAAGTTCTTTCTTGGACTACAGATCAAGCAGCTCAAATACGGCATCTTCATATCTCAAGAACTCTATACTAAGATGCTATTGAAGAAATTCGACATGGAAAATTGCAACCCATCTGCAACCCCCATATCAACTACAGAAAGATTAACACCAAAGACAGAAGAAGAAGAAGGCGCAGATCAAGAGAAATTTAGAAGCCTAGTCGGAAGCCTAATTTATCTCACAAATTCGCGCCCTAACATTGAAAATGCAGCAAATATCGTCTCGCGGTTCATCAGTAATCCCTCACACGATCACTTTGTCGCCGCAAAGCGGATCCTCCGTTACTTGCAAGGCACAAAAGAGTACGGAATCCTCTACCAAAATAGCCAAAGCACCTCACTTCATGGTTACACTGACTCGGACTGGGCAGGAGATGCAGAAGATTGAAAAAGCACAGGCGGATTCATCTTCTTCATCGGCTCTGGACCCATCTCATGGAACTCACGAAAACAGCGGTCAGTCGCCCTATCCACGACCGAAGCAGAGTATATGGCTCTAAACACTGCTGCGTGTGAGGCGATCTGGCTTCACCGACTGAAGAATGAGATAGAAGGAAAAAGAGAAGAAGAAGAAGTAAAAATTCTTTGCGACAACAACTCTGCTATCGCTTTATCAAAAAATCCCGTATACCATAGCCGAAGCAAAAACATCGACATAAGACATCACTACATCAGAGAGCTTGTAGAGAAGAAGAAGATCCAGATACAGTTCTGCCCAACGAAGCACAACCTGGCAGACCTAATGACAAAACCATTACCACGGGAGCGTTTTATGGATCTTAGAAGGAAGATTGGGCTTATCCCAGGTGCAGATTTAGAGGGGGTGTAGAAACTGTAAAAATCCGGCAACTCAAAGCCCAAATCTGCATCCTGGCCCACCTGCCTAAATAAGACAAAAAAATATCCAGAATCTTCTCCATTTAGCTGTAATTGTCTGTTTCTAGATGTTTCCTGTAGCAGCTGTTGCGGTCTAACTCGATGCTCCGGTCGGACCGGATATTCTTGGACCGCCTTAGCTCTCGGAGCGGTCGAGCGCGCACACAGTCAATTGAAGAATGAGGGATGGACACGGGAAGTTTTAACGTGGAAAACCCTTCAACCGGGTGAAAAACCACGTGACCGGGTCGGTGCCGATCAAAATCCACTAGATTGTCGGAGTTTTACAGTTTGATGGGGAAATCGGGGCGACAGGCCGCTCCCGTTACAATCTTTAGGAGAGAGAGTATGTGCACTCGTTGGTGGGCAACAGACTGCCTTGCCAACGGGAATTGGATGGTGGAGATGCGCGAGGTACTTCGGTCGCACGTGTTGGGAGGCGCCGTTTGTCCTGGGGTCGTCGCCTCTTCCTTCGTGCGTTTTCCCCGGTCTTTGGAGTGTTCCCCTTGCAACTGGACTCTGGTGGGGTGCCAATAACCGATGACGGGTTCTGGTGGCTGTTGGCGGGTGCAAATATCCGTTGGTGGACGCTGGAGGTTGCGGGTGACTGTCGGTGGTTGGCGGAGAGAGGTGGCCACCGGTGGTTGACGACGAGGGGTGCCCGCTGGCGGAGAAAACGGGAGAGCTCCCACCTGAGGAAGAAAAAGAAGAAGGAAGCGTAGGAGAAGAAAGTTAGGAAATGAGGAGCCCCTGGGGTCCTTTTATAGGCTCCAGGGGGAAGTTATGGCGGGTCCCCCACTAACCTAGTGGGTTAGTGGGTGGTTTTTCCCGATCGGACGGCCGGTGGGGCCTCTCCCTCGATCGGACGGCGGGGAGGTCTTCCCACGATGGCGGGCCGTCATGACGGCGGCGGCAGCCGGGCGGCCGGCGAGGGAGGCCGGCGGCGGCCAAGGTCACGGCCGGCCGCGGCCACGGCCATCCATGGCCAGGGCGGCCAGGGCCACGGCCGGCCATGGCCGGGGCGGCCATGGCCACGGCCGGCCATGGCCGGGGCGGCCATGGCCACGGCCGGCCATGGCCGGGGCGGCCATGGCCACGGCCGGCCATGGCCGGGGCGGCCATGGCCACGGCCGGCCATGGCCGGGGCGGCCATGGCCGGGGCCGGCCATGGCCGGGGCGGCCATGGCCGGGGCGGCCATGGCCACGGCCGGCCATGGCCGGGGCGGCCATGGCCGGGGCGGCCATGGCCGGGGCGGCCATGGCCGGGGCGGCCATGGCCACGGCCGGCCATGGCCGGGGCGGCCATGGCCCCGGCCGGCCATGGCCGGGGGAGCCATGGCCGGGGCGGCCATGGCTGGGGCGGCCATGGCCACGGCCGGCCATGGCCACGGCCGGCCATGGCCGGGGCGGCCATGGCCGGGGCGGCCATGGCCACGGCCGGCCATGGCCGAGGCCGGCCATGGCCGCGGCCAACCATGGCCGCGGCCGGCCATGGCCGCGGCCGGCCATTGTCGAGGCCGGCCATGGCCGCGGCCGGCCGAGGCCGGCCATGGCCGCGGCCGGCCATGGCCGCGGCCGGCCACGATCGTGGCCGGCCGGCCATGCCCGGAGGGGAACCGCCGGGGGGAGGTTCCTTCCCCTAATGATGGGGAGAGAGGGGGCCCGCTCCCATGATCTCCATGAGAGATCATGGGGATTAGGGGGGCCCGCCCATGATCTCCATTCATGGGGATCATGGGGGTCTCCTTTCTCTTATAAGTTAAGGTGGAGCCCATCAATTGCCCCCCAAATCTCTTTCAGTTGGGAGGGAAGCGAGCGCCTGGAGAGATTTTTAACTTTGGTTGCGGTGGTGATTGCCGGCGTGAAATCCGGGATGGCGGCGATGGTGAGCGGCTCCAAGGTATGCTGGTTCGTGTCAGTTTGGAAAGCGGATGCCGGACTGGCTCGCGCGGGGGCCGACAAGGCGTTGAAGTTGGTGGTGTGCCTCCGTTGCGGGAGAGGGACCGAGCGCGCGTATGCCGCGCGCGCAGGCCGCGCGTGCGCAGGCCGCGCGCAGGCTTTGCGCGCGGACTGCGCGCGCTGGCCTTGCGCGCGGACTGCGCGCGCTGGCCTTGCGCGCAGGCCGCGCGCGCTGGCCGCGCGCGCTGGCCGCGCGCGCTGGCCGCGCGCGCTGGCCGCGCGCGCAGGCCGCGCGCGCGCAGGCCGCGCGCGCGCAGGCCTTGCGCGCGGGCTTCGCGCGCAAGCCGCGCGCACGCAGGCCGCGCGCGCAGGTCTTGCGCGTGTATGCCGCGCGCGCAGGCCGCGCGCGCGCGCAGGCCGCGCGCGCAGGCTGTGCGTGTTGGCCGCGTGCTTGCTGGCCGGACTTGGCGAGGTTGCGTGCATGCGCACGCGCAGGCGGTGCTTGCGCGGAGGCCGTGTGCGGCCATGGAGAGGGTTGTGTGCGTGATTTTTACTATTCTGAAATGACTAATTTTTTGCGGTGTGCAGGTACCGAAGCGCTCCGCTGGACCAATGCGTCTACGCTCCTCTTTGACTGAAGACGGAGTTGCTATTTGGAGAGCAAAGTTCGGGCTTCCTTCAGACTTGGAGGTGAGGATCCCGCGTCCCGAGGAGCGGGTTCAAAATCCTCCCCGTGGTTGGCTGACTGTCTGCGAAGTGTCGCTCAGATCTGGTTTCCGTCTTCCTCCCTGCGACGAGGTGGTGGAGATTCTGAAGTTTTGTGGAGTTCCTATTTCCCAGTTTGCCCCTACCGGGGTTACTCGTATCATGGGCTTGATTGCTTTTTTTCGTGAGCATGGGGGCTCCCTCTCTTTAGACCAGTTCCGTGATTGGTGCGACGTGCGCTTTGATGGTGGTGAGCGGATCGAGGTGCGCGGCAACAAGGTTTGGCTGGAGTTTGAGTCTCGCAAAGATCGTCGTCACGGTAACACTTTGTTCGGATATGTGAAGAACTCTTGGGGTCTTCCTGAGGTGTGGAATGCACTTCCCGACCGTTGTCGCCGTGTGAAAGGGAGGGAGCGAGACTTCTCTCCAGTGTTGGGATTTTCCGAGCCTCGTGAATTGGCTAACCGTCTCTTCAACATATATGCGTTTGTCGAAGAGAAGCGATTGTTGGGATGTGGTATTTCTGTTGGCACAGGACGGGCGGTGTTGTCTTCTCAGGGAGGAGGCCGCAAGAGAAAAGCGGTCATGGCCCCCGATAGTGATGTTGATGTTGTGGTGGTAGCCTCTGATGATTCAGTCCCAGAGACGCAGTTACCTATTTCCCCGACTCCACGGGCGCTTGCTAGCGCAGCGGTTCCTCGGATGTCTTCCTCTTTGAAGGCGATGAGTGATGCGGTACGTTGGTGCCTTATTGTTTCTTTCTCCTTCTATTTTTTGTTTGAAGGCGGCTAATTGCGTTTTTTCCTTTTGCAGATCGAGACTCAGGCGCAGATAGCGGTCACCTGGAATGATCATTACGTGAGCCTGAAGGACGGCTATCTTGCTTTGCAGGAGAAGCTTCGACTGTCGATGGGTTCACTTTCTTCTCTCAAGGAAGAACATGACCGGGACATCGCACAGTATCATCGAGTTAGGTCAGAGCTGAAGTCTGAGATAGAAGACGTGCGTGCTTCCTTGGACGTGGAGAAAGCCGTGGTGGAGAGGACTGCCCAGATGTTGAAACATGCGAGGGAGGAAATATCTGGCTTGGAGACTCAATTGCATGCGGCGCGAGATGAGGTTGCAGGCCTTGAGACCCAGCTTTGTGCGACGAGGGCGCAGGTAGAGATGTTATCTTCGGATGACCGTACATCAGAACTGAAGGCCGCAGGCCTTGCGGAGTACCTGGAGTCCTTGGACTATATGCGGGATCGTAGTCTGATCGCGGAGGAGGTTCGTGATGACATTTGGTCCAAGGAAGTAGAGCCTCAGATGGATGACATGCGCCAGTTAGCGCTTCGTCGTGGTGTTTCAAAGGCTTTTCGCTTCATAGGGAAGCATCTTGGGTGTGATACTTCCAGTTTCAGCTTCGCGGATGTTTCAGATGATGAGCGTTTTAGCTCAGATGCTGATGATGAGTAGCTGTAGTGCTTTTGTCTGCTTCGTTGGTTATTTGTAGTCATTTGTTTCTATTATAGCTTTTGAGATTGTCGCCGTTAGGGCTCCCATTCGTTGTTTGTTATGATAGCCTTATTTGTATGTCGTTGTCCTGCATTTTGCATAGATGGATTTTGCCACGAGATGGCTGTTTGTAGGAGTTGATCTTTGTCATGGTGTATTTGTATTTTGACGTGAGATAGTGTGTGGGCCTGGCTCGCGGCCTAGTTTGTATGTGGGCTTCTTCATGAGGGGGTCAAGTCCTCACGGTGTTGCGTAGAACAGGTTCATGGCCTTTCGCGTGGGACAGGCTCGCGGCTTCTCCGTGAGGGGGGCAGGCCCCCTCGTGTCGCGTGGGACAGACCCACGGCTTTTCGCGCGAGACAGGCTCGCGGCTTTTTCGTGAGGGGGGTAGGCCCCCACGTGTCGCGTGGGACAGACCCACGGCTTTTCGCGCGAGACAGGCTCGCGGCTTTTTCGTGAGGGGGGCAGGCCCCCACGTGTCGCGTGGGACAGACCCACGGCTTTTCGCGCGAGACAGGCTCGCGGCTTTTTCGTGAGGGGGGCAGGCCCCCACGTGTCGCGTGGGACAGACCCACGGCTTTTCGCGCGAGACAGGCTCGCGGCTTTTTCGTGAGGGGGGCAGGCCCCCACGTGTCGCGTGGGACAGACCCACGGCTTTTCGCGCGAGACAGGCTCGCGGCTTTTTCGTGAGGGGGGCAGGCCCCCACGTGTCGCGTGGGACAGACCCACGGCTTTTCGCGCGAGACAGGCTCGCGGCTTTTTCGTGAGGGGGGCAGGCCCCCACGTGTCGCGTGGGACAGACCCACGGCTTTTCGCGCGAGACAGGCTCGCGGCTTTTTCGTGAGGTGGGCAGGCCCCCACGTGTCACGTGGGACAGACCCACGGCTTTTCGCGCGAGACAGGCTCGCGGCTTTTTCGTGAGGGGGGCAGGCCCCCACGTGTCGCGTGGGACAGACCCACGGCTTTTCGCGCGAGACAGGCTCGCGGCTTTTTCGTGAGGGGGGCAGGCCCCCACGTGTCGCGTGGGACAGACCCACGGCTTTTCGCGCGAGACAGGCTCGCGGCTTTTTCGTGAGGGGGGCAGGCCCCCACGTGTCGCGTGGGACAGACCCACGGCTTTTCGCGTGAGACAGGCTCGTGGCTTCTTCGTGAGGGGGGCAGGGAGCTCTTCTGACGGCAGTAAAACAACTTGTTCGAACGGCTGAGGAGTCGTTAGGTGGCGGAATGTTGGCTTATTCCGCGCTGCAAGGGTTGCATCGACTTGGGTGGTGTTGGGAGGTGTGTGCTCTTGAGATAGCTGTTGCCCCCCCAGTCCCTGAAGGGTCTTGCTGTTGAGGTGCAGCCGGCCACCACTCTTCTGTTCCCATGACAGCTTGCTCTTTCCTTTGTTGAGATTCTGGTGTTGGGTTTAGTAATGAGAGAATGACTGGTGCCCCCAAGTTTCGGAGCAAGGTGGGCATTTCGGTTTCTAGTTCTTCCATCTGGCGGATACGTCCTTCCAAGGCAGGCGCTTGAGCTAGGGCGGTGACGGGGGCGAAAGCTGCTTCCGCGGTTAGTGGTGCGTCTACCAGAGAGTGAGATCGTGCAGGCTCAGTGTGTCCGCCAAGTGCGGATCCTTCTGCGGTGCGGGCACTCCTCTTTGCCATTGTGATGAACTTGCTCTGCGAAGGATATTGGGAATGCTTCCCACAGACGGCGCCAAACTGTTGCGGTCTAACTCGATGCTCCGGTCGGACCGGATATTCTTGGACTGCCTTAGCTCTCGGAGCGGTCGAGCGCGCACACAGTCAATTGAAGAATGAGGGATGGACACGGGAAGTTTTAACGTGGAAAACCCTTCAACCGGGTGAAAAATCACGTGACCGGGTCGGTGCCGATCAAAATCCACTAGATTGTTGGAGTTTTACAGTTTGATGGGGAAATCGGGGCGACAGGCCGCTCCCGTTACAATCTTTAGGAGAGAGAGTATGTGCACTCGTTGGTGGGCAACAGACTGCCTTGCCAACGGGACTTGGATGGTGGAGATGCGCGAGGTACTTCGGTCCCACGTGTTGGGAGGCGCCGCTTGTCCTGGGGTCGTCGCCTCTTCCTTCGTGCGTTTTCCCCGGTCTTTGGAGTGTTCCCCTTGCAACTGGACTCTGGTGGGGTGCCAATAACCGATGACGGGTTCTGGTGGCTGTTGGCGGGTGCAAATATCCGTTGGTGGACGCTGGAGGTTGCGGGTGACTGTCGGTGGTTGGCGGCGAGAGGTGGCCACCGGTGGTTGACGACGAGGGGTGCCCGCTGGCGGAGAAAACGGGAGAGCTCCCACCTGAGGAAGAAGAAGAAGAAGGAAGCGTAGGAGAAGAAAGTTAGGAAATGAGGAGCCCCTGGGGTCCTTTTATAGGCTCCAGGGGGAAGTTATGGCGGGTCCCCCACTAACCTAGTGGGTTAGTGGGTGGTTTTGTCCCGATCGGACGGCCGGTGGGGCCTCTCCCTCGATCGGACGGCGGGGAGGTCTTCCCACGATGGCGGGCCGTCATGACGGCGGCGGCAGCCGGGCGGCCGGCGAGGGAGGTCGGCGGCGGCCAAGGTCACGGCCGGCCGCGGCCACGGCCATCCATGGCCGGGGCGGCCATGGCCACGGCCGGCCATGGCCGGGGCGGCCATGGCCACGGCCGGCCATGGCCGGGGCGGCCATGGCCACCGCCGGCCAAGGCCGGGGCGGCCATGGCCGGGGCCGGCCATGGTCGGGGCGGCCATGGCCGGGGCGGCCATGGCCACGGCCGGCCATGGCCGGGGCGGCCATGGCCGGGGCGGCCATGGCCGGGGCGGCCATGGCCACGGCCGGCCATGGCCGGGGCGGCCATGGCCGGGGCGGCCATGGCCGGGGCGGCCATGGCCCCGGCCGGCCATGGCCGGGGCGGCCATGGCCCCGGCCGGCCATGGCCGGGGGAGCCATGGCCGGGGCGGCCATGGCCACGGCCGGCCATGGCCGGGGCGGCCATGGCCGGGGCGGCCATGGCCACGGCCGGCCATGGCCACGGCCGGCCATGGCCGCGGCCAACCATGGCCGCGGCCGGCCATGGCCGAGGCCGGCCATGGCCGCGGCCGGCCACGATCGTGGCCGGCCGGCCATGCCCGGAGGGGAACCGCCGGGGGGCGGTTCCTTCCCCTAATGATGGGGAGAGAGGGGGCCCGCTCCCATGATCTCCATGAGAGATCATGGGGATTAGGGGGGCCCGCCCATGATCTCCATTCATGGGGATCATGGGGGTCTCCTTTCTCTTATAAGTTAAGGTGGAGCCCATCAGCAGCATATAAATATATGTAACAATCAGTTGAATGAAATATTAAAAAAAACCTCTTCTTAAAACTCAACGCCATTACTTCCACCTGCACTCAACGCCATTGCTAAAAGCGTTGAGTTGAATTGCTAACACCCTCTGATACGCTACCTCCCCTCCATCAGATGCCATCCCCCTTCCTCCTTCAAAATCTGACTCAAAGTTCTACAGATCGACCTATCACGAGGCCAGAGACCGTCGTTCCTCACAGATCTGCAGCAAGGTTCGCATCTTTTGTCTTACTTTCCATCAAAAATACTGCTTACACTCAAACTTATTCCTCCACAAATGCAGATCTCATTGTTCCAAAAATCTATCTAAAACTGACATAGACAGCTGCTCCAACAACTTCAAAGATTTGGTAAAGCTCTCCTCTCCTTCTCTCATTCAGAATAATTTTTTTATTGTTTGTTTCTTGATTCCTCATTTGTACGATTAGAATTTGGGTTGTTTGTTTTTGATTTCGCATTAGTGCCATTGAAATTTTTGACACCCCGCAAGCCGAGAATGAGAGATTTCGCATTAGTGTCTCCTGCTCTTCATTGGTTCTCATCCAACCTTGCATTGAATATCAACTCCCGTTGATTTGGATTGTTGTTCATATTAGGCGATTGCTCTTTCGGTATGTTCTAAGGCAGTGGACATTTGATGGGATAAGTATTTGTGGGTGCTGGAATTAAATACTAGAGTATGGAACTCAAATAGAAACGTTTGAGTAAATGTGACATTTCTCCTCTTTACATTATAATTTTATTTGTGGGCTTCTTAAATAAGATTAATATTATTTCAAATACATTCATGTAAAATAAAAGAGAAGAAAATTTGCTTGGAAGTAATTATTTCCTGCAGATAAATCAGTAGTATTGGAATGTATTTTGCATTACACAGACAAAGTTTGTAATCAAACTCTGGTATTTCAACTTTTAGCTATTTGAATTATACTTTCTTTCAGGTTTTGATTTTCAATGAAACCTATATTTTAATTTGGGATAGCCTTTCAAGAAATTTGAAATTTTAAGTTCTAAAATAGTTCTCCTATGGGTTTCTATTCAGATAATGTTTATATTACCTAAAAAGGAGTGAGAATTTTCCTTAAAATTGAAAACAATAGTGGAAAATCATGTGAATT
This sequence comes from Platanthera zijinensis, assembly GCA_039513925.1. NCBI lineage: Eukaryota > Viridiplantae > Streptophyta > Magnoliopsida > Asparagales > Orchidaceae > Platanthera > Platanthera zijinensis. The sequence continues at coordinate 174,559,121 of CM077094.1, read as the reverse complement.
CGAACATGCTACTGTGAGGTTGCCCCCAACGAATGACTTCGTCGGCCACCAATGACGACGTCCGCAATCAATGACGCCGTCCGCGACCAATGAGTCAGGAGTCGGGCTTCTGCCGGGGGAGGGAGCAGGCCGCTGGGTGGCGGCCGAAGCCCGCCGATCCGTCACCGGGCAGGTACTGTCATGCTTGGCTGTAGGCGCGGAGCCCCGTGTCGAGCAGGCCGCCGGGAGGCGGGCGAAGCCCGCCGGGGCGTCACTGGCTGGGTACTGTCGCGCTTGGCCGTAGGGGCGGAGCCCCGTGTCAGGCACTCGCATTGATGGTGCCACAGCCCGCAGCGACCCGTCATGGACTTGCCAGCGAAGACATCTGGGTGCCGGCGAAGCCCTCCGTCACGGGCTGGGTACTGTGGCGCGTAGCCATAGGGGAGGAGCCCCGGGTTGGACACTCGTGTGTGTGTGTGTGTGTGTGTGTGTGTGTGTGTGTGTGTGTGTGTGTGTGTGTGTGTGTGTGTGTGTGTGTGTGTGTGTGTGTGTGTGTGTGTGTGTGTGTGTGTGTGTGTGTGTGTGTGTGTGTGTGTGTGTGTGTGTGTGTGTGTGTGTGTGTGTCGGGGCACTGTAGGCCCGCGTGGCTTGTATTGTTTTTGAAAACGCGCTACTCATTAATTGCTCAATTAAATAATTTCGGGAAATAAAAAACAGTTGAGCTGTAATTAATAAGCGATCGGCCTATAAATAAAATTGATGTTTTCCAACATTCTGAAATAAATATTACAAAATGACGCTTTCCTCCTTCCAAAATTTTAAAATACTGTAACCTGCAGCAATATAAAACATTGTCTCCTTAAAAAATGTTACGGTACAGTAAAATAATAATTTATTTTAATCATTATAAAAGCAACGTCTTGTTAATAATGTCTTGTTAAAAATGATATTTATAAAAAAAATAACTTACGGACTGTTTTTGAACATGAGAAACAACATCTTCTTAATAAAAACTGTCCTTTGAAAAACATTATGAATCAATCCTTCAAAAATTAAATATTAATTTAGCAATTACCTATTTAATCACTATAAAAGAAATGTAAAATTTAGCAATTACGTTTTTATTTTTAAGACATGTGGTAGAATAGTGACATTTCATGCCGCAAGCACCACAAGTTCTTTTCTTGAAAATATCTTGAGAGATCTCAATACTTGAATGCATTCAGGTTGCTATTTTTGGTCTTCCTTTAGTTCGCACTTGTATCAGATCTCTAATTGTAGTAATATTCGCTGTAACTGGTTCTTGTTCCATCAAATTGTTAATGATAGTATCATCTGTTAAACCGAGCTCATCTAATTTACTGTTGATTAAATTGTACACCTCTCTAAATGGCTTCTCAGATATTGATGTCTTCTCAACCAATTTATGACATAAGTTTGTTAAATCTCATTTCATAATCGGTGTTACTAATTGAACATTGGAGTTGTCTAACGATCCTTTTTCATATGCCACCATATGCCTTGCCTGAATTGTGCATCGTTTTATGATATATTTAGATGCCAGAACAAACATTTGTTTTTTTGAAAAACATATGAATAATATGTTTGCATATAAAGCCATCTGTTTCAAATTTTGCACATTCACAAAAAATACTATTTGATTCGAAATCCTCATAAACAATCTTATATCATTTCTCAATTGACTCAAAAGCGAGTCCAACAATGTAAGACCCCCTTTTTTTTTCTTTTTAAACCACCGGGGTCTTAGCCCAGAACTGCCGCTTTGCGGTGGCACCGACTCCCGAGAAGGCAACCACTACAAAACGCCAATTCTGCCGGCCCTTTTCGATCACAAGAGAGAGAAGCATTTTATACAAAAGTGTAAACAAGTCCACAGAAACATGTAAATAAAAGTGAAATCATAACCAGTCCATCAATAGTAATAAAAGGAAAATAGATAAATGGGCTCGAGCCCAGTACATCAGAGACCTCACTACAAGTCACTCATCGCGGAAGCTAAGAAAATACTAATCACTCACGGAGCTGGTCGCAGGTGCACCGGTGCTAGACTGTCCCACCTCCATGCGCACCGTACTCCGCTGGTGCTGGTCCCTGTCCCCCATCCGGAGCTCCTGTAATGTTTGGTTCGAAAATCATTAGTCATAAAGACTAAGCCCTATCATCCCCTACCCCCTCCCACCACGGCTCCTAAGTACCGGGCGGAGAGGAGGAAAGGGAAGCTACAAAAGTGGAGAATGATCAAGCAGGTGACGGTGGACCTAACTAGCAAGTTATAATAGGTGAACAGTGTAAATGTTGTAATAGGTAAAGCAATTAATAAATAGCAAATTGTATAAAAGAAGGCAGCTAGAGAACAGTAAGTAAACAAACAAGTAAGTAAGTAAGTAACCTTAACTTATATGAATGCTCATACAAACTTATAAGTTAAGGGGTCTTCTGCAAGGCTCCCATCGTATAAAAAGTCTCATACCGATTTATACGTTGGGGTGACGGTTGTATGCAATTATGAGTGTAGTGATATGCTATGTCATGATTCATGCAAGTGCAACACACACACACGACTCTATGCGCACAGACCTTTAGTTCCCCCTGTTCGGGCAGCTAGCTTCACTCCCAGGAACCTCCGTAGTGGCAAACGGAGACAGTGGGTCGGGCCCCCCACTCCTAGGCGGGCATCCACACTACCAGGCCTAGCCCTCCCGTACGCCCCTAGAAGAACACAACCTAGAGTATCCGCGTACTGCTGCTGGATGTACCCTCCAGACTTTCTTTGGCTAAGTGTCCCACACCGCCGAGTCAGCGTACCGATGTCGGTGTGAACGACGATCAGGTACCGAAGACCCACCACCTTTACTCTGTATTCCAACCCTCGAGCCCTCGGCCCCCCGGACAGTCCTGTCCGTGCATCTACCTTCATAGCTACTGTCTGAATGGCAACAAGTCCTATTATTCTACTTTCCTAGCTATCGGAGAGTGAGTGTGTGCAACCCTAGTTATACTAGTTGCTCTTTTAATTTATTATTCCTATGGTTTACGTTAGCCCAGGACTGCCCCCGGTATACCCCGTGAAGGGCTCTCAAGGGGCACTAGGAACCAAGACGGCGGCATTACGGCCCGAAGTTCCCTTTCGCAAGGCACTTATTATTATTGGTTGAACTCCCTTAACCCGATCCTCTTTTAGTTACTTTAGTTCTAACCCTAAAGTATTAAGACTCTTCCTCTTCTTCCCGGGATGGACGATCTTTCGTCGTTCCCGTACTCCCTTATCCTAACCAGTCCCACACTCTACTTATCCTGACTTCTAATGATGAACTCAATCTTAACTTGCCCTACCAACCATCAACTACCAGAATTCCGTGGCTTTACTATATGCAGACCATCCTAAGCTTTATGAGGTACACAAGGGGAGGTACACCAAATTATCTTCCAAATCTTCTATAATATTTACTGGAGGTCTACCATATCATAATTTGTCTAAATCCAGAAACTTATAATTTTCCTAATTAATCTAATATTTATTTAATTTTCCCAAAGGACGTGCCACGGGTCATTTTAAACATGAACTACAGGATCTTCCTAAGTAATGGCTACTCAAAAATCATGATGATTAAATAACAGCAAGATAACCTCAAATACAATTTCTCAGAATTTTATAGAAAGTATTTAACCTCTAAATAATTTATTCAGTATAATCACATTAATTCTACGTAATGAAGGAAGTACTGAAATTATTCATCTAAAAATTATATAAAAATCACTAGTCAGTAGTATGATACATAAAAGATCTTTGTGCAGAGAATCATAATTTTACTAGCTTGCTAAACATCACTAAAGATTTAATCAAATAATCAAGGTAAAACATACCTAATGAAGCAAGCCCTAGAATTAATCTTCCAAAAATCCCATAAATATTCACAGAGATTTAAAATAATAATAAACGTTCTCTGCTTAAATTTCATCACTTTTCAGAGAGTGTGTATTCCCTAATAAATTTTCTAAGCAAATCATATACTACTACATCATTAAAGGAAGTATCCAAAATAATGATCATAAAATTCATAGTAAAATATCCAGAGCTTGTACCATCCCTATAATTCACTCTACCCAAATCTCACTACTTTTTAATGTGATTTAGTGTCATTTCCTATCTCTACAAGTTTTGTGCCCCAAACTAGGTTTAGATTTTTAGGTATCCCAACGGTCTCCAAATTTACTAAGATTTCGTCCAGAGAACTATATTGGCCCTATGGTTCTCTTCACCCAATTTCGGGTCAATCAAAGGTCATTTGACCACATGACCTTCACAAACCACCAAGATCCATCCTTAGGGTTTGGCCTTGGTCCTTAGGGCAAACTTACCCCGATCCACCTCAAACTCCATGAGGGGGTGCTAGAGAATATTACTAGCTAGTGGTAAAAATCTCAGCCTCTGTTGAGGTGATCTGACCACTCAAATTTCAAAAGTGGACTTTTAACCTAAGACCCCTTATTAGGGCAAAACTTAGGGTTGATCATTTCTAATCCAAACCATCTACAAATGAGATGAAAAATTATACAGAACCTTATGGTGACCCCAGGGATCACTCATCAGAATTTGGGAGGGTTTGGAAATTATTTAACTATCTAATTAAATTCGGCTAAGATTATTGAATTTTTCTAAAAACTATAGAAAAATATTCTCCAAAAATTCTCATTTTTGGATAGCACCTAGATATATGTAAGATTAGACCACACCCCAAATTTCAAGTCATTTTGATGACTGGTTTAGAGTGGGGAATTTTTCTAAGGTCCAGACGGCCCTCTAGATAGACCTCACCAAAAAGGGTGCTGTGGTCTAACGGCGATTCCAAATCGGGTGAAATTAATTTTGAATTAAAGTAGACTTCAAGGGCTACATTTTCTATGTTGACCATTTTTCCTGTAGGAGCCTCTAAGTATTTTTCCCAAATTATTTAATATGACAGATATTTTCATTCAGAAATTGTTTTAAAAATAGAATTTAATTCTCATGGCACTGTTCATCTTCTTCAACAGCCCGAAACCAGAGGCCTGAAGACTCATTTTCCTGTAGCTTTTCCAAAGCTATTTCCCAGCCATCCAGCCATCACCCTGGCCGGCCACCACCACCACCACCTCTGTTGAGGTGAGGGCTATCGTCGGGCGGCGGCACGGCCGCCGGAGAGGCGGTTTCCGGCGAACCCGCCACTATGTAATTTTCGAAAAACCACGAATAGGCTCACCCGATCTGGCTCTTTTGAGCCCGATATCTCTCCTAACGATTCCTAAGATCTATCCGCAGAAGAAGAGGGAGGGGAGGACCTTGTTCGCGGGCTGAAGGCGTGCAGAGCGTCGGGAAGCCATTGGCGCGGTGGTGGCGTCGCCGGAAGTTCTTCAACAGCAAAGGGGAAAATCTGAAACAGTTTGAGGGAGTGTAACCTTTTCCTCTTGCTCTTAGGAGTCTTTTATAGATCAGCAAATGGGGAGGGGAAAGGATGAAACGTTGGCGGCCATTAATAATCCCCTTAATGACGTTTCGGTTATGACGAATGGCAGTTGAAACGCTGGAGATGAAGAGGTGCTCGCCAGGTGGCGATTTCCTATTGGACCAACATTTCCTTAATTATTTAAATAATTAAAGTAGGAAACGGCCCATAAATACCATTGGTTTTCATTCCCATAATCAGAATTTATTATTGCGTCGGTTACGGAAATTTCCAGTCTGGCTGTCGTTTCGGCCTTGGTCACGGGCGTGACACATAGGTCACGGGCGTGACACATAGGTCACGGGCGTGACAGGCCCGGTTAGCCAATTTTGGGTCGACGACCGTCGAACTAAAATCGACGATCGTCGAGCGTGGTCACGCCCTATGTCACGGGCGTGACATTGCGGGTCACGGGCGTGACATGTCTGGTGACTAATTCTGGGACGACGAGCGTCAAGCTGAAATCGACGATCGTCGACCGTGGTCACGCCCTATGTCACGGGCGTGACATTGCGGGTCATGGGCGTGACATGTCTGGTGACTAATTCTGGGACGACGACCGTCGAGCTGAAATCGACGATCGTCGACGTGGTCACGCCCTATGTCACGGGCGTGACATTGTGAGTCACGGGCGTGACAGGCCATGAGGCAAATTTTGCGCCGGACGATTGTCTACCTGGGATCGACGATCGGCGAAGGAGTCACGCCCCAGGTCACGGGCGTGACACCTGGGTCACGGGCGTGACAGGGCCGGGTGGAAAATTTTGCGCCCGACGATCGTCTACCTGAGATCGACGATCGTCGAGGAGTCACGCCCCAGGTCACGGGCGTGACACCTGGGTCACGGGCGTGACCAACCCGTGACCCGAAATCCTGGTCGATTTATTTCAACTTTTGGGTTCCCTAGGGTTCTACCACAAACAACCGACTTTTAGGGGTCTAGCCGGAAATGAGATGTTACAAACAAGATATGTGCATGAATTTCCAGAACTTGTGAGCTTTGATGGCCGCACTCTAAACTTTGTTTAAATTCATTCTGAATAAGTTTGAGCATTGCTCTGGTATAGATTTTGCTTGCATATGTCTCGATATTTGTATTGTTGAGTAGAACTGGTATAGAGTTCAATGTCCTGTAATCTTCTACTTCCTCAGAATGACGACGAGTTAGTAATGCTTTCTCATATTGAACAACAAATTCAGGTAATTGGGTATTTGAATTGACAAAATCATCAAAAAAGGAATTTATTCTTTCACTTCTACCTGTTGAAGTCATACCAGCGACAAAAATATCTTTCAAATAAACCGGTACCCAATGATGTCTTAGATTCCACATTTTTTATAGCCATTTATTATTTTGCAACTTAAATCCTGTAATCAGATCTTTCCATAGGACTTCACAATGTTGTACTGTTCTACTATTATACCATATTTTGTATTCTGATGCAAACTCATTTTCTGTATCACGCATGTCATAAACATGTTCGATTAGGTACTTATTGATATGCCATGAACAAAACCGATGTCTACTATTTGGAAAGATAATTTTAATTGTGTTATACATCGCACGGTTCATATCAGTTATAATAACTTGTGGATGTTTATCAAACATGCAGTTCAATCATTGTTTGAATAATCATATAAATGTATCTTCTGTCTCATCTGCTAGAAATGCGCATCCAAACAACATGGATTGTCTATGATGGTTAACCCCCGTAAAAGGTGCGAAAGGCACATAAGACTATTTATTTTGTGAGTCACATCAAAAACAATAACATCACCAAAAGTTAAATAATCATTTCGTGCACGAGAATTAGCCCAAAATAATGATCTTAATATCCCATCAGAATCTCTCTCCAATGCAAAAAAAAGTTGGGATCTTTGACCATATGTGCTTGTAGGTATTGCGCAACCAAAACACCTTCTCGACCAATGTTGTTTTTTCTTTTGATTCTTAAGTGATCAATAACGTTTTGAACTGTAATATTTTATTAACCCCGGTAGCATTTAATGTGTTCACAATCTTTGATGGACCCAATCCAGCTTCATGCAAGTTATCCATTGCTTTCTTGATTATTAATCTTTTGTGGCAACGTTATGTGACCAATGTTTTATAGTCCTTCTTGGGATATCTAACTCATGAGTATGTTGTTTCTCAAAACCAGTAACAACCCATTTCTCATGCTTACTTTGCCGAACATCTAATTTAGCCTTACAATCCATCCTAATGACATAGTGTTTTTTTTGAAGTTGATGGGTCTTTTGTATTTTTCTTACCAGCTTTATCACAAACGTAATTCTTTCAAACCAGATCTTTAGTAACTTGAGATTTGACACTTGAATTTTTTCTAATTCCAAAATCATGATTACGTGCGTATGCATTATAAAAAATGTATACAGAATCCAAATCCTCAAACTCTAGCCCAATATATGGTTCAAGAATCTTATCATGAATTTTTGGTGAATCATGCAAGCTGTAATTAGTTTTAGATGGACATTTCTCTTCAGAATCAGAAAACATAGGAGCAAATTTTGTGCTCATCATGAAACACTGTAATAAACAATAAGAAATCATGCTTAGAATTGGAACCATAAAAACGCAGAGAACTGGAACCATAAAAATTTATACCAGAATTAATAGCAGATTCTAGCAAATTTAGACATAAGAATCATAAAATATAAACCATAAACCTGTAAATCTGCAGAGAACTGGAACAGTAAAAACGCAATGAACTGGAACCGCCGGTAGTCGTTAGCTGCTCCTCCCCCACCGTGCTCCTGATCAGCGATTTTTTTTTCTCCCAATCGCATGATGTTTAGGAAACCTAAACCCTAAACTACCGATAACTGGTCGGCGATTGGTTTGCAATCGCCGAGAACTAGCCGCCTTCCTCCCTTGGCGCCGTGAAACAAGGATTGTGCGAGAAGTAGGTGTCGTTTCCTCCCCTTGCGTGATCCCAATCTGTGCGAAGTAGATGGCCTTTTCCTCCCCCGCTCTGATCCCGATCGAGGAGAAGTTCGCGGCGCAAGTTCACTGCGTTTCCTCCCCCGCCGCGTAGCCCGCCCGACAAATGCCAAAAAACCTTGATTAACCTAAATCTTCGCTGCTTTTCCTTCCCCGCCGCGACACCATATATATATATATATATATATATATATATATATATATATATGCCAAAACATTTGTGCACATGTGAAGCCCCATAAATGTACATCAGAACAACATCAGCCACAGGATTGGCGGGCGTACGAGCATGGGTTTTGGGGGTTAAGGAGGCTCCAAATCGAAAAGTGATCAACATGAAAGTTGTAGATATCGGCGTTCCGACAAACTTTCATGTTGATCACTTTTTGATTTGGAGCCTCCTTGACCTTCGATTTGGGACCTGAAAATTGAAAAATCGTAGTCTTACTGTAGCAGTCTCGCCGCCCAGACTTTTCGGGTCCCAAATCGAAGGTCACGGAGGCTCCAAATCAAAAAGTGATCAACATGAGGATCGCCGAGATCTACAACTTTCATGTTGATCACTTTTCAATTTAAAGCCGTTTTGACCCTTGTCCGTACGCCTGTTTGCCCGCAGCGACCCGTCGGGACGAGCGAAGCATGCCGTCGCTGGCCGGGTATTATCACGCGTGGCCATCCGGGGCCGGGTACTGTGGCGCGTGGTCATCGGGTCGGAGGCCCGTGCCTGTCTCTCGTATATATATATATACATACATACATACATATATATACATCGGGGGGGCTCCGCCCTCCCCGACGCCGTGGCACCTTATTTTATATTTTAAAATTTTCTTTTTTAAAATTATTTTAAATAATTTATGTATTATATTTTTTATTAATATTTTATTTTAATTTTTGTATATAATTATTGTTAAGATAATTATTATTAAAAATAATTATGTATATAATTTTAATATTGTTTATTAAAAATAAATAATGATTATAATTATTGTTGGCGGTTGAACAGTGGCGCACTCCATGGTTCAACCGCCAGTTTTAGCCTTTTATATATTATAATTATTAGAAGAAATATTATAACTATTATATAAGGAATATATTTTAATATTATATAGGTGACACTGCTCGACGTTGTTCACGGGACTCTTTAATATTAGTCCCACATTGTCCGTTTTATAGTTCTTGTTGAAACCAGAAACTGGTCTCTGTGGAGTTTGGGGTCCCAAAAGAAGGGTGACCTCACACCTATTACACTCGGAGGAACGTCACAGATTAAAGATTTGGGAAACTAGCAACAGACCTTCGGCTCTAGCGTGGAGGTCCCACCACACACCCGGAAGTTACAAGAGCACTTCCCCTCCCTCACCAATGGCTGAGCTGGGTACCTTGGAGAGCTCTCAAACTCTACCAAGAAGAAGAAACCAAGGGATGAGGAAGCCAAAAACTATCCCTCCAAAGGTACCCAAGGGGGTCTATTTATAGTTTTTCCAAACCTGGGGGCCAAAATGTCCAAAATACCCCTACGACCAATTGGCCTTGAGCTAATAGCAAACCTCCACACCGGGGAGTAACGAGGTAACTCCACCCCAAGGGCACAATGGTAAGAGTATGGCCAAAAGAGGACCCGGGCAAGCTGGGGGCCTGGGGGCGACCGGGCGGCCTGGGGGGCTCGGCGAGCTGAGACCAGGGGACCCCTCAAAGGGGCGGCCGGGAGGGAGACCTGGCGGCCTGGGGGGCGACCTGGCGGCCTGGAGGGCGACCTAGCGGCCTGGGGGGCTCGGCGAGCTGAGACCAGGGGGACCCCTAAAAGGGGCGGTCGGGGGAGACAAATTTTCCATCCCCCTTCTAGTATAAAATACAAATTCACACTAAATTGGCCCCCAAAAGTGCAAAGTCCTCAAAAAAGCTTAAAACTGCACAGCAAGCCTTACGTCTGTCGAGAGACCCCCACTCCGCGAATACGGGGTTGTACACAATCCTCGCTCTTTTTGAGGTTGACACAAGCTCGGAAAGAAACATCCAACCCAACATATTCGCTGAGTGTAGCCTTTTCTCGCGGTTTTAAAAAAACACAAGGCTCCTCCGAGGGGTCAACCTGCCATGCCAACTGATGAGAGTTTGGATAGCGAGATAGCCTCGGGATAAAAAACACTTAGCCTCCCGGAGGGGTCAACCTGCCATGCCAGCTGATGAGAGCCTGGGTGGTGAGATCTCCTCCGGGTAAAAAAACACTTGGCCTCCACGAGAGATCAACCAGCCCTGCCAACTAGTGGGAGCCTGACCAGCAGAATCATCCCGGAGCTAAAAGGACTTAGTCTCCACGAGAGATCAACCTGCACTGCCAGCTAGTGAGAGCCTGGTTAGTAGAATCATCCTGGAGCTAAAAGGACTTAACCTCCACGAGAGATCAACCTGCCCTGCCAGCTAGTGGGAGCCTGATCAGCGGAATCATCCTGGAGCTAAAAGGACTTAGCCTCCACGAGAGATCAACCTGCCCTGTCAGCTAGTGGGAGCCTGATCAGCGGAATCATCCAGGAGCTAAAAGGACTTAGCCTTCACGAGAGATTAACCTGCCCTGCCAGCTAGTGAAAGCCTGGTCAGCGAAATCATCCCGGTGCTAAAAGGACTTAGCCTCCACGAGAGATCAACCTGCTTTGCCAACTAGTGAGAGCCCGACAGCAGAATCATCCCGGAGCTAAAAGGACTTAGCATCCACAAGATCAACATGCCCTGCCAGCTAGTGAGAGCCTGGTCAGCGGAATCATCCACTACTAGAAAACTGACTTTTAGCCACGGCAGATTGCCGTGGCTAAAAGTCCAAAACCGTGGCTAAAGACTTTTAGCCACGGTCTGCCCACGGAAAATGGGCGTGGGCAATACGAGCGTGGCTAAAAGTCCAAACCGTGGCTAAAAGTCCAAACCGTGGCTAAAAGTCCAAAACCGTGGCTAATACTGGACTTTTAGCGACAGTTCATTGTCGTGGCTAATAGTGGACTTTTAGCCAAGATTTAATTGCCGTGGTTAAAAGGCCTCTCATAACATAAAAAATTCAGGCCGGCCGCCGCCGCCGCCGCCCCCGCCCCCGGGCCGCCGCCGCCGCCCGGCCGCCGCCGCCGCCGCCGCCCGGTCGCCCGGCCGCCGCCGCCGCCCGGCCGCCGCCGCCATATTTATTTCAAAGGCTAATTGAAATAAATTCCTTATAAACCCAAAAATCTCATTTTGTTTTGGCGGTGTGGGACTAAACGATGCCACGACCTTTTGCCACGGTTCAGGCAAACCGTGGCTAATACTAGACTTTTAGCCACGGTTCAGGCAAACCGTGGCTAAAAGTCCAGTATTAGCCACGGAATAAAACCGTGGCTAATACTCACTATTAGCCACGATTTTTCCCCGTGGCAAAAGAAACTGTGGCTAAAAGCCATTTTTCTAGTAGTGATCCCGGAGCTAAAAGGACTTAGCCTCCACAAGATATCAACCTGCCCTGTCAACTAGTGGAAGTCTGACAGCGGAATCATCCCGTAGCTAAAAGGACTTAGAATCCACGAGAGATCAACCTGCCCTGCCAGCTAGTGAGAGCCTGGTCAGCGGAATCATCCCGGAGCTAAAAGGACTTAGCCTCCACGAGAGATCAACCTATCCTGCCAGTTAGTGGGAGCCTGGCAACGGAATCATCCCGGAGCTAAAAGGACTTAGCCTCTACGAGAGATCAACTTGCCCTTTCAGCTAGTGAGAGCCTGGTTAGCGGAATTATCCCGGAGCTAAAAGTACTTAGCCTCCACGAGAGATCAACCTGCCCTGCCAGCTAGTGGGAGCCTGGGAGCGGAATCATCCCGGAGTTAAAAGAACTTAGCCTCCACGAGAGATCAACATGCCCTGCCAGCTAGTGAGAGCCTGACAGCGGAATCATCCTGGAGCTAAAAGGACATAGCCTACACGAGAGATCAACCTACCCTGCCAGCTAGTGAGAGCCTGGTCAGCGGAATCATCCCAGAGCTAAAAGGACTTAGCCTCCACGAGAGATCAACCTTCCCTGCCAGCTAGTGGGAGCCTGGCTCGGAATCATCCCAGAGCTAAAAGGACTTAGCCTCTACGAGAGATCAACCTGCCCTGCTAGCTAGTGAGAGCCTGGTCAGCGAAATCATCTCGGAGCTAAAAGGGCTTAGCCTCCACGAGAGATCAACCTACCATGCCAGCTAGTGAGAGTCTGGTCAGCGGAATCATCCCGGAGCTAAAAGGACTTAGCCTTCACGAGGTGCCCTCAACCCGTCCAGCTAGCGAGAGCCTGGCATGGGGAGGTTCTCTTGGGGGGGGGGGACTAAACATCTCAATCAAACCTTACCAAATCCAACATCCTCCAAAGAGGAAAACATGGTGGGTTACATGACCCCCCCCCCCCCCGACTCTACCGGTCGGGGGCTGGACTCACTACAACATAAGAAAAATACATGGTTCTACCGAGGCGAGGCTTCTTCAGGGGGTCTGGGCATGATGGATGTCATCCTTCCCCTCGGAGACCTCTATCCTGCTTAAGCTTTCCATGATCTTCTCCATATCCTCTGCCTTAGCCAGCAAGGAGATGGTGTTGACAGCCGTGATATAGCACTGCCTCGCCATGCTCGGGTCTCCCTTGATCTTGACTTGGATCCCTCTTGAGTTGAACTTGAGGCATTGGTGGAAAGAAGACGGCACACAATAGAAGGCGCTGATGAGGGGCCTTCCGAAGATGGCGTTGTAGCTGCTCGGGGCGTCAACAATGACGAACCTGCAGTTTCTTGAGGCATTCACCAATTTGACTTGGAGTCTGACTCCGCCCTCCACCTCCTTCCTCTCCCCTGAAAATCCGAATAGGGGTCCGTGTGAGGCCAAAACCCTCCTCGGTTCTACCTTCATCTCGTCAAACGGCTTCTTAAATATGACGTTGACGGAGCTTTCGTTGTCTATCAGGATCCGGGAGACGGTGAAGCCTTCGATGGCGGCCTGGATGACCAACAGATCGCAGAACGGGTCCTCATGCTCCTGCATGTCATTTGATGAGAAGGTTATTTTTCTTCCAGGGGCGGGGTCTGGGATGTTGAGGCGATGCTCCGTCGGTACATGACATGGAGACTTGCCTTTCACGTGGCTTCGATCCCCACCCCCACCCATGGATGACAATTATGCCACCTCGGGGTCCTATGTCAACCTGGTCCTCGCATATGTCATCCCCCCCCCCCCATATTCAGGGTGGAACTTCTTAAACCTGCACTGGTGGTTGATGTTGGGCAGGGCCTCTCCCCCCCCCCCCCCACCTCCAGGAACTCGGGGCAGGTAGTTGCTGCATGGTCCTCCTCCTGGTGGAACTCACAGTAGGGTAACTCTATTCTGACTCTTCCCCTTCCCGTGCGGTTCCTCCTCTCCCTGCTACCGATCGTGATCGCTTGTTGAGGTGGGGGTAGGAGCTGCCTAGGGGCTTGCCTTTTGAAGTCAAATCTCCCTTGACCCCCGTGAAAGTCCCCCCCACATGGGATGAGAGCTCTTCCTGGACCCTAGGAAGGTCCTTCATGCTGCCTCCAACCTGGTTCCGGACCCTCCTGTCCCTGGAACCCCTGAGCTCTCTGCTCATCTCTCCTTCTTTCCTCTTGATGCCTTGAGCCACCTTGCTCCTTCGGCTCTGCCTCTGTCAACTTTGCCAATTTCTTGATAAATGTCGGGTTGGCTGCCTCCATGGCTATCTCCTCTGTCGCCCTTTCCATCAGCTCCTCGAAGGAAAGGGGGGCCTTTCGGGTCAAGCTCATCTTGAAGAACCCCTCGCACAAACCCACCGTGAACGCCATCTGGAGGGCATATTCCGGCATCTCCTGGATGTCCAGGATCTCCTCTTGGAACCTGTCAACGTAGTGGGCCAACGACTCCTCGACCCTCTGCCTTATCAGAAAGATGGACTCAGGACTCTTCTTCCTCTTCTTAGAGGTGGAGAAGCGGAGCTGGAAGCTTCGGCTCAAGTCCTCGAACCCATAAATGGACCTCGATGGGAGTTGATGAAACCAATTCCTTGCCTTGTCCTTCAACGTGATCGCGAAGAGGCGACACTTGAAGGCAATCGTCATCGGCCTGATGGAGACAGCATCCTCGAACCACTGTAAGTGTTGGACAGGGTCATCCTTCCCGGTATAGTAAGCCATGTCAGGCTCTCTGAACCCCTCGGGAACGGGAGCCGAGATGATCAGCTCGCTGAAGGGTGACCCCTTGAGTGATGGTCTCGCAACCTCTACTCGCGCGACCTGCTAGCCTGGAGGGCTAACACTCGCCGGGCTGGGGAACAACTCCCGGCCGGTGAGGTCTCGCTCGACCCCCTCTCCCATCCTTTCCTTCCCAGGTCGCCTACCTGGTGCACTTCCTTCTCCCCCTGCTGGGGTCATCTCGTCTGTGCCCCTGGGAGGCAGCTCGCCAAGACCACTCTGGGTCAGCTTGCTGAGACCCCTGGGAGCCAGTCCCTGGGCAGTTGAGCTGTCAGCCCGAGGGTCAATGCTCCTCAGCGTCTCCATGATGTCTTGGATGGAAGCCATGAACTCCTCCCTTCCTACGAAGGGTCCGGGGTTGGGGAGCTCGCCGAGATCATCACCACCTCCCTGATCTCCAGCCATGACACTCTCCCGAAATCTTGTGTGCTGGTCACTCTGCACGCTCACCACACCAAAATGTTGAACCCAGAAACTGGTCTCTGTGGAGTTCGGGGTCCCAAAAGAGGGGTGACCTAACACCTACTACACTCGGAGGAACGTCACAGACCAAAGACTTGGGACACTAGCAACAGACCTTCGGCTCTAGCGTAGAGGTCCCACCACACACCCGGAAGGTCACAAGAGCACTTCCCCTCCCTCACCAATGGCTGAGCTGGGTACCTTGGAGAGCTCTCAAACTCTACCAAGAAGAAGAAACCAGGGGAGAAGGAAGCCAAAAACTATCCCTCCAAAGGTACCCAAGGGGGTCTATTTATAGTTTTTCCAATCCTATGGGCCACATGTCCAAAATACCCCTACGACCAATTGGCCTTGAGCCAATAGCAAACCTCCACACCGGGGGGTAACAAGGTAACTCCACCCCAAGGGCACAATGGTAAGAGTATGGCCAAAAGAGGACCCGGGCGAGCTGGGGGCCTGGGGGGCGACCTGGCGGCCTGGGGGGCGACCTGGCGGCCTGGGGGGCTCGGTGAGCTGAGACTAGGGGACCCCTCAAAGGGGCGGCCGGGGGGGAGACCTGGCGGCCTGGGGGGCGACCTGGCGGCCTGGGGGGCTCAGCAAGCTGAGACCAGGGGGGCCCCTCAAAGGGGCGCCCGGGGGGAGACAATTTTTTCATCCCCCTACTAGTATAAAACACAGATTCACACTAAATTGGTCCCAAGAGTGCAAAGTCCTCAAAAAAGCTTAAAACTGCACATCAAGCCTTACGTCTGCCGAGGGACCCCCACTCCGTGAATACGGGGTTGTACAGTTCTATCAGCGTTTAAATAGTAGTGGAGAGGCTTCTTATTTGAAAACTATCATAAAATGAGTTGGCTTTCTAGAGTGGGCTGGGCTAGATATGACCAGAGCTTATTTATAGAAGTTTATGCATAGCGGATGGGCGGGCTCCTTGTCAAAACTATTTTCGCAATTTTGTCAAAGTTAGGAGGATAAAATAGCTAGTAATTTCACGTTGTAGGGTAGAAGTTCAATTCTTTCAAATTCTTAGGTTTATGACACTATATTATCCTAGGTTTAGGAGCCCTATGAAAATGTAAATGAATGGCGCTTGATGCTCGGCCGCCGCGAAGATGCTCGATGCGTTTGCGGGCTACGCCCGCATCAAGGTGGGTTGTGTCCGCAACATATACATATGAGTACTCAAAATGATCGTAAAAAAATATACATCAATATTACAATATTTATGTTGTAAAAAAATTTATTATTTCATGTAAAAATATTATTTCCGACTCTCTCTCTCTCTTCCTATCCCTCCCTCTCTCTTCCTCTGTGTTGCACACTCTCCCCCTCTCCCTCTCCCTCTCCCTCTCTCTTTTTCTCTCTCTCTCCCAACACTCTCCCCCCTCCCCATGCGCTCTATCTCTCTCATGATCGAACGGTTGGTTTTTGATTTGTGGTGTGCTCCAAATACTTATATTGTTTTATATAATAAGATATATATATAATATATCTCAAATGCGGGCAACCTTATGTGTAGTCATATGGGCAGGTCATTTTGGGGGTCAAGATGGTTTCAAATCGAAAAGTGATCAACATGAAAGTTGTAGATCTCGGCGAGACGAACAACTTTTATGTTGATCACTTTTCGATTTGAAACCACCTTGACCCCCAAAACAGCATGCAGATGCGTCCGCACATAAGGTTGCCCGCATTTGAGATATATCATATATGGGGGCTACTCTAGTGCGGACGTAAGGGCAAGAGTAAAGGAGGTCTCAAATCGAAAAGTAATCAACATGAAAGTTGTAGATTTCGGCGAGACGAACAACTATTATGTTGATTATTTTTTGATTTGGAGCCATTTTGACCATTGATTTGGGTCTCGAAATCTGGGACGACGAGACTGCTACAATAAAGCGTGTGTTTTTCTGATTTTCAGGGCCCTAATCAAAGGTCAAAATGGCTCCAAATAAAAAATTGATAGAAAGCTATATATATATATATTAATGTTTCGTTTTTCCGTCCAGGTCGTCGGTCACGCAAGGTCTAACGACGTCCTCCGCTGCTTCGCAGAAATGGCCAAAGCCGTTCACCGCTTTTCCGGAATCCGCCGCTTTCGCCGCGTGGTAGGAGCTCTGCGATCAACATGAAATCCCGGAAAAACCCTCGCCGCTTTGCGCTCGCCGCTCTTCCACCGCTTTCTTCAGCAATATATGATCATCCCCAAAAGTCGTTGTTTCGTCTGGATCGTCTCCCAACTTCACCTCTACTGCTCGATTTTCCGCTGCTCCACCACTGTTTGTGCGGTCCGATGCTCCCAGCTTAAGTGCTCATCATCACGCCGATCTTCGCGCACCCCGCACGGCTCTTCCCGCCGTAGGGTTTCGACTCCTTCGCTCCACTGTAAGCCCCGTCAGTTTTTTCTCTCCTCTTTTCTGAGCGCTATCAATTGTAGTCTGGATCATCTTACATTCACAGAAAATTGGGAACTAGAAGACATTGTCAACTGTAGTTAGGAAAAGAATCCTTCACTAATAAAATGCTGACAATTTGTTGGATGACAAAAAAGGCCAGAGGCAGAAAATCAGATAGATTTGGTCAGAAAGAACCAAGAATAAATTATTAAAGCAAAATAGATCATCAGCGATAAATATGAAGAGATACCTCAATCCAATGTTGTATAAGAGGGAACAACACTCGGCAAATGAACCTCAATGCTCGACAAATTAAGAATAGTGCTCGACAATCAAACTGGGTGAAACGTGAAAGGGTTCCTCCGTACACAAACCAACTTCAGACTACAACTCAACCCCACTTCTACACACCACAAGCACACCCAGCGAGACCACCCGGCGAGACCGCCTACCCGCTCGGTAAGCAACCTGACAAGTTCTCCTCTCGCTGGCGAGACCAAACACACACCAGGCGAGACCGGCAGTCCAGCGAGATGCCTTACTCGCCGGCAGGAGGTAACCTGGAGAGATCCAAACCGCACAAAACCGCGAGCCCCTTCTCGCGCGGCGAGAGCTTCTACTCGCGCGGGTAGGACTTAGGCGAGCTGCTCGCTCCTTCTACCTTTACACTCGCTCTCCTTCGAAAAAACTTGGCGCTGCGGCGCTCTCTCTCTCTCTCTAAAACAGGAATTTGGGAGTTTATCTCTCTATTGCATCAAACCTCAAAAGAATACTTACAAGCCTATTTATAGGCAAACAAAACAAAAGAAAACATGACAAGTATCAAACACAATAAATGTCACCAACCTCTCATCTACCAACTTCTCAACTCCCCTCTTAAATGCCTTCATTGTCCCATGCATTTAAAACAAAATGTAACCCCTCAAATCTTGTGGGCCCGGTCAACATGTCAAAGTCCAACAAAATTCCCCCTCAAACTTGGCAGCACATGCCGAGTTTTCCTTTGAGCTTTAGGAACGTCTCCATCTTCAATGCCTTAGTGAAAATGTCTGTGACCTGCTCTCCGGTAGGGCAATACACCACTTCAACCGTCTTCAGCTCCACCTACTCGCAAAGGAAGTGGTACCTTGTTTCGATATGCTTGCTATGTCCGTGTAGCACTGGATTCTTTGCGAGCTGGATGGCCGACATGTTGTCAACAAACATGGTCATAGGCCCATCCACTTCATGATACAACTCCTACAGGAGGTTCCTTAGCCCAATAGCCTGACAGGTACAAGCCGCCGCGATGTACTCTGCTTCACAAGATGATAAGGCAATCGTTGCCTGCTTCTTCGAACTCCATGATAACACCCATGTTCCCATATTGAAAGCGTACCCGGAAGTGCTCTTTCGGTCGTTCACATCTCCACCATAATCACTATCTGAGTACCCCACCAGCTTTAGCTCCTCGCCTGTATAGTACTTCAGTCCATGACCCCTTGTCCCATTTACATATCTCAGGATCCTCTTCGCAGCTGTGAAGTTATCCTCCTTTGGTTCCTCCATGTGCCTGCTTACCACCCCGACTTCATACATGATGTCAGGTCGGGTGAAGGTCAAGTAGCGTAGAATCCCCACCAAGCTTTTGAATAAAGTGGAGTCTACCGCTCCTTCCTTCGACTCCTTGCTCAACTTCAGTCCTGGGTCGGACGGAGTGGAGATAGGCTTGCTATTCTCAATCCTGAACTTCTTCAAAATTTCTTCCGCATACTTCTTCTGTGAGATGAAGATGCCATCTTCACTCTGCTTCACCTCCATGCCTAAGAAGTAGTTGAGCTCTCCCATGGTGGCTCAGCTCCACCCATCTCAGCTTCTGCTTCCTGACCACCCCCTTCTTCATCATCATCAAAGAACATCCCCTTGATGCTCCTCACTTCTTCATCCCAGCTCCAGCTGCTACCTTCCTCAAACACAACATCTCTTGAGATGATAGCCTTCTCTGTCACCGGGTTGTACAACTTGTAAGCTTTGCTAGCTGGAGCGTAGCCTACGAAGATACACTTCTCACTTCTATCATCCAGCTTCTTCCTCCTCTGGTCTGGGACATGGGCATAAACCACACACCCGAAGACCCTTAGGTGTTTCACACTTGGCTTCCACCATCACCATGCTTCGAACGGATTCATGAACTTCACACTCTTCATTGGGCATCGGTTTAGCAAATACACAGCCACCTGTACTGCCTCTGCCCAAAACTTCTTCGGTAACCCCCTGCCTTTCACCATACTCCTTGTCATATTCATGATGGTCAAGTTCTTCCTATCTGCTAATCCATTCTGTTAGGGTGAGTATGCCACCGTCAGCTGGTGAGAGATCCTCTACTCTCTACAGAAGTCATCAAACAGCCTAGAGGTGTACTCCCCACCTCTATCTGTCCTAAGGACCTTCAGTGGCTGCCCACTCTCTTTCTCAGCCATCACCTTGAACTCCCTGAACTTGTCAAGGGCCTCAGCCTTCTCCCTCAAGAAATACACCCAACACTTCCGACTAAAATCATCCGTGAAGGTAATGTAGTACTTGCTCCCATCGACTGAGGTAGTCTCAAATGGACCAGCTATGTCCCAGTAAACTAGATCAAGCTGCCTTATCGCTCTCTGGGACTTGCCACCCTCGAAAGTTTGTCTCTTCTGCTTCCCCTTGGTACATGCCTCACAGACCTTCTGTGGAGGCGAGATCATTGGTAGTCCTTCTACCATCTTGGAATGAGATAACAACTTCAGTCCTATGAACCCCAGATGGCCTATCCGGTGGTGCCACAGCCAAGCTTCCTCTTCCTCGTCTGTCCTCGCGATACACGCCGTCTCCTTTACATCCATACTTAGAGTAAAACGACGATTCGTCATCATCTTCACCCTTACTACTTCCCTTCCTTGATGATCCTTCATAGCTAAGGTGTCATCCCTCAACAGGACATGATAACCCTTCTCCACTAGCTGCCCAAGGCTTAGGATGTTACTCCTCAAACCTGGTACATAGAAAACATCATTGAGATGGACCTCATTTCCATTCAAAATGACCATTATCACTCCTCTTCCTTCCACTGAAATCTTCGAAGCGCCGTCAAAACTGACCTCACCACCATTTGGTTTGAGGCTAGTGAACAGCTCCTTCTCTCCACACATGTGGTTACTTGCGCCAGTATCCAAGTACCACACTCCGTTACTCCCACCTCCTACTCCTTGGACGGTTAGGAACATCATCGGGTCGCCACCCGTGTTGCTTGCTTCAGCATAGTGGTTGGCTTCTCCCTCTTTCCTCGGAGCCCAACAGTCGTAGCTCATATGCCCAAACTTGTTACAATTGTAACATTAGATTTGGGACATA
This sequence comes from Platanthera zijinensis, assembly GCA_039513925.1. Classification (NCBI taxonomy): domain Eukaryota; kingdom Viridiplantae; phylum Streptophyta; class Magnoliopsida; order Asparagales; family Orchidaceae; genus Platanthera; species Platanthera zijinensis. The sequence continues at coordinate 174,538,237 of CM077094.1, read as the reverse complement.
TCGCCTCTTCATCTTCCTTGACCTCTTCCTGTGTCCCTTCCTTGGCCTCTACCCTGGCCTCTTCCTCTTCCTCCTGCATCTTGCCTCCAACCACGAGGTTGCTCCACCTCTCGCTAGTTGTACTGGTTCCTTCCTTGGTCTCTTCCTCCTCTTCTTCCTCTTCCTCTACCTTGGTAGCCTCGGTCGCGCTGGCCTCCTCCTCTTCCTGAGCTTTCACCAAAATTAAGCTGAGTCTGGAGTGCTTTCCCCAAGCCACTCGACTCCTCATCATCTTGCAACATGCGATACTCGTGGGCATGCAGCGAGCCAACGAGTTCATCTATCGCCAACATGGTGAGATCCTTTGACTCCTCAATGGCCACTACCACATGCCTGAACTTCTTAGACATAGATCGCAAGAGCTTCTCCATGAATCTTACGTCATATGTCACCTCTCCATTCCTCTTCATCTCATTTGTGAGCGTCTGCAGACGAGTCACGTAGTCACCAACCTTCTCTGCACTCTGCATCTTCATTACTTCATATTGGGCACAAAGGGATTGCAACTTCACTTTCTTAGCCTTATCAACCCCTTGCATGGAGCGTTGCAGTATCTCCCATGCTTCCTTTGATGTCCCTGCATCTAAGATCTTCTCAAAGGTTGCCTCATCCACACCTTGGTATAGTATGAACAACGCCTTCTTATCTTTCTTCTTCGACTCTCTTAATGTCATCCTCTGCGCGTTGGTCAACCCCGACCCCACTTCAGCAGTAAGCACTTCACATCCTTCCTCTACAACCTCCCACAACTCCTTTGAAGCGAGTAGTACTCGCATCTGGATGTTTCAGTTCTCGTAGTTGGTTTTTGTCAACTTGGGAACTTGCCCTGACATAGCGCTTCCCATCTCCATCTCCTCTAGTCACTAACTCTTCCAAACAACTTCTAGGGGTCGTAACCTCCCTCTGATACCACTTGTTGGAAACGTGAAAGGGTTCCCTCCGTACACAAACCAACTTCAGACTACAACTCAACCCCACTTCTACACACCACAAGCACACCCAGCGAGACCACCCGGGGAGACTGCCTACCCGCTCGGTAAGCAAACTGGCGAGTTCTCCTCTCGCTGGCGAGACCAAACACACACCAGGCGAGACTGTCAGTCCGACGAGATGCCCTACTCGCCGGCGGGAGGTAACCTGGCGAGATCCAAACTGCACCAAACCACGAGACCCTTCTCGCGCGGCGAGAGCTTCTACTCGCGCGGGTAGGACTTAGGCGAGCTGCTCGATCCCTCTACCTTTACACTCGCTCTCCTTACTTCGAAAAAAATTGGCGCTGCGGCACTCTCTCTCTCTAAAACAAGAATTTGAGAGTTTATCTCTCTATGGCATCAAACTTCAAAAGAATACTTACAAGCCTATTTATAGGCAAACAAAACAAAAGAAAACATGACAAGCGTCTAACACAATAAATTTCACCAACCTCTCATCTACCAACTTCTCAACTCCCCTCTTAAATGCCTTCATTATCCCACGCATTTAAAACAAAATATACCCCTCAAATCTTGTGGGCCCGATCAACATGTCAAAGTCCAACACAAACAACATCGCTTCTCTATGAAAAAGTCGGTGTTCTGTCATTCTCCCCCCAAAACGCCGCAAATTAGTTTTGTGTCTTTGCTTTTAAACTAATTCGATCTAGGTTAGCTGTTACTTTTGGATTTAAACTTACTTAGACGGGTCCTATTCCGAGAATAAAATATATCAAGTTTCTTCTACAAAATTGAGTATCATGTTATTTCGCGGGAATAAAATATATCAACTCTCTTCTACAAAATTTGCTCTGTGATTAAGCAACATAAATTAACAGCTAAATTGTTTTATTAATATATAGTATTACCGAAAAATAAAATACTGCCCTCATGCATTCACCTCAATACTTTGGATTGCATTGTTAGTAATCCAGAAGCATCATTTACCTCAATACTGCCCTCATGCATTCAGCTATATCAAATCATAGATTTCCAAAGCAAATCAATTATCTAGGTTTTGTTGTCTCTGTATATATTTGATTGAGATTTTTTGCTCTATTTTCAGTGGGTTTTTCCTTATTTTCTAGCTCAATTTTCTATGCTTTCAACTTCATTTTCAGATTTATTACTTCACCAATTTAGTCTACATTTTTCTTTACATTACTACAATTAGGTATTCTCACAGGAAAACTGAAATCATAGTAAATCTTAAACGAATTCGAAAATCTAAGACGCAATCTAAATTCAAAAACTGAAATCGCAGTGAGATCTAGAATGTTAGGAACAGGGAATGGTAAGAAGATGGATTGCTGCATTATGTGATCAAGATTTTGCATAAATATTGTGATTCCATGGGAATCGTGCAATAAGAAAAATCGGGAACAGAAGTTTTGACTCTAAATCCTCAAAACTCACTGATAAAAGAGCATAGGTTTGCCCAGAAAAATCAATGGATCATTGGTTTGTCCACAAAAATCAATTGACCATAGATTTGTCCAGAAAAATCTATTGAGCATAGGTTTGTCCAGAAAAATCTATTGAGCATAAGTTTGTATAAGGGTTGTCTAGAAAATCAATTGAGCATAGGTTTGTATAAGATTTGTCCAGACAAATCAATTGAGCACTCAACCTTTGAGAATCTAAACTGTAAATCACAATTTCTACCTAAATGAAAATGTAAATCGGATTAAGGGAAGGACTTACTGTGCAAAGGAGGGGATGTTGATGCCGTTCGGAGCCCTAGCAGAGATGGCTGTTGATTCAAGGAAGGACTTACTGTGCAATGCTATTATTAGTCAATCCATTTCTTCTGCTTCCAAAAACTTCTACTAATCTCTATTAGTTCCTATTATTCTTCAGTATATGCTAGCTATTAAGATTTGGTTTACATAAATTTGGGCTGCCCCAATTCATTAGAGAACTGCTGCTGCAGTTCAAACTGCAATTGAAATGTACTATCTATCAAGATTATGGGCAGAAGATCTGGGGGACACACTGATTTCATCACTAGGGCTGTGGAAACATAATTTATTTTCTACTTCTCCTTATGGTTGGAAAACCATACAAATATTTGCCTACAAAAGTGCGCTTTCTGCTAAACTTCATTCTTTTGCTTTAGTTTTGGTAGAACTCAAAGTTTTGAATGTCAAATTTCGTATTTCAGATTTAGAGGGTGAGCAAATTGAAGGCTTCTCGTAGAGAGGATTGAACCCAACTAAACTCATCAAGTTCAGGTTCTTTATTTTAACTGTGTGCATTATCTATTGTGAATCATTATGCTTACTTGAATTATGTTGTGAATCACACAATATTTTCGGTGAATCATTTTCATCCAACAACTTGAAAGGGCTCTCTGTTGGAAGTTGCTCCACAATCTATTTTGTTCATGCATACAAAAAACAGTTTAATTGGATATTGCCTCTTACTGTTTCAAAATATTCTAATCCATCTTGGCAACAATGTTTCAACGCATTAGTCATCAACTAAGATCATAGCCATCCAAGCCCATCGTACTGCAATCATAGCCATATATTATTGTCTTTGATTTTCATTACAGGAAATCGCTTTTACGCCGCCTCAAGAACTCCACATCTTAAAAGGTTAGAGAAATAAATGTCTTCATCAATTCAATAATATGCTTCTGTTCTTTTCTTTACCTGCAATTCAGATTAATCAAATCATATTTGTGCTTCAATTTTTTGTGATTCACATAAAAGTTCACGACAGTAGTATTTTTCTTTTTTTTCAACTCTATTATTGCTTTCATTTTCAATTTATGGACAAGATTTACATACTACATCTGCTAATATCTATCTATATTAAATAAAGATGTTCTGCACTGTCGTCGGTCACGCCATTGAAATCCCGAAAAAATCCCCCCAGCGCTTGCACGCCGCTTAAACGGCGTTGTTCTCCGCATTAAATCCCTCGTTGCTTTTCTTCGCTTCATTCCTTCCCCAAACCCTCACAAGTTCTCCTCTTCACGCCGCTGCTGCTCCGTTGTTTCCGATCTATAAAATCTGAAAGACGACGAGTTTTGACAAGTACTATTCGGCCAAGAAAGATGGCATCCACAACTATCGGAACTATGCCTCCTCTGCCTCAACCGGAGGCGGACGGAGATATACCCTCGCCGGCTGCCACGAGCAAGGGAGGCGGACGACAAGGACTTAGGCAGTACTACCTGCAACACATACACGATATGCAGCTCCAGATCCTCCAGAAGTCTGATAATCTCAACCGCCTTGAGGCACAGCGCATCGAATTCAATGCCAAGGGTCAGATTCTTCAGTAACCCTAAACCCTACCCTACCTCAAAGAAATCCCGAAAAAACCCCCCACCGCTTGCACGCCGCTTAAACGCCGCTGTTCTCCGCATTAATTCCATCGTCACTGTTCTTTGCTTCATTCCTTCCCCAAACCCTCGCCAGTTCTCCTCTTCACGCCGCTGCTGCTCCGCTGTTTCCAATCTATAAAATCTGAAAGACGACGAGTTTCGACAAGTACTATTTGGCAGTTTCCAGTACATTTAAGCTTCATTTGTTTTAGCTGCATAGTTAACACGGTGTTTATTTGGCGGTTTCAAGGAGATGGAACCTTCACTTCCAAGGTATGGAATGCTCTATGATTATCAGTTTCTATACAAAGCTTTGTTGGAGTTATTGTTATATTCTTCGATGAAGTTTTTACAACGTTAGGTTATGTGTTGAATAAGCATGTTTATGTTTTTTCTGCCATTTAATACACATAAATGAATACAGGGATATTCTAACTATGCTCATACATGAATTGATTTTATTGTTGATATTCTCTTTCTCCTCAATGAACATCTCTACTCACATCTTGCTTCGGGAGACCAACATTGAAATTATCTTGAGCAAGACTCTCATCTCATTTCTTCATAATGCATTGCAGGTTAAGGAGGTGAGGACTCATACCATATAATGCATTGCTTCAACTTTTGATTTCAGTCAGGCCGGTGATTTCCCGAAAAAGCCCCTTCACGGCTTCCTTCTTGCGGCGCCACTTACTCACGCGATTGTATCAGTTTACTTCATCTGCAAACGACGCCGACGCCTCATGGTTCTTCGTGCTGTTCACCGCTTATCCTCACACTGGTGTCGCTCTTCTCTGCGTCGGGGTACTCTGCCGCTGCTTCTCCAGCAAAATATGGTGGAATCTCATCGTCTTCCCCAACAAAAAAAACAAGCACATCCTCTTTCTCTAGCACAACACTGTCCATCCCGAACTTGCTTGTTCATAGGTTGGCATTTCATTATCTGATTTTCTTCCTTCTATGGTCCAATGAGCTCACGAACACAAATACCTCCGAAAAAACACATTCCTCCCGGATCCAGATGTTCACCTTGATCAACATCTTTCTAATTATTTTAATGTAAAACGGGTTTGCGTTCCACCGTAGATCTTTGAATATAATTAGGTTGATATTTTTTGTTATCAACATACTTTGTAAAATATGTTTGATATAATGCCACGCAAAGATGTGTAGTTTGAAAACAATGTGTATTTATGTGTTTTGAACTGTAATCTTATATTGAACTGTAAGCTCATATTGATGTGATCCGACATTCCATGATAGTATAAACATTTCAGCTTTAAATTGTTGTATTCTCTGAACATTAGAACTATGAAAAATTGATTTGAGGTACTTTTTCATAATGAAGGTATGAAGCAAAAAAACCGATCAATTGACATGACACAGGGAGCCCTCGTGCCCTACGCGGCAATACACCCGCCTCGACAGTGTCCCGGTGTGGCGGAGCTTCTGCAGCTCGCAAACCCTCGTGCACACGATAAAATAGGTACGGGAAGAGCACCAGGGATAGGGTCGTGTTCACATTTCCTACTTATAAATTTGTTTTATAACTTTCTTTCTATTGCATTGAAGTTCAGCTGAACATCTTAGAAGTTATTTCCTATATAGTTCCTAATAAGGAAATGTTTCTTAGCCCCCTTAACTTTGTACACCCCATTGAATCATGCCTTTTTCCGAATCTTCCAAACCAATCCCACGTGCTTTGTCCACCTTCTTCACCTCCAAGATCCGACCACCATCAAGCTCTCTCTACTTTAACCATGGCCGAAACTCAACTTTCCTGGCGAGATGTACATCCAAGGCCAAGATCTCCACAGCTTCTTCTTTCAAGTCGCAACACCACTTCTCTGGCCAAGATCCTTTGTCAACCTCCACATTCATGGCCAACCACCACCGTAGTTTCAATGCTTCTTCAATTCTTTCCTTGGCTCTGCCAATTCCCACCAGCAAGATCCAGCGTCTATGCGAACAACTAAAAGTTCGGCCAGCCCTTTTTCTTACTCTCTGTAAAGGCAGGCGATTGAATAAGCGACGAATTAAGCGACAGAATCATCAGGAAGGGTTTGAGCAGGTTCAGGCCCAAGTTATCCCATGCAAAATGTAAAATGGCTGCATGCGCTCAAGTAGGAAACTCCATGAATCTTAAAATGTTCATGTGTTTCAGTCTAATTGTATTAATTACCTCTTACTGTAAGATGAATTTAAGCACTAAAACTCTGTTAATAATATCAGGAAATCATGTTGGTAAAACATTAATCATGTCATATGAAAGTTTCTTTTTCTCATTAATTATAGTGAAATAACCCAAGCCTTCGACTCACTACCCTAGAATATGAGCATCTTCGCACGGGTTACGTCCGTGCATGATGCTCTTCGCATCGACAGTACCCCAGCTGCGACAGTACTTGCTCCCAAACTCGGCCACTTTACGACACTCGATCAATTGACAGAGCACATGGAGCCCCGGTGCCCTACGTAACAGTACCCCCGCCTCGACAGTATCCCGCCAGCACGGCGCTTCTGCAACTGGCAAACACCCGTGCAAACAACCGTGCGAGATGCTCGTATAATATAAAAACTGAAAAAATAATCAAATATCAACATATATATGTTGACGAGCAGGAAGGGCGCCGTTAGAGGATCTATATATGTTGATTAGGACTTGTGACCAGTCCCATTTGGATGTTGACCTCTCATCAACCTACAGACACACACACACTGTTAATAATTAGTTACGTTACTTTTCTATTTAATTCTTATTTCAGTTTTCTAGTAGAGAATTAATGACCGGAGGTTTCATGCCTTTACTCATTTCGTTTTAAAGCTCTTGGCTGTTATAATTTTTTGCTTTAATTAGGCATTTATTTTTTCCTTCCATTGTAAGTCTTGGCTTTGCCTATTTATATGGCAAGTTTTGTATTGAATAATATGAAGCATCAAAAAGCTTTCTTCCCATTTTTCCTCTGTCATGTATTTGGTTTTGAGTTTGTTCTAACATTTGGTATCAGAGCGGGAGGTTGGAGATCGTTCCATTGTGAGGAAGAAACGTTGTTTCTTCAATGGCGGAGACATCTTCAAAGTCGGATGGGTTCCATGGACACTTCAAATACCCGGTGCTCACGAGGAGCAACTACGGCGTCTGGGCTATCAGAATGAGGGGGATCCTCGATGTCCAGGACGTCTTGGAGGTGGTGGAACCAATCGATCCGACGGCGGAGGTGGATGAGAAAAAGAACAAAATAGCTTTTTCGGTCATCCAACAAGCTCTTCCAGATGACGTTCTCCAGATGGTTGCGGAGAAGAAAACTGCGAAAGAGGTATGGGACATGCTTAGGATCATGTACCAAGGCGCGGACCGCGTCAAGGATGCAAAGATCCAAACTCTGCAAACGGAGTTTGAGATGCTTCGCATGAAGGAGACGGATTCAATAGATGATTTCACAATGAAGCTCACCACCAACGTCAATATGCAAAGGGCGTTGGGAGGAGAGGTAGCGGAGGTTGCGGTTGTGAAAAAATTCCTGCGATCCGTCCCATCGAAGTTTGTCCAGATTGCTTCGACGATAGAGCAATTTGGCGACTTCACGACGATGACCGTGGAGGAGGTTGTCGGCCGTCTCAAGACTCATGAAGAGCGTGTTGGTGGGGCTACCAACAAAGACGAGGAAAAACTCCTCTTGATGATGAGGGAGTTTATGGCTCGTGACAAGAAGCCATATAATGGTGGAGGACACCAAACCGGAGGCCGTGGAGGCCGCGGCCGTGGACGAGGGCGCGGCGGACAACATCGCAACAACGATCGACGCGACGGTCAAGATCGTAACGACGGTGGTAAAGATAAGTCAAAAATTGAGTGCTTCTATTGCCACAAAATGGGCCACTATGCATCGGAGTGCCGCTCGAAAAAGAAGGACAACGAGGAGAGAGCGCACATGGCCGAAGCCTTCGAGGATATCGAACCGGCTCTTTTATTGGCGGAGGGCGAAGAAGATCACCCGAAAATGGTATGTTCAAATTTTCTCCTTAATGAAGAAAATGTACAACCGGGCATTTTTCCCGGCGACGTGGAGAAATCGAATTGGTACCTTGATACGGGGCTAGCAACCATATGACAGGTTGCAAGGATTTCTTCTCCTCGCTAGATGAGACGGTGAGAGGCAAGGTGAAGTTTGGCGATGGCTCTTCGGTGGAGATATGTGGTCGGGGAGCAGTCTTCCTCAAAGACAAAAAGGAGCAGCACAAAGTTTTTACCAACGTCTACTACATCCCGAAACTCCGCACAAACATTGCAAGTTTGGGACAATTGGAGGAGAACGGATGCAAGATCGTCATGGAGGACGGATTCTTGTGTCTATTCGATCAAGAGAGGCGTCTCTTGGCGAAGGTGGAGAGGTCCAAGAATCGTCTCTACATCCTAAACATGAAGACGGATTCTCCGGTGGCCTTGCTAGCGGAACAATACAAAGATGAGGCGTGGCTATGGCACGCTAGATGGGGACACCTCAACTTTCGAGCACTTCATGACATGGGGCGTTTCAAGATGGTGGAGGGAATGCCCTCCATTGAGCACTCACAGGAACTTTGCGACGGGTGCTTGGTGGCAAAACAAAGAAGGTTACCATTTCCGAGTGTTGCGGCGGGCCGTGCAACAAAGCCTCTTCAACTTGTACATGGAGATTTGTGCGGACCCATCACTCCGGCCACTCCGGGAGGTAAACAATACTTTTTCTTGCTATTGGATGATCATAGCAGGTTCATGTGAGTGGAGTTATTGAGATCCAAGGACGAAGCCTTGGATGCATTCAAAAGGCTAAAGGCGCGAGCGGAGATGGAAACAGAGTTCAAAATAAAGGGCTTCCGTAGCGATCGAGGTGGGGAGTTCACCACCAAGGGGTTTGATGCCTATTGTGAGGGAGTCGGGATCAAACGATTTCTCACAGCCCCTTACTCTCCGCAACAAAACGGCGTGGTGGAGCGCCGCAATCAAATTGTCATGGGGATGGTTCGGAGTCTTCTAAAGTGCAAACACGTGCCGGCGAAGTTTTGGGGAGAAGCGTTAGCAACCGCGGTGCATCTCCTTAACCGGGCGGCTACACATAGCGTTGTTGGGAAGACGCCTTACGAGGCGTTCTACGGAAGGAAACCAAAAGTGCACTACCTTCGCACTTTCGGTTGCCTTGCGTACGCGAAGACAACAAAGCCTAATCTTGCAAAGCTAGAAGATCGGGGCACCAAGATGGTACTCATCGGTACGAGGCGGGTTCTAAGGCGTACAGGTTGTTCAATCCAGAGACGGGCAAGCTCGTGATCAGCCGTGATGTCGTCTTTCGTGAAGAGGCAAACTGGGACTGGGAAGAGAAAGACGGAGAAATGCTCTCTGGCTACGATCAGTTTTTGACGATAGAAGGAGCAGCAGCTCCTCTCGCTGCACTAGTACCAGCCACCCCCACCGGCGACGGGCCAGCCTCCCCCCACCGCGGCTCACCCGCAACCTGCACCCTTCACCGCGGCTCACCCGCGGCCAGTGCCTCCCCCACTTCCGAGGCAACTTCGAGCTCTAGCGGACCGATTCGATTCCGGTCACTTGAGGAGATCTACGGCGAAACTGAAGAGATGCAGGAGGAGGAGGCTGGACTTTGCCTCTTCGCAGCAGGGGAGCCAGCAACGTTTGAGGAAGCCAAAGACGAACCAAGTTGGAGACGAGCTATGGAAGAGGAGCTAACTTCCATCTGGGACAATGACACTTGGGAGATTACCACCCTCCCGAATGGTCAAAAGCCCATTGGACTCAAGTGGGTTTTCAAGATGAAGCGAGATCCGGAGGGGAACATCGTGAAGCATAAAGCTCGGCTTGTGGCGAAGGGGTATGTGCAACGATATGGGGTTGACTTCAACGAGGTTTTCGCACCCGTGGCGAGATTGGAGACGGTCCGTTTGCTCATTGCTTTGGCAGCGGAGGAAGGATGGGACATCCACCACATGGATGTCAAATCGGCTTTTCTCAACGGGGATCTAGTCGAGGAGGTATACGTTTCTCAACCTCCCGGTTTTGTAATTATTGGAGAAGAGCACAAGGTGTTGAAGCTCAAGAAGGCGTTGTATGGCCTTCGACAAGCCCCGCGGGCTTGGAACCTCAAGCTAGATCAAAGTCTATCCTCATTGGGCTTTGAGAGGAGTCCGACTGAACACGCTGTTTACAAGCGAGTTGTGGGAGATTCAATCTTACTGGTTGGAGTCTATGTGGATGATCTCATCATCACCGGATCAAGCGGCGTGGAAATAAACCAGTTCAAAGCTCAGATGAAGGAGTTGTTTTGCATGAGCGATCTCGGATTGCTCACCTACTACTTGGGGATAGAGGTATCACAAATGCCTCATGAAATCACTCTTTGTCAGTCTGCATACATTCTGAAAATACTTGAAAAAAATGGGATGACAAATTGCAATGCCACTCATGTTCCAATGGAGCCTAGACTCAAGTTGAGCAAGGCAGGTGATTTTCCCTTGGTGGACCCTACGGAGTATAGAAGTGTGATTGGTTGCTTGAGGTATTTGGTGAATACTCGTCCGGACATTGCCTTTGCCGTGGGGATAGTAAGCAGGTTCATGGAGAAACCCAACACCCAACACCAAGCAGCGGTGAAGCATCTTCTAAGGTATCTGAAGGGTACTGTTGGGTTTGGACTTTCTTATGAGAAGAACCTTCGTGGAGGAACGAAGCTTGTTGGCTACTGCGACAGTGATCATGGAGGGAGCATTGATGATAGGAAAAGCACTACGGGAGTTGCATACTTCCTAGGCCAGAACATCATCACTTGGATGTCGCAGAAGCAACGGGTTGTAGCCTTATCTTCTTGCGAGGCCGAATATATATCAGCTTCAATTGCGGCACAGCAAGGGGTATGGTTACTCAACCTACTCGATGATATTCGGAAGAGGATTAGGTGCAAATCAACACTCTTTGTTGATAACAAGTCGGCAATTGCACTAACCAAGAACCCCGTATATCATGATCGGTCTAAGCACATTGATACTCGTTACCACTACATTCGGGATTGCGTGGAGCGTGGAATGATCGAGGTCGAGTATGTTCATACTAACGACCAACTAGCTGACATATTAACCAAGGCACTCGCAAGGAACAAGTTCGTTGAAATGCGGGAGCGACTTCGAGTGCGGGACGTGAAAAAACATAACTAATTAGGGGTTGAATGTTAATAATTAGTTACGTTACTTTTCTATTTAATTCTTATTTCAGTTTTCTAGTAGAGAATTAATGACCGGAGGTTTCATGCCTTTACTCATTTCGTTTTAAAGCTCTTGGCTGTTATAATTTTTTGCTTTAATTAGGCATTTATTTTTTCCTTCCATTGTAAGTCTTGGCTTTGCCTATTTATATGGCAAGTTTTGTATTGAATAATATGAAGCATCAAAAAGCTTTCTTCCCATTTTTCCTCTGTCATGTATTTGGTTTTGAGTTTGTTCTAACACACACAACGAGTGCGAGAGAGCGGCAGAAGGGAGAGAAAAGCTTAAGAGACATACATTGGAGGTTTGCAGGTTGCAGCGAGGGGTTCAGAGGGAAGAGGGAGGAAGATGAGGGCTTTAATGAACAAATTTAATTCCGGGGAATTTTAGGAAAGTCGGAATGTCATGTGACGAGCCTCTCTCTCTCTTCTCGCCCCTTCTCCTGATCCGCTCTTCTCTTTGTATTTGACTTTAGCTATGTTCTCTTCTTCAAAGCTGTTGTCCCTCTCATTCAGTTGCTGTCCTAATAGCCTGCATATGGACACTTTTTCTTTTATTTAAGACCCCCACTCCCACCCGCAGCCAATCCCAATTCCCACCATGGCCCATCCCCGCTAAAAAACACAAAATATATTTGGTTTAACCCTGGCTAGCTGAGCTCTCTGGCCCTGGTCTCTTGCTCCGGGATCTTTCCTTAGATTTTGTTTGGATTTTGTGCTTCCCACGTGAAGGACAATGCTCCACATTTAATTTCCTACAGTGGCCACTGGGGGGAACTGGAAAGGGAAACACCCTACTCCTCCCCAACCCTCTAGCTTGCTTGCATGAAATAAGCTCTTGCTTTATCTTCCCTGTCTGCTCCTTTCTTTATTTACTTTCGCAGGAATATATATATATATATATATATATATATATATATATATATATATATATATATATATATATATATATATATATATATATATATGGGGCCGGGGAGAGAGAGAGGGGGAGGGAGGGTATCCTAAAGCCCGCGAGAGGGACTGGTTCGAGGTGGTTATTCCACTGCCCGGCCCCACCAGGGAACCCCGACTGTTGGGCCAAAGGGGTATCAAATCAAAAGATGACAAAAGCAGGGGACTATTTCATACCCATCCTTCAAGGCTTCAAAGCCCACTCCCCGCTCTCTTAAAAGTTGACATGTCCCCTATCTTAGCTTCTTCTATTCTATTACCCGTGTCTTCTTCTTCGTCTTCAAGTACCCTCTCCTCCTCCTGATTCTCATCTTTGTTTTTTTCATTATATTTTTTTTATTATCCTCAGAGCAGAGATATTGTTGTGGATGATCAGGACCGGGCCGGGATACTTCTGACTCCTTGGGTGTTTTTTTTTAATAATATAATGATAACGATAATGATAATAATAATATTGCTTATATATATATATATATATTTGGTAAGTATTTGTGGGAAAGAAACAAGAGGGTTCCAACATGAACGGTCAGCTCATGGCTTTGCTAAGACCTGTGTGTGGCCCTCCTCCTCCTGCTTAATTCGGCCTTCATGAAAGCATATATATATTATAATATATATATATATACGAGCAATTAATTACAATTTATCTTCGTTCCAAAGTCGTCACTTTTATCACTTGCTGAGCTGCAGGGCCGCAGATGATGGTTTTTGTCTTTGTTGACAACTTTATGACCATCACTCTTTATCTTTTTACTCCCCCATCCCCACAAAATTCTGCACTGGCTGTTCATATGCATACTGCCATTTAAAGCTCTTGAGCTGATCCCAGCGCATAGTTTTATCTTCTTCTTTAAAAAAAATTTGAAATCCACCCTCATTATCTTTATATAATAATAATAATAATAAAGTTAAAACGGGTGCATTATATTCATGCTCCTCCTGGTAGGGCTTACTAAATTTGGCCGCTGTAGCCTGTGGAGCGATCGAGCGTGCACAAAGTCACAGAGTAAACAGAAGTATACAAAATAATTTTAACGTGAAATAACATCTCAACTGGGTAAACAAACCACGTGACTGGTACATTGTCAGTCAAACTTCACTATTGGAGACAGTTTACAAAGTGTCTTGAGAATCTAGGGTGACATGTCGCTCCTACTTACAACTTTGAGATGAGAGATGGTATTACGCTTGATGGGCGACATGCCGCCTCACATGAAACTTGTTCCTTCCAATTCTCTGATGGGGACGAGCGTTCTCGGACGCTGCTTGGCCGACGAACTTAGTGGCAGTATGTGCGGAGATTTGTCGGTGGTAACTTCAGGAACATCGCACGTGTAAAAGGCTTCACGGAATGGCGAGCAAAACGTCTTCTTCCCAGGAGCGTCATGAACTTAAGCAAATTTCCGGGTGGCCCGACGGGTGGAGGAGACACGTAAAAGGATTCCGACAGAGCTCCGACCTGAGAAAGAAAAAAGCATGAAAAAAGAAAAAAAGTAGAAATGAGATGGGCCCTAGGGCCTTTTATAGGCTCCAAGAGATGGTTATAGTGATTACATGGCTATTCGCACACCGTAATCACCCAAAATCACTAATTGAAGATCGTATTTAGTATAATTTCAGACGTATATTATTTTCATGATATTTGTTATTCACAGGTCTTTGATTAAATAAATAACATTCCTCACTAACCATGGTGATTAATGGGTAATTACATGGGTGGTTACTTATGTAACGGACGATGGTGATCGCTATTGGGTGATCGAACGGTGGTGAAGGCCGTCATGAACGGGAGGCCAACTTGGCGGCAGACGGCCACTGACGAAGGAGGAGCCGCGGCCGGCAGAACGGTCGGCCACGACGGGAGGGAACGCAGTCGTGGGAGGTGCCCGCGGGGAGCGGCTGCGACGCGGTCGCCCTTTGCGAGCGACGCCCCGCGGACGTGGGAGGCAGCCTGGGGGAGGGGCGGCCGCGACGCGGTTGCCCTTGCGGGAGAAGCCCCTTCGCAAAAGGAGGCGGCCACAGGGAGGGGCGGCCCCGACTTTGGTGGGGTTAGTAGGGCGCGGGCCGCCCGACACCGGTGACAGTGCTGCCGGTGGGCGGGCGCGGGCCACCTGACGCTGGTGACGGTGTCGTCGGTGGTTGGCCGCGGTGGTCGCTTTGAGAGCACACGTAGTGGGATCTATGTGTGGGCCATGAGGGGATCGGGCGCGTCGATCGCGTGTGCGGTAGTTTCCCCATGATCCCACTAAGTTTATGGGGATCATGAGAAGTGGGCTAACCTCACCCAAATTTCCTATAAAAATCATCATATGCCCCCAAAATTCTCGATTCTTAGAACCAGAGCGTGAGAAGAGCGAGGATTTTTTCGTGTCTTCTTTTGCTGCGATCATGACGACGATGAACGGAAAAGTTCCTGCAAAGCGACAGGTGATGATGCGCATGTCGAGGTACATTGTTTTTTGCTTGAATGAAAAGATGTGCTCGGAGGCGGAGGCGCGAAGGAGGAGGTAAGGAGGCGGAGGCGCGAAGATTCACGCGAGCGCCTACCGCGGAATTGGATGCGTGCACCTGCGCATGCCTGGCCGCACGCGTGGGCGCAATAGTGTGAATGCATCCACGCACGTACCTGGGCACACGCGGTGTGGCGTACGCCCCTGTGTGCGCGCATCACCACGCATGCATGGGCGCACACAGTGGAGCGCGCGCACCTGGGCACGGGTATCTGGGCGCGCCCCTATGCGCCCGCATGGTGGTGCTCACGCATCCGGGAGCGCACATCCGGGTGCGCTCCTAGGCATGCGCGCGTTGGTGCGCGCCCCCGGACATGCGTACCCAAGTGCGTGCCCGGGCGCACGCATGTGCGAGTGCATGCGTGCACCAGAATGTGCGCGTGCGCGGACACGTGCTCGCAGGTGTGCGCATGCACCCAGGTGGGAGCCTTGGCTTTTTCAAGTGCATGCACCCACGTGTTGCGGAGCGCATCTTTTTGCACGTGTCTTTGCGTTGGTGATATTGTTGCGGACGCTCACGTGCGGGGGCTCTCTTGAGCGCCCAAGGCACGATTACCACGTTGTTGGGATGACACAATCCTTGTTGTGAGTACTCGTTTTCGGTGTGATTTTCCGTAATTTTTATTTTTCCCTGATTTTTAGGTCTTGAAGTGCAATGTGCATGCTCGTCCAATGCGATTGCGCTCTACACTTACCGGAGAGAAAATTGCAATATGAAGAAAAAGATACGGTTTACCTGTTGATCTTTAAGTAAGGATTCCTCGTATTGAGGAAAGCGTTCAGAACCCACAAAAGGGTTGGTTGACTGTATGCGAGACGACGCTACTGTCTGGATTCTTATTTCCACTGTGCAAAGAGGTGGTTGACATCTTGAAGTTTTATTGTGTCCCTATGTCACAATTTACTCCTCTTGGGATGACACACTTTATGGGGTTAGTTGCGTTTTTTAGAGAGCATGATTCTCCTTGGACTTGTTTAGAGACTAGTGCGTTGTTCGTGTTGATGGTAGAGGCCATGCTGAGATTTATAGCAACAAGAGATGGTTTGATTTTGAGAGTCGGATGAATCTCCGTCATTGAAACACTTTGTTTGGATATGCTCAAAATTCATGGGGTCTACCAGAGATTTGGAATTCTTTACCCGATCATTGTCGCTGTCAGAAGGGATAAGTAAGGGACTTTTCTCCCCTGTTGGGATTCGCAGAGCCCGAGGAGCTGGAAAATTGTTTGTTCAACATTTCTTTATTTGTGGAGGAGAAATGACTGAGGTTATCCATGCTTTCAGCTGATTCTGAACACGTTGTGGAGGTGACATCAACCCGTGATCGGAAGAGAAAGCTCGTTATGAAGGGTACACTAGCTGATCCTGAGGTTAAGGTATTGGAGTCTTCTCCCCCCCCCCCCCAAGTCCCTCATTCAGAGGTTTTTGCCTCTCGAGTGTCCTGTTCTTTGAAGGAGATGAGTGCTGCAGTAAGTGAGCTTTTATGTTTCTACTTCTTAGTTGGATTACTTTATGTAATTCTGGCCTTTTCCATTTTGGTTGTAGATTGAAGCTCAAGCTCATATAGCGTTCATGTTGAACGATCATTATGTGAGTTTGAAAGATGGATACTTGACTTTTAAGGAGAAGCTCTGCTGGCGGAGAGTTCGCTTGCTAACTTGAAGGAGAAGCATGATCGAGATATATCACGATTTTGGCAAATTGGTTCGGAGCTGAAGTCAAAGCTTGAGGAGGCCCGAACGGCGTTACTGATGGAGAAGTCCTCAGTGGAGAACACCACGTAGTTGCTGAAGACTATAAAAGAGGGGGCTTCTCGTTTGGAGGCAGAGATGAGGGCTTCAAAGGCTGAGATGGAGCGAATTTGCTCAGAGGATTGAGTGTCATAACTGAAGGTTTGGGACTTGCTGAGTACATGGACTCATTGGACTATATGCGCGATTATTATTTAATTGGTGAGGAGATCCACAAGGAGTGCCGGACTAGAGAGATAGAGCTCTAGATGGAGGATATTCGCGAGGTCGCCCTTAGGCCTGGAGTGTCTAAGGTGCATCGGATGGTGGCAGGAGGCTTGAGTGTGATATCTCAAGCCTTGGCTTTGATGACCTTTCTGATATTCATGATTCAGGCTCTGATTTTGATGTAGGCGTAGTCAGTGAGTAGTAGTCTTGCCTTTGCATGTTTGTCTTTGCATTGTTAGTTGAGTCTGTATGGTGCCGTCATTTTGTGATGGCTTTGTATTTGTATTTGTACTTTTGTACTTGTATTGTGTATCTTCCTTTGACGATATGTACGCTACTTTGAAGAGCTACTTAATTTGCTTTTGCAATTTTTCTTAAGCATTGAGCTTAGTTGGTATGATGATTTCAGACGTAGTAATGTCGTTGCCTGGTTGACTGCTGAAGGACAAGACCCAGGGACATCTTAACTAGCTGTCCAAGCAAAGATTAAGATATCAGGTCCGGGAGTGTCGCTGAGTGTCGTGACCTACCGTGGGAGAGAAGGGCGCACCTTCGATCCGGGGCAGTGCGACGCGTAACGTCTCATTTCGCGCTAGACCCCTCGCACGCGTTTTGAGTCAAGATACCTGACTCAGGCTCGGAGTGCGCAGTATTTGACAAGTAAAATTCGTCGGATATCGTCATGGATATCTAACGAATTCGTCGAGTACGACTTGCGAATTGAGGTCAGTACTATTCGTCAAATATCGTCACGGATATCTGACAAATTTATCGAGTATATAAGACGAATGGACTTAGAATATTTTGGCCAGAAGAATTCGTCGAAAAGCTTCGAGTGATCTCGACGCCATTCGACGAAGCGTCGAGTAGATAAGACAAATTTTACTTAGAAGAATTCTGGATTCGGGAAGCGTCGAGTGTGTTGAGGGAACTCGACGCCATTCGACGAAGCGTCGAGTAGATAAGACGAATTTCACTTAGAAGAATTCTAGATTCGGGAAGCGTCGAGTGTGTTGAGGGAACTTGACGCCATTGGACGAAGCATCGAGTAGATAAGAAGAATTTCACTTAGAAGAATTCTGGATTCGGGAAGCGTCGAGTGCGCTTAGTGATCTCAACGCCATTTGACTAAGCGTCGAGTGATACTCGATGAACCCAACGCTTTGACTTAGAAAAATACTGGACTCAACGAGGCATTGAGTGATCTTGACGCCATCCGACGAAGCGTCGAGTGATACTTGATGAACTCAATGCTTTGACTTAGAAAAGTACAGGACTCAACGAGGCGTTGAGTGATCACGACGAATTTCGACGATTCATCGAGGGTGTATAGTATATATGACAAATTTGGCGTAGCATATTTTCGGCCCAACCTGTGTTGCTAATTTATAATTATGTGTTGAACTGGGTTTTCGGGATAGGTGTTGATGGCTCTTTTGGACCGGTCTTTTCAATAAGACGTAATTTAAGTAATAATAGGTGGTCCAATGAGGAGGCGACACGTGTCGGCATGTATCTAACCCTAATCTTTCATATAAAAAGGTAAGAAGCGAGAAACCCTAGCCGTCACTTCCATTTCTTGCCGAGCCGTTACTTGTCAAACCCGACAGAGGAAGAGAAGTCGCTGGAGTCGGATTTCTGGAGGAAAAGCTCTCCATCTTCGTGAAGAACGATGACGCCGAGGAGAGTGACGAGATCCATGGTCGGAAACGATGTGAGCTTCCTACCCTCTCCCTTAGTGCTAGATCTTTAGTTATAATATAGGAGAGATGTCGACTCAAAAGAGTTGGACTTGTGCAAGATGAAGATCTCCTAGGAAGAGACCATGCTAGGACCTTGTCCTAGAGATTAGTTGTCTTCAACCTCTCCTCTCTTCGTTGTGAAGATGATAGACTTGGTTTCGTGAAGAAGGATGGTATTTTGAGGGTGAATAAGAAAGGAGGAAGTGTTGTATGTGGTTTTGAACAAATGACTAAAGGAAGAAGACAAGCCGATGTCATTTGTTTCGCTTTAAGATGCATGCAGAAATTTGTTTTCTGCATGCAGCGAACTTTGAGGCCTTTTTTGAGCATGATAAGTCTGGATCTAGGTCTTGGGCTGAATACGAAAGTTGTACTACTCGGAAATACCTTTCCAACGAATGATTACATGTTTCCATAGGAGCTTTATAGCTCCTGGAATGTCCATTCGAAGTTGTTGTATGGTAACAACTTATGTGAAGATTGCTTTCGGGTTAGTGTATAACTGGTTTTGGACTAGGTAGAAGAAACATAGAAAGATGATGTTGAGGTTTGGATGAGCCTAGTTATATATATCCAAGATAAAAAATGATTTGGAGGAACTTAATAAACGAATGGTTTGGGGAAATTAGTGAACAACCGGTTTGATGAGATTTGGTTTTACAAATGACTACTTGTGAAACCCGGTAAGGATGTGCGCGATTGTAATCCAATAACTGAATGTGTAATCTATACTTATGTTATCATGCTTGATGAATAAGCGAAGAGTTATTATGTTGTGGTGATAAATATATGAAAGCATAAATGTTGTGAATGCTTGATTAAAAAGGAAGGAATCAGATGAGGTAAATCTCATGGCCATGAAAAATGTTGAATCGTGATCTCAAGTGTTGGATGAGATAATTTGTATAGTCCACCGCTTAGAGTGTGTCTCCCTACGGGTAGTAGTGTGGAATTGGTATGTTGTTCAAGGTGGCTTGCCACCTGTGTTGATGTTGAACCCTTGAGTGCTTGGGAGCACGGAAATGTGAAAGGGTGTAAGTGTGTGTGTTTGACCGTACTGGATTGGTAATGATGAAATGAGACTTTGGGCGGTTGAGCTTGGTCCTTGGTGCTCATTCCGGAGGCTCCATCTATGCCAAGTGGATGTTTGGGCTTGGTACTTTTGTGATACGCTCTCATAGGCTCCTTCTATGCCACGATGAAGTGAAACTGCATGTGGTGTGAGTTGACACGCGGTGTCATAATCTTGGGTTAAGGATAGTGAGGCAGGTCTACGGGCTCGCCATTCATCACACCGACAGAAGTTTATAGATAAACTTTGGGCGATTGTGCTTGGTCCTCGGTGCTCATTCTCGGGGCTCCTTCCATGTCACAACCCGCATTTTTTCTGAGGAAAACGAATTATCAGAGTAGGAGAAAACACGCGTCATAATGCCACGTCGAGCAGGGGATAACTGCCGACGCTCAGGCAAACCACTATCAACTAAACTTTATGAAAATTCATAAGTTATATGATTAGAAAATCAGTTATATTTTTAAAGGCTGTATCCCTCGGCACGGTGGATCACCTAGTCCACAATTTAAAAACTATACTTATACGCTGCGAAAAATACTTTATTAAGGTTCGACATCCTAAAAGAGTGCATAAGTGTCCCCAGAGGACAACTTATACTATGCAGGACCCTACATTTAATTTATACTATATATATAGGAAAACGATCTTTTTACGTTATTTGGAAAATAGTGATGAGTTTTATAAAACATGCTGATCATGAGGTATACTTATAATAGTGTTTTTAGGTTTAAAAGTAACTAGCAACCTAGCATAAATCATCCCAAGAGCAAGTAGACTATCTCCAGAAAAAGGTAGCAGCAAAAAGATTACATATCTAGTATTGAGGTAAAACTACCAGTGAGCGCAAACAAACTGACACGAACCCACTGGCAAGTATGTATGTCTGTAAGAAAGAAGTACAAAACTACCTCACAAGACTAAGGAATTAATCTCCACAGTACGAGAGTCCACCAGCAACAGTACAACACAACTAGCCGCCTAATCGGCTACTAACCAGAACCTGAGGAAATCAAAGAAGGAAAGAATACCTTAGCAAGCTAAACAAGTAAAAGCTGTACGTAAATGTTAGGTTATAAGGTAAGCAAGAAGGGTAGCAAACCGAAACAAGCACCACTGTCCAAGGTAAGACAAAAAGAAAAGCACTAAGTGCGAGGAAACAACAACGACCCTGCCCAAAAATAAATCCTGCAGAGTTTACCAGGCTACCATGAGCCCAAACATTGCAAATTTATAAAGGAAGAAACGTCTAACACCCTAAGATGTGAGAGATGGTAGTAGCAAAAACAACGCGGATCCGGGTTGGAGGCAAACTCAGTCCCCCAACAACCATTTCCAAGAAACAAAGCTCAGAGGTCTACATGTGAAAGCACTAGAGACCTCCCACCCCCTTGCCCAGCCCGTACCTAGAGCAAGATAAAAGAAAAAGGGTGGCCTCGGCAAAATTACACAAAACCTCCCCCATTAAGAGCTTCAAACCACCACTACTAACCACGACCCACGATTCGGCCTTTTTGGAAAAAAAGAAAATAGCCGACAAGGAACCTCAAAATCAAGGAATTCACTCGGGGGAGAAAATCAAGGTAAGGGAAAAGCGTTGAGATGACTCAACACGGCATGGCGTTGAGTGAGCCCCACTCACTCAACGCCTAAACAGACGGTGGTGTTGAGTGAGCTAACCTCACTCAACGCCAAAACAGCTATGGCGTTGAGTGAGGTTCACTCACTCAACGCCTTCTTCAACACTGGTTGTGGCATTGAGTGAGCTAACCTCGGTCAACGCCAAAACAGCTATGGCATTGAGTGAGGTCCACTCCCTCAACGCCTTCAGCAAAACAGGATGTGGCGTTGAGTGAGCTAGCCTCACTCAACGCCAAAACAGCTACGGCGTTGAGTGAGGTCCACTCCCTCAACGCCTTAAGCAACACAGGCTGTGGCGTTGAGTGAGCTAACCTCACTCAACGCCAAAATAGCTACGGCGTTGAGTGAGGTCCACTCACTCAACGCCTTAGCACTTAGCTGCAAAAAACCAACTGTGGCGTTGAGTGAGTCCACCTCTCTCAACGCCAAAACAGCTTTGGTGTTGAGTGAGGTCAACTCACTCAATGCCAAAGTACTTAGCCGCCAAAAAAACAACCTGCGGCGTTGAGTGTGTCCACCACTCTCAAGGATAAAATAGATTTGGCGTTGAGTGAGGTCGAATCACTCAATGCCAAAGTACTTAGCCGCAAAAACAAACTGCGGCGTTGAGTGTGTCCACCACTCTCAACGATAAAATATCTTTGGCGTTGAGTGAGGTCGACTCACTCAATGCTAAAGTACTTAGCCGCAAAAACAAACTGCGGCGTTGAGTGTGTCCATCACTCTCAACGATAAAATAGCTTTGGCGTTGAGTGAGGTCGACTCACTCAACGCCAAAGTACTTAGCCGTAAAAACAAACTGCGGCGTTGAGTGTGTCCACCACTCTCAACGATAAATTAGCTTTGGCATTGAGTGAGGTCGACTCACTCAACGCCAAAGTACTTAGCCGCAAAAACAAACTGCAGCGTTGAGTGTGTCCACCACTCTCAACGATAAAACGGCTTTGGCGTTGAGTGAGGTCGACTCACTCAACGCCAAAACACTTAGCCGCAAAAATTTTGTCTCCATCAAAACTCCAGCAAGTCTATGTACGGGAAAGGCTTCTACTACAGCCACAAGCACACATACACCCCAACCCGAGCCTAAGCAAGATAGGTTTGCATAGGAATTAAACTATAGCTTTTCTCCTCTACCCGGCTACAACTACTGCACAGGAAAAAAATTAACCCAACCCTCAAGCCCTCACTCATCCTGAGAACTAGGCTTCTCTATCAGCAGTTGGCTACAACTACCCGATTTCAAGCAAGAATAAGGTTTCTAACCTAGGGCTAACAAGGTAACAAGGAGATAGATAAAAAGAATTACACGGCAAGGGCAAGAATACCACTTGCCTCAAATTTCCGGAGAAGCTTGGTCGGCCTCCTTTACTCTCACGCGGCACCAGCAACATCAACACCTAAAGCAGAAATCTGGGGCTTTAATGGCGGAAACGGACAACCCAAGAAATTCGAGACCCCTAGAAACACCACGAAAACTGAATTTCTTATCGTGAGAATGAAGGTCTAGGCGAGAGCAATCCAAATCCGCTTTCGGAATCGAATTCCGTCCACAAATGCTCCCGGATTCGGCGTCCGAAGGGGAGCAGTTCCGGCGATTTTCTCTGTTTTCCGCGAACAGGTGCTGCGGACGGGGGAAGAAGGTGAACAGGAGCAGTTACCTCTTAAGTCTAAATTATCCTATATATAGCACCCTTACTAATCTTAATTAGCTAATTAATTAATAATGAACAAAAAACAAGGCACAACCGCCAAGTACCTGCACCATTTCAAAAAAAAAAAATATTTAATATAATATTTATTAAATAGTTTTATTTTTCATAAAATACCAAAACGACGCGAAAACCGAACATCCTCGGAATTCGGCGAAATTCGCACCGTAGCTAAATATCCACGCTACGAACTCAACGGCGAAGTCGAAATTAATTTTCGACGAACATAACTCAAGTTATACCCACCCAAAGCCAAAACACAAGTATCCCCCGAGAGGCCACACTGGGTCACCCAAAATGACCCGGCTTGCTAGGGAGATCTTGCCAGTAGACTACAAAATGGGCCACTCAGTTCTAAGGAGTTAAGACCACACTCCACAGATGACACAAGCCAATAAAACGCGTCGACGTAACGCCAAGCAAGAATTAATTAATCGCAAAAAAAAATCGGGGGCGTTACAGTCACTCCCCCTAAAAGAAAGTTTCGTCCCAAAACTTTACGCACAATGCCTCAACTATAGAAGGAAAGGTAACAAGCCAAACATTACAAGAAGAAAACAAACCAATCTAATCAGGAAAACAGTTGAGGGTGAGCCTCCCTCATAGCCGACTCTAACTCCCAAGTCGCGCTTTCCAAACCATAATTCTTCCACAAAACTTTGACCATCGGGATGGACTTCCTTCGCAGCACCCGATCTTGAGTATCCAAAATGCGGACTGGCACTTCAATAAAAGAGAGATTAGGCTCCAACTGGGAAACAACATCCAATACTTGCCCACTACTGCGCACACACTTCCGTAATTAGCTTATATGAAATACATTATGAACACCTGAGAAGTTTGCTGGCAAATCGCCCCTATAAGCTGACACGCCAATCCGTTCAACAATCTTAAACGGGCCCACATACCTCGGGTACAATTTCTGGTTCTTACCGAACCTCTTAACACCAACCATCGGGGAAACCTTAAGAAACACAAGGTCCCCTACATAAAACTCCAAGTCAGACCTACGCCGATTGACATTCTTCTCGTATCTCTCCTGAGCTATACGAAGTTTTTCTCGAATGAACTTCACCGCGACTTCCATCTCCTCGAACACATTAGGACCCAACAAGGGTCTCTCACCCTCCTCAGCCCAGAACAGGGGGGTTCTGCAGTGCCTCCCATACAAAGCTTCAAACAGAGCCATTTGCAAACTTTCTTGATAACTGTTATTGTATGCAAACTCCATAAGTCACAATCGCTCATCCCACGTTCCACCGTAGTCTAGAATGTAGCATCTAATCATATCCTCAACTATCTTGTTCACCCGTTTCGTCTGCCCATTGGTCTGTGGGTGGTAAGCATTAGAATACCTCAGATCTGTACCCAAACCCTCCTGCAGAATCTGCCAAAAACGAGAAGTAAACCAGGAGTCTCGATCAGAAATGATGCTAACAGGCACACCGTGCAATCTGATGACCTCATTCAAGTACAACTCTGCTATCTTCTTCATCGGATAATCAATCTTATACGGCACTAAGTGAGCACACTTTGTCAGTCTATCCACTATGACCCAAACAGAATCAAATCCACTTGGAGATTTCGGTAAGCCCGTGATGAAGTCCATAGAAATACTTTCCCACTTCCAAGTCGGGATCTCTAGCGGAGTCTACTTGCCACCAGGCCTTCCGTGACCGGCCTTCACACGCTTGCAAGTGTTGCACTCAGTAACAAATCGGGCTATATCACTCTTCATCCCGTACCACCAGGCAATTTGCTTCAAATCACGATACATCTTTGTAGATCCCGGATGGTTGGCAACACTGGATCCATGATCCTCTCTGCATATCATACCCCTGATGTCTCCAACAGCGGGGATGCAAAATCTGTCGCGGTACTTCAAAGTACCCGCATCATCGATAGAGAAATCTGGCAACTCCCCTCTCTCAGTCCTGAGGTATAAGTGCAGAAGGTCCAGATCATCCTTCTGGTGCAACCTAGTAAGGGAAATCCAAGACGACTCTGCCACTGCCAAAATACTCTGCATGCCACAGCATCCCACCGAGATATCCATAAGAAGGAACTCTTCCACTAAACGATCGGCGGAGAGATTAAAGATCTTCCCCGTCTTCCGGCTCAGGGCGTCGGCCACTACATTGGCCTTGCCTGGATGATACTGGATCTCTACGTCATAATCAGTCACATACTCTAGCCACCGCCGCTGGCGCAGATTAAACTCCTTTTGCGTGAACACGTACTTCAGGCTCTTGTGATCAGTGAAGATCTTGCACTGAGCCCCATAAAGTAGATGCCTCCACAGCTTCAACGCATAAATCATCGCTGCAAACTCAAGGTCAAGCGAAGGGTAATTTCTCTCATGAGTCTTTAATTGCCTTAACCCATACGCAATCACTTTTCCAACCTACATCAACACGCAACCCAGACCAACATGCGAAGCATCCACGTACACATCATACTCCACACCCTCAGTAGGTAGGGTCAGGACGGGAGCAGTGCACAATCTGTTCTTTAGCTCCAGGAAGGCTTCTTCGCACTTCTCGCTCCAAACAAAGGTCGCGTTCTTCTGAGTCAACCTGGTCAAAGGTGCAGCCAGGGTAGAGAAACCCTCCACGAACCTCCTGTAGTAGTTGGCCAACCCTAGGAAGCTTCTGATCTCCTTGGGCGTGCCTGTCCTGCTCCAATCCATCACTGCTGCGATCTTTTCTTGGTCGACCAAGATCCCATCCTTGTTCACCACGTGGCCCAGAAACGAGACATGTGGCAACCAAAATTCGCACTTGCTCAACTTGGCGAATAACTTGTGATTCCTCAACTCCGATAGAACAAAGCGCAGATGCTGCTCATGCTCCTCAGCGCTGCGGGAATAGACCAACACGTCATCGATGAAAACCATAACGAACTTGTCTAGGAAATCCTTGAACACCCGGTTCATCATATCCATGAAAGCTGATGGTGTGTTGGTCAGACCAAACGACATCACCAAGAACTCAAAATGTCCATGCCTCGATCTAAACGCAGTCCGTGGAATATCTGCCTCACAGATCCTGAGCTGATGATAGCCAGAACGAAGATCGATCTTGGAGAATACCGTGCTACCACGCAATTGATCAAATAAGTCATCGATCCTCGACAGAGGGTACCTGTTCTTAATAGTGACTTTGTTTAACTCCCTGTAGTCGATGCAAAGTTGCATCGACACATCTTTCTTCTTTACAAAAAAAACAGGAGCACCCCAAGGCGACGAACTCTGCCTGATAAACCCCTTTGCAAATAACTCATCCAACTGGACTCGCAACTCCTCTAAATCACGAGGGGCCATCTGGTGCGGCGCCTTAGCAATAGGACGCGTACCCAGTTCCAAATCAATCACAAATTCGACATCCCGATCGGGAGGAAGACCAGGAAGGTCATCAGGAAAAACATCAGAGAAACCACGAACAACAGGAATTTCTTCTAAGCACGGTACACTAACAGCGGTCCCCACCACCGAGACTAAACAAGCAAAACAATCAGAAAGAAACAACTTCTGAGCACATACCACAGAAAAGACAGGAGAATCTTGGCACGGATCAGCATACATGCATCCCGGCTGACCATTGTCCTTGTTGAAGTCCAAGCGCTTCCCTTTGTACTGAATAACCACATCATACTTAGACAACTAGTCCATGCCCAGAATAACATCGAAGTCCTCCAAATCAATCATCTTCAAGTCTGGCTTCGCAAGAAAGTCCCCCAACAAACAGGGCATTCTAAAATGCCCAAATCTGATAACACAGATTCACCAGAAGGGAACTTGATGCGGAAGGTATCACGAACTCGATCTAGAGTTAACCGATTTTGTTCTACAAAGGCTCTAGCCACAAATGAGTGGGTAGCGCCGGAGTCGAACAGAACACGCGCCCAGCGGTTCTTTACCTTAAATTTCCCTATAGGAGTATATACAACTAAGGAACTACCAAAGCAAAACTATAACCATTCTAACAAATAAAACCTTCAGGTTGGAAGAACAACTAACCTGAGATGACCTGAGTCGAACCTTGAGCCTCCTCGGAAGAGATCATGTTCAATGTTCCTTTACCCTTGTCCACACGCTGAGGCGGAGGTAGTGCCTGAAGTGGAACTGCATGAAGAGCAGGCTGGACCTGAGGACACCTAGACTTGATATGACCCTTCTGCTCGCACTGATAGCAGACTTTATCCTTGGACCAGCACTGGGCAGTATCATGCTCGGGTCGCTTGACAATAGAACAGGAAACATCCCTCCTAGGAGCACCCTGAATAGCATGAACTTGCTCCTTCTTCTGAGCTGCTACCTTTTTGAAACACCTCTCAACAGGGTGGCCTGACCGACCAAAGAAGCTACACACCACCTTGCTTTTCTTTCCCGAAACAGCATCGGGTACCTGGGGTTTCTTCTCCTCAACAGACTTCCGCTTGTCCTTCCTCATTTATTGGCCTCTGCTCTTTGCGGTCTCGATAGACTCCACCTTCAGAGCAGCCTCCACTACCCCTGCATAAGTCTAAGATCCATAAGCACTGGTCAACTGCTTCACCTCGCTCCTCAAGCCACCAAGGAATCGCTTGACTCGATAAGCCTCAACACTTACCAACCCAGGAGCGAACCGGCTCAACTTGCTGAACTCTACCTCATACTCACCGACCGTGAGTTGCCTTTGCTTCAGGTGGAGGAAGTCATTCATAAGCCGGTCATGCTCGACCGAAGGCAAGAACTTCCTCAGCAGCATTTCCTTGAACACTTCCCAAGAGCAACCAACTACCAAGCTCTCCTTTTCTCTAAGCCACCAACTCTTAGCCAAACCCTTGAGCTGATAGGAGGCTATCATCACTCTCTGATCATCTGCAATACCGGAGTACGAGAACATCTCCTCCATGGAGATCATCCAATCGTCTATGACCATGAAATCTGCCTTCCCATCATAAGTAGGAGGGATAAGTCTCTGAAACTGTGAGATAAATGCTATCTCCGCTGGCACAACCACTGGAGGTCTCAGGGGTACAGGATGAGGAGGAACAACCAACCCCCCTGCAGGGCCTTGCACTCCCTGAGTCTGTCCTGCCACAACTACCACCAGAGACTGGATCTGGGCCTGCATCTCCACCATCTGCCTGCTCATGGAATCGCTACTCTGACGCAGGCTCTCGATCACCGCATCATTCTGCGCTCCCGATGACTCACCCTCAGATAGGGGGGGGGGGTCGATCTAGTCGAAGGGCGTATCACCATCCTAAAATCATAACAACATTAGTAAGATCCTAGTACAACACCTGCAACTAACTACAAGTACAGACAATACATACATAAATATGAACTTAAAGCTGCTAAACTTGCTCTGGGAGTTTATTTTTACAAGAATTGATGTTATGCCTTAACCTAGGATGGTTAACCACCACCATACTAACTCTTGTGCCTAGATCAGGAATGCATGACTTTATATTATTTTTGACTCGAAAACTTATGTGTGTACATATGTCATCCTGCCAGTCTTTAGCTTGGCACGTTGTGCTTATGCAATGTTATGCTATGCATGTTTGTGCTATGCATTCTAAAAAGGCCCCAATGCATGTTATGAGTGGCGTACACATGAAAATGTTATGCATCCCATACTACATAACATCCTCATGCAACGAAAAAGAAAACGAGCTAGTCGCAACCATGTGGTGAGGTTATGCATCCCATACTACATAACCCTCACATGTTGCCCCTATTATGGATCCATATACGAACACATATTATGCATCTCATACTACATAATATGCCCTGTATACTTCATGTTATGCTATGAGTATAGTGTTCGTGCTGTTGCCAAGACGTGTTGATGAGATATCAGTGTGTGAATGGCATGATGCTGAACTACTAATGCAATCAAAAGGAAAGGTTGCCCGACTAACTTGTCAAGCAACCTCCCTCTGATACCAACTGTCACAACCCGCATTTTCTCCGAGGAAAACGGATTATCAGAGTAGGAGAAAACACGCGTCATGATGCCACATCGAGCAGGGGATAACTGCCGATGCTCAGGCAAACCACTATCAACTAAACTTTATGAAAATTCATAAGTTATATGATTAGAAAATCAGTTATATTTTTAAAGGCCGTATCCCTCAGCTCGGTGGATCACCTAGTCCACAATTTAAAAACTATACTTATACGCTGCAAAAAATACTTTATTCAGGTTCGACATCCTAAAAGAGTGCATAAGTGTCCCCAGAGGACAACTTATACTATACAGGACCCTACATTTAATTTATACTATATATA
Organism: Platanthera zijinensis; assembly: GCA_039513925.1. Lineage (NCBI taxonomy): Eukaryota > Viridiplantae > Streptophyta > Magnoliopsida > Asparagales > Orchidaceae > Platanthera > Platanthera zijinensis. Next base: position 174,508,774 of record CM077094.1, on the reverse strand, counting down.
TAGGAAAACGATCTTTTTACGTTATTTGGAAAATAGTGATGAGTTTTATAAAACATGCTGATCATGAGGTATATTTATAATAGTGTTTTTAGGTCAAGAAGGAGACAATCACAAGTCTCTTAAGAAGTAGATCCTGAACTAATCTACTAAGAAGATCCAGATCCATATCTTGAATCCAAGAAGGAAGCTGGCAGTCAGTTAACTTCAAGGGAGATCAACCCAACTAAGTTTAGATTCAAGAAGCTTTGAAGAAAGCTAAGCACAGGTTGATTTCAGTCATCAGCCTCATCAAGAAGCTGATCAAGAATTCTTTTATCCTTTCTCTCTCAACAAGGGTAAGAGTCCATCAAACTACTTATCAAATTCTGTAGGATCTTTTCAAAGATCTGAGTTGTAAGCCTATGTTATAAAGGCTGAGTGTAGGAGATTTTGATCTCTGAGTTGTAGGCCTTGTGGCAAGGCTGAGGTAAGTCTGATTGAGCCTGAGTGTAGGAGAATTGGTTCTTTGAGTTGTAGGCCTTATGGAAAGGCTGAGGTAGGGCTGTGAGCCTGAGTTGTAGGAACCTTATAGGGTTCTGAGTTGTAGGAACCTTTCAGGGTTCTGAGCTGTAAGATCTGTGGATCTGAGAAGAAGGAAGAAGTTAGGCCGAATCTAGCACACTGCTAGATAGGCGAAGGGGGAAAGTGGATGTACCCATACCTTGGGGAACCACTATAAATCTCTGTGCAATCTGTGATGCTTGTATTATTTTAGATTATGTGATTGCCTGTGCTGTGTTAACTGTAGAGATATCTGATTTATATTAAAGAACTGTAGTTAAATTCTGTCTTAAGTTAAAATAAGGGAAAAAACCTATTCACCCCCCCCCCCCTCTAGGTGTTTAGGTTGTCTTGAAGTTAAAACTATCAATACCTTCATTGGAACATAATGACCTTCTTTTACTGTAATATAGATCCTTGGGTCAGAAGCCTCCATAAACAACCTAACCCTTTCTTTCCATATTCCAAATATCTCCTTCTTGCAGATGGGTAATTTCATAGAACCTAGTTCCTTGTGATTTTCTCCAGAACCCATTTTCTTGATTCTTGATTCTGCCTTAGGGATCTAACCCAGACTGTTAAGTCCTTCTTTGAGTAACCTCCCTCTGATACCACTTGATATTTTTAACTTCAAGACAACCTAAACACCTAGAGGGGGGGTGAATAGGTTCTTTTCCTTGTTTTAACTTAAGGCAGAATTTAACTTCAGTTCTTTAATATAAATCAGATATCTCTACAGTTAACACAGCACATGCAATCACAGAATCTAAAATAACACAAGCATCACAGATTGCACAGAGATTTATAGTGGTTCCCCCAAGGTATGGGTACATCCACTTTCCCCCTTCACCTATCTAACAGTGTACTAGATTCGGCCTAACTTCTTCCTTCTTCTCAGATCCACAGATCTTACAGCTCAGAACCCTGAAAGGTTCCTACAACTCAGAACCCTATAAGGTTCTTACAACTCAGGCTCACAGCCCTACCTCAGCCTTGCCACAAGGCCTACAACTTAGAGAACTAATTCTCCTACACTCAGGCTCAATCAGCCTTACCTCAGCCTTGCCATAAGGCCTACAACTCAGAGATCAAAATCTCCTACACTCAGCCTTTATAATATAGGCTTACAACTCAGATCTTTGAAAAGATCCTACAGAATTTGATGAGTAATTTGATGGTCTCTTACCCTTGTTGAGAGAGAAAGGATAAGAGAATTATTGATCAGCTTCTTGATGAAACTCAAGACTGAAATCAACCTGTGCTTAGCTTTCTTCAAAGCTTCTTGAATCTGAACTTAGTTGGGTTGATTTCCTTTGAAGTTGACTAACTGCCAGCTTCCTTCTTGGATTCCAGATATGGATCTGGATCTTCTTAGTAGATTAGTTCTGGATCTACTTCTTAAGAGACTTGTGATTGTCTCCTTCTTGACCTCAAAATAGCTGGAGCTCTCTCTCCCCAAATCTTCTGAAGTTTCTTCTGAATTCTGAATGAATTCACCTTAGACAAAAACTGAGTGGATAATCACAACAGAATGTCTTCTTAGATCTTCTCACGAAGATCTTCTTCTGTGACTTGCACTTTCTTGATCAGAGATCAATCTCACAATAGTTGTGTTAGTTGTGTGTATGATTCTTGTCTTTCTTCTTCTGAATCCATCTATATATATACTTCATCCATGGTAACCGGCTGATCCTGTTTCTAACTAACTTCTGACAAGTCTGACAGCTTCAGTAAACCTGTTGTAACTCACAGCTGTCAAGTCCACAAACAGTTCTTGAGTCTTTGTCTATGTCAGCAAAGCGTCGAGACTGATTGTCTTAAAGTGTCGAGACAATCTGTCAATATGTGTCGACACAAATGACTTAAGTGTCGACACAGACTTTGGTGATGTCGACATAGCTGCCTTGATGTCGACACAGCTTCTTGACACTGCATCTTGAGAATGTGTCGACACTGATTATTTGTGTCGACACAATCACTTCTTCACTCTACAGCAATCAACTATGTTGAAACAAATCGACGTTGAGGTTTTGGTGAATTATAATATGTCTAGCCGTGATAATTCAACGAGTGGTGAAATTATTTGTTAGACCCCACGTAAACAAATGGTAAAATGAAATGTAATTGAACAAAAAGATTTGGTGGGGGTTAGTGAACGAATGGTAATTCGTCAATTAATAATAAGATTGACTTGAACTTGTGTATTTGGTCGGCTTTTATTGTAATGAACATGTGTTGTTGATAGTTAGATGATTAACTCATGTGCGCACGAATGATTGAGTTTGGTAAAAGAATTGTAATCGTGGATGTTAAAGTTATGTGACCATAGTTTAGACGTAATCTTGTTGGCCGAAAGAGTGATGCATGGTCATGAGGCTTGTCATATAGGGAAGTCTAAGATGGTCCATTGTATGAGGTGGTTTGCCACCTGTGTTTGTGGTAAACCCTTAAGGTGCCTTGGGCACAGGATTGTGAAAGGGTGTGTGTGTGGGTGTCTGATCGCATTGGTTGGTAATGTTGAGAAGAGTTATAAATAGACGGTTGGGCTTGGTCCTCGGTGTTCATGTCCTGAGGATCCTTCCGTGCCAAGTGGACGGTTGGGCTTTATCCTCGTATTTGATCTGAGGCTCCTTCCGTGTAACGCCCCAAAATATTGTAGGAGCGACGGGGATCGCTTTTGGCCAAGAAAGTTTTTTTGAAGCAGGTGACACGGGTCCCGACACGGCCGTGTCGGAGGCCGTGTCGGCTGTGTCGAGCTCGATCGTCGAGATGGACATGTGGTCGACCATGTTAAGGTCGACGATAGTCGAGTATGGAACACGGCCAGGCACACGGCCGTGTCCCAGGCCGTGTAGCATCGGGTAGTTTCGAAACATTGCCGAGGTATTGCACACGGGACATGACACGGGTCAGGACACGGCCGTGTCCCAGGTGACACGGGCGTGTCAGGGGCCGTGTCAGAGGCCGTGTACTTCTCTGACTGGGAATGTTGAAAACGGGTACCGTGACACGGGTCACGACACGGCCGTGTGGAGCGAGACACGGCCGTGTCGAAGGCCGTGTTAGGAGCCGTGTGCTGGTTTTCGAATCGATCGAGACGGTGAATGGCTAAAAAGGCCATGCACACGGCCGTGTTGCAACCCGTGTTCGGCCCAGATTTTCTAATTTAGGTTCCGATCGTGGCCGTTCGTTCTTTTCCTTGGAAGATCCAACGGTGGGAGGGGCCTCCCTGGGCGGTTTAAAGCCGGGAATAGAGTTTGAAACCCTCATTTTCTTTGGGGCTTTATCTCTCTTGATTCTAGAGAGAAGGGAGAGCAAGGAGGAGGAAGAAGGCCAAGTTCCGGCCGCCGACGAAGCTTCGGAGGTCCGTTTTGCGAGCGGAGTTCAGATCCGCGAAGGTGGGAGCGTTGCGGTGGTGTTCAACCGAGCAAATCTTCTCCATGGCTAGGAAGAGGGGACGGAAGGTAACGACACTTCTCCTCTCGGTTTTTAGGATTTAGGATGCATGAATAACATCCCCTTCCTTTCGTGTTTTGAGCACCGGATCTCTCAAATGAGAGGGATTCGTGTAGCCTTGGTTCAAAAGGAACCTCCGGGTTGATCGTGTTCATCCCGGCATGCTTGCATTAGAGATCCGCTCCGTTAGCGGATTAGGCATGGTGGGTGAAGCCGTGGTCGCGACTGATAGTCCGACCCGGTGATGTTGCATAGCGAGCTTCGGTAGAAAATCCGTTGCGGCAATACGCCGTTGTGTGTATGCGTTTTCCCCCTTATATTTGAGTGAGTACTCGTAGTCGGAACCGGACGAGATTAGCTCCGCTTTGTGCGGTAGATGGTTTCCTTGGAGCACGGGAAAGACACGGTGCGAGTGACAATTGGGGTGGGGAAACCTTTGTTTGTGCTGTGTTAAGGCGCGGCTATGTCTCCGCGGTCGGCTGGCTATCCCGTGACGCGCAAGTCATGTGGGGAAAGTGTCCCGGCGAGACTAGCCCTTGCGTGAGACTGACGAGAATGCCGAGCGGAGGGAAAGCCCGGGCAATGTGGCCATGAGCGGGTGGGGTCCAGCAAGGCTTCTTAGAATCGGTCAGTGTGAGACGGAACCCTGACGTGCGAAGTCAGAATATGCGGGCAAGCCCGGGGTTTAAGACCCATGTGCGGGTGGGGCCAATGCAAGGTTCCGTGTGACGGCCTGTGTGCCGTTGGGGACATGGTGTCTCCCTTGTGTTTGCGGCTTTAAGCCAATGGGGAAACGGAAGTACCCAATGTTTGATGTTGTGCTAGATGCATACGAGCTAGGGTGCCTTGGGTGAAACCCGGGTTGCATTCATGTTGCATAGTAGACCCCTTTTACTTTGTACAAAACATAGAGAACATATATGCTGTATGAGACATCCAAGCCTATTTACCGCTTTAATATATATGCTCTTTCGATATACGAAGTGTTAACTTGCAGGTGGAGTGGTACCCCGGAGTCCGTTAGGGACGGCCGGGAGGAGATGTGTTTGTTACACAGTAGAGGTCAGCCTTTGCTGACCCACTTTACTTCAAATCCTTACAGGGCAAGGATCGCATGCAGGAGCTAGTGCGCCGGGCGAAAAGCCCTAAGCCTCATGAAGTGTTGCTGTGCTTGGCTAGTTTCTTTTCCTTGTTTTGTTGATGTTGTTTGATCATGTCCGGCTTGCATGCCGAGGTAGCCTAGGGGTGCTTGGCACTTTTATATTTTTGGACTTATATTGTATAAGGCCTTAAGGCCATTTCGATACTCTATTGTTAGTGGATAACTTCTGTCTTTTAGTTTTATGTTTTCGCTGTGTATGTCTGGAGTTTTGAGTTTGGGTAGTTTCATATCATCTTTTAATACTAAAGCTGTGGTGTCCGTATGTTGTGGGGCCCCGGCCGGACCCATATTATATGGTCTTTACAGGGGAGGTATTACAATTTGGTATCAGAGGGAGGTTCGCGTTCCAAGGAGAAGTTTCGCGATTGAAAGTATAAGTCGAGTCGCGTATAAGAAGTTATCCACATAGGAGTATCGCGGGACCATGAGTGCCCTGGTGTTCGAGTCTTGCGATTAGAGACTGATTTGTGTTTTCTTGCTTGTGTTTAGAGTGCAAGCAACGAGGCTGTGACCTCGAGGCCAAGAGAAGAGCTCTCGGCAAGTAGTGCGACTGCGCAAGGTCCGCTAGGGATGGGGGTCACACCGGCCGACTTCTGTCGTATGCTTGCAGAAGCGATGGTGGCGGCCCAAGCTGCAGCGACAGCTCAGGTAGCAACTCCTGCTACCCCGGACACGGCAGCGACCGTGCAGGTTGAGGAGGCCAGGCGGGCGGAGCCGCAGGCCGAGAGAGTGGTTGTCGGGCATGGGGACCGGCAAATGAAGTACTTTCTGAGTTTCCACCCTCCAACCTTCAAGGGAGTTGGAACTCCCACAGATGCGGAGGACTGGTGGGCTAGAATTCAAGAGCTTCTGAGGGCAGCAGAGGCGCCGGATGAGAAAAAGGCGGAGTTCGCAGCCTTCATGCTAGAAGGAGATGCCAAGTTATGGTGGGTGAGCCATAGTGGCCGGCAATTTCCAGGATGCACACCATCCATCGAGGAGTTTGGGAATGCCTTTCTGAAGAAGTACACTCCCGCATCAACAAGGTTAGCCCTCCAGATGCAGTTTCTACTTCTTGTGCAACGAGACAAGACAGTGGATGAGTATGTTCAAGAATTTACTCGATTGGGTCGTTATGCGGGGACGACCATGGCGGACGATGAAGAGAGGGACAATCTCTTCTACCATGGATTGAGGGAGAATCTAAGACAACCCCTCATATCGATGAAGCGTGCGGGCTTCAACGAATTGGTGGAGGCGGCCCGAATTTTGGAGAGCGATATGGAGCGATCCCAGCGCCGAAAGGGTTTCACACCCAAGCAGGGGGAAGAGAAGAAGTCGGCTCAGTCCCATGGAAAGGCGGAAGGGAGCCGATGGAAGAAGAAGCCTTCCTCGTTTAAGTCGGGCGAGAAAAGTAATTGGACGTCCGGAGGGTCACGCTCTAAGGGACCGCAGACGTGTTATAGTTGTGGCAAGCCAGGCCACATAGCAAGATTTTGTACCCAAGGGGGCGCTGAGCAAGAGCCAAGGCAGGAGCAGACTGTGCGCTCCGGCCCCAGTGCCGCGGAGAAAGGGAAGATGGCGGAGTCGAGTGCTTCTCGGTTTCAACCAGTGCAGCCAAGGGCCTATAACCTTGGGCAGCAGGAAGCAATCCGTCAACCCGATGTGGTGACAGGTACGAGAATTCAACCTGCACCTTAGATTTCTTCCTTTCAAGCCTTTTTATGTTTGTTGCATGTGTGAAGGCTTTATAGTGGTATCAGGGTACCCCGCTAGGGTACTTTTCGATACGGGAGCGTCGCACTCCTTCCTTGCGGAAAGTTTCATCCGGAGGATTGGAGTTGAGTCCTTCTCAACGGACTCAGAGTTGAAGGTGCGCATGCCCAATGGGTCATCCATGACTACCAGGGCTAGAGGCCGGATTTGTTGGAGTCTTGAGGGGGTCGACTTCATGTTGGTAGCGGCGATCTTGCCATTGTCCGAGTTCGATGTGATCTTAGGGATGGACTGGCTAGCGGAGCAGCGTGCCAGTATCGACTGTTTGTCCAAGGTGGTAACCCTGAGGAGCGTGGGGCAAGCAGAAGTCAAGTTTGAGGGCCTGCATGGAGTGGCCTGTTCCCTAGTTTCGGCACTTCATCTAGTGCGAGCTGTGAACCAGGGAAGTGTAGCTCTAGTAGCGTTGTTGGAGGTTAGACTTTCCAGGCTGTCTCTTGGGGAAGTGCCCGTGGTGGCGGAGTTTGGAGATGTTTTTGCTGAGGAGCTACCGGGAGCACCTCCTCGGCAGGAGATTGATTTCTCCATCGAGTTAGTGCCCGAGGCTAGACCGGTGTCGCGTCCACCATTTAGGATGGCACCAAAGGAGTTGGCCGAGCTCAAGGTTCAGTTGCAGGAGCTTTTGGATCAAGGGTATATCAGACCCAGCTCTTCTCCGTGGAGTGCGTCGGTGTTATTCATAAAGAAAAAGGATGGTAGTATGCGTTTGTGCATAGACTACCGAGAGTTGAACAAATTGACAATCAAGAATAAGTATCCGATTCCTCGGATAGACGATCTCTTCGACCAGTTGGTGGGGTCGGTGGTGTACTCCAAGTTGGATTTGAAGTCCAGATATTATCAGTTGCGGATTCGTGACGAAGACATACCCAAGATAGCGTTTGGTACGAGATATGGTCATTTTGAGTTCTCGATGATGCCGTTCGGGTTGACGAACGCGCCGTCCGTGTTCATGGACTTGATGAACCGAGTGTTTCGCGAATACTTGGACAGGTTCGTCGTCGTTTTTATCGATGATATTTTGGTGTATTCCAAGTCGGAAGCGGAGCACGAGGTGCACTTGAGGACAGTGTTGCAAATATTGAGAGAGAACCAGCTCTATGCGAAGTTCTCCAAGTGCGAGTTTTGGTTGGAGAAGGTGGCGTTTTTAGGCCATGTGATTAGTGGGGATGGGGTGGAGGTAGATCCAACGAAAGTGGAAGCCATCAGAGATTGGCCAGTTTTGAGGACTGTGGCGGAAGTCCGGAGCTTTCTTGGACTAGCCGGGTACTACCGAAGGTTTGTGGAAAACTTTTCGCGGATAGCTCTACCCCTCACTTCGCTAACTCGCAAGGATCAGAAGTTCGTGTGGACTCAAGAGTGCAGTCAGGCGTTTGAAACCCTGAAGGAGAGGCTGATGATGGCACCGATCCTAAGTCTACCAAAGGGGACCGAAGGATTTCAGATTTTCAGCGACGCATCCGGATGCGGTTTAGGGTGCGTGTTGGTGCAGCATGGCAGTGTGATAGCTTTTGGGTCGAGGCAGCTGAAGCCTCATGAGAGAAATTACCCCGTCCATGATCTGGAATTGGCGGCGGTAATTTTTGCTTTGAAGCTGTGGAGGCACTACATTTACGGTGCGAAGGTGGAGATCTTCACGGACCACAAGAGCCTGAAGTATCTCCTGGATCAGAAGGACCTAAATATGCGGCAGCGCAGGTGGGTCGAGTTCCTTGGGGACTACGAGGTGGCGATTCAGTACACGCCAGGAAAAGCCAATGTGGTGGCGGATGCTTTGAGTAGGAAATACTCGGGGCAAGGAAGTTGGATTGAAGCTCACGATGAGCGGTTAAGGTGGGACTGGGAGTCCCTTGGTTTGGAATGTGTGGCAAGAGGCGAGTCTAGCGTGGCTCGGCTAAACTGGATTGAGATGCAGAATGACTTATGCGATCGTATTCGGGAAGCGACCCGTGTGGATGAGGAGTTCCAACCCTTCGTGGAGGAAGCTCTTAAGGGCGAGGGTGCCTGGGAGATGGTTGATGGGGTTCTGAGGAAGGGCGGAAGGATTTGTGTACCGCAGTTCGGCAAGCTTCGCGAGGAGTTGATGTTTGAGGCCCACTTCACCAAGTACTCCATTCACCCGGGTAGTACAAAGATGTACTTGGACTTGAAGAAGTCCTATTGGTGGCCTGGGATGAAGCGGGACGTAGCTTTGTGTGTGAGTCGGTGCCAAACTTGTGCCTTGGTGAAGGCCGAGTGTCAGAAGCCGGGCGGGTTCTTGAAGCCTCTTCCAATCCCCGAATGGAAATTTGATGACATCTCCATGGATTTTGTGCATGGGTTGCCTAGATCGCAGCAGGGTAATGATGCCATTTGGGTGATTGTGGACCGCTTGACCAAAGTGGCACACTTCATCCCAAACCGGAAGGAGGACGGTGTGGAAAAGTTGGTGGAGTTGTACGTCCGCAATATTGTACGACTCCATGGGATTCCGAAGAGTATAGTCAGCGACCGGGATGGACGTTTCACGTCTAAGGATTGGCGGTTAGTGCAGAAGAGCTTGGGCACAAAACTCAAGTTCAGTACGGCTTTTCATCCTCAAACCGATGGGCAAACTGAGAGAACGAACCGTACTTTGGAAGATATGCTAAGGATGTGCACTCTCGACTTCGGCAAGAAGTGGGAGGATCACCTCTTCATGGTGGAGTTTGCGTATAACAATAGCTACCAAGCTAGTATCAAGATGGCGCCATATGAAGCTCTTTATGGGAGGCGGTGTCGAACACCAATGTCTTGGACAGAGGCGGGAGACACAAAGCTTTTGGGGAAAGAAGTGGTAGCCGAAGCTAGTGAGCTAGTGCGGACCATCCAAGAGCGCATGAAGGTAGCTCAAGACCGGCAGTCGAAGTATTTCAATGCTCGCCACAGGCATGTGGAATTCGCGGTGGGCGACTGGGTGTATCTTAAGATCAAGCCGTTCAAAGGCGTTTCACGAGTTCGCCGACTCAAGAAGCTGAGTCCGAGATTTTTGGGACCATTCAAGGTCATCGAGCGAGTGGGAGAGGCAGCGTATCGGTTGGCGTTGTCCACGGAGCTAAGCAGTTTGCATGACGTTTTTCACGTCTCCGTCTTGAGGAAAGCCTTATTAGAGGCCATCGTGGTGATTGAACCGGCGGCGGTGCCGGTAGAGGAAGACTTGAGGACGCGAGTACGTCCTATCGGGATAGAAGATTCAGAGGTTCGGCAACTGCGGAACAAGGAGGTCCGACTCGTAAAGGTCCGTTGGGACAATTGTGGCTGCGAGGAGCTCTCATGGGAGCGAGAGCAGGCCATGCTGGAGGAGTACCCCGAGCTTTTCTCCTCAGGTATCGTTTAGAATTTGTGTTCTTTCCATGTTTTAATTTCGGGACGAAATTCTTTTAAGGGGGGAGAATTGTAACGCCCCAAAATGTTGTAGGAGCGACGGGGATCGCTTTTGGCCAAGAAAGTTTTTTTGGAGCAGGTGACACGGGTCCCGATACGGCCGTGTCCGAGGCCGTGTCGGCTGTGTCGAGCTCGGTCATCGAGATGGCCGTATGGTCGACCATGTTAAGGTCGACGATAGTCGAGTATGGAACACGGCCAGGCACACGGCCGTGTCCCAGGCCGTGTAGCATCGGGTAGTTTCGAAACGTTGCCGAGGTATTGCACACGGGACATGACACGGGTCAGGACACGGTCGTGTCCCAGGTGACACGGGCGTGTCAGGGGCCGTGTCAGAGGCCGTGTACTTCTCTGACTGGGAATGTTGAAAACGGGTGCCGTGACACGGGTCACGACACGGCCGTGTGGAGCGAGACACGGCCGTGTCGAAGGCCGTTTTAGGAGCCGTGTGCTGGTTTTCGAATCGATCGAGACGGCGAATGGCTAACACGGCCATGCACACGGCCGTGTTGCAACCCGTGTTCGGCCCAGATTTTCTAATTTAGGTTCCGATCGTGGCCGTTCGTTCTTTTCCTTGGAAGATCCAACGGTGGGGGGCCCTCCCTAGGCGGTTTAAGGCCGGGAATAGGGTTTGAAACCCTCATTTTCTTTGGGGCTTTATCTCTCTTGATTCTAGAGAGAAGGGAGAGCAAGGAGGAGGAAGAAGGCCAAGTTCCGGCCGCCGGCGAAGCTTCAGAGGTCCGTTTTGCGAGCGGAGTTCAGATCCGCGAAGGTGGGAGCGTTGCGGTGGTGTTCAACCGAGCAAATCTTCTACATGGCTAGGAAGAGGGGACGGAAGGTAACGACACTTCTCCTCTTGGTTTTTAGGATTTAGGATGCATGAATAGCATCCCCTTCCTTTCGTGTTTTGAGCACCGGATCTCTCAAATGAGAGGGATTCGTGTACAACCTCTGATACCATGTGAGAACCCGCCCACCCATATCGCATCTCAAAACCCAGGTTTTTGAGATGAAGGGTGGCGGGGTACATAAACACGGAGGAGCAGGCGCTGCGGGCGATGTGGGACTAATCCCAACCACAGAACCGCGGGGATATTCCGCCACACAGGGGGCCCACCGGGGTCAACACCCAGACCAGGAACGCGATGGGGAAAGCCACGGGGGCGGTCCCACACACACGGTCCTGCTGGCAAATTATTCTCAACACCTTGGTTCAAAAGGAACCTCCGGGTTGATCGTGTTCATCCCGGCATGCTTGCATTAGAGATCCGCTCCGTTAGCAGATTAGGCATGGTGGGTGAAGCCTTGGTCGCGACCGATAGTCCGACCCGGTGATGTTGCATAGCGAGCTTCGGTAGAAAATCCGTTGCGGCAATACGTCGTTGTGTGTATGCGTTTTCCCCCTTATATTTGAGTGAGTACTCGTAGTCGGAACCGGACGAGGTTAGCTCCGCTTTGTGCGGTAGATGGTTTCCTTGGAGCACGGGAAAGACACGGTGCGAGTGGCAATTGGGGTGGGGAAACCTTTGTTTGTGCTGTGCTAAGGCGCGGCTATGTCTCCGTGGTCGGCTGGCTATCCCGTGACGCGCAAGTCATGTGGGGAAAGTGTCCCGGCGAGACTAGCCCTTGCGTGAGACTGACGAGAATGCCGAGCGGAGGGCAAGCCCGGGCAATGTGGCCATGAGCGGGTGGGGTCCAGCAAGGCTTCTTAGAATCGGTCAGTGTGAGACGGAACCCTGACGTGCGAAGTCAGAATATGCGGGCAAGCCCGGGGTTTAAGACCCATGTGCGGGTGGGGCCAATGCAAGGTTCCGTGTGACGGCCTGTGTGCCGTTGGGGACATGGTGTCTCCCTTGTGTTTGCGGCTTTAAGCCAATGGGGAAACGGAAGTACCCAATGTTTGATGTTGTGCTAGATGCATACGAGCTAGGGTGCCTTGGGTGAAACCCGGGTTGCATTCATGTTGCATAGTAGGCCCCTTTTACTTTGTACAAAACATAGAGAACATGTATGTTGTATGAGACATCCAAGCCTGTTTACCGCTTTAATATATATGCTCTTTCGATATACGAAGTGTTAACTTGCAGGTGGAGTGGTACCCCGGAGTCCTTTAGGGACGGCCGGGAGGAGATGTGTTTGTTACACAGTAGAGGTCAGCCTTTGCTGACCCACGTTACTTCAAATCCTTACAGGGCAAGGATCGCATGCAGGAGCTAGCGCGCCGGGCGAAAAGCCCTAAGCCTCATGAAGTGTTGCTGTGCTTGGCTAGTTTCTTTTCCTTGTTTTGTTGATGTTGTTTGATCATGTCCGGCTTGCATGCCGAGGTAGCCTAGGGGTGCTTGGCACTTTTATATTTTTGGACTTATATTGTGTAAGGCCTTAAGGCCATTTCGATACTCTATTGTTAGTGGATAACTTCTGTCTTTTAGTTTTATGTTTCCGCTGTGTATGTCTGGAGTTTTGAGTTTGGGTAGTTTCATATCATCTTTTAATACTAAAGCTGTGGTGTCCGTATGTTGTGGGGCCCCGGCTGGACCCATATTATATGGTCTTTACAGGGGAGGTGTTACATTCCGTGCCACGATGATGTGGTATTGCATGCAGTGTGAGTCGACACGCGGTGTCGTAATCCCGAGTTAAGGATAGTGTGGCAGGTCTACGGTCTTGCCAATCGTCACACCGATGGGAGTTGACACATAGACTATTAGCGGTTGGGCTTGGTCATCGTTGTTCATGTCCCGAGGCTCCTTCCGTGCCAAGTGAACAGTAGGGCTTGGTCCTCGTGCTCATTTATGAGGCTCCTTCCGGGTCACATCGTAGGCTAGTTCGGGGCTAGGTTCTCGGTGCACTTCTACCCGAGACACCCGCTGAGCCGTAGTACGCGTGTGAGCTCTGCTGTTGTGTTCTTAGCGTTGAGGCGTACAGAGGCCTAGGCCAGGTAGTGTGGATACCAGCCTAGTAGTGGAGATGCTCGCTCTACTGTCACCATCTAGCCACAACGGATGACGCCTGAGAGGTTAGCTACCTACTCGAAAAGTGGGAACTAAGAGTCTGTGTCAACACAATAATTGCATGTGCGTGATCATGAGTGAGTCATTGCATAGCATTCATGGCATTGCATTGCATCGCATACACAAATCCTCATCGTATAAGTGTGTATGGGCACTCTTATACGATGAGTTACTTTACTGTAGAGTCGGTCCTCAACTTATATGTCTATATGAGCATTCATATAAGTTGAGTTACTTTCTGTTGTAGCTTTACTCTTTCATACTCTGCTATAGATGATAGAACTGTTAGGTCAATTGGTTACTCATTTATTGTGCTGCTATATACATACATTGTTAACTGTTCACTCTATACCACATGTTTGTACTATTATTTTATATATATATTGTACCCTGTTCCTTTCTCTGCCCGGTGCCGAGGAGTCGCCGGGGGATCGGATGTGATAGCCACTTAGTCTTTATGACTAACGGTTGTTATGTCTTCCTTTTTAGGAGGAAACCCCACAGACAGCAGCAACAGGTTATGCAGCAGTACAGCCAGGTCAGGACGACATGGCCTGAAGGGACGGTGACATCGCTACCATCAGTGACTGATGTGAGTCTTTGAGAGAGACTTGTTGTAGCCCTTTAGGGCAAATTACTCGTACTCTGATAGTTTAGAAGCTTGATGTAGTTTCTACTTTTGTTATATTTGGACTTATATACTTATGTGTGCATTTGACTTCTGTTTTTATTTCTCTGGTTGGGTTGGCATGTTTGATATTGGTAAAGGCTGGCAGAATAGGCGTCTTGTAGTACAGGCTAGCCTGAGTGCTAGTGCTACCGCAAGACGGCTATTCTAGGCATAAGACTCCCCTCGTGTCGTGTGTTGTGTTCCGGGAGGGGGGGTCTTACAGCTACGATGGTGGGATCCAGCCTCAATCCATCAATTCCTAATAGATATCCCTCTTCTTTGAACTAGCCCCCGATATTGTAGGAAGGTTCCACAACTAGAATCTTGAGTTTATGCATAATCAACACCCGCTCCTGCCGAGTCTGCTCTCGTCGAGACTCAGAATAGATGTGCTCGCATCTAAGGTAAGCTTTGATGTATTCCAGATTCTCCATCATTACATCTGGGTCCGACCCGCAGTCCACTGCTGGAATATCTATGTCGATGAGATGAGCTGTCGTGGTGGACTGCCCTTTGGAGACAGGTGGAAAAGAACCATGATCCGTGCGGACCTTGATATTCTTGAAGATAATAGTCTCGGTGATATGATGGCCCACCAGAGTACATATATCTCCCTCCCTCAGGCTTACTCCAGCAAAGAGGCACATCATAGTGATTAGTGTTGAAGCCAAAACTTGACCTCAACGGAAGTTCGAAAATAGGGGCGCAATCAACACCTACTCCTCCCAAGCTCCGACCTCTAACTGGTTGTAAAGGATTTAGAACCGACCCAAAGCCTCAGCAGGGAGGTCACACCTCTCACCCGGAAGATCTCTGAGAGTTTTCCCTCCAAAGCCAAAAGCTGAGCTTGGAGCTCCTCAGAAAGCACTAGAAGATCTTAGAGAAAATATGAAAGCTTGCCTTTTGAGGAGCCCCTGCGGGTTTATTTATAGCCTTTGCTGACCTGAAATTACTAAATTACCACTGGCTGGTCTGCCAACAGCCAAATCCCGCTGTTATGAAATGTTAAATACAGACCCTGGGGGTATATAGGTAATTTACCCGAGGGCAACTAGGTAATTTCTCCCCGGGCCCCATCCGGCCAGAACCTCTATGCCAAGAACTGGAGGTTCTCACATAATGCCGAGAACACTCCCGCACTCGCTCGGCGGGAGCTAAAAAGGTGTTGAAGAATGCCTCAGACTGAGCCAGTTCCCGGCTTCCACGAGGCGCGAGCCTTCTTGCCCGCCTCTGGGTAGAAGTAGGTATCGGCCGGGGCTTGAGCGCGAGCGCTCTCGCCCCCTCCTAGGTCTCGCCTCCTCCTAGGCGGGAGCTCTTCTGCTCTAAAGACCAAAGCTAGTCTGAAGCTAGCCCAAAACCTGGCCCTTGGTGCCCCTAGGTTCCACTTAGCGAATATGGGGTTGTACAATCAGCGTGGGGTACCATAACTGTCGTCCTCCACATGCTTCGTAGGAAGCAAGCTCACATTTACAAATAACATCCAAACTTTTGCTTCCCTCGTGAAGCTCGTGGAGTTCAGAACATGCTTCTGAGGGTTCGCCCACACATCCGTTTTAGTTTGGCAAAGGACGGCTGCCACCTCGTCAGGAGAGACTGTGTTCTTGATCTGCTCGTATTCATCTCACTCCAGATTTTCCATATCGAAACACTCACAAATCCCTTGTGACGAGAAGTTGACTTCCTTTCCCCTCACCAGCACCTTGTCATCGGTTTGAAATTTATCATTGGCATAAAATTCGTAAACCCATGGAAGGATTGCATCCGTTCGTGGATGACAGAAGGTCAACCATCCCTGTTTCTGCATGTTATCGATATACCCCTTACTCCAGTATTTCATCTCCATTTCAAATCCTCATTCAAAAACTACTGTCTTAAGTTTTACCAAGTCATACCTAACTCTCGCTTCGTCGTTAACAAATCTATCATCCTTGTGCACAACCACTTTCCCTTTCCCCTTTCGGCAAGACATTGCACCAGGGATGAACAAATTTATAATAGAATGAACATCAATGCAAATGAACGTAAAACATTAGTGTGGACGGCTGGAGTACTTACAGAAAATGGAGGTCCTTGCTTGAGCACACAATCGAATTCCTGAGATCAGAATCACTTAAACACTTCGACGACAAACTCCCTCCAACTTTGTGGGATGTATCTCCAGGGTCGGGATTGGAGTCGTGAAAGATAGAGGAATGAGAGACTGGATGAATGGCAAAAAAAAAAGTTGATGCTTCAACTCCGTCTAAGTCCTCCGATGACAAACTAACTAGGGAGAAACTGGAGTCCTGGTGGAGTAAGGGACTGCTCTAATATTTCAATGTAAACATACAGATGAGTAAAAAAATAAAACATAAACAAATCACTTATAGAGGATACGGATTTCGGATAAAGACCTAATTCCTACCCGGATCCTGGAGGTGCGTAAATCACGCAAATAGCGGAACCATGAGCAGCAATCCAGAGAGGGGCGGCGCACAGTCAGAAAAGCTGAAGTTTTAAGAAAATAAGGATAAACCCTAACTCCGACAACGTTTTCTGGCGGTGTGATGCATGCCGTTCTCGGCTCCTACTTTTTCCGCCGGTGTTTCACCGCCTGTTCTCAGCGCCGCTCCCAGTTCCGTCGAGGTCAAGGAAGAATGTGGGGATCGGAGGTAGCTCGGCCTACGCGCTCTCCGCCCTAGTCGAGGGTTATGAGGAGATTGGGTTTTAGGAGGGGGCAGGAATGGGCCGGTTTGTTTTATTTTTTATTTTTTTAGGATTTAGGTTTTACAGTTATTAATATTAAAAAAAATCTCCCTTTTTTTAGGATACCAGCAACTAAAGTGTTGCAACATCCTTTTCAGGATGTTGCAACCTTTTAGTTGCTGCCAATTTAATTCACATTTTTTTCTTTTTATTTATTTTTTTATTTTTGTTTGTTTTTTTTTCATTCCTTTAAATAATTAAAAATAAAACAAAACATGCTTAGCGTTTTAAATAAAAATGCTTAAAGCTAACTAATAATGTAAATTAAAAATAAGTTTTTGGGGTGCCTCCCAAGCAGCGCCTAATTTTAAGTCTCGACAGGACTTTGTCGGCTCCCTTTTTTATTCCAGCACGTGGGATGATACGACTCGATCACTCTCGTCTCCTCGATAATGTTTAACTCGTTGCATATTCACTTTAAATTCGGTGCTGTCTTTTTTATTTAAAATTGTCACCGCGTCATATGGGTGCACCTCTTTAATTTTAAATGGTCCCGACCAACGAGATTTTAATTTCCCGGGAAACATTTTCAAACGCTAGTTGAATAATAACACTAACTGTCTGGGATCTAATTGCTTATCATTCAAGCATCGGTCGTGCCACTTCTTTGTTTTCTCCTTATAAATTCACGAGTTCTCGTACGCGTTCAGTCTCAGTTTTTCCCATTCATTCAGTTGCAACAATCTTTGCTTGCTTGCGTCTTGAAAATCATAATTTATTTTCTTTATCGCCCAATAAGCTCGATGCTCCAACTCAAAAGGTAGGTGACATGCTTTTCCATACACTAGTCTATACGGCGTTAAACCAATCGGTGTTTTAAAAGCCGTGCAATACGCTCATAGTGCATCGTTCAGCTTTTGGGACCAATCCTTACGGTTGATGCTAACGGTCTTCTCTAAGATTTTCTTGATCTCTCGGTTGGAAACCTCCACTAACCCATTCGTTTGGGGGTGATATGCTAGTGCAACTTTATGTGTTACCCCATATTTTTTTAATAGAACCATGAATTGGGCATTGCATAAATGACTTCCCTCATCACTAATAATTGCCCTTGGGGTTCCAAACCGATTAAATATAAAAAATTTCAGAAACTTTAAGACCACTTTTACGTCATTTTTAGGTGTAGCAATTGCTTTCACCCACTTTGATACATAATCAACCGCTAAAAGAATGTACATGTCTCCCTGTGAATTCACGAATGGTCTCATAAAATCAATCCCTCATACATCAAATAGTTCAACTTCTATGATCGTATTCATGGGCATCGCGTCCGTTCTCTTTATGTTTTCATACCTCTGACACCTATCACACTGTTTAACAAAATTTGGGGCATCGCGGAATAAAGTGTGCCAGAAGAATCCGGCCTCTAAGATCTTCATTGTTGTTCTATCTCCCATAAAAATTCCTCCATAAGGAGAGTTATGACACTTCTCCAATATGGCTTTCATTTCAGATTCGGGGGCGCATCGCCTCACCATCCCGTCAGGTCCAACCTTAAATAGATATGGTGTGTCCCACAGATACGAACGAACTTGATGTAGAAATCTCTTTTTCTGTTGGTAGAGTAGATCTAGTGGAAAGACTCTACTAACTATATAATTTACATAATCGGCATACGAGGGCACTATGGTTTCAGATACCGCCAATAGCCACTCATCAGGGAACCTCTCATCAATTTCAGATCGTAGCAGTGATGGTGGGCACTCTATTCTTGACAGATGGTCAGCTACGAGGTTATCCACCCCCTTCCTATCCTTAATTTCAACGTCAAATTCTTGTAGGAGTACCCATCGGATCAATCGTGGTTTAGCATCCTTCTTCTCCATGAGGTATCGTATAGCTGCATGGTCGGTGTACACTATGACGTTGGTACATAAAAGGTAGGATCTAAACTTTTCAAAAGCAAAAACTACGGCCAGTAACTCTTTTTCAGTGGTTGTATAGTTGACTTGGGCTTCTATCAAAGTTTTGCTAGCATAAGATATCGTGTAGAAGATCTTCTCCCGCACTTGCCCTAAGATAACTCCAACAGCGTAGTCACTAGCATCACACATCAATATAAATGGTTCCTCCCAATTAAGAGTTACCACAACAGGAGCAGAAGTCAAACAACTCTACAATTCATCAAAAGCACGTAAGCAAGCATCATTAAAATCAAATCGCACATTTTTCTCTAACAGACCACTCAATGGCTTGGCAACCTTTGCAAAATCTTTGATAAATCTTTGATAGAATCCTGCGTGGCCCAGGAAGCTTCGCAACATCTTCACGTTCTTTGGGTATGGCAGCCTCTCAATCACGTCGAGTTTGGCTTTGTCCACACCTAATTTATTCCTAGATACATGATGTCCTAGCACTATTCCTTTGTGGACCATAAAATGACATTTTCCCCAGTTCAAAACCAGGTTGGTCTCCATGCATCGAACTAGCACCTTCTCTATGCACTCTAAGTAGGCAGCAAATATTTTCCGAAGATAGAAAAATCATCCATAAAAATCTCTATGTCATGATCCATAATGTCAGAAAATATCGCAATCATACACCGCTGAAAAGTAGCGGGAGCATTGCATAATCCAAATGACATTCTCCTAAATGCAAAGGTGTCATACGGGCATGTAAAAGTGGTCTTCTCTTGATCTTCAGGATCCACTGAAATCTGATTATATCCCGAGTAACCATCCAAAAAACAGAAAAAATCATTTCCGACCAGCTTATCCAAAACTTGGTCGATGAAGGGTATAGGGAAGTGATCTTTTCTCGTGGCTTTATTCAGTTTCCTAATCCATACAAATTCGCCACCCCGTAATCATCCTAGTGGAGATCAGCTTATTCTTCTCATTCTTCACCACCTTCATCCCACCTTTCTTTGGAACACACTGAACTAGTGACACCCAAGCGCTATCCGAGATAGGGTAAATAATACTCGCGTCTAACCACTTAATAATCTCCTTCTTGACTACTTCCTTCATAGGTGGAGTTAAACGATGTTGGTGCTCAATAGACCCCTTCAACGTTTCATCTAATAGAATTTTATGCATACACATCGAAGGGTTTATCCCTCGGATGTCCGCTATAGTCCAATCTATAGCCACTTTATACTACTTTAATAATTCAATCAGCTTCCGTTGCTGATCAGGTTGTAACCTTGCGTTAATAATAACGGACAAAGTGTTGTTTTCTCCTAAGTACACATACGTGAGGTGCTCAGGCAGAGGTTTCAATTCTAATTTTGGAGGCTCAATAACTGAGGGCTTGACCGCCAAGGATTTTTCTGCCATCTCCAGGGGTTCTAGCTTACGAGTCCAACTAGTTGGCCTCTCTCATACTTGAAAGCACTCCTGACTATCATCATCATTATCAGATACATCCTCTACAGTCAATAATCGGGCTAACAATTCATTCTCCTCTTCAGATTTATTTATCAATTGATATTCACAAACATATATAGTGTTAACCATCTCAATATTATCCTCCTCTCTATCGAGAAACTTCATAGCGTTCAGAATATTGAATGTAATCTGCTCATCGTTGACTTTCATCGTTAACTCTCCCTTTTGTACATCTATCAATGTCCTTCTGGTGGCTAGGAATGGTCTACCTACAATAATAGGTACCTCCCTATCTTCCTCCATATCCATTACCACAAAATCCGCCGGGAAAATAAACTTATCCACTTTTACCAATACATCATCCACTATCCCCTTTGGGAAGGCTAATGTTCTATCTGCCAATTGCAAAGTGATGGAAGTCTTTGAGATCTCCCCTAGCCCTAGCTTCCTATAAATCGATAGGGGCATCAAGTTAATACTTTCTCCCAAGTCACATAATGTCTTGCCCTCAAACTGATATCCTATGGAGCACGGTATGGTAAAGCTTCCCGGATCTTTTAATTTGGGTGGAAGCTTTTTCTGAAGAATGACACTGCACTCTTGAGTAAGTGCTACCGTCTCGTTTACTCCAAATCTTCTTTTCTTGGACAAGATATCTTTCATGAATTTCACATAGCTGGGCATTTGCTCCAAGGCTTCCGCAAATGGGATATTTATTTGTAGCTTTTTAAAGATTTCAACAAACTGCTGGTGTACAACCCCGTATTCGCCCCGGTACAATTTTAAGCTTTTCGGACGTCTTGGCACTCTCGGTGGCCAATTTTGGCTATAGCTTTGAAATATACTAGTAGGGGGAGGAAAAACTTGCCTCCCCCTTGCCCCCTTTTTTGAGGGTCGGGTGCGGCAAGTTGGCCGGCACCCGCCCCGGCTTGATAGGCGTGAGGTCAGAGCAGCCCGCGGCTAGGTCTCGGCCCGAGCGGCCTGCTCGCGTGAGAAAGAGCGGCTTGCGGCCAGGCATCGCCCCGAGCGGCCTGCTCGCGCAGGCGAGAGCGGCCTGCGGCCAGGCCTCGCCTCAAGCGGCCTGCTCATGCGGGAGAGACCGGCCTGCGGTCGAGCTCTCGCCCCAAGCGGCCTGCTCGCGTGGGCGAGAGCGGCCTGCGGCCAGGCCTCACCTCGATCGGCCTGCTCACGCGGGCGAGAGCGGCGTGCGGCCGGGCTCTCGCCCCGAGCAGCCTGCTCGTGCGGGCGAGAGCAGCCTGCGGCCAGGCCTCGCCTCGAGCGGCCTGCTCGCGCGGGCGAGAGTGGCCTGCGGCCGGGCTCTCGCCCCGAGCGGCCTGCTCGCGCGGGCGAGAGCGGCGTGCGGCCAAGCCTCGCCCTGAGCGGCCTGCTCGCGCGGGCGAGAGCGGCCTGCGGCCGGGCTCTCGCCCCGAGTGGCTGCTCGCGCGGGCGAGAGAGGCATGCGGCCAGGCCACGCCCTGAGCGGCCTGCTCGCGCGGGCGAGTGCGGCCTGCGGCCAGGCCTCACCTCGAGCGGCATGCTTGCGCGGGCGAGAGCGGCCTACGGCCGGGCTCTTGCTCCGGGCGGCCTGCTCGCGCGGCGAGAGCGGCCTGCGGCCAGGTGGGGGGGGATGGTTTAGCCTCCATTCCTCCTAGGCCTCTTTAGGACGTACTTTTACTCTTTTACCCCTGGTGTGGGTGTGTTCTATTGGCTTGAGGCTTATTTGCCTTAGGGGCATTTTGGTAATTTGGACCCCAAGACTTGGAAAAACTATAAATAGACCCCATTGGGTGCCTTTGGAGAGGATGAGATTTCCTTACCTCCTCCTCCCTTAGCTTCATCTTGGTAGAGTAGAGAGAGCTCTCCAAGGCGCCCAGCTCAGCCACTTGGTGAGGGAGGGGAAGTGTTCTAGCAACCTTCCGGGTGTGTGGTGGGACCTCCACGCTAGAGCCGAGGGTCTGTTCATAGCTTCCTAGGTCTTTGGTCCGTGACGTTCTCCCGAGTGTAGTAAGTGTGAGGTCACCCCTCTTTTGGGACCCCGAACTCAACGAGAAGTCATTTTTTGCTTCAACAGCTGGAATTGTTGATCCAGCTTGATTTTCCTCAACCTTTGTGGGAATGGTGGAGGTGGGTAGACTACCACATTGTCTTTCTTCTTTATCGCCTCAACACTAGGTTCCACCTTCCTGTCCCCTAGTACTTCTACTTCACCTTCCTTCTCATCAACAGTTTTCTTTAAGTCCTTTTCACAATCAACAGGACTAACATCTCTCGTGTTCTTTTCCATATCATCCTTCATAGTTGGGCCTACTAACTCTCTTCCACTATGTAAAGTGACCGCTTTGCAATGTTGATTATCCCCTTTAGGATTTGGGGTCATATCAGATGGGAGTGTCCCTTGCGGTCTAAGACTCAATGTATTGGCGATTTGTCCTAATTGTGATTCAATTAAGCGCATAGAACCTTCTAGACTCGAAAAACGGGCTTCATTCTTTTACATAGACTCTAAGATGACGTCATCAGATAACTTCCTAGAAGGTCATGTTTGATTAGAGATGTGGTTTTGATGAGGAGGATTAGGGTTTGAGTTGAATAAATGTGAAGGTGTAGATCCAGAATTATTTTTCCAAGACAGGTTAGGATGGTTTCTCTATTCCGGGTTATAATTATTGGAATAAGCATTATGATTTTGCCTATACTGTCCACCAATATAATTAGCTTCTTCATTATGTCCAATGAGTTGTTCAATTGTTAAGGTAGAACTAGTGGTAGGAGGAACAACGACACTATTAACTTGTGGTGGCATTTGGCTTTGATGTAGAGTCAACGCATCTAACCTCTTATTAATCGAGTTAAATTGTGAAGTCATTTGGGCCACAAATGAGGTTAATTGGTCTACTTGGTATAACCCCGCTGCAGAAGAAGATCCTTGCCGATCAACAAGTTGATAATTATTAGAGGACAAGTCCTCTAATATTGCATAAGCATCTTCCGGGTATTTGTTCATAAGTGAACCGCTCGCGGCTCCGTCCACGTAGATCATGGTGGTTGTTTGGAGACCATTGTAGAAGGTCCATACTTGTTGATGGATTGCTAAGCCATGGTGGGGACACTTCCACAATAGTTTTTTAAAGCGTTCCCAAGCATCGTAGAGGGTCTCTCTGTTTCCTTACATAAAAGTCGAAATGTCTTATTTCAACTTAGCAGTTTTTGACGGGGGAAAGTACTTAGCTAGAAATTTTTCGATCAAGAGTGCTCAAGTGGTAATGGATCCATTGGGCAAACAGTTCAGCTAACCCCTCGCTCTTCCCTCTAGAGAGAAAGGAAACAGGCGTAATTTGATGGCTTCCTCCAAAACACCACTGATCTTGAATGTATCACAAATTTCCATGAATGTCCTTAAGTGAGAGTTAAGGTCTTCATGATTTGGGCCACCGAATTTATTATTTTGAACAAGTTGCATAACAACAGAATCAATTTTAAAATTATTAACTTCAATTGCGGGCCTAGCGATACCGAACTGTAACCCTCCCTATAGAGGCATGTTGTAGTTACGATATGTTCTCCTTGGTTCGACCGGATGTCCATTATGTTCCACCTGTCCTCCTAAGTCTTGACCGTCTTGATGAATCTCGTCTGGGTTCACAGTTGAAGAATGATTTTGCTCTAAACGAAACATCTTACGGTTTCTCCTACAGGTCCTTTCAATCTCTAAGTTTAATGGTAATAGCTCAGGAGATCTATAACGAGACATGCACTAACAGAGCAGCAGATAACAGTACAAAAGATAAAATAAAATAAAAGCAAGAATTAAAACTTGAGCTCTAAATACTAAGGATTAATAATATTGCAAGAAATAAACAATAAATTAACGCACCTCCCCGGCAACGGCGCCAAAAACTTGATACGCCCGAAATAGGTATACGTAAACAATGCAAGTGCACGTGCCGAATCAAGTAATAAAGAATAAGTAAAGATCGTTCTCACGGAGAGGTGATTAATCTAAGGCTCACAAGTACTAGCTAGTCCTTTTCTTTAAATTCAAGTGAGTTGATTTAAGTGAGTTTAAAGACAAATAAAATTCTAAAGTGAAATTGCTAAGACTTTCTAAAATTTCTATTTATCTAATTTGGGAAAAACGGTCTTGTATTTTGATTACCTAAGTCTATAATGATGGATCAAAAGAAGATGTTTATGAGAAATCTAGGTGCGCTTTCCTGCCACGATTTAAAGGTAGAGATTCGTATCTCTCGATACCGGAAATCAATATACCCCTTGTTCCCTTGTCATCTCTAACTCAGGCGAACAAAGAATATGATTAATAAAAAAAAATCAAAGTTGCTAACGAAAAAGTGATATATCTTTCTCCCTCTTTCGCTATATCGAGTTGAAGATACAGTTTCGCCTCTCCTCTCTCGAATCTCGAAGCGCAGTAAAATGAGTCGAAAACTTTGGTTAAAAATTTTTGTGACTTCTCCCTTGAATCTTGTCACGTAGTAAAATATATTTCACTCAAACACTCACAATTCTCCTCTCTCGAATCTCGAAATGAAGCATCGAATAAAACAATAATCCAACAGTTTTACCACAAGATCATCAACTAAATAAAGAAATCACATCAATCTTCTCATAAATCTAAATAAAAACAAAGTTCCCATCATATAGAACAAAGTACTTTCAAAATACAAAACCTAAGGAATTTAGTTCATGATTTGAGGAGAGGAATACAAGATTGGATAGATCTTACCAAATATGATGCTTACAGTTCAAAAATGCTGTAGAAACTCTAGTCAAACGCATGCAAGATCCCTCTTTGATGAAGATCCGGTGTGAATTCTCCTTCTTCTCTCCCAAAACATAAATCTGCTTTTTTTGGAATTTGAATTATGAAGAGAATCTCATTTTCTCTCTCACACCCTCTCTTTATATTCCTCCCCTCCAAAAGAAATATTTTTATTGTTGAAAGGATGACATCTATGTACTTGTAACTGTCAAAAATATGGAGTAATTCGGAATTCAAAATTTGAATTTCCGCAACTTGTTATAACAAATTTTCTGAACTGTAGAAATTTGTTATACCAAATTTTTTGCTGTCCAGAAAATTAAAACTGCACCAAACAGCCACAAAACTGTTGCAACAATGTTGTGACAACTTCTCGGATTTCCCGTGAACTTGACCCGTGTCGCATCAAGGTGAATACTTCGGATTTTCTATGATAAAAACATATTGAAATGACGTTAATATCATAAATTTTAAAAGATAACATATTTAAATACAATACTTTTTATACAAATTTATTAAATCTTTTCATCAAAATAGTAGTATTAAAAGCACAAGATAATTTCTTTTTGAGAAGTTATCAGCAAGCCCTGATGATGTCGTGACCTACTATAGGGGAGAAGAGCGCACCTTCGATCTGGGGCAGTGTGAGGCCACTTGGAGACGACGAGGGGTATACACTACCGGCCGTTTTGGTCAATGCGAGGGGGCATGCCCTGACGTTACCATGACCTACCACTGGGGGTGGGGGGAGGGCACACCTTCGAGCCTAGACGATACGAGGTCATGCGGGGCGTGGCCCTATAGCGTGTCCTTGCCGCAGGGGAGAAAGGCACACCTTCGATCCGGGGCAAATAAGGATTACCATAACGTTGACTGTAAGTAGTTGAGTGGATAAGCTTTGACTATTCTCATGATGACAAAGTCAGGAAACAAAGAGAGACATTGCATTAAAATGAAGTGCAAATCAAAGTTCGTACAAACATATCCTACTGAATTTGAGAAATTGTTTGTGGCCACCTAGACAGATAAACTTGAATAAAATCGCGAAGCTGGTGCACATTCACTTTCCTTCCCACCTATCCAACTATCTTGTTGGATTAGGCACTTCTCCAAAACTCTGCTCCAAAGAGCTTACACCTCAGATCCCTCTGGATCGCTCAGTCTCCTCCAAGACTTACAACTCAGCCACAAGGGCCTATAACTCAGTGATCAGCTAATCACCTACCTCAGGCCAAAGGCCCTACACTCAGGCTAGGAGGATAGCCCTACCTCAGATCCACTAAGGATCCTACCTCAGAGCAAACTTTCTCCTATCACTCAGATCCAAGAGGATCCTATAAGATGGAAGTGGGTTGGTGAGTCTTGATTGGACACAAGAGAAATTTATCTGTGTCAATCTACCTTGACTGAGATGGACTCATCCCAACTCTGACTTTAAGAGTATATTTCCTGAGTCTACCTTTACTTGAATTTATATATTGTAACATCCCTTGGGCTTATAGACCCCTAGGATGGTTTTGTCATGAATGGGTCATGACAAAACCCGGGGAAGCACTAAAGGGTTTGGGGGAACAAGGGAATTAGGGTGTGAAACAGCTTGGGCTGCAAATAGTGAGTTGCAGTTATCATGACCTTTTGAAAATATTTAGCCTCATGTTGATATAGAACCTGTCAAATTCGACGAATGGAGCAAATTCGTCGAACTATGCTCGGGGCATTGAGGGCGTCGAGTGCACTCAACGTCATGGGCTGATTGGCGTTGAGTGCATTGAGTGCACTCAACGCCATTTTACTTAGGAAGATTCTGGCTCAGGGCATTGAGTGCGTTAAGCGCACTCAACGCCATAAACTGTTTGGCGTTGAGTGAGTTGAGCTCACTCAACGCCATTATACTCAGAAGGTTTTCTAGATCGGGGCGTTGAGTACGTTAAGCGCACTCAACGGCATAGACTGGTTTGCGTTAAGTGAGTTGAGCTCACTCAACGCCATTTTTCTTAGAAATGTTTCTGGCCGATTTAGGCGTTGAGTGTGGTGTCTTGACTCAACGCCATAGACTTATTGGTGTTGAGTGAGTTGAGCTCACTCAACGCCATTTTACTTAGAGATTATAGACTGGTCGGTTTCGTCGAACTAAACTAGCAATTCGTCGAACCAAAGCGTGTTCGTCAAACTCAGAAAGCAGTTCGTCGAACGGAGCGGATTTGTCGAACTCAGCAAGAGTTCGTCGAAGGGAGCGAATTCGTCAAGCTCAGCAAGAATTCGTCGAACGGACACTACTAGAAAAGTGAGTATTGACTATACTTTTTTTGCCAGGGACTAAAAATCGTGGCTAATACACTGATATTAGCCACGATTGCAAAAACCGTGATTAATAGTTATTTTATAGCTAGGGTTATAAATATTGTGGCTAATACAGATGTATTAGCCATGAAAAATAATATTCATGACTAAAACCCACAAATCAATCAAAACCCACGGATTTATTTACCCTCCAACTCTTTCATCGCCATCTCAACCCTAGCCATCACTCCACGCCGCAGCCCGTCCCCTCGCGATTCCATGCAGCAGCCCTTCCCCCTCGCGACTCCACGCTGCAACCCCTCTCACTGGCACCCCTCCATTCTCGCCGCACACCTCTCCCCCAAAACCCACGCTCACCGGCACTCAGCAGCCCAACAACAATGGACATACGCTTGATTTGCATCAGCAGCAATGGACATACGCTTCCCCTACTCCCCGACGGAGGTTGCTAAGGTGTGATGCGTCCTGTTCGGCTTCCTCGGCCCCGATGAAAACGTAATCTCTCAACTCTTCCTCTTTTTCACTTCGTTTGAGAGTTCGATTTTTGAGGGGTTGCGTTCTGATGATTGCTTTCAAGCTTCCTCGATTTCTTCCTCAATGGCGATTTCAATGAGCAGCCCAACACCCTATCCGCGCTTCATCTTCTTCGCAGGAGTTTTCCCACCGTCCAGCACTCTATCTCCGCTCCATCTTCTTCATCGACGAGCAGTTCAGGTGTCCGACAAATTAACCACATCTTGCAGTCACGGCATTTCCCCCCATCATATTTGGTTTGTTTTCCCCATCATATTTGGTTTATTTTTCCCCCAATTAGTTGAGTGTTGAGTCAGCCCTTTCTCTAGCAGCAGGCACTTCGCCGGATTCTAGAAGGCAGAAGTAGTCAGCCCTTCCCTTGGTTCCCTAGCAGCAACCAACAGGTAAAACTTTCATTTCGAGTTCAATTGTTGTTTATAAATAATGCCAATTTTTTTATTCCCAAGTTTTTGATTCCCTGCATTGATTCTCTGTTTGTGGTGGCACTTGCACAGCAAGAGTTGAGGTTGATTTTGAAATATGCACTCTTTGTTTTGATCATTTGATATTTTGATGGGTCCTCTTAATTTGATCGTGAATTAGATTTCTGCATTCATTGTACTTGATGTGTTTTTGCTGGGTTTTTTTTTTGTTTTTAGTTGTGGCGTGATTAAATATATGTGAAACATACAATTCCAACAATTAAGAAAAATAGCATATGAAAAATTTGTTGTGGCAACAAAAATTACTCTTGAAAGACTTATCCTCCTTTTATATGTTGCGGCTGCACATTTTGTATACATTAATAAAAAATTATGTTTATATAAACAAATGGTACGTCATAGGGGTGGTGATGGGGATCACAACAACTGGATGTCAAAGAAAACATTGTTTATGAATCCTCATCAGACATCAGCAAAAATGAGGTTGGAGATTACTAATATTGAAGAAGTATTGAAATTACTTTTCATCATTCTCTTATTTAAATGCTTACTTTATAATTTATATATTTCTTATGCATTTAATGAAGAGCACCGGAACCTCCCCCAATCAATTAGGCAAAATGAAATTAACTCCAGTTTGTTGATAGATGCACTTTTAAATTGTGTTTGTTTCTATTGTTTTGGATGAGCTAGTGCTTAATCATTTATATTGAAAGCAATGCTAAAAAAAACTTACGAATAAAAAATTATCAAAAATCTATATTTTTATGCGATGCTCGGGTCATACAAAAATTCTGAATCCGCCACTGTCGTGAACGGTTGACCTCACATACGGAACTTAATCCACTTTTATGTTCAAAACTAGATTTTTTTTTTCCCTTAGTGGTGGTTATAAATGTTGTCATACCAAACATATAATTTATGACAGTGACTTTTTTGTCCAAACTCTCCGGAGCAAAAATGACCCGCCAAACAGAGTCTTATTCTCTTAACGATGAGATAGTTGTTTTATTTGAATGAATGTTGTGGTCTCTTAGTAAAAGGTCAAACATTTATTTTGATGTTAGTTGTTCTTTTCTCTGTTTTGACATGAATCATATCTTTTCAGGAAGAAGCACGATTCAAACAAGCCTTAAATATCAGAAATCCAAAGAACAGGCTAAAACGAATTTATGATGTCTATAAAAGCAAGAAAAATTCCCAAACATCATTCATTCATGCTCGATACAAAGACTAAGGGTCTATTAATAGGACCTCAGGTGGCTATAAGCGGGGTTGCTCGTTGTAGAAGAGAGTCTCCAAGATCTCACTCAAGGTGGATAAGACTAGAACATCCATTCATTCATGCTTGATAGTTGATACAAAGATTAAGGGTCTATTAATAGGACCTCAGGTGGCACACTCGTAAATACAAGGAAACATTAAAATATAAAAGGCACCTAATAATATCAGAGGATACAACACCTACTAATAATACCATCACACAACTCGATATAATATGAACATTGACCATAACATATTGTTTGTACAAAGCTATTTCTATAATAAACGTCATACAAGAGAAATCTGATTTTGACAGTAGCAAATATATCCGAACACCATGAGTTACTCTGTTACCTCAAGATCATTGGCATAATACCTTCCTCAGCTTTACAGGACCTCTATTATTATTTTTTAGAAGTATAATACCAGCTTCAGTTTACTAGTTAAGTATGTAAGTTTTGAGATGTCAGCTAAACAAGCTTAATTATTATGTCCAAAAGGCCCTCCTAAGGTTCAAGATCTTGTGTTTTTCGAGAAATGAGTAAAATACTGTTTACCTCCATCTTAATAGTATGATTATATGCAGATAGCAGGGAAGATTAACCAAGTGATTAGAGAACTTGGACTCCGGGAACTTGGCCAACTGGAACAGGATCTTGTGTTTGGAGATGCAGAGACTAAAGACTTGATCAACTTTTTAAGGACGAAGCAGGTAATATCAAATAAGTCCCCCCAAACGGAGCCTAAATTTCAATTCATGCGGTCGCAATCGCTTGACCGGTGAAAATAAGTCCCCCCAAACGGAGCCTAAATCTCAATTCTTAATTTGATATGGAATTTATTCTTAGAGGATGTTACTCCTGAAAACAAACTCCGTTTATTGATGATATATTCATCTCTTTATCCTGAGAAGTTTAAAGGCGATAAAGGAGAAAAGCTGATGCAGGTGGGCCGGGGTTGTCAGTTTGTTATCAATTGTAACACTACTCAGTATGGTTGGATATAGTTTTTATCTCCAATGTAAATCATCAATTTGTTTCTTTTTATTATGGATTTTATATTTCCATAATTTATGATGTCTATAAATATTAGTAAGAGGTCAAACATTTATCATCAGGCAGTTTGCTCAATTACTGCAATTTCATATTGCAACATACTTTGACAATGAGCTTCCTGGTCAGCCAAGGGTAAGCTTATTTTATATTTCATATTTTTTTTGTTAATACCAGCCTCGTCACCCGCTAATGATTTTGTCTCTCACGCAGGCCACTCAACGATCTGGAAAACCGATTAAGTCAATTTGTAGCAGACTTAAGGCACGAATTGTGTTGAGTTCTTGAAAAAAAGAAAAGGAAGAAATTTTATTATTCCCTTAAAATGTGAGCATGAGCGTGAAGTTTAACTATACACTACTTTAGCGTTTCATTTATAATTCCTGCAATGAATTTGCACAACTCTCCCTCTTGTCCAAGCTTTTGTGTTAGATTCATTGTATTCTAAACTCTCTTCCTTTTAATGATTTTATTTCCTAAAAGGAATTTATTTAGAGATCGCTGTTTCCAAATATGAGCATTGGTCATCGCTGGCTCCTCTTCCCCTTGAAGTTGTCATTTCTGGGGGACAAAAAGCGAAGGAAGAAAATAGGAGTCCTGATGAGTTTTATTTATTTCATTCTCCCTTCACTCATCATAAAAAATATATGATATTTGAATTTTTTTCTGTTTAGCTAGTAATGAAAAATGAAAGAAGTAAGCTTGTACGTGAATTGAATGAAACTTCTGGAGAAGGAAACATTGAAAGCATGCTGTCGGTTGAAAAGGGATTAAGAGAATTAGCATCATTAAAGGTTCATAAAATCCTTTCTATTTGGAGTTCTTTCAATATTTTTCAATTTTCTTAATTTGTCTTACTCCTATGAAGTGTTTATCTTAAGCTATGATCACATTTCAATCATTTCTAGTTGTTATTCTATTATATTTAGCTTTCATTCTTTCAATATTTCAAGTTTAAATCTAATATTTGGACACTTTCCATTTGAAGGTTGAGGATATCGTAGTCTTTGCAATTAACCAACAGAGAACACCACTGCAAGAGGCGTTGATATGGATTTCCTTTTGGTGATCCAAGGCTGCAATTGCACCTCGCTCGCTGTTCTATAATTTTAGAAATTTTTATTATATTATTTAGTGTCCAATTTGAGGGTTTATACAGTCATTATTAATGGACGCTCGTAGTTGTTCATAATGGATGCCCTTGAGTGCATTTTTTAGTGTCCAAATCGATGCACATGTCTAGCATTATAGTATTTTGAATGTGTTTTTTTTAAAAAAAAACATAAATTAGTATTTGTCACGGCTTGTAACTGTGACAAATAGTTTTTTTTTTAAATGATGAGTTTACTTTTAGCCTGAGTTTCATACCGTGGCTAATAGTTAGTTTATTTGCCACGGCAGTTTTTTCTCATGGCTAATACTATTTGCTACGGCCAATCCGTGGCTTAAAATTTTTAGCCACGCCGACTTTAGCCACGAAGTTTTCCCGTGGCTAGACCGTGGCTAAAGCTTTTTAGCCACGGTTTTGGACTTTTTGCCTAGGTAATTTGCCCTGGCAAAAGTCTGTTTTCTAGTAGTGGGAGCAAGTGATGAACTGAGTTCAGAATTCGTCGAACGGAGCAAGTTGCTGAACAAGGTTCAGCCTTCGTCGAATGGGGCATATTCGTCGAACGTAGATTGACAAATAGAGCAGATTCGTCGAGCAGAGTTCGACGAATGGGGAAAATTCGTCGAACGGAGTTCGACGAATAGAACAAAATTCGTCGAACTAAGCTTCTGGAATTGGTGATTTGGAGGAGAGAGAAAAACTTGAGATTAATGACCATCATGGCCATGGAGGCTCCATAACTCCCACTTTTATGGGAATTTTATTCCTCTAAGGGAGAGGAGAAGTTTTTCTGGAGGAAGCCGACCATTAATTTGGTTCAGCCCCCTTAATTTGGTTGAAACCGAAGGAAAGAAATTAATGGTCATTAGTGGAGATTAATGACATTTGGGAGTTACCAGCATCCTCTTCCAAATTCCCTCTTTAAGGACCTTCACCAAAGCAAGGGCAAGCGTTTTCCCCAATTACTTCTCTTTTCCATTGAGGTTGGTGTAGAAGTTGTAGAGGAGCAAAGCTCGGTGGCTGGAATGATGAGGAGGCAAAGCACACGTATTCAGGCCACAAATCAGGTCCTCCTCTACTCCTTCTTCGTGGGCTAGATCATAGGATTCATTAGAGACAAGAATTGGGCTCAGTTGAGCCAATTCAAAGCTTCGAAATCCATAAAATTTCGTATTTGGGATTCCTCTCGGGTTCGGCGGAATCAGCCCCTCTAGCGGCCGTGCAGCTGCCCAGCGATAGCCAGGTGGTGGTAGCGATGGCCAGCCAGGGAGGTGGCCGGCAAAATGGACTTGAAAGTGCTTCAGGTCGGGTTGATCTCAGTCATTGGCTGGAGGAAGAAGAAAACTAGGAGCTACTCGATTTGCTTTAAGATCTGTGCAAATATATTTATATTAGATGTTTTATATGTGCATTTTTGTCACTTAATATCAGTTACCTTAGGAATTAAATTAAAAATATTTAGAGGCCTTTTATGAAAAAGTGTCCAATATGATTATGGTAGCCCTATGAGTCTAGATTAATTTAAAATTGGTTTGGACCAATTTGAAGTTCGGGTCAGACCACAGTACTCCTTTTTGTGAGGTCTATACCTAGGCTTGTTCAGAGATTGTTTTGAGTGCCCTCATCAATCCAGCATCCAAATGACTTGAGATTTTGGTTGATGGTCACTCTTATCTATTCCTAGAACATATTCAAAAATGGGAATTTTTGGAAGACATTTTCCTAAAGTTTTTGTAGGAATTTAATAAACCATGTAAGAATTATTTAAAGGGTCTAATGACCTTTAAACCCACCAAGATTTTGGTGACTGTCATTCAGAGACATATTATGACTCTGATAAAAATCTCAGCTCAATTGAGTTAGATTTGAATAGGTTTTGGTGAGACCAAAGTGTGGCCCTTAAGGATTAATTAGGGCCAGTGTGAGCTTGTGGCATGGAGGGACCAATTCTCACCCAAAGGGGTTGAGACTTTGTCCAGAGTCCCATGGTTAGTTTAAACACCCTCACATGGAGTTTAAGGTGGATTAGGGTGGATTTTCCCTAGGACCCAGTTCAAACCCTAAGGTTGAACTTTGAAGATTGTGAAGGACATGGGGTGATATGTCCGTGTATGGACTTGATGTTTAGTCCATGTGATCTTAGGGTGGTGAAATGCTCTAGGAAAGAATTTGGTAGTATTTGGACACATGCACTCCACTTAAATCACTTGGAAATTATTTATGTCTATACACTTTAACGAATAAATAAGGGATCTTATGACCTTAGATCCTTATAAAGTTTTGGTAGAAGTAATTTTATAGTGTTATTGACCTTTGAGATTTATTATAAGATGTTTAGAAAACAGTAGCCCATATTTATAGGTATAATCTCCACCTTGCCCTTTTTGGTGATTTTGAAGTAACCATGGTTATATTAACTTAGAATGATATGAAACTCTGAAAAAGTCAATTAAATATTATTTAGAGGCACTAGTAAATTATTTGGATCATTTGAGCATTTCCTCTTAGTACTTCATGTGTAAAGTAAACTAGTGCATCAAACTTTGATAAATAGATAATAAATATTATACTTTGCTGAAAAATTGTGTTACTTGGCCAGAGAATCTTTTAGGGCAGAATAAAGCCTATAAAATTTGTTACATGCTATTTTGATGAGTTTATAAGAATGTTGCTTCGCAAAGTGCACTTGAATAAAATTAGTTGAAGTATTTTTATACATGACTCATTGACCTAGGAATTGCATGAAACTTAGTCAGTAATGTTTTATGATCACAATGAATCTCTGGTAATTTTTATATAATTTTTGGACTATGAAATATGGTACTCCCTTCATTGTTTAAAATCATTTGAATTATCTTGAATTAATTATTTAGAGGTTATTACATTTATGAAAATCTGTGAAATTTGGAACTCACTGATGTTTTGCTATCATACACTGTTCATAATCTTTGGGTGGCCATAAATTAAGGAAATCTAGTACTTCATGTTCAAAATTACCCATGACCTAACTTTTGGGAAAATTTAATAAATGATAAATTAATTAGGAAAATTACAAGTCTCTGGATATAGGCTAAATGTGTCATGATAGACCAACAATAATTATCTTAGTGCATTTGTATAAAAATTTTGAGTATCTTCTATCATGTACATCATATAGCTTAGGTTGGTCTGCATTTAGTAAAAATGCGAAATTTGTGTTAACATGGGGGATGGTCATATAAAGTAGGGAGTAATGTATGTTGGTTTGGTAAGGTGAAAAAGTGAGCTTCATTAAGAGTCATGATGAGGGGAATGTTGGGTTGGCTAGTATTAGGTGGTGCTCGGGATCGACGAAAGGTCGTCTTTCCTGTGTAGAGGAAGAGAGTCAAAATACACTAGGGTTAGCTCCAGTAAAATATTAAAAGGGATTGTGAATTGGGTAATAACCAATAATAGTAAGTGCCTTGCGAAAGGGAACGATGAACTTCAGCTACCATCATAGTTCCTAGTGTCCTGTGAGAGCCCTTCACCGGGAATACCTAGGGCAGTCCTGGGCTAATCTAAACCATAAGAATAATCAATGTTTAAGAGTAACTAGTATAACTAGGATTTCACTTACACTCACACTCCCCGGTGTTGTGAGAGTTAGTTTGGGTCCCGCGAGCAGTAGGCTCGGTGGTTTTAGTGATGGGCAGATTAGTCCGGCGAGCCGATGGCTCGGTAGATATTATGACGGACGGGATAGTTCGCGGAGCTTTGGCTCGGTGGAAAAACATACTAAGGTTGCACGTGCATAAGATATAAGGTGGTGGGTCTTCGGTATTGGAGAGTCATCACACCGACACCAATACGTTGACTCGGCAAGTGTGGTTTAGCACTAGACCAAATAAATCCCAGTGTGCAGCCGACAAGAGTACGCAGGAGCTCCTCTTAGTGCACCAACGTTGAGGCATACGATAGGTCTGACTGGTAGTGTTGATACTGGTTTAGATGTGGGCGAGGCCCAACCCACCGCTTCCGTTTGTCACTACGGAGGTATCCTGGGAGGTTAGGCTCCAGAAAGGTGGAACTAAAGGTCTGTGTGCACAGAGTCGAGTGTGTGTGTTGCACTTGCATGTTCACATCATAGCATACTTGCATGTCATAGCATCATCATTGCATATAACCCCTGACACTTATTGTAGAAAATGGTATGAGACACTTTATACAATAGGCATTGCAAAATGACTCATTGGTCTATAGGTTTGTATGGACATTCCTATAGGTCATGGTTACTTACTTAGTTTACCTTCTCTTACTTTACTTACTCACTTGTTCTTGTGTATAATTATACTGCTTACCTACTACTGCTTACATATACTTACTCTCCACCTTCATTACCTTCCCTTTCATTCTTCTCGCTCGGTGCCTAGGAGCCATGGGAGAGTGGTGGAGGATGATAGGACTTAGTATTTTAGATTAACAGTCATTGACCAAATCATTTTAGGGGATCGTGGAGCCAAACCAGGAGATACAGCCCCAAAGGTCGATGCGCTTGGAGACGGGACAGTCTAGCACGGGAGTTCAGCCAGCAGGGACAGTGAGTCCTGATCATTAGTAGAGATTATAGATTTTCTTTCGTATTGAGTGATTTGTAATGAGGATTTTGATGTATCGGGCAGGAACCCTCTTTAATACTTTACTTTATCTTTTTTGTGGACTCTCCCTTCGTCGAGATTTATTATATTTCATGTGATTTTCTGTGGACCAGTATTTGAGTTTTCATGTACTCTTATATTCATTCTACTCTTCTACGATCGGTATGACCGGCAAGATCGGCGTTTTGTAATGACGACCTTCCCGAGTGTGTTGGTGTCACCACAAAGCGGCGGTTCTGGGCATAAGATCCTGGTGGTTTAAAAGAAAATAATGAGGTCTTACAGATATACTCAGTCCTAACTTCTTCTTCACAACACTAGGGATATTTATTTCAAGAACTGTGAAGTGACTGTAACAAAACTTACTGCTATCTGAGCTGAAAGATTCATAGCTCAACTACTTCACAACAACAAGGATATAGAGGCTTGTGCTGGAAGAAACCAGCAGGGTAACTGTTCTGCTTCTTCCTTCTTTCCTGGGCTGAAGATGTTCAGCCCTTACTTCTTCTCCACAGCCTCCAGTAGATGTTCTTCAGTGTTGTATGGCTGAATCTGTGAAAAATTTGCTGGAGCAGATTGAATATGGCACAAGCTAACCTTCTTTTTTCTCTTCAGAGATCTGCTCTTATCTTGTTGTAGTCGATGATGAAGACAAGACAGCTAACTTGTTTTGTTCTTAGTCTTGCTGACTTGAGCTTCCTGTGCTTCAGTCACAGCAATAATGACGATGAAGAAGAAGCACATCAACAGCTCCTTGAAAAAAGCTCCTCCTTTAATTGAATGCAACTCAATGACTCTTTTTGTAGTGGGCCCCACACCATTAATGACCACCTGCTATTGTACAACCCCGTATCCGGCCGAGCGGGATCCTCCCCAAATGACGGACTTGGGGCAAGCTACGAGCGACGATGCGGCACAACCCCGTTCGAAGACGTGCGGGTGCTCGTGCGGGTGCTCGTATATGTGTGTGGAGGTTTTGTGCTTTATATATAATAAATAAATATACTTAGTATATATATTTATTAATGATATATATTAATTATATATATAATATATAATTTCATTATATATATGATTTTGTATATACATATGGGAGGGGTACAGGTAGGGGGAGGGGTACAGGAAAAGGCATACAAAAAAGGAAAATAAAAAAGGATAGGGAGGAGGGCTCGGTACAGGAGTTGGGGAAGAAAAAAGCATAAAGAAAAAAAAGAAAAGCAGGGGGCAGATCGGGCAGGGAAGGAAGGAAAAAAGGAGAAAAAAGCCCTAAGGGCTCCCTCCCCCCGATCGGCCTCCTGGAGCAACCAGCTCGACGACAGCAGCCCGCGCCCCTCCCTCTTCCTCTCTCTCGTCGAACGGCTGGAGCCCGACGTCGCCCAGCGCCTCCCTCTACCTCTCCTTCCCGTCGGCCACCTGGAGCAGGCCGCCTGCTCGGCCTCCTCCTCTCCCGTCGCCGGCCGCCTGGAGCCAACCTGCTCGGCCTCCACCTCTCTCGTCGCCGGCCGCCTGGGTCCAGCCGCTCCTCCCTCCATCTCTCCCACCGCCGGCCAAAAAGAGCGAGGCTCCTCCTCCTCTCCCGTCGCCGGCCAGGGCCGAGCTCCTCTCAGCCCCACACTTCTCATCCAGGCCGTCTCCAACGGGGCCGAGCTCCTCTCGGCCCCTTCTTCCCGTCGCCGTCTCCAACGGGGCCGAGCTCCTCTCGGCCCCCTCTTCCTATCACAGCCTCCAGCGGGGCCGAGCTCCTCTCGGCCCCCTCTTCCCGTCGCCGCCTGGAGCAAGGCTCGGCCTAAAAAGAAGGCCGACCACCGCCATCGCCACCTCGAGCAAGGCTCGGCCTAAAAAGAAGGCCGACCACCGCCATCGCCGCCTCGAG
The DNA here is from genome assembly GCA_039513925.1 of Platanthera zijinensis. Classification (NCBI taxonomy): domain Eukaryota; kingdom Viridiplantae; phylum Streptophyta; class Magnoliopsida; order Asparagales; family Orchidaceae; genus Platanthera; species Platanthera zijinensis. Next base: position 174,470,758 of record CM077094.1, on the reverse strand, counting down.
CAAGGCTCGGCCTAAAAGGGAGAACGGCCACCGGCACCGCCGCCAAGCACGCGCCAAGGGTAACGATGTTTCTTCTCGGGCAGGTGAAGCCCTCAATTTACATGTTTGCATGGAAGCCCTCTCCACCAACGGGTGGGGGAAGGGAGCTCTCCGACGGGTTGACGTGTACGTCCCCGCTAATAATTGCATCTAGTATCTGGAAGTGTGAGTACGGATTTAGGCATGCTGTGTGAAGCCCATTCGGACGTACGAGCCGAATTGGTGATGTTCTGTGTGAAGCCCATTCGGACGCATGAGCCGAATTGGTGATGTTCTGTGTGAAGCCCGTCCGGACGCATGAGCCGGATTGGTGATGTTCTGGGGTTCCCGGAGAAGACTCCGTGGAAGTTGGATATTGTCTATTTGCAGGGAATGCGCACCGTAGCCCCGAAAAAGGGGTGTACGGAATATGTTTGGCCCGCTTATGTTAGCCGACTGTCGTTCAGCTGGCAGTCGTTCGTCGAGACGTTGGCGTGCAGGTGTTACAGTACCAAGCGGGGAATAGCGGGCTTAAGCCCAAGCTTGTGTCGGCCCTCGAAGGCCTATTTTTATTTATATTGCCGGCCTGCGTGCCGATGTACGGAATTCATATTCCTGTAATAATTTATAATCTGTGATGCCCTATGGATGTATGGTTTATTCCTTTTGCGTTGGGCGAGCGGTGTGCTCGTGAACCGCTCGTCCCGTGGGAGCCCCGAGGTTTATGCCGGGAAGCCCCTGTTGGCCTGTTGATAGCCTTTTAAGGCAGCGGAGTCGCGCTGTTTGCAGCCCAGTTGGGCAGCGTGTTATAGAATTGCTCGGCGATGTTGCGCCTTTAGTAGCGCGGGTGAGGAATATTTTGTATAGACCCAAGGAGATACATCTGGATATGAGAGAGTTGGTCTTAAGACCCTCCTTAGATGTTCCGGTCGGCCAAAAGCGCCCTCCGAAGGTGTCTTAGCTCAGCCTTTGGCTTGGGAGGGGAAGAGTTCGTTAGTCTTCCGGGTATGCGGTGGGTCCTCCACGCTGAGACCTTGGGTCTGTTCCTTACGTTCCTAGTCTAGAGCCTAGATTGTTCATTTGAGTGTAGTAGGTGTGCGGTCACCCCTCTTTTGGGACCCCGAACTCCACGGAAGTCAATTTTGACTTCGGTCATTTTTGGCTTCAACAGTTATGGTGCGGTGAGCGTGGAGAGTGGCCAGCACAGAAAAACTCAGTTGAACGTCGTGGCTATAGAAGAGGAACTAAGTGACGACCGGGGTCACGCGATGAAAGAAGTCCCCCCTCAGTTTCCTGTTTTCCAATTTAAGGTTGAGATGTAGTTGGGAAGGTCATCCTTGTGCGGAATGCTTTATCGATATCATGTTCGCCATGAAAGAACGAGTCTTCATGAATGCGGAGTGGGACCTTGAGCTCTAGTCCCATCATTGTTTTTAAATCGTAAGCTTCAAGTAGAGCAAAGACGATGTGTTTATTTGTTTAAGGTAATGATTTGAATGGTCTGTCAACTTATTGTTCTTCCAAGACATCTCCCAGGCTTTCATTTTGATTTACTAGGCTAGTGACCTTAGCAAAAAGAAAAAAAGGGGGTCATTGAGTTGTTTTAGGTTCTTTCGTCGTGAGGATATATTCAAATGTTAGGTGCAAGGAATAAATTCTGAGTTTAATAATTCTCTTTGAGCACCTATATTTATTTTCAAATGTTTGTCGAACTTTTCGAAGCAGTTTTGGATCCCACAAGGCGAGGATCATTTGGCAATATGAGCTTTGTTTTCGCTTGTCGTATAAATTTCTTTAGTTTCCCTTCGTGAAGAACCTAAAGCCATCTTATGACTGAAAATTGGACTTGTTTTATAGAGTTCACATGAATCTAGTTGGCAAAAATACATTTTAATGTTAGATTTCAATTTTTACCTCAATCCGTAGCTCCGGAAGTTGGATTTTTCACCTGTTTGATGAAATGAGGTTTTCATCTAATTATGTCGCGCCTTAACTCGGGAGCTTTTGCTTGAGAAATATCCATACTTGTTTTGTTCGCTCGTGTTTGTTACTTTGCAATACGTCGTAGAGCTAACAAGAGTATGATATTTGCGATAATGTTAGCCTTGCAGGATGATATTTTTGGTAATACTTCGTTTACGGATGGTTTGAATTTTGAAAAAGGTTCAGCTTTACTGGAATCATCTAGATATTTACAAACTCTATCAAAAGGTGTTACTATTTTATTTAACAAATTAAGTGCATATTCTCTTGAGTTCTTTATTTCATTGATCATTACAAATGCTTTGAGACTGATAAGGTTCGTGTTCGAGACGGTTTATCGAGTTACTAAACCTGTTGTTTTGTTATAAAATCTATATTGCCAAGCTGATCTTGCTATAATCAAATAATAGTACCTAGCCAGGGTTGTGTATTCGTTCGATACGATTCAAAAATTAGTCTAATCTATGACTTTCTTTCTAAACTTTAGAGAGTAAAATGAACTACCTATTACAGTTTGAAAATTCAAAAGAGCTATTATTTTTGGGATGACCTAGTTTTTCACTTCAACTCAAAACATTTTCATATTGCCCTATTTTTCTTGACATTCCCCAACTCATTGATTTTCAAACTCAATATTAAGAACTAGTAAATCCAATATTAGTTTTCCAGTTGGTTTTGGATTTATGATGCTGAAGATTTTCCAGTTGCTACTGTTATTCAATATTGTGCAATGAACTTTACTGTTTGACATTTACTAGTTCGGTTGTTGCAACTATGCTGACATTTTTCCTTGCTTATGAGGATGCAGTAAAATGTTCAGATGGCTTATATGTTTTCGCTTTAGATGAGCTTTTGATCTATACGGTTTTCCGTGCTTATTTGGATATGAACTTCACCGTTTGCTTAATACGACCCTTGGTTTTCTTGGATTGGTAAGAGTTTTTTCTGGATCTCATTGGTGCTATCTTTGTGCTTGAGAAGATTACGATTAATGATCTCAAAAATTTCAAACATGTCGGAAGTATATTTTTTCTCCTTATCAGGCATTGATTTTTGAGTGTACAATTCTAATGTTGGGAATAGTGTCGATAGTTTTAAAGGCCCTTTTCATTTCAAAAATATGTATTATCATTTAGGTGGTTTCTTCTACGACATGAGAGGGAAATGGTTGAATGGAAAGACCCCGAGCTCGGCTCGGCCCCAGGTAGACCCGCTGCGCAGGCTCCCATCTAGCTGGCAGGTCCGTAGGCTCGCCTGTGGGGGATAGGATTGGTTTGATCGTCATCGGCACCCCGAGCTCGGCTCGGCCCCAGGTAGACCCGCTGCGCAGGCTCCCATCTAGCTAGCATGTCCGTAGGCTCGCCTGTGGGGGATAGGATTGGTTTGATCGTCATCGGCACCCCGAGCTCGGCTCGGCCCCAGGTAGACCCGCTGCGCAGGCTCCCATCTAGCTGGCAGGTCCGTAGGCTCGCCTGTGGGGGATAGGATTGGTTTGATCGTCATCGGCACCCCGAGCTCGGCTCGGCCCCAGGTAGACCCGCTGCGCAGGCTCCCATCTAGCTGGCAGGTCCGTAGGCTCGCCTGTGGGGGATAGGATTGGTTTGATCGTCATCGGCACCCCGAGCTCGGCTCGGCCCAGGTAGACCCGCTGCGCAGGCTCCCATCTAGCTGGCAGGTCCGTATGCTCGCCTGTGGGGGATAGGATTGGTTTGATCGTCATCGGCACCCCGAGCTCGGCTCGGCCCCAGGTAGACCCGCTGCGCAGGCTCCCATCTAGCTGGCAGGTCCGTAGGCTCGCCTGTGGGGGATATGATTGGTTTGATCGTCATCGGCACCCCGAGCTCGGCTCGGCCCCAGGTAGACCTGCTGCGCAGGCTCCCATCTAGCTGGCAGGTCCGTAGGCTCGCCTGTGGGGGATAGGATTGGTTTGATCGTCATCGGCACCCCGAGCTCGGCTCGGCCCCAGGTAGACCCGTTGCGCAGGCTCCCATCTAGCTGGCAGGTCCGTAGGCTCGCCTGTGGGGGATAGGATTGGTTTGATCGTCATCGGCACCCCGAGCTCGGCTCGGCCCCAGGTAGACCCGCTGCGCAGGCTCCCATCTAGCTGGCAGGTCCGTAGGCTCGCCTGTGGGGGATAGGATTGGTTTGATCGTCATCGGCACCCCGAGCTCGGCTCGGCCCCAGGTAGACCCGCTGCGCAGCCTCCCATCTAGCTGGCAGGTCCGTAGGCTCGCCTGTGGGGGAGAGGATTTGTTTGATCGTCATCGGCACCCCGAGCTCGGCTCGGCCCCAGGTAGACCCGCTGCGCAGGCTCCCATCTAGCTGGCAGGTCCGTAGGCTCGCCTGTAGGGGATAGGATTGGTTTGATCGTCATCGGCACCCTGAGCTCGTCTCGGCCCCAGGTAGACCCGCTGCGCAGGCTCCCATCTAGCTGGCAGGTCCGTAGGCTCGCCTGTGGGGGATAGGATTGGTTTGATCGTCATCGGCACCCCGAGCTCGGCTCGGCCCCAGGTAGACCCGCTGCGCAGGCTCCCATCTAGCTGGCAGGTCCGTAGGCTCGCCTGTGGGGGATAGGATTGGTTTGATCGTCATCGGCACCCCGAGCTCGGCTCGGCCCCAGGTAGACCCGCTGCGCAGGCTCCCATCTAGCTGGCAGGTCCGTAGGCTCGCCTGTGGGGGATAGGATTGGTTTGATCGTCATCGGCACCCCGAGCTCGGCTCGGCCCCAGGTAGACCCGCTGCGCAGGCTCCCATCTAGCTGACAGGTCCGTAGGCTCGCCTGTGGGGGATAGGATTGGTTTGATCGTCATCGGCACCCCGAGCTCGGCTCGGCCCCAGGTAGACCCGCTGCGCAGGCTCCCATCTAGCTGGCAGGTCCGTAGGCTCGCCTGTGGGGGATAGGATTGGTTTGATCGCCATCGGCACCCCGAGCTCGGCTCGGCCCCAGGTAGACCCGCTGCGCAGGCTCCCATCTAGCTGGCAGGTCCGTAGGCTCGCCTGTGGGAGATAGGATTGGTTTGATCGTCATCGGCACCCCGAGCTCGGCTCGGCCCCAGGTAGACCCGCTGCGCAGGCTCCCATCTAGCTGGCAGGTCCGTAGGCTCGCCTGTGGGGGATAGGATTGGTTTGATCGTCATCGGCACCCCGAGCTCGGCTCGGCCCCAGGTAGACCCGCTGCGCAGGCTCCCATCTAGCTGGCAGGTCTGTAGGCTCGCCTGTGGGGAATAGGATTGGTTTGATCGTCATCGGCACCCCGAGCTCGGCTCGGCCCCAGGTAGACCCGCTGCGCAGGCTCCCATCTAGCTGGCAGGTCCGTAGGCTAGCCTGTGGGGGATAGGATTGGTTTGATCGTCATCGGCACCCCGAGCTCGGCTCGGCCCCAGGTAGACCCGCTGCGCAGGCTCCCATCTAGCTGGCAGGTCCGTATGCTCGCCTGTGGGGGATAGGATTGGTTTGATCGTCATCGGCACCCCGAGCTCGGCTCGGCCCCAGGTAGACCCGCTGCGCAGGCTCCCATCTAGCTGGCAGGTCCGTAGGCTTGCCTGTGGGGGATAGGATTGGTTTGATCGTCATCGGCACCCCGAGCTCGGCTCGGCCCCAGGTAGACCCGCTGCGCAGGCTCCCATCTAGCTGGCAGGTCCGTAGGCTCGCCTGTGGGGGATAGGATCTGTTTGATCGTCATCGGCACCCCGAGCTCGGCTCGGCCCCAGGTAGACCCGCTGCGCAGGCTCCCATCAAGCTGGCAGGTCCGAAGGCTCGCCTGTGGGGGAAAGGTTGGCTTTTGAGATGTTTTGGTTTAGCCGCTTCTACGACACCCCGAGCCGGGCTCGGCCCCAGGTAGACCCGCTGCGCAGGCTCCCATCAAGCTGGCAGGTCCTAAGGCTCGCCTGTGGGGGAAAGGTTGGCTTTTGAGATGTTCTGGTTTAGCCGCTTCTACGACACCCCGAGCCGGGCTCGGCCCCAGGTAGACCCGCTGCGCAGGCTCCCATCAAGCTGGCAGGTCCGAAGGCTCGCCTGTGGGGGAAAGGTTGGCTTTTGAGATGTTCTGGTTTAGCCACTTCTACGACACCCCGAGCCGGGCTCGGCCCCAGGTAGACCCGCTGCGCAGGCTCCCATCAAGCTGGCAGGTCCGAAGGCTCGCCTGTGGGGGAAAGGTTGGCTTTTGAGATGTTCTGGTTTATCCACTTCTACGACACCCCGAGCCGGGCTCGGCCCCAGGTAGACCCGCTGTGCAGGCTCCCATCAAGCTGGCAGGTCCGAAGGCTCGCCTGTGGGGGAAAGGTTGGCTTTTGAGATGCTTCAGTTTAGCCACTTCTACGACACCCCGAGCTCGGCTCGGCCCCAGGTAGACCCGCTGCGCAGGCTCCCATCAAGCTGGCAGATCCGAAGGCTCGCCTGTGGGGGAAAGGTTGGCTTTTGAGACGTTTCGGTTTAGCTACTTCATCGACGCCTCGAGCCGGGCTCGGCCCCAGGTATACTTATTGTAAGTAAGGGTATAAGGGCAGTTCGGTAGCAGGGAGCGTTACGAGTATCAAGGGGTTCAAAATGATCAAAAGGTGCTCGAAGAGTTTAGTGTTTTGAATGCAAATTTTGGATTTTCTCAAAATTTTTCTTTTGGGTCGGCTCCCACTCGCCGGATACTTGGGATTGGACATTTTTTTCCGAGCTTGTACCAACCTCGAAAAGAGCGGGGATTGTGTACAACCCCGTATCCGGCCGAGCGGGATCCTCCCCAAATGACGGACTTGGGGCAAGCTACGAGCGACGATGCGGCACAATCCCGTTCGAAGACGTGCGGGTGCTCGTATATGTGTGTGGATGTTTTGTGCTTTATATATAATAAATAAATATACTTAGTATATATATTTATTAATGATATATATTAATTATATATATAATATATAATTTCATTATATATATGATTTTGTATATACATATGGGAGGGGTACAGGTAGGGGGAGGGGTACAGGAAAAGGCATACAAAAAAGGAAAATAAAAAAGGATAGGGAGGAGGGCTCGGTACAGGAGTTGGGGAAGAAAAAAGCATAAAGAAAAAATAGAAAAGCAGGGGGCAGATCGGGCAGGGAAGGAAGGAAAAAAGGAGAAAAAAGCCCTAAGGGCTCCCTCCCCCCGATCGGCCGCCTGGAGCAACCAGCTCGACGACAGCAGCCCGCGCCCCTCCCTCTTCCTCTCTCTCGTCGAACGGCTGGAGCCCGACGTCGCCCAGCGCCTCCCTCTACCTCTCCTTCCCGTCGGACACCTGGAGCAGGCCGCCTGCTCGGCCTCCTCCTCTCCCGTCGCCGGCCGCCTGGAGCCAACCTGCTCGGCCTCCTCCTCTCTCGTCGCCGGCCGCCTGGGGCCAGCCGCTCCTCCCTCCATCTCTCCCGCCGCCGGCCAAAAAGAGCGAGGCTCCTCCTCCTCTCCTGTCGCCGGCCAGGGCCGAGCTCCTCTCAGCCCCACACTTCTCATCCAGGCCGTCTCCAACGGGGCCGAGCTCCACTCGGCCCCTTCTTCCCGTCGCCGTCTCCAACGGGGCCGAGCTCCTCTCGGCCCCCTCTTCCTATCACAGCCTCCAGCGGGGCCGAGCTCCTCTCGGCCCCCTCTTCCCGTCGCCGCCTGGAGCAAGGCTCGGCCTAAAAAGAAGGCCGACCACCGCCATCGCCACCTCGAGCAAGGCTCGGCCTAAAAAGAAGGCCGACCACCGCCATCGCCGCCTCGAGCAAGGCTCGGCCTAAAAGGGAGAACGGCCACCGGCACCGCCGCCAAGCACGCGCCAAGGGTAACGATGTTTCTTCTCGGGCAGGTGAAGCCCTCAATTTACATGTTTGCATGGAAGCCCTCTCCACCAACGGGTGGGGGAAGGGAGCTCTCCGACGGGTTGACGTGTACGTCCCCGCTAATAATTGCATCTAGTATCCGGAAGTGTGAGTACGGATTTAGGCATGCTGTGTGAAGCCCATTCGGACGTACGAGCCGAATTGGTGATGTTCTGTGTGAAGCCCATTCGGACGCATGAGCCGAATTGGTGATGTTCTGTGTGAAGCCCGTCCGGACGCATGAGCCGGATTGGTGATGTTCTGGGGTTCCCGGAGAAGACTCCGTGGAAGTTGGATATTGTCTATTTGCAGGGAATGCGCACCGTAGCCCCGAAAAAGGGGTGTACGGAATATGTTTGGCCCGCTTATGTTAGCCGACTGTCGTTCAGCTGGCAGTCGTTCGTCGAGACGTTGGCGTGCAGGTGTTACAGTACCAAGCGGGGAATAGCGGGCTTAAGCCCAAGCTTGTGCCGGCCCTCGAAGGCCTATTTTTATTTATATTGCCGGCCTGCGTGCCGATGTACGGAATTCATATTCCTGTAATAATTTATAATCTGTGATGCCCTGTGGATGTATGGTTTATTCCTTTTGCGTTGGGCGAGCGGTGTGCTCGTGAACCGCTCGTCCCGTGGGAGCCCCGAGGTTTATGCCGGGAAGCCCCTGTTGGCCTGTTGATAGCCTTTTAAGGCAGCGGAGTCGCGCTGTTTGCAGCCCAGTTGGGCAGCGTGTTATAGAATTGCTCGGCGATGTTGCGCCTTTAGTAGCGCGGGTGAGGAATATTTTGTATAGACCCAAGGAGATACATCTGGATATGAGAGAGTTGGTCTTAAGACCCTCCTTAGATGTTCCGGTCGGCCAAAAGCGCCCTCTGAAGGTGTCTTAGCTCAGCCTTTGGCTTGGGAGGGGAAGAGTTCGTTAGTCTTCCGGGTATGCGGTGGGTCCTCCACGCTGAGACCTTGGGTCTGTTCCTTACGTTCCTAGTCTAGAGCCTAGATTGTTCATTTGAGTGTAGTAGGTGTGCGGTCACCCCTCTTTTGGGACCCCGAACTCCACGGAAGTCAATTTTGACTTCGGTCATTTTTGGCTTCAACAGCTATCTTGTTTCAACGTTAACTGTCGTACAATAGCTCTGTGCGCCTTTTGCCATGTACTGTAGCTTTGCCGCTAACAATTTGAATAAAGTTGACTTGTTGACTAACTGATGTAACCATCTGTGGACTTAGCCAAAAATCAAGCATCAGCAACATAGGCGTTGAGTGAGCAAGCCTCACTCAACTCCAAAACACTTATACAGAATTCTGTCTATCTAGGCATTGACGACGTTGAGTGAGCATGCCTCACTTAACGCCAAAACACTTAGCCAATCTTTTGTTGAGGGCTCCGCTCAAAGTATTCTACGAATACCTCATCTATGTATGGAATGGGTATTTATAGTACTTCCAGCGTAGAGCCTAACTCTAGAGCGACACGAACCCGTAACCTATACCGAGTCGGGCTAACACGCGTGCGGACATATTATAAAATATCTAACAATCTCCTCCTATGTCCGCCGTGTACCCAGACTTCGGATAGAGGGTGGTTTGTGTAAAGTTCAACCGAACGTGAATCATACACAACCGTGTCCAGCACCTGTTTCAAACAAAATTAGACTTAAGCACAGAATAGTATGCACGCATAAGTAAACAAAACTCAGCTGCAACACATAAATAGTCTCAGGTACAACAAGACACAGACCTTATATGCCTGGCGTCACAAGTCAACAGAGAGCTAGAAAGTCCAAACAAAACAGTGCATAAAAGAAGAGCTAAACAATGCTCTAAACAGAAGTAGCAAGAGAGAAACTAAAAACACTCTAAAACTCATCATCCAAAAGATCATCCTGATCCGGATTCCAGTCAACCAGTGCTCCTCCTATCCCAGCAGCTCCTGCAATTTCAACGCAGAATTTCATTTCAGAATGAATTCTATCCTTTGCAAATTTGCAAATATCTAGTTCTACAAAAAGAACTTAGTATTAATCATTTTAATTTGGCAGGGAGGACACGTTCACAGAGTATTATAGTTTTACCTCAGAACCTGATATCTGTTTCAACCAAAACGATCTCAAACTTCTGGACACCGCAGCTATATCTGTGATCCTATATGGAATGTCACGGTTACTGCCCTTCTAAAGTTAATTGGAACTCATCAAGTTTGGAATGGAACCAATCTCCAGAAGAAGAGTCATGACCAAGTCAGATTGTGTTATCAAGTTTGGAATAACACTCTCTTCCAAGGTAAAAGCCGAATCCAGGTGAAGTTGTTAGCATCAAGTTTGGAATGAAACAACTTACCAGATCCGAGCTCAGCAACCAAGAGCATCAACGGAGCACAACATGCTTGCTTTGACAAAGGAAATCAGACTAGTCAAAACATTTGGACAAAAGGCTGAACTAAATCGCCTATTGCTGAACTAAGGCCGAACTAAATCGCCTTTAGTCCCATTTCCCCCACTGTTTTGATTAGTCGGTCTTTGGGCATTCCTTTCGTCAATGGATCAGCCAGGTTATCCTTTGAACGCACATCAATCAAAGTGATAATCCCTTGTTCTTTCAGATAATTCAGTAAAGTATGTCTCAGTCGTACATGCCTCCTCTTAGTATTATAGAGGGCATTCTTAACGACTTGAACTGCTGCTTGATTATCACAATACAGGCTCAACGAGTTGACTTGTAGCTTAGACAATGGAATGTCTAGAATCAAGTTCCTGATCCAATCTGCCTCTTCACCGGCCAAGGCTAGGGCAAACAACTTGGCTTCCATAGACGACAATGCTATACAGGTCTGTCTTTTGGATTTCCAAGTGATAGCAGCTCCACCCAAGGTGAATATATATCCACTGGTAGACTTGCTGTTCCCGGCTTCTGAACACCACGAGGCATCAGAATGTCCTTCCACGGTAGGTGGGTAACCAGTGTAGCACAGAGCATGATCTTTAGTACCTCTCAGGTATCTCAACAGCCTGTCTAGGGCTTCCCAATGCTCTTTGCTTGGATTACTAGTAAAACGGCTCAGCATGCTAACCGAAAAAGCAATGTCTGGTCTTGTACATCTTGTGGCGTACATGAGACTACCAATTATTTTGGAATATCTAACTTGATCAATGCTGGTCTCTTCATTAGGACTCAACTTGATATTATGATCAAACGGTGTCTCAGCCGGCCTACAGTTATCATATCCCCAGGTAGAAAGAAGTTGCTCAATATAATGAGCCTGACTAAGAGTAACTCGACCCTTGTCAACTCTGACCTTCATACCTAACAGGGTATCTACAGGACCGAGGTCCTTCATGTCAAAAGCTTCTGCCAAAGTGGATTTAATATCCCTAACTGCAGCAAGATTAGACCCCAAAATCAACATGTCATCTACATATAAGCATATGATGACTGTCTGATTTGACAATGAGCGGTGATAAAGGCATTTATCTGAGAGACTGGACTGAAATCTGAGGCTCTTTACCACCTGGTCAAACTTCATGTGCCACATCTTAGGCGCTTGCTTAAGCCCATAGATTGATTTATCCAGTTTGCACACTTTATCTTTTTGATCTTTCTGCACATAACCTTCAGGTTGTGCCATGTAGATCTCTTCATCAAGCTCTCCATTTAAGAAGGCTGTCTTCACATCCATCTGATGAACTATAAAGTTCTCGATAGACGCTAAGGCTAGAAGAATCCTGATAGTCGATAGGTGACACACAGGTGAATAAACATCAAAATAGTCTATTCCCCCCTGTTGTTTATAACCTTTAGCTACGAGACGTGCTTTATACCTGGCTATAGACCCATCACTATGAAGTTTCTTCTTCAACACCCACTTGCATCCTAGGACTTTAGCGCCTTTCGGCAAGTCAACTAGATGCCAAGTATTGTTATGTAGCAGCGAGTCCATCTCATCATCAATGGCTTCTGCCCACATCAACGAATCTCTAGATCTCATTGCTTCCTGGTAGGAGAATGGATCATCCTCTAAGTGATAGGTGACGAAATTCTCACCAAAGTTCTTAGGGATCCTCTCTCTTGTAGATGCTCTAAGTGGAACAGGTTCCACCTCTAACGGTTGAGGAGCAGTGCCAGAGGGGCCAGCTTCAGGTTCTACGATAGATTCTGAAATCATATCATTAGACCCAGAGACAGATAAACCATGATCCTTGACAAATTTATCTTCAAAGAATATAGCATCTCTAGACTCTATCACGGTATTTGTGGATAGATCGAGAAATCTGTCTGCTGCACTATCTTCTGCACTACCTAGATAAACACATGTCGTTGTTCTAGGTCCCACCTTGGGCCTCTTAAGGTCTTGTATACGCACATAGGCAATACAACCCCAAGTCTTTAGAGTATCATATCTACAAGGATGACCGTGCCATAGCTCATACGGGGTAGACGTGAGCTGAGAATGAGGCACTCTATTCAGAATGTGATTTGCAGCACGAACTGCTTCTCCCCAAAAAGAATTAGGCATGCCAGCTGTTAGGAGCATAGAGTTCAACATCTCTGTCAAAGTTCTATTCTTACGCTCGGCAACACCATTCGACTGGGGTGAGTAAGGAGCTGTTGTTTCTAGGATTATTCCCTCAGAGGCACATAATTCCTTAAACCCAGTAACAGTATATTCTCCCCCTTGATCACTTCTAAATCTCTTAATCTTCAAATTTAACTGATTTTCCACACGAGACTTGAAGGTCTTAAACGTCTCAAAGGCTTCATCTTTCGATTTTAACAGATATACATGACAAAATCTTGAAAAATCGTCTATGAACGTAATCAGATACTTCCTTCCCCCTCTAGTGACGTGACTACGAAAATCACAGAGGTCTGAATGTATCAACTCAAGAAGGTTCGTGCTCCTAGAAACCGATCTAAAAGGCTTTCTAGTGATCTTGGTCTGAGCACACACCTCGCACTTATCAAATCGAATCGACAGATCTAAGGGGATGTTATGACTCTTAGCTAACTCTAGCATTTTCCTATAGTTTACATGTCCAAGTCTGTTGTGTAACAACTTAGGATCAATAAGGTTTGAACTAATTTGGTGAATGCTATCATTGTTTAAGCTAAGTCTATACATTCCGTTGATCAGGTACGCACACCCAAAATAATGTGAATTGACTGCTAAGGTCATTCTACCGTTCTGAGTTGTGAAGGTCATCCCAGCCTTATCTAATAGACTAATGGAAATCAAGTTCTTGGTTAAGTTTGGAACTACTTTTACATTATGCAAAATTAAAATTTTACCTGATGAGAGGACCAGCTTGGCTGTCCCTGCATGGGTCACCTGAGTCTCTCCTCCATTGCAGTTCTCCACTTTTTCTTGGACCGCCTTGACCTCAGTGAGTAAAGCTCTGTCATTCGTCACATGACAGGTAGCACCGCTATCGAGCCACCACTCAGAGGACGAACTGCGGTGACTGCTCCCGATCATAGCTACGAATGGTCTGGGATCCGGGTCGTCAACCGGCAGATGTCCACTGTTTTGATCCTCGAGGCGGATAAGTCTCTTGAGATCATCTAGAGTGGTCTCCTCCTCCATTCGGAATGTGATCCACCCAGGAGGCAGCTTGTGCAGTATCAGACTTACAAAAAGACTATCGGATATTACGGACTGTTCGTCCGCCAGCTTGAGACACAGATTTTCCAGTTCTACAATTTGGGAGGTGATTGAAAAATTTGCATCAAATTTAAAGTTAAAGAATTGCTCGCTAAGAGGAATTCTCAACGATCCCTCCTCCTCTTGGAAGCGTGCGTTCAAGCGATCCCAGAGCTCCTTTGCAGTCTTACAGTCACTGAAGGTCAGGGAGAGACGAGGACATAAAGATCTTCGGAGGTAGTCCCTACATAAGACATCGTCTTTTCCCCACTGAAATGCGTCCACATCCTCTCGGGTAGTGGCGTAATCGCTTAAAACTGTGTAAAAAATATCACGTTCTTTCATCCCTAGCTTGACGTGCAATTTCCAAGCGTGGAACTCAGTGGGAGCGAACGACTGAAGCTTCATAATGTCGAGTGAGCTACACCTCGACATCTAAATTCAGCTTGGACAGAAAAAAAAATAAGTAAGAAGTCACCTGATCCGTGTGATATACGACCCAGCGTCTTCAGATCCAATCCAGATGTGTGTTTGCTCCTTCTTTCCGGCTAAGAGTTCTTGCCAAAAAAATGAACTAGATCCAGATCTAGAGATCTATAAAAAATTTCAGCACTTTGACCAAGAAGTGAGGCTGAAATAGGATGGCTTGTTCTCATCCAGAGAACTGTTCAGCAGGAAATAGCAAGAGAAATCAACAGCATGAAAATCATAGAATAACAAATCTACAACTCTCTGAAGCAGTTGATGGAGCGGCAAATCTAGAATAACAGATCTTGCAATCAAATCTGGACATGCGGCGCTGGCCGGCGCAGCTTCAATCCGCTCTGTTGTTGGAGTCGGCCGGACCACGAAATCAGAAACGACGCTCTGCAAACAGCGATGGCGGAGGCACTAGATCCGGCAACACGCGAAACTGATTTCTTCCCTTGCGACCTAATGGCTTTGCTCTTCCAGATCTGCGACGGGAAGTTGAACAAGAGAAGAACTAGTGTGCAGCCCAGATCCAGCAAGTACAGGAACTCTGGAAGAGAACCAGTGAACTTTTCTGACCCCGAACGGTGGCGACGGGAACAAATCCTCCGAACAAGCGACGAACAGGAGCAGACGCAGCGGCAGATCTCCCTTTTTCCAGATCTCCCTTGTCAAGCGACGAACAGAAGGGTTAAAACAGGTGCTAGATCTGTGATAGCCTTCCTCCCGATCAAGCGATGCACCGGATTTCACGCAGAAGAACGAACACCGGATTTCACGCAGAAGAACGAACACCGGATTTCACGCAGAAGAACGAAATCGGCGACGACGGCGGATCCCGATCTGGCAACACTGCGACCTAGCAACGAGAGATCGGCGGCCTTCCTCCTCGGAATCGCGATCAGCGGTGCACGGGAGCGGCGCAGGCTTGGATCCGCGAACAGGACGGGAAAGGCGGAATCGGGAAATCGATCGCGATGAAGAGCGGCAGATCGAAATTGGGAAATCGAGAATGACGGGAACGACGGCGCAGAAACCCTAGCAGAGCGCAAAAAATTACTTTGAGAATGTTGAGGGCTCCGCTCAAAGTATTCTACGAATACCTCATCTATGTATGGAATGGGTATTTATAGTACTTCCAGCGTAGAGCCTAACTCTAGAGCGACACGAACCCGTAACCTATACCGAGTCGGGCTAACACGCGTGCGGACATATTATAAAATATCTAACATCTTTCTGTCGTCAGGTGTTGACAACGTTGAGTGAACAAGCCTCATTCAACGCTTTTTGCCTTAGCTCATTCTTTTGCCTTTTCTGCATGCTTTGCGTTGAGAGCATTGAGTGAGCATGCCTCACTCAACGCCTTATGCCTTAGTCATGCTTTCTGTAATTTAGGCGTTGAGAGCGTTGAGTGACCACACCTCACTCAACGCCTTATGCCTTAGTCATTTTCCTGCTTCTTCAGCATCTTAAGCATTGAGAGCGTTGAGTGAGCACGTCTTGTAACATCCCTTTTTCAAATCAGACCCCCCCTAGGTGTGGCTTTGAGCATGACTCAGTCTTGGCAAGTCCTTAGTGAGCCTAGGAGACCAAATGACTAGTTGAGGCTCACTTGGGCTGCAAATAGTAAAATCTTAAAACCCTAATTTTTGGTGGCCTGGTGAGTTCAATCTGACTCCAAGGCATTCCTAGACCTATTATGAGATCAATGGGTCACCAAGACCCATTGGGGGCAAATCTGGTGGCTAAGTTGACCCAAGTCAACTCAAGCCCTAGTTAGGCCAAGGTGACCTTCCTTTGAGACAATTCACCCTCATTATGTCAAACCTACCCTACTTAACCATACCTAGACCTTAGAGGAGGTCAATGGGTCACTAGGAGTCCTTTGATGGTGACCCAAAAGGTCAAGTTGACCAAGTCAACCCTAAGCCCAAATCAAGTCAAACCTAGTTCAATTAGGTTAACTCAAGCTCAAGCCCTCATGTAGGCTCATGAGGTAATAGTAAGGGATAATATGGCTGCCTATAGCCTAAACCCTAGGCTAGTCAACATGGTGACTAGGAGAGAGGGTTAGGTCAATTTTTGGAAGAGTAATATAGGAGAGAGAAAGTGAGAAAAGAGGATTATTTTTTGGTGAAAGGGAGAGCCTCCATTCTCTTTTGAATTATGAGGTATTAATATTAATTATGGGCTGCCTTTAGGCTTTTAGGGAGAAGAAATCGTGAGGGTGACTAGGAGAGAGAAAGAAGTGAGAATTTTGATATATTTAGGAGAGAGAAAAGGTGGTGGAGAGGTGAGTGGGTGTTTTGAAGTGTGAGGAGGCATGGGGTCAGCCAAAGAGGGGCCCACAGCCACCTAGTGGCTGACATCTCTTCCCCCCAACCATTTCCCGGCCACCAAGGGGTGGCTCCACCCCTCTCTCTCTCCTCCCAACCTTTTTCATGAAGAGGCACTTGCCCCTTGATGAAAACCGCCCCCTCTCCCCTCTCCTCTTTATATGCTCACTTAGGAGAGAGGGGAGACTGTTTTCGAAATCAGAGAAGGAGGAGAGAGCCTTGCCGGAGCCACCAAGGAGGAGAAACGCCGCCACCGCCGCCACCATGACGTCGCGCCGCTCAACCCGCATCCATGCCCGAACTCAGGTCCTCCCCCTCTCCTCTCCTCATGCCTAGATCTTAGAACTTGTTTAGGATGGAAGTCGGGCTCTAAGGAGCCGGTCGGGTAACCTGAAAATCAGAAAAAAAAAAACTCCATTTTAATGGAGTTTTGGGTGGCTCGGGTAGGGCGGCGCCGCCACCTCCGGCCGCCCTAGCCACCGGCCAACTACTCCCCCCACCACCGTGAGGGTAGAGGAGGTGATGGCCGGTGGTGGCACCGCCCCTAGCCGCCAGAAAACAGCCCGCAACCCCACATTTCTTCGGCCTGGTTTCGGTTATTTTGGAGAAGATGAATAGTGCATGCAATTAAATTAATTCATTTTATTCTAATTACTGGTCGGTTTTTAAAATAATAATTAAAAATACTTAGGCCCTCCTACAGAAACTATGACCAACATCAAAGTTGTAGCCCTTGATGTCTAGTTTAATTCAAAAGTTGTTTCAACCAATTTGGATTAGTGGGCTGACCCCAGCAACCATTTTAGTGAGGGCTCTCTAGAATAGTGACAAATCACAAAATTAAATCCCCACTCTTCAATTCTTGTCATAATGCTTTGAATTTTGGACAGGAGCTTACTTATATCTATACCTATCTACAATAAAAATCTGGTGTCATTTGGAGTATTTTAACCTAGGTTTTTGATCTAAATCTATAAAAGCTTGGGTTAGGAAATTGAAGGGTCAAATGACCTCCATACCCTCCCAAGTTTTGGTGAGGTGTCCCTGGTGTATATATCTAGGTCTGGTTCAAATTTCAACTCATTTGGTTGAGTTTTGAACAGGAACCATTAAGCCCTAAGTTGGACCTAGGGAAGGGTAGTATGGGAAAAAGGGGACTTGTGGCAATTGGGTGGTCAACTCACCTCAACAGAGGTTGAAGTTGTGACCAATGGGTTAGGATGATCCTAAGAACCTTTGGGGAGCAAAGGAGATGTGTTAGGGTGGATTTACCCTAGGGCCCAGGTACAAACCCAAAGTGAGGACTTTTGGGGGTTTGTGAAGGACATAGGGGCAAATGCTCTTGTATGGCCTTGATATTTGGTGGAGAGGTGGTTAATGAATATTTAACCCTCTGGTTATAAACTTAGAGAATTTTGAGGTAGCTAGGTACCTCAAATCCTAAACCCTAGTTTTAGGGTAGAAGGGCCTTTAGGGTCAAAACAGTAATTTAACTCATCTAAAAGCTATGAAACTTGGGTAGAGTGAGTTTTAGAGTGTTCTAGACACATGGTAATTTTTCCTGGAATTTTATGATTAATAAAAGTTATACTTCATGTGTTAAATGATTATTAGCCGATTTGTTGTTTTCAATTGTTTGGTGGCTTTAATTTAATTAAAATCAGTTAAAATTCTGGATTTAGATCTTCCTGATTAGAACATTGATTCCTGAATTTTTATAGAACTTTATGTTGAGAATTTGTAGAGGTTCATTCACAATCTTTTAATATGGGCTTTAGATTGTAAAAATAAATTAGGGCTTGTTAAATTGCTGGAAAATTATGAGATCTGGAATTTAAGGTTTTTAGGCTCTTGTATAGCACTGAGAATTATTTAAGAATTTTTAGGGTTGCTGTTATAGTACTTGATTCACAAAGCCGGTTAGATTGTTAATTAGTAAATGATTTATTATAATTTAATTTCCAGCAAGAAAAATATGGAATTCTGTAAATGTTGTTTTTAATATCATACCAGCACCCTGTAATTATTTCAAGATTTTTGGAGGAATATTTTATATAGATGCTTCAATAAACAAGAACTAGATGATTTATTACTAAATTATATTTAGGCCCCTTGGACATCATTGTAAATTATCAAACCTTGGAAAAATAGATACTTAGGCCTACTAGTATTTACCATAGAACTTTGATGTTTTGAATCAACTAAAATGACATACCTCATGTTCAAAATGATGATATTAGGCCCTTAAGAATAAATAAATAAATTATCTGATTTATTAGGAAAATATTTAATGCTTTGGATTTAGGCAAATCCTGTTAGGATAGACCCCCGATAAATAATCTGAGGTATTTGGATGAAAAGTAGGAGTCGAGTTTTCATGAACATCATATAGTACAGGTTGGTCGGTAGATAATAACCATGAGGAAATGTGTAAACAGGGTTAGGTTGTGTTGACTTAAGGATAGGTCATGTTGGTGGATTCATAGAAGAGAATGGATCACCTAAGGAGGTTTCAAGGTCTGGTGAGAATCGAGTCAGTAAGTGTTAGAAGGTGCGCGGGTCCGACGAAAGATCGTCGTTCCCGTAGGAGCGAAGAGTCAAAAATCACCCTAGGATAGTATACTGTAATATGAAAGGAATGGGTAAGGGAAATCAACCAACCAAAAATAAGTGCCTTGCGAAAGGGAACTTTGGTCTTCATACCATCGTAGTTCCTAGTGCCTATTGAGAACCCTTCACGGGGTATAATCCGGAGGCAGCCCTGGGCTAACGTAAACCTCAAAACAAAAGAAAGAGTAATCAGTTAAGTAGGGATTCACATTTGCACACACTCAGTAGTTAGGGTCCGAAATGGTTAGGCCATCCCGATGTGTTTAAGGGATGGGGATTTGGAATCAAGCCGGACGGGTTTGTCCGGGGAGCTTTTGGCTCGGTTGATAGACCTTACGGACGGGTTTGCCCGGGGAGCCTTTGGGCTTGGTTGGTAGTGGATACGGACGGACTTGTCCGGGAGCTTTTACCTTATTACTGCTTATACTATAATCGTTGCATGTGCATAGATAGGAAGGAAAAGGTGGTGGGTCTTCGGAATCGGGGAGATCGATTGCACCGACACCGGTATCGTTGACTCGGCAAGGTGGTTAGCACCTTGCCAAAGGTTAAGTCCGGCGGACCAGTCGGCAAAGTACGCAGGAGTCCGCCTCGTGCACCAGGCGTGAGCGTACGATAGGTCAGACCGGTAGTGCTTTTACTGGTTTTGAGGTGGGCGAGGCCCAACCCACCGCTTCCGTTTGCCACTACGGGAGTAACCTGGGAGTTATCTCCAGAAAGGGGGAACTAAAGGTTTGTGTGCACAAAGTCGGGTGTGTGAGTTGCACTGCATGTCATAACATACCCACCATATAGATGCATATCATAATCAGTCATAATAACTTGACACCTAAAGTATAAGTTTAATGGGACGCTTATACCTTAGGACCTGCAGAACGACCCCTTGGTCTATAAGCTTGTGTGGGGCAAGTTTATAAATCAAGGTCATTTAATATATAATTATATTTGTTGTGTGGTAACCGACACCCCAACGTATAAAGTGGTATGGGACTCTTTATACGATGGGAGCCTTGCAAAAGATCCCTTGCTTATGTGTACTCACATAAGTAAAGGTTTAAATTACTTTACTTACTTTCTTTTCTCGTTTGACCTATTACAACACTTATATTATGTTGCTCACTTGTTATAAACTGTTAGTTAGGACTTGTCACCTGTTTTTGTTGTACTCTCCACTTTCATGTCCTTCCCTCTCTTCCTCTCCGCTCGGTGCCTTAGAGCATGGGGGAAGGGGTGGGGGATGATAGGACTTGGTCTTTTTGACTGACGGGCGACCGAACACCATTACAGGGGAACGTGGAGCGCAGCACGGAGGAGCAGCCTCGGAGGTCCGTGCACTTGGAGATGGGGCAATCTAGCACCGGAGTCCAGACAGCCGGGACCGTGAGTTCCGATCCCTAGTTGTAGTAGATTTGCTTTCTAGTTTGTTTGAGAGCTTTGTAGTGAGGTTTGATGTACAGGGCATAAGCCCTTATTACTCTGATGTTTTCTATGGACACTCCCTTCGTGGAGTTTTTATTTATATGTGATATTATATTGTGGACTGCACTTCAGCTTTTATTTCTTACTTGCTATTTGATTGTGATCGAATAAGGCCGGCAGAATCGTCGATTTGTGGTGATAACCCTTCAGGACGTGAAGGTATCACCGCAAAGCGGCGGTTCTGGGCATAAGACCCCGGAGTAAAAAAAAAAAAAAAAAAGGGGTCTTATAAAGTGGTATCAGAGGAAAAAAAAAAAAACTCGATCGATCAAATAGCAGTCCACTAATCCCTGGGTCACCCCCGCTCGAGTTTAGTTTGCGGACAAACTAAGCAGCGGAAGCGTGGTGTGCCCATAGGGGGAATCACATATTAAATTGTCCATCTTTTTAAGTTAAAAGTTTTTCTGACGATGAATTTTTCATTGCGCAGCCCCCAGTGCTGACTACACCACAGGGTGGAGCCCAGCAGATTCCGGGAGTTGTCCCACCACCACCGGTTCCTGCTCAGTTCCTGCAGACCGATATGGGGCAGACTTTGACTGCCATCTTGGATGCCTTCCGGGCCCAGCAGGCCCCGGCTCCACAGCAGATACCGGGAGCCAACTGGCTCAGCATCTTTCGAGGACTTTCTCCCCCGTCCTTCTTGGGGACAGAGTCAGCAGTGCGGACAGAAGAATGGCTGGACATTATGGAGGAAATGCTGACAGGGATACGGAGCCCGTGGGAGGAGAGAGTGCCATTGGTTGTGTCCTGCTTAGAGTCCCACGCCAAGCGGTGGTGGAAGACGGTTCTGGACTCTACTTTTGCTGAGAGGGTGGCTGCAGAGGTTTCGTGGGATGAGTTCAGGCCCATGCTGTTGGAACATTTTGTACCGCAGTCGGCCCGAGACGAGTTGGAGGACCGCTTCTTGCAGTTGAAGCAGGGTACCAGGACGGTGGTGGAGTACCATCGAGAGTTCAACCATCTAGCACGTTTTGCAGACTCTTACCAGCTAGATGAGGCAGCGTACACGAAGAGATTCTACAAAGGTCTGCGGGAAGACATGAGGGATGCCCTTCTCTTTGTATCGGACGGGCCTATCACCCGTATTCTGGAGATGGCAAAGAGGTTAGAGGCAGATTGGCACACCACCAGAGGCCGGAAGCGGCCAACGGAGGATCAGAGCCGGGGAGCCCGGAACGACCAGCGACGAGGCCGTGTGACAGAGGCACAGAGGGTGGAGGGTCAGCCTCGACCGGAGGAGAGGCAAGAGCTGAAGGAACAGGTGATACTGGCCCCGCAGCCTATTCAGATTCGGGAGATACCAAGACCCCAGTTGCGGGATGTGCAGAGACCGGGAGGTGGAGCTTACACTCCGCCGGAATGCTTCCACTGCCATCAGGTGGGCCATATCAAGAGGAACTGCCCCATGAGGGGGGTACCTCCTCCAGCACCGCAGGTTGCCCCACCTGCGCAGTATTTTGGAGGCCGAGGACGCGGCCAAGGACGTGGCTATCAGGGCGGAGACCGCCGACAAGGAAGAGAGCAGGTTTATGCGTTGGATCTGGCTCAGCCTCGACACCCCGAGGAGGTGATCACAGGTACGCCAGCTTGTTTTTAAATGTTTTCTTGTTTCTTTTGTTAAATCTCATAAATTAGAAGACTGTAAGCTAGGAAAGAAAACTATAGTTAGGCTTCTAAAAACATTTTTTTATTACCCCAGGCATTGTCCTCGTCAGCGGCAAGCCCGCATATACACTGTTCGATACGGGCGCGTCACGCTCATTCGTATCAGAATCCTTCATTGACGGCTTGGCAGGCGTGGAGAGATTCATCGGCTTGGCATTAAGGGTACGACTAGCTGACGGGTCCGAGCTACACACCACTGCGCATTGCAACATGGAGGCACAAATTGGCGGGAAAGCATTCGAGGCACCAGCCGCAATCCTGAGGATGCCTTCATATGATTTGATTTTGGGCATGTCATGGTTATATTGGAACCATGCCCTAATTGACTGCGTGGCCAAGAAGATTATTCTGAGGCATGGAGATTCTTCCGTCGTAATAGAAGGTATAAGACATGCCTCCTTTTCATTTTTGTCATCTATTCAGGCCGTCAAGGCCCATATACAGGGCGACGAGATTTACCAGGTTTTATTCGAGATGGCGGAGGCCAATGTTCCTGTAGCGGAGATTCCTGTTGTGCGAGATTTCGAGGATGTTTTTCCCGAGAAGTTACCGGGGCTACCCCCGCACAGGGAGCAGGACTTTCAGATTTTGCTGGTGCCAGGGGCTAAGCCAGCATCTAGAGCCCCCTACCGGATGGCCCCAAAGGAGCTGGTGGAGTTTCGGAGCCAATTACAGGAGCTGGTAGAAGCCGGTTATGTCCGGCCAAGTTCTTCGCCATGGGGAGCCCCTGTGTTGTTCGTCAAGAAGAAGGACGGGACACTTAGGCTGTGCATCGATTACCGGGCGTTGAATCGACTGACGGTCCGGAATACCTATCCGCTGCCAAGGATAGATGAGCTATTCGATCAGCTGGAGGGAGCCCACTTCTTCTCAAAGTTGGACTTGAGATCGGGCTACTACCAGCTACGGATCCGCGAGGAGGACATCCCAAAGACTGCTTTTAGTAGCAGATATGGCCTATACGAGTTTACCGTGATGCCCTTTGGGCTCACGAATGCGCCATCAGCGTTCATGACTCTCATGAACCGGGTCTTCGAGTCTTACTTGGATGTGTTTGTCATCGTCTTCATCGATGACATCCTCATCTATTCGAGGACCGAGGAGGAGCACTCGAGGCATTTGGCACTGACACTACAGAGATTGCGGGAACACCAGTTGTACGCAAAATTCAGCAAGTGCCAGTTTTGGTTGAAGGAGGTGGCCTTTCTGGGTCACATTATTAGTGGAGCTGGATTGGCGGTGGATCCGGCAAAGGTTCAAGCAGTCCGAGATTGGCCCCGGTTGAAGACAGCTACAGATGTTCGGAGCTTCTTAGGACTTGCCGGTTACTACCGGAAGTTCGTTGAAGGATTTTCTAGTCTTGCCCTCCCACTCACGTCTCTGACGAGGAAGGAGGTACCTTTTGAGTGGACCCCGCAGTGCGAGACGGCTTTTCAGGAGCTGAAGGAGCGACTCACCTCGGCTCCTATATTGACTCTCCCTTCGGGGAAGGAAGGATTCCAGGTGTATGCAGACGCCTCCTACCAGGGCTTGGGAGCTGTTCTGATGCAGAATGGGCATGTCATTGCTTACGCTTCTCGCCAGCTAAAGAAGCATGAGCAAAACTACCCGGTGCACGATCTAGAGATGGGAGCGGTTATCTTTGCGCTGAAGGTCTGGCGACACTATCTCTACGGTGTCCATTGCGACATATTTTCAGATCACAAAAATCTGAAATATGTGGATACGCAGAAGGAGCTGAATATCAGACAGCGGAGATGGGTGGAGTTTCTAGCCGATTATCAGTACGAGATGCACTACCATCCGGGTAAGGCAAACGTGGTAGCCGATGCTCTGAGCCGGAGAGCTACTACTTCAGGAGCAGGGCCCCAGGTCTTGTCGTTAGAGATATTGCGGAGCTTTGAAGATATGCACATCACCTTGGTATCGTCCGAAGACACCGATCTGTATGAGGAGTATTTAGCTGCGACGAGCGCCACCGACACTATTCATGACAGAGTTAGAGATTGGCAGAGGCAGGATGCCAACTTGGAGCCGATTTTCAGGGCCATAGAGGCAGGCTCAGCTGGGGACTATTCGATGCGAGGTGATCTGTTGTGCTTCAAGGGTCGGACTTACATACCGGATGGAGGGCAGATTCGGGAAGACATTATGGCAGAGGCTCATCATAGCCGATACTCTATACACCCCGGGATTACGAAGATGACGGCGGATTTGAAGAAGACACTCTACTGGCCGGGCATGAAGAAGGACATCACTCGTTTTGTGACCCACTGCGAGGCATGTCAGCTGGTGAAGGCCGAGTGCAAGAACCCAGCAGGATTACTACAGCCACTCCCGGTGCCGGAGTGGAAATTTGAGGACATCGCGATGGACTTCATTCATGGCCTACCTCGATCACGGACGGGAAACGATTCGATCTGGGTGATCGTGGACCGTCTGACGAAGGTGGCTAGGTTCATCCCGATCAGGAAGGATGACTCTGTTGGAGTGTTGGTTCGGAAGTTTGTGGAGCAGTTTGTCCGTTATCATGGCGTGCCCCGGACGATCGTATCAGATCGAGATGGTCGGTTCACATCTAGAGAGTGGAGATCAGTGCAGGCTTACCTCGGCTCCCGACTGACCTTCAGTACGGCCTTCCATCCCCAGACTGACGGGCAGACGGAGCGTACCAACAGGACACTGGAGGACTTACTGAGACTGTGCATTGTGGATCGTGGAGAGCCCTGGGAGCGGATGTTGCCGTTGGTAGAGTTCTCGTATAACAATAGCTATCAGTCCAGCATACGGATGGCCCCTTACGAGGCCTTGTATGGGAGAAGGTGTAGGACTCCGTTATCTTGGTTACAGGATACGGATCCGAAGTTCCTAGACTCAGAGTTTGTTGAAGACACAGAGGCTCAGGTACGACTGATTCGAGACCGGATGTTAGAGGCGCAGAGCAGGCAAGCAAAGTATTATGATGCTCGGCATCGTCAGGTAGAGTTTCAGGTCGGGGACCAGGTATTCTTGAAGATTCGGCCGATGCACGGGGTTTCACGAGTACGTGGTCGGTGGAAGAAGCTCAGCCCGAGGTACGTGGGGCCTTTCCGGATCCTGGAGCGGATCGGTCCATTAGCTTACCGGTTGGAGCTATCGCCGGAGCTGGCTGGCTTACACGACGTCTTCCATGTGTCTTCACTCAGGAGGGCTCTGCTACGCCCAGAGTTGCAGATTACGGCCCCGGACGGGCCGGTAGCTTCAGATCGATCCGTTCAGGTGGAGCCAATACGGATTGACGACAGGGGGATACGGGTCTTGCGCCGCAAGAAGATCCCGCTAGTCAAGGTCCTGTGGAGGAACCACGGGCAAGAGGAGCATACTTGGGAACCCGAGGACCTGATGCGGGAGAAGTACCCAGAGTTATTTAGTCAGGTGCATCTCCTAACTCCTCAAGAGATTTTATTTGTTTTCTTTTTGTCTTACTAGTAGAATCTTCTAAAGTTAGAGGCTAGTCTTTTGTTTATTGGGGCTAGCCCTTGCGTATTAACTTGGGCTAAGCAATTCAACCAACATGGATGTTACAAGCTTAAGATAACTCGGTA
This sequence comes from Platanthera zijinensis, assembly GCA_039513925.1. Classification (NCBI taxonomy): domain Eukaryota; kingdom Viridiplantae; phylum Streptophyta; class Magnoliopsida; order Asparagales; family Orchidaceae; genus Platanthera; species Platanthera zijinensis. The sequence goes on along the minus strand of CM077094.1, from coordinate 174,445,162 downwards.
GAAAAGCTTCCATAGACTTAACTTTAATTTCGGGGACGAAATTTTTGTTTTGTTTATTGGCATTTGTAACATCCCTTTTTCAAATCAGACCCCCCCCTAGGTGTGGCTTTGAGCATGACTCAGTCTTGGCAAGTCCTTAGTGAGCCTAGGAGACCAAATGACTAGTTGAGGCTCACTTGGGCTGCAAATAGTAAAATCTTAAAACCCTAATTTTTGGTGGCCTGGTGAGTTCAATCTGACTCCAAGGCATTCCTAGACCTATTATGAGATCAATGGGTCACCAAGACCCATTGGGGGCAAATCTGGTGGCTAAGTTGACCCAAGTCAACTCAAGCCCTAGTTAGGCCAAGGTGACCTTCCTTTGAGACAATTCACCCTCATTATGTCAAACCTACCCTACTTAACCATACCTAGGCCTTAGAGGAGGTCAATGGGTCACTAGGAGTCCTTTGATGGTGACCCAAAAGGTCAAGTTGACCAAGTCAATCCTAAGCCCAAATCAAGTCAAACCTAGTTCAATTAGGTTAACTCAAGCTCAAGCCCTCATGTAGGCTCATGAGGTAATAGTAAGGGATAATATGGCTGCCTATAGCCTAAACCCTAGGCTAGTCAACATGGTGACTAGGAGAGAGGGTTAGGTCAATTTTTGGAAGAGTAATATAGGAGAGAGAAAGTGAGAAAAGAGGATTATTTTTTGGTGAAAGGGAGAGCCTCCATTCTCTTTTGAATTATGAGGTATTAATATTAATTATGGGCTGCCTTTAGGCTTTTAGGGAGAAGAAATCGTGAGGGTGACTAGGAGAGAGAAAGAAGTGAGAATTTTGATATATTTAGGAGAGAGAAAAGGTGGTGGAGAGGTGAGTGGGTGTTTTGAAGTGTGAGGAGGCATGGGGTCAGCCAAAGAGGGGCCCACAGCCACCTAGTGGCTGACATCTCTTCCCCCCAACCATTTCCCGGCCACCAAGGGGTGGCTCCACCCCTCTCTCTCTCCTCCCAACCTTTTTCATGAAGAGGCACTTGCCCCTTGATGAAAACCGCCCCCTCTCCCCTCTCCTCTTTATATGCTCACTTAGGAGAGAGGGGAGACTGTTTTCGAAATCAGAGAAGGAGGAGAGAGCCTTGCCGGAGCCACCAAGGAGGAGAAACGCCGCCACCGCCGCCACCATGACGTCGCGCCGCTCAACCCGCATCCATGCCCGAACTCAGGTCCTCCCCCTCTCCTCTCCTCATGCCTAGATCTTAGAACTTGTTTAGGATGGAAGTCGGGCTCTAAGGAGCCGGTCGGGTAACCTGAAAATCAGAAAAAAAAACTCCATTTTAATGGAGTTTTGGGTGGCTCGGGTAGGGCGGCGCCGCCACCTCCGGCCGCCCTAGCCACCGGCCAACTACTCCCCCCACCACCGTGAGGGTAGAGGAGGTGATGGCCGGTGGTGGCACCGCCCCTAGCCGCCAGAAAACAGCCCGCAACCCCACATTTCTTCGGCCTGGTTTCGGTTATTTTGGAGAAGATGAATAGTGCATGCAATTAAATTAATTCATTTTATTCTAATTACTGGTCGGTTTTTAAAATAATAATTAAAAATACTTAGGCCCTCCTACAGAAACTATGACCAACATCAAAGTTGTAGCCCTTGATGTCTAGTTTAATTCAAAAGTTGTTTCAACCAATTTGGATTAGTGGGCTGACCCCAGCAACCATTTTAGTGAGGGCTCTCTAGAATAGTGACAAATCACAAAATTAAATCCCCACTCTTCAATTCTTGTCATAATGCTTTGAATTTTGGACAGGAGCTTACTTATATCTATACCTATCTACAATAAAAATCTGGTGTCATTTGGAGTATTTTAACCTAGGTTTTTGATCTAAATCTATAAAAGCTTGGGTTAGGAAATTGAAGGGTCAAATGACCTCCATACCCTCCCAAGTTTTGGTGAGGTGTCCCTGGTGTATATATCTAGGTCTGGTTCAAATTTCAACTCATTTGGTTGAGTTTTGAACAGGAACCATTAAGCCCTAAGTTGGACCTAGGGAAGGGTAGTATGGGAAAAAGGGGACTTGTGGCAATTGGGTGGTCAACTCACCTCAACAGAGGTTGAAGTTGTGACCAATGGGTTAGGATGATCCTAAGAACCTTTGGGGAGCAAAGGAGATGTGTTAGGGTGGATTTACCCTAGGGCCCAGGTACAAACCCAAAGTGAGGACTTTTGGGGGTTTGTGAAGGACATAGGGGCAAATGCTCTTGTATGGCCTTGATATTTGGTGGAGAGGTGGTTAATGAATATTTAACCCTCTGGTTATAAACTTAGAGAATTTTGAGGTAGCTAGGTACCTCAAATCCTAAACCCTAGTTTTAGGGTAGAAGGGCCTTTAGGGTCAAAACAGTAATTTAACTCATCTAAAAGCTATGAAACTTGGGTAGAGTGAGTTTTAGAGTGTTCTAGACACATGGTAATTTTTCCTGGAATTTTATGATTAATAAAAGTTATACTTCATGTGTTAAATGATTATTAGCCGATTTGTTGTTTTCAATTGTTTGGTGGCTTTAATTTAATTAAAATCAGTTAAAATTCTGGATTTAGATCTTGCTGATTAGAACATTGATTCCTGAATTTTTATAGAACTTTATGTTGAGAATTTGTAGAGGTTCATTCACAATCTTTTAATATGGGCTTTAGATTGTAAAAATAAATTAGGGCTTGTTAAATTGCTGGAAAATTATGAGATCTGGAATTTAAGGTTTTTAGGCTCTTGTATAGCACTGAGAATTATTTAAGAATTTTTAGGGTTGCTGTTATAGTACTTGATTCACAAAGCCGGTTAGATTGTTAATTAGTAAATGATTTATTATAATTTAATTTCCAGCAAGAAAAATATGGAATTCTGTAAATGTTGTTTTTAATATCATACCAGCACCCTGTAATTATTTCAAGATTTTTGGAGGAATATTTTATATAGATGCTTCAATAAACAAGAACTAGATGATTTATTACTAAATTATATTTAGGCCCCTTGGACATCATTGTAAATTATCAAACCTTGGAAAAATAGATACTTAGGCCTACTAGTATTTACCATAGAACTTTGATGTTTTGAATCAACTAAAATGACATACCTCATGTTCAAAATGATGATATTAGGCCCTTAAGAATAAATAAATAAATTATCTGATTTATTAGGAAAATATTTAATGCTTTGGATTTAGGCAAATCCTGTTAGGATAGACCCCCGATAAATAATCTGAGGTATTTGGATGAAAAGTAGGAGTCGAGTTTTCATGAACATCATATAGTACAGGTTGGTCGGTAGATAATAACCATGAGGAAATGTGTAAACAGGGTTAGGTTGTGTTGACTTAAGGATAGGTCATGTTGGTGGATTCATAGAAGAGAATGGATCACCTAAGGAGGTTTCAAGGTCTGGTGAGAATCGAGTCAGTAAGTGTTAGAAGGTGCGCGGGTCCGACGAAAGATCGTCGTTCCCGTAGGAGCGAAGAGTCAAAAATCACCCTAGGATAGTATACTGTAATATGAAAGGAATGGGTAAGGGAAATCAACCAACCAAAAATAAGTGCCTTGCGAAAGGGAACTTTGGTCTTCATACCATCGTAGTTCCTAGTGCCTATTGAGAACCCTTCACGGGGTATAATCCGGAGGCAGCCCTGGGCTAACGTAAACCTCAAAACAAAAGAAAGAGTAATCAGTTAAGTAGGGATTCACATTTGCACACACTCAGTAGTTAGGGTCGGAAATGGTTAGGCCATCCCGATGTGTTTAAGGGATGGGGATTTGGAATCAAGCCGGACGGGTTTGTCCGGGGAGCTTTTGGCTCGGTTGATAGACCTTACGGACGGGTTTGCCCGGGGAGCCTTTGGGCTTGGTTGGTAGTGGATACGGACGGACTTGTCCGGGAGCTTTTACCTTATTACTGCTTATACTATAATCGTTGCATGTGCATAGATAGGAAGGAAAAGGTGGTGGGTCTTCGGAATCGGGGAGATCGATTGCACCGACACCGGTATCGTTGACTCGGCAAGGTGGTTAGCACCTTGCCAAAGGTTAAGTCCGGCGGACCAGTCAGCAAAGTACGCAGGAGTCCGCCTCGTGCACCAGGCGTGAGCGTACGATAGGTCAGACCGGTAGTGCTTTTACTGGTTTTGAGGTGGGCGAGGCCCAACCCACCGCTTCCGTTTGCCACTACGGGAGTAACCTGGGAGTTATCTCCAGAAAGGGGGAACTAAAGGTTTGTGTGCACAAAGTCGGGTGTGTGAGTTGCACTGCATGTCATAACATACCCACCATATAGATGCATATCATAATCAGTCATAATAACTTGACACCTAAAGTATAAGTTTAATGGGACGCTTATACCTTAGGACCTGCAGAACGACCCCTTGGTCTATAAGCTTGTGTGGGGCAAGTTTATAAATCAAGGTCATTTAATATATAATTATATTTGTTGTGTGGTAACCGACACCCCAACGTATAAAGTGGTATGGGACTCTTTATACGATGGGAGCCTTGCAAAAGATCCCTTGCTTATGTGTACTCACATAAGTAAAGGTTTAAATTACTTTACTTACTTTCTTTTCTCGTTTGACCTATTACAACACTTATATTATGTTGCTCACTTGTTATAAACTGTTAGTTAGGACTTGTCACCTGTTTTTGTTGTACTCTCCACTTTCATGTCCTTCCCTCTCTTCCTCTCCGCTCGGTGCCTTAGAGCATGGGGGAAGGGGTGGGGGATGATAGGACTTGGTCTTTTTGACTGACGGGCGACCGAACACCATTACAGGGGAACGTGGAGCGCAGCACGGAGGAGCAGCCTCGGAGGTCCGTGCACTTGGAGATGGGGCAATCTAGCACCGGAGTCCAGACAGCCGGGACCGTGAGTTCCGATCCCTAGTTGTAGTAGATTTGCTTTCTAGTTTGTTTGAGAGCTTTGTAGTGAGGTTTGATGTACAGGGCATAAGCCCTTATTACTCTGATGTTTTCTATGGACACTCCCTTCGTGGAGTTTTTATTTATATGTGATATTATATTGTGGACTGCACTTCAGCTTTTACTTCTTACTTGCTATTTGATTGTGATCGAATAAGGCCGGCAGAATCGTCGATTTGTGGTGATAACCCTTCAGGATGTGAAGGTATCACCGCAAAGCGGCGGTTCTGGGCATAAGACCCCGGAGTAAAAAAAAAAAAAAAAGGGGTCTTATACGTCTCACTCAATGCCTTTTGCTTTTAGCCAGATTTTCTGAATCATGGCATTGAGAACTGACCACGCCTCACTCAAAATTTTCTGCCTTAGCTAGATTTTTCTCCACCTTGGCGTTGAGAGAGTGAGCTTCACTCAACACATTTGAACTTAGCCAAATTTCTGTGTTTGAAAACACAAGTCCTGACTGAATGAGATACAATCAACGCTTTAACACATGACGTTGAGTGAGCTTGCTTCACTCAACGCCTGTGGACTTAGTCAAATTTCGGCACAAAATTTTTTGTGACTTTGACTGACTGAGCTTGTCTCACAGCCTTTGACTGTATGACGTTGAGTGAGTAGACTTCACTAAATGCCTGTGGACTTAGCCACTTTCTCAGTTTGTCACTTCTTTGGCTTTGACTATATAGGCTCCACTCAACACTATAAGTCATATGGTGTTGAGCGAGTAACCTTCACTCAATGCCTGTGTACTTAGGCAGATTTCTGTCTATCTAAATCTTTGGTAAGAGTTTACCTGAATTAGCCACTTAGGCTACATGTCTTATCATTGTTACTAGGACATCCTGCAATCACTAAACTTGAGCACAAGTTAGATAGCCACATGTGTATACATTATTTGCTAGGCCTTCTTCAAATCCAGGACATTGGGATCAATGGACCCAACAAACAATCATAACAGAATGAGTGGATTCAGAACCTACAACCGTTCTAGCAGAAGTGATAGATGTCTAGTTTTCCCAATGCCCTAAAGCGTAGCCACATGAGGGTTAGACCAACAACCATCAAAGCAAATGTGGCAGTGGGGAGCTACTTGGTCTGATGGTTGATAGGGAGAGAGGCAGCGGATTTGGCACCCATATCATGCTGTCATGCATTTAAAGAAGAGCAGGATTTGAAAAGAAAAGAGTTTTAGGGTGCGTTCCTTTGGCGAGTTTTAATTGGAGGTAATTGGTTTTGGTTAAAACCAAAAATCTATAGGTTTTGGAAATGGGCAAAAAACCAAATTTTTTCTTCGTTTGCAACAGGTTTTGAGACAGATAGAATTCCAGGGGAGATTACCATTCATCTTCCTCCTCTCCTATGCCCTAGGAGAGCGCACCTCCATCAAGACTTGGACTGGAGAGATCTCCTCCAGGAAGGCTTCTTAGAAGGCCTTAACTTGGATCTCCTTCAGGAATGCATCTTAGATGGCAGAGGTTCCAAATGCCGGTGGTAGTGGCTTGGTATCAGAATCACGCAGCAGAGGTATCAGATCTCGCGACAGATGTTCCGCAGTTGCTGAGGTATCAGAATCCCGACCAGCGGTCGGCGATGCCGACGGTGGTGGCTAGGATCCACCTCTCCGCCAATGATTCCCGCAAGGAGAAGAAAAGGACAGGAACCCGATAGCTTTTTCTTCCTTTTGGGCAGCTGCTTCAATCTACCGTGCCTAAACCAACCTAAAGAGGTATTTTTTAGGGATTGAAGGATTTTCAAGGGTTTTGGGCCAACCCCAATCCTTGGCCCAATTAGGAAGCGAACACCAATATTAAATTTGGTCAAACACCTTCCTCTCAAAACCGTCACCTATTAATTCTAACCTATAAAACAATCAAACAAATACAAATATTGGTTTTTGAACGAATAAAATCAATTACTCCTCATAAAACCCACGAAATGAAGGCACTCTTAGGGTCCGTTCGGCGTGCAGACATTGGCTTTCTGGAATTGGCTTTGGCCAGAAAACCAATATCTGCAGGAATTGGCTTTGGCCAGAAAACCAATTATGCTGTTCGGATGCAGGATGGTATTTAGTGAACAGAATTGGCATTAATATGCAAAAGCTGTTCGGCTGTACACTGGAATTGGCTTTTTGAAATTGAAATTTTTAAAATGTCTACATTTTCAAATTGAACAAGGAAAGTAAACTAGTACTGATAATTATAGTTCAAAATACCACACAAATATTGTCCATAAATAAAAAGACAAAATAGATAAACGTCCATCAAACAGAATTCAAAAAAGACACAAATCTAGTGATCAAACTGCCTTCGCAACCATATGCCCTTCAGGTCTACAGGTAGCCGCATGAAACTAGCGATCAAATTGCATTCGCAGCCAGGTGCCCTTCAACTCGTCCGGAAGTCTCTTGAATATGTCACGCTTGACACTATCATGACATAGTATATCCATCGCCCTAAGGAAATCTTGAGAAGATAAATCAGTCATCCGAGTAAGTGCGACGTAGATGTCATCAACATCACTAGCAGTCATGGTCCCCACCGCTCCTTGCACAGAATCAGCCAATTTTTCAATGGCCACTGCTACCGAGTCATTTTGTCCAGCTCGCTTTCTCCTCCTTCTACTGCTTCCTTCTCCATCCACTCTAGATGGCTCCTGTGTACTAGTTTTTTCTGCCATGGACTCTGCATCTATCTCCTTTTCCGCCTCTGTTGCGGTCGCTGCATGACTACCAGTTGCTCTATCAGTTCCGCATAACGCAGCCAAATCAGACCAATTCACAATAACTTTATCTCTATAATGTTTCACTGAAGGATGAGCCTGCAATAATACAATTCAAAGAATAATTTATCATTCATAAAATTTCAATTACACAGTCTCTATAAATGTATCAATCAAAAGAAAATAACTTACCTTCACATAATTTGCCCATACCTCTTCACTGTCCACCTTCACCATGTTCCTTTCCCAGTCCCATCCAAACCCTGACGTGTCCAGCATTGCGCTAACCTCGACGTAGTACTTGTTTCAAGTCTTCAGACGTGCTGTTAACTTCTCCTTGCTTGTTTCTATGCCGCAAATATCTTTTAGTGCAGTAATGGCAGCAGTCAAAGCCACGCTCTTCCACCCATTGGGTGTTTTATGACCCAAACTGTGTTGTTCTAACAGTGCGTTCGATAGAGTAATATCCATTTCTGATGTCCAATGCATGTAGGACCTCTCTGTCCTACCACCAACCTTTGCTGAGATCTTCTCCATTATAACAACTTTAACATGAAACATTATATGATCAATATGAAATTTAAATAATCTACAAAACAGGTACTAGAAACTGTAACATGAAAAAGTATACGAAGCATCAATAGCTAAAGCCAAAACAGAACATGTACTAGAATTGAGTAATGTACGGTTCACAATAATATTGGCACCAAAAAAAATCAACGCTACAGCATACATTAGCTTGCAAAACAGAAAATGTTTCAATGACGACTCTGGTATTCGTTGAACATATTTATAGCTAGAGTGTCCCTAAAGTTTGTCCAATCTTGCGTTGCTTGGATTGGGCTAACAATGTCTATATAATCATAGAACTCTTCTCCTGTGCTCTGTTGTAGAATTTCGGAATCCACCTCATCCAACATTTGGGCATCACATTCTAATCTCTTCTCCACTAAAAAATTGTGTATGATGCAACATGCGTTTATGATCTGTACCTGTCATTCGTCAAAATAGACTTAGGTTTCGTAATCTCATACAACTTGTCAATCAAAATTTTATGACATTGCTAACCTGTGTTTTAATGTTGAAAAATGAAGGTTGTCGTAGAATGGCCCATCGTTTCTTCAATAACCCAAATGTTCTCTCTATAACATTTCTTTCTTTAGCATGTCGTAGATTAAACAGTTCTTTGTAGTTTGATGGCTTATTACCCTGATGTGACCACTCCTTCAGGTGGTAACGCGTAGATCGATATGGAGCAAGAAACCCTGGACCATTCGTATAGCCGGCATCTACAAGGTAATACTTTCCTAGGTAGTACAAGAGAAGCTTAATTAATATGCATGCATGTTAACAAATTTATTTTCCAAAAAAAAGTTTTGAGTAATTTTACCATTTGGCACTTCGAAGCGAACATCTCGTTCCAATGCATCTCGTAATACTCTAGAATCGGATGTTGAACCTTCCCAACCAGGCAGTACATATAGAAATTTCATGTTGCTGTCACAAACACCAAGTACATTTGTAGTGATAGCTTGTTTCCGGTTACGAAATCTACCTTGATCTTCAATCGGAACGGTTACTTGAATATGTGTTCCATCTAAGGCACCAATACAGTCCACAAACCATCTCGAGCTTGGTTCTACTCTAGATTCGGGCAATTTGATGTAGTCCCTCGAAAGTTTTAAAATCCCACGAAGGACAATCTTGAAGTGCCTGCTAACAGTATCAATGGAGCGCATATATGTATGTCCAATAACTCGGAACTTTTCGTTATGCCCTAATATGTATAGAAATAAAGCAACAGCTTCTTTGATCGAAACAAACTGTGTGTCACAGACATAGCCTTTTGTACGTAGAATATTACATAACTCATTAAACGGTGCTCTGCCCATACGTAACTGGTTGAAGCAATCTATTTCTTTGCCAGCATATAAGCGCGTTAATAAAATATTACGGAGGGCATCTCTGTCTGCTACATATGTTGGTTGTTTAGGAATCGAATTCAACACAACTACAGCTGCCCCTAGAGTCGCTGCGACTGACGACGCTATGATGATATCTCTCCTACGTTTCTTCTGCAACTCATTTGTATTCATTGTCCCTAAAGTCAAAATGAATGACATTAACTCACAAAATTATGGGATGAATAGAAACTGGTTGAATCTATCAGAAAACTAGAAGGTAAAATCAGAGTCTCTGAACGGTGATACACAAATTTAGTTTGGGAAGTATAACATTAAATTTATTCTGTCAGTAAACTCTGAATAAAAATCTGATGGTAAACTATAAAGAAGGCATCTATAATGATGTGTTCACTATCTTTTTATGCCATGCCATATTGGCATGTTGAAACATTGATCATGAGCAAAATATTACACGACAATCTGCTGTCATGACCTCTTAGTAACCAACCAAAGCTGTTACACAAATGACAAAAGATAAGATATATATTGTATTATAAAATAGATTTTAGTATGGCAAATAAGATCTACAAGCATGAATCACTTCTGTGAGGTTAACTTTCACCAAAACATGAAAGAATGATCCATGCATCAGCACTTCCCTATAATCTACAAAACAAGCACCTACATACCTACTGGAACTGAATCTAAAACTAAAATCGATGCATCCCATACCACAAAGTCTGAACACACCCACTGATAAGTTAACCTGCAAAAAATTACATGTTTCACTATTGATTTATCATTTTAATGTTGATGTTATCATGCCTAAGTGACCTAGTGAGCATCATGCGCTTGCAGTAGGATCATGTGTTGTTGAAGGAGATGAGGAGACAGTTATCTGGCCGAGTATACCTGTGCCGTCAACGAGGCCCTCGACAGAGACGGTGTTCAGCGGAGACGAGGCGAGATGACCAGAATCGGCGGCGAAGAGGCGAAATGACCAGAAACGACGGAGATGAGTCAAGATGAGCCCAGGCTGAGGATCGAGAACTGCCGGCGACTCGAGACCTTCAGAGAAGACGAGGCGAGACAATCCGTCAGTTGCGCAGTCGGTGCCCTAGCGCGTGCGGAAGACAAGGGGGAAAATAGAAGAAGAAGATAATGAAACCATGGGATCAGAAAACATACCTCGACCGATCGTCGGGCTGTGTCGGCGGGATGAGGCGGAAGGCGGAAGCACGGGATCGTCGGGCTGCGTCGCGCGAGATGAAGCGGAACGACGAAGCACGGGAAGCGCGGCGGAATGAAAACCTGGGAAAACCGATTGCGGGGTAAGGGTTTTGATAGACCGGGTTTTTAGGTTTAGGATAATATACATGGTTTTAGGATTGAAAACCAATTCCATTACAATTCTTGCGCGCCGAACACCGGAATTGGTATTTTGGAAACCAAAACCAATTCCAGAATGCCAATTCCTGCGCGCCGAACGGACACTTAGAGTTTTTTTTTTGGGTTATGTATTGGTGTGCAAAAAATGTGAAGCAATAGGTGAACATGTAAAAGAAATGAGGAGGAGATTATTTTCAGGAGCAAAATGACAAATCAGATGTCACCGAGTTCGCTCAATGGACTCAAAAATCTCTCAAAAACAGAAGATATGGGATTGAATAAGATCCTTGGTAGCTGTGGGAGCTTGCATAGGCTTCTACAATTGTGAAGCGACTGCAGCGACGGTTGTCCTGCCCGTCAATCTATCCATCCATCTCTCTCTCTCTCTCTCTCTATCGGCAGCAGCTGAAAGATAAAGCAAAGGCTTGTTGTAGCTGGCCAGCTATAAAAGAGGCAGTAGCAGCAGAAGCTGCAGAGGTCTTCTTCTTGTATCCAGCAGGCGGACGATGCCTCATTCCATTAATTCAACTTTTAACTCTCTCCGGGTTATAATCATGGTTTAAGGTCGGGTTTTAATTAATAAAGGCGGGGAGGGGAGCAGGGGGGGTGTAGCCAGAGAAAGTAGGGGCGAGGGGAGGGGAGGAAGAAAGCTAAAATCAATGTGTCCCACTCAGAACGCGGATCCCTATGGATGGATGGTTGGGGTGTTGATATCAACCCAGTTGTATTTGCTTCGTGGAGCTCTCATTCTTTTTGTTTAGTTTGGAGGGGGCACAGCCTCCCTGCTTCGTTTTCTCCCTTCTTATTATTTACCTCCCCTGCTTCGTTTTCTCCCTTCTTATTTATTTATTTATTTCTTTATTAGAGAGAAAGAAAGAAGAAGAAGAAGCACTGCTCTACTTACTACAAGAGGCAGAGAAGAAGCAAGCAGCTCGCTCCGTCGCCCCCTTTCCGTTTATTATATATAATTATATTATACCGGCATCCATCCATATATAAGTAAGATACACACACACCCCTGCCGCGGCGGGCATTAGCAGCTCTCCTCCTCCGATCCTCTTTTCCTCCTGCCTGGGAGCTAGCTAGGATGCGCATGCATTGTCCCTTGAAAAATAGCCGAATGTCCCATTCATTCATGTTTTTAAATGATGATCATCATCATTGAGCTGCTTCCTCTCTTAATCCCATCATCATCATCTCTTCTAATTCCTAGCTAGATTCTTTAGTTTGCTGGCTCCACAAAACAAAAGAAAAGAAACTCGATGAAACCAATGAGCAGTGGTGGCAGCAATAACTGGCTGGCTTTCTCTCTTTCCTCTGATATGAAGGTGGAGGGCGTCTCTGGTGCAGAGCAGCAGCAGCAGCAGCAGCAGCAGCAGCAGCAGCAGCAGCACGGCCACCACCGCCACCAATCTGGAGCAGAAGCAGGGGCTGGCGTCTCCAACGGAGTACCGGGCAGCTTCTACCTCACCGCCTCCCATCTGAATAGCCACGACGTCAGCATGTGCTACGGTGGTGTCGAGGATATGACGGGCGGCATGATGTACTCGGAGCTCTCCGTCATGCCCCTCAAGTCCGATGGATCTCTCTGCATTATGGAAGCCCTGAGCAGATCTCAGCAACAAGCAGGTCCCCCACGCTTCTCTTTAATTTATTTATGCATGTCTTTCTTTATCCCTCATGCTATCCCTCTTCCTGCTTCCGCCTCTTCATTTCAAACAAGAAAGCTTCCTCCTTTAATACAAAAAAAAAAAAAAAAAAATCTAATGTGCAACCCCTTGTGCAGGTGGAATGGTTGTGGCATCCCCATCCCCAAAACTAGAAGATTTCTTAGGCGGTGGTCCAGATATGGGGGCCCATCATCATCATCATCATCATCACCATCATCATCATCAGTATGGGAGCCATGAAAGAGAGGCGATGGCTTTGAGCTTGGACAGCATGTACTACCATCACCATCAAAACCAAGAGCCCAAGGCCGCTAATAGGGGAGACCACCACCACCAACACTCCCTGGAGCTTCTCCAGCAACCCTTTAGGCAGCATGGCTCATACTTCCAGCCGCTGCACGAAGGGATGTGTTCTGCATTAACAAGCGGCCATGATCAGATGTATCCATCCCCGTTGATGGTGGAGGAGGAAGAGGAGGAACGGCAGCAGCAGCAGCAGCAGCAGCATAATATGTCTGATCACGGGTACCCGAGCTTGAAGAACTGGGCGGCCAGGCACTATACTAATGGAGGGATAAATGTGATGATGGGAGGTAGTGATGAAGCTGGAATGGGATCTGCACCTTCTTCCGTCTCTGCAATGGGTTATGGGGATTTGCATTCGCTGAGCTTGTCCATGAGCCCTGGGTCTCAGTCTTCGAGCTGCGTCACTGCTCCGCAGCAGCAGCAGCAGCAGCATCTCTCTTGCGTCGGGCCTTCTGACTGTATGGCTCTGGATCATCATGGCGGCTCCAAGAAGAGAATTGCAGGGAAGGGGGTGCCGGAGAAACAGCAGCCTGTTCACAGGAAGAGTATAGATACCTTCGGCCAGAGAACCTCCCAGTATAGAGGTGTTACTAGGTTCGTCTTTCACTTTTCTTTACATTTAATTATATATCTTCTCTTCTTCCTCCAACAAAGTGTTCAAAATGTGTAATTTGTTAATTCCTGCATCCGCATTAGAAGGAAGAGGGCGCGCATGTCATGTGGTCTTTTATTTTGATATATTGGGCTCTCATCAGCCATTTATTTTCATTAGTGGCCGGAGTGGGTTAATAATGAATGTGCAGGCATAGGTGGACTGGGAGGTACGAAGCGCACCTTTGGGATAACAGCTGCAAGAAGGAAGGCCAAACCAGAAAAGGGAGACAAGGTCGGTTCGGTTCGGTTCTACAATTGCTATCTCCTTTCCTACTCTTTTTTTTTTTTAATTTATTTCCGGTGCTTTAATTTGATTCCCTAACTAATCGATATGTATTGTGGCATAACACTATGCTATCGTTCGCTGAACATCTTCGCCTGCAGTATACCTGGGTAGGTCTCTCTAGTTCCCTCTGTTTCCGTTCTTCTCCGATGAGGCGTATTCCTTCATTTCTCTCTGAGATATTTTATATGGACTGAGTTTCTTCATTCGATGCTATTAATTAGGGGGTTATGATATGGAAGATAAAGCTGCAAGATCTTATGACTTGGCCGCCCTCAAATATTGGGGCCCTTCCACGCATATAAACTTCAATGTAATGTTCCAATCATTTCATGCCGGTATTTTTTTTTGAGTTCTCTCTACTCTACATCTTGTTTTTGGTTTTAACGCTCCTCTTTTTTTTTTTTTTTTTTTTAAACCGCTGCAGCTGGAGAATTATCAGGAGGAGCTGGAAGAGATGAAGAACATGACAAGACAGGAATATGTAGCCCATCTGAGGAGGTAATGTTTCGCGAGTACTTTTATATATACTTGCCTCCATCTCTTTGTTGACTCAATGGGAGCTGCTGCTGCTGCTGCTGCTTCTTCCTTCCCTCCTCATTAATGTTTGTGCTTTCTTTGTATCTTACAGGAAAAGCAGTGGTTTCTCTAGGGGAGCTTCTATGTACCGAGGAGTCACAAGGTATATGTTGTCCTTGTTTAATTAAAGCATAGAGAAATTAGTTAACTTGGTCATTCCGATGTTGCCTAGTCTGTAATTGTTATTTCCGGTTTTGTTTGTTTGTTTGTTTGTTTGTTTGTTTGCAGGCATCATCAACACGGTAGATGGCAGGCTAGAATCGGCCGAGTCGCAGGAAACAAAGATCTTTATCTTGGAACCTTCAGTAAGAACCTACCTCTGCTCAGCTTTCGAATGTGTAGGATTTTTCATGTTTCGTGTGAAGTAGGATCGGATCGAGGATCGCTTTACAATATCAAGATCGATTTACCACATCTGATGAGTAGGATCGTAAGATCCTATGATCCGGATCGCAATCCTTACAACATACCTTGGTTAAAATCATAGTCTGCTCAAAATTATACTCTTTTAAGTTTGTGACGGGGAGTGTATCATGCACGGAGTTCAGATTAACTAGGAAGACCCCACCTGTTCATCACAACTTAAACTTAGGAAGGATCATAATTAATTAGTTGGAGAGCTAGCTTGGTTCATCCTTTGAAAATTCTTTGAATTAATCCTGTGCGGTCAGGTACTCAGGAAGAAGCTGCGGAAGCATACGACATTGCTGCAATTAAATTCCGCGGTGCCAATGCTGTAACAAACTTTGACATAACGAGGTATGATGTGGAGAAGATCATTGCGAGCAATACTCTGCTGTCTGGCGAGCATGCCAGGAAGAACAAAGCAACCGCATGCTGTGATCCCCCATTGAATGTTCAGGACTGCGGCCGAGAGCTTGATCTAACCGCTGATCAAGACAACAACGGAGGAAGCGGCGGCGGCGGTTCCGATTGGAAGATGGTGCTGTACCAATCCCCCCAGCACAATGTCTCCGATTCCCTTAACGAAAGGCCGATGCTTCACGGTCTCTTCGGCATGGAAGCTGCTGGTCTCGCCCAGGGTGGTATCCACGATGATTCTGGCAAACCAGCCGGACGCATGCGCCCTTCTAACCGTTCACCTTCACTGGCTGGATGGAGCGGCTTACGGCCGGAAAAAAGCCCCGATCGAACCGGTCTATCGATGCTCTACTCAAAGGCATCGCCGAAGCTGATCAGCCCTGCTTCATGGCCATCGTTGCCGATTGGGGGCTTGCCAGTTTTTGCAGGATGGAGTGATGCTTGATGAAAGACAGGCGCCTGTGTTGGTTTTCAGTTTAGGGTTGTGGCAAGGATGTTGTTGTTGTTGTGGTTGTTAAAGGAAGGAACTAGAATAGAATGGGATCAAGTGAGTTGAAGGAAAGAACTAAAATAGAAAGGGGGCTACTTTAGTTTTTGTTCTTAACAAGCGCTTTAAAGGAAATTCTCTACTCCTCTAATTAAATATATTATTCAAATCTTCTTCTGGCATCCTCATCTTCCTAATTCCCGCGCTTGTTCCCATGCATAAATCAAAGGTAGTCTTCAAAAATTAAAATTAGAATCATAAGGGTTTAGGAAATAACATTTTTTAAAAGATATTTAATTACTTGATGTGGTAATTAAAGTGTATCTTTTATTACTTGATTCCTGTTACAAGATATAATCATCGTTTATATGGAGATATTTTAGAGTTGCAAATAAAGCTTAAATTATCATATTATTGAGAAAAAGGATGCATGGAGCAGTTATTAGTTCCCACACCCTTCTCCAAAGCGGACCAGAATTCTAGCCATTTCACATGAAATGGATCCTCTTCATTTTTCACGTGAAATCCCAGTCGGTGGTTGTATTGAGATTACTTCGGCTTCCATTGGCGCGGCATTTTTGTCGGCTGTTTGGGGCAAACGTCGCCGGACATCGGGTAAGCAAATGCCCTCCGACGGCGTTTGTTCCGTTTCCCCTGCCGTGTCCTGAAAAACAGCACAATCCGCTCCGTTTCGACACGAGCTCCCCGCCCCTAGTTCAAAAGCTGCAGGAGGAACCGCCGGATGGGCCCTCCACCGGCGCACCAAATAAAATCTTAATTTTCACAGTAGTATTCATTTCAAATAACATAATCCAATAATAGCCCCAGACAACTTTTTTTGTGTGTGAAACAAATTTGCAATGGTGTACACAAAATAAAATTTAAGCTGATATTTATTTATTTTAATTTAACTAAGACTTTATTGAGAAAAATCGAAGGAATAAAATATATTTTTAAAATATATATCAAGTGATTGAATGTGTTTTATTCACTTCTATTGTAAAAACATGATCGTATTATTTAATAAATATATCAAATGAAGCACAAGTCTCTAAATCCTAGATAAGTATAAAATAAATTTGTATAAAATAATTAAATAAGATCTTGCCACTAGTGAGGTAACATTTTTTATTGTCAAATAGAGTTCGTAAATGACTTGCATGAATGCCACCTGGGGCTCCACTTGGCAATATTATATTATTTCGAGATCAATAGAAAGCACGATCTTGGCAATGTCGATCACTTAGGGACTGTATATTAATGCTTTTTCAAGTTTGAGGAGTGTGGGCTGGAAAGTTTATTTGTATATTACATGGATACCGGGCTCTATTCTTAGCTCAATTGTGACAATATCTTAACGGTATTTTAGGATTCAGGATTCACTCGTATTAATTATTTAAGAAAAATTAAAATAAATATAATATTAATTAATTAACTTTAATAAATTTGATTGATTTAATTACAGTTTCTTGAAAATATGACTGATTTGCCTAATGACAACTTTTATTGAATAAACAGCCTATCATAGTAGGTGTAAGAGATCTACTTTTTTTTTGGATTTTTTAGATATTCATCATTACTTTTAATTTTAAGA
This sequence comes from Platanthera zijinensis, assembly GCA_039513925.1. NCBI lineage: Eukaryota > Viridiplantae > Streptophyta > Magnoliopsida > Asparagales > Orchidaceae > Platanthera > Platanthera zijinensis. Next base: position 174,427,812 of record CM077094.1, on the reverse strand, counting down.
TATTATAATTACATTTTTTTTAGGCATGTCAGTGAACTTTATATTTTAATTTTTTTTGAAATAAATTATAATACATATCAAATCATTAAATTTTAAAAAATAGAGCATGATTGACAAGTTTGAATGTTTCACCAAAAAGCAACTTCAATTTAGTATTGTAAAGAAATATATATACACACACACGAGTGACAGTGCAGGGGGACAAGAGGCGGGCTCACCTTGGGGCGAGTATGGGCGGCTGCCCATACTCTGTAAGTGAGAGATAGATCTAACTGTACTATAGAGAGCGGTGAATAGAGTATTTAAAAAAAAACTTTAATTTATTTTTATAGTGGATATATATATATATATATATATATATATATAGGAAAATCACATCACACAATAGAAAGTAAAGCAATCACAGATGACACAAGGATTTTTATAGTAGTTCCCCAATAAATCTAGGTACGTCTACTCTTCTACCACCCTGGTAGGTATCCACTACAGTTTTTTGCTCAGGTGCCCTGCCACCACAAGTTCTATTTTCTAAGGGAGATCTAGCAACCCTTTGAGCTTTTGACCAGGTGCCCAAAAACCAAGCTCAAGTCTTTTGATCAGGTGACTTAGGAATCAAGAGTTAACTTTTGAAGGGAGTTAAAAACCTTGTACACAGTTTAGAAATAAACTATATGTACAACCCCAAATTCGCTGGGTGGGACCCAGAGGCACTAGCGGTTGAGGTTGGACCAGCCATGAGTTAGCTCGGGCCTGAAGGCCATAAGAGCTCTCGCGCCGGAGGAGCTCCCACCTAGGAGCAGGCGAGATCCCACCCATGGACAGGAGCGGGTGAGAAGGCACGGCGTTTAGTGAGCTCCACTCACTCAACGTCGTGGTTAGCAGAAAAGGGCGTTGAGTGAGCTCCACTCACTCAACGCCGCGTCCAGCAGCAAGGGCGTTGAGTGAGATACACTCACTCAACGCCGCGTCCAGCAGCAAGGGCATTGAGTGAGCTCCACTCACTCAACGCCGCGTCCAGCAGCAAGGGCGTTGAGTGAGCTCCACTCACTCAACGCCGCGTCCAGCAGCAAGGGCGTTGAGTGAGCTCCACTCACTCAACGTCGCATCCAGCAACAAGGGCGCTAAGTGAGCTCCACTCACTCAACGCCGCGTCCAACAACAAGGGCGCTGAGTGAGCTCCACTCACTCAACGCCGCGTCCAGCGACAGGGTCAAGACCAGAGGAGCTCCCGCCTAGGAGCAGCTCCCGCCAAAGGCAGGCGAGAAGCGTTCACCTTCGGTCAGTCGAGACCTGCTCTCGGCAGAGCCAGCGAGAGGGCGGGGGCTGGCTCAGCGTGAGACTTGACACTTCCTTTTGTCTCCCGCCCGAGGAAGGCGAGAGGTTTCTCGGCACAGAGCTCTCGCCGAGTGGGGCCCGGGTTCAGGGTAAAATGTCTTAATTGCCCCCGGGGAAAATTACCCTTGTACCCTCAGGGGCTGCATTTAACACTTTTTCAGACAGCGGGATTTGGCTATTGGCAGACTAGCCAGGGGTATTTCAGTAACTTCAGATCAGTAACAGACTATAAATAGACCCATAAGAGCTCTTTAGAAGGCAGACTCTCATTTTTCTCCAAATCTACAGTGCCTTCTAAGGAGCTCCTTGCCCAGCTTTTGGCTTTGGAGGGGAAGCTCTCAGAGATCTTCCGGGTGTGAGGAGGGACCTCCCAGCTGAGGCTTTGGGTCAGTCCTTAGACTTTAGCAACCAGTCGAGGGTCGAGGCTTGAGAGAAGTAGGTGTTGGCTGTACCCCTGTTTTGAACATTGGTTGATGTCAATTTTGGCTCCAATAGTTCTGGTGCGGTGAGCGTGGAAGGCATCCGGTGCAAGAAAGCCTTGAGTTTTGTCCCATGACTGGAGGTGAAGGTGAAGGATCTGGCCCGGGGGATATCCCCACCCCGAGGTAGGAAGCGACGAGGAAGATGTTGGAGGACTTCAGGCGAGAAGTCCTACAGACCATCAGCTTAGCCTTCTCGGTAAGGAGTGAGTGGGAGACGCCTCAGGTTCCGGTGGAGGTGGTCCCGCTTCTGGGCGAGAACACCCTTGGACAGCGCCCCGGAAAGGAGGTCCCGATGGAAGGTGGCGAGAGAGACGTGGCAGCGCGGGAACTCTTCCCTAGACAGCGCCCCGGGAAGGAGGTTCCGGTAGAAGTAGGCGAGAGGGAAGCGGCGGTGCGGGAGCTGTTCCCTGGGCCTGGTCTCGCGGATCGTTCCAGCCAGCCGAGGTTGCGAGACGTGCCTTCTCACCAAGCAGGAGGCGAGACCCCCTTTAGCGAGCTCATCGTCTCAGCCCCGGTACCAGAGGGGTTCCGGGAGCCGGACATGTCTTACTACTCGGGAAAGGATGACCCAGTACAGCACGTACAATGGTTCGAGGATGTGGTGTCGATTAGACAGATGTCCGATGCCTTCAAGTGTCGGTTGTTTGCCATCACACTGAAGGAGAAGACCAGGGAATGGTTCAACCAGTTACAAGCAAGCTCAATCTACAACTTCGAGGATCTGCGTCGGGGTTTCTTGTTGAGGTTCTCGATGTCAAAGAAGCGGAAAAAGGAAGCGGAGTGCCTGTTAGCGGTGAGGCAGAAGCAAGACGAGACGTTGGGTCACTATGTTGACCGGTTCCAAGAGGAGATTCTCCTAGTCTAAGAGGTCCCAGGTACGCATTGATGCTTGCCTTTACCCTGGGGCTGAGGCCGGGGTTTTTTAGCATGGAGTTGAAGAGAGTGTCCCCCTCTCTTTTTAGGAACTCATGGAGAGGGCGGCGAAAGAGATAGACTTCGAGAGGGCGAACCCGGCGTTTGCAATGAAGCTGGCCTAGTTGGCAGAAGACGATAAGGAACCAGCAACAGGAGAGCAGAGGGAGCAAAGAGAAGAAAGAAGGAGAGAAGAGCCCCGAGGGCAGGGGCAGCAGCAGGGATGGGGAGCCCGGGAGCCGAACAACCGATTGGATTGGAGGCCTCAGGAGGGTCGCCCCCAGGGCCAAGGAGGAGGTGTTCAGGGAAGAGATAATATTTGGGAACCGAGAAAGTTTGACCAGCAGGCGTAGAGGAAGGGGCCGAGAGGTCACTTCCCACCATCGCAAGAAGCGATGGAGGTCAGTAGAGGAAGAGGAGGAAGAAGAAGAGTCCGGGGAGCTGGGAGAAGAGGGGGAGGAGAAGGAAGAGGAGGCAGGGTGGCGTTACCCTTTTGTGACTTCCATCATGAGGAGGGTCATGCGACGGCCATCTGCCCTGAGTTTTTGGAGGTGAGGGAAGCCAGAGGAGTTGGGAGAGAGGATCCGTCGGTAAGGATCGTGGAGGTGCAGCAGGGAGGGGAGGAAGATAGATGCGAGGACCGGGTAGACGTGGGGACCCGAGGGGGGATCAGAGTGATCCACGGAGGGGTAGGGATTGAGGCAACCCGTAAGGGAAGCTTGCAAACCATGTTCCGCAGGGGGGTCGCCTCGACCTCCATAGCTCCCCCTCCGGAAGAAAAAAATCATCTTTTCATCCGTGGATATGCCAGATTACGAGGACCCTTTCTGCGATGCTCTGGTGATTCAGGCGGCGGTGGAGAACTTTACGGTTTCTAGGATACTGGTGGACAATGGGAGCTCGGTGAACGTCATCTTCAAGAGAGCCTTCGATGAGATGAAGGTTGAGGGAAAGAGGGTCCTGGCCTCCGATGGACCGTTGTTCGGGTTCTCCGGAGAGAGGAAAGAAGTAGAAGGGGGAGTAGGACTGCATGTAAAGCTGGGGGGTGTGTCACAGAACTGTAGGTTCGTGATAGTGGATGCCCCAAGCAGTTACAACACCATCTTTGGGCGTCCCCTCATCAGCGCCTTTCGCTGTGTCCCCTCCTCGTTTCACCAGTGTCTCAAGTTTAACAACAGAGGGGTGCAGGTCAGGATCAGGGGGGACCCAAAGGCGGCGAGGCAATGCTATGTGACGGCGGTTAACGTTGTGTCTTGGATGGCGGAGGCAGAAGAGCTGGAGAGGGAGCTAGCAGAGCAGGAGAAGGTGAGCCCGGTGGTGGAGGAGCAAGTGGTAGGAGGAGCTGAGAAGGAGGCCCAGAGGGGGGAGGAAGTTAAGCCACAACAGGAAGAGAGTCCGGAGGAGGCAATGGAGATAGAGGAGCTAGCTGCTGTAGTTGATCAATAGGGTCTGGAGGAAGGGATGGATGAAGAAGAGGAGGGCCAAGTTGCGAGAGTTGGGCAGGAGGCCCCGAGGGGTGTGGAGATTCGTCAGCTCCAGGAGGAGAAGCCGGAGGAGGCAATGAAAGCGGTAAGAAAGGAAGTGTTGGAGTTTGAGGAAGAAGCAAGGGATGGCTGGGAGCAGTCGCGGTTGGAGCCGGCCGAGGAAGTGGTAGAGATGGAGGTCTTCACCAAGGCAGGGCAGGTGCAGAGGGTACGGATCAGCGGGGGCCTGAGCCTCGAGGACCAGGAGCGGATGAGAGCTTGCATCCAGAGCAACGTCGACATCTTCGCTTGGAGCACGACGGACATGCCGGGCATTGAAGCGGATGTGGCCTGTCATCGCCTGAACCTGGACCCCCGGACTCGCCCCATATTCCAAAAGATGAGGGTCATCGCCACCAAGCTAGAGGAGCCTATCCGCGAGGAGGTCAGAAAGCTCTTGGAGGCAGGCTTCATCTTGGAGGCCCAGTACCCAGGCTGGATCTCTAACGTGGTAATGATTAAGAAAGGGGGAGGGAAGTGGCGCATGTGTATTGACTTCTCTTTATTAAATAAATCGTGCCCCAAGGATTGCTACCCTCTGCCTCGAATCGACGCGCTGGTTGACTCAGCCGTCGGTTTTTTTGTTATGAGTTTTCTTGATGCTTTTTCAGGTTATCACCAGATTCGCATGCACCCCCCGACATCAAAGACGTCTCCTTCATCACTAGGGAAGGGTGCTTCAGCTATAAGATGATGCCCTTTGGGCTGAAAAATACAGGAGCGACATACCAGCGCATGATGGATCGAGTCTTCCAGGGGCAGAGGGGGAGAAACTTGGAAGTCTATGTCGATGACCTGATGGTGAAAAGCAAGTGTGTGAGCTCACACCTGCGGGACCTCGAAGAAACCTTCGCCACCCTCCAAAGGTTCAAGATGAGGCTTAATCCCTTGAAGTGTGTCTTCGGGGCCAGCCGCGGGAAGTTCCTCGGGCATCTCTTGACTCCGGCGGGGGTGGAACCTAACCAGGACAAGGTAAAGGTCATCCTAGACCTGGAATCACCTCGCAATGCCAAGGAAGTCCAGTGCTTGGCAGGCAAGCTGGCGGGATTAAGCAGGTTCCTGTCTCGGTCTGGTGACAAGTGCTCGTCATTCTTCAAAGTGTTAAGAGGTAACCAGATATTCGAGTGGACAGCCGAGTGTGAGGAAGCCTTCCAAGGGCTGAAGAGGCAGCTCTCCCAGGATCCCCTACTCCAGAGTCCAAAATAAGGGGAGGACTTAGCCCTATACCTCGGGGTGGGAGCGGAAGCCGTGAGCTCTGTTCTAGTTAGGGAGGAGGAGAAGAAGCATGAAAGTGAAGGGATAGATACTACTCTAGAGGGGGGGTGAATAGAGTTATCAAATTTTGCACAGACAAAACTTAATAGTCTACCCAACTCCCTTGGAGTGAAGTGCGGAATAAAAAGATTATAGATATTGATTTAACCTTAAAGCCTAACACAAGTGATGTGTACAAACACAAGCTAACTGTAATTACAGTTTAAGCTTGGAAAAACCTAATCAGCAACTAGCAACCTAGTTATATCTAATCACAGCCACAGTGCAGGAATTTAAACAATGGAATCCAGACGACACAAGGAAATTTATAGTGGTTCCCCAAACAACTTGGGTACGTCCACTCTTCTACCCACACGGTAGGAATCCACTCAGGTTTTTGATCAGGTGCCCTGCCACCAACAGAATCTGCTTCAGGTAGATTCAGAAACCCTTTAGACTTTTGATCAGGTGTCTAAAAAACCAAGCACAGGTTTTTGATCAGGTGCCCTTCCACCAAGGGATACTTTTGAAGGGAGTAATAACCCTGTACAGGAGGGGGAAGAAGGTTAAGATGTCTTCTCTATTTTACAATAGATTAGAGAAGCACAAAAACTTGCACTGAGCTAGAATGCTCTAAAGAATCAAGGCTCCCCCTGGCTCAAAGATGTCCAGGTGAAGTCTTGCTTCAGTGCAGAAAACTCTTCAGAAAGTTCTGAAGGAAAAGCTACAGGAAGAAAATAAATAACAAAAAGAAATCTCTTCAAGCAGCTATTCTTCTTCTTCTTCTTCTTCAAAGGATCTCTGAGTTTGAACTTCCTGAAAGCAGGAGAACTCAGGTTGAAGAAGAGATGAGAATCTTAACACTTCTCAGTTAGATGGAGTTTGCTGAGAGCAGAAAGCTTGAAGGCTTGAAGGCTTGAATGAACAACTTGTTAGCTATTAGCTTCTATTAACTAGCTTGAATCCTTCTGCAAAGGGTTCTTTATATAATCATCAGCAAGCAACGGCTCTCTTCCATTTGAATTATTTGTCTTCTTCTGAGCCTTGAGACCTGGGCTGTAAATATCAAGAAGACAGAAATATCTCTGCAGCAAAACATTCTACAAAAAGGAATAAACCTCTTTCTAAGAAGCTGCAGGCTTAAATCAAATAATCAGAAGGACTAAATAAAGTCACATCAGAAATAATCTCTTTATAGCAAAAAGAAGACTTTTCAGTCCAACGGCTATAAAGGGCTGTCAGCAGATAAAGTAATTTAGAAAGACAGCTAATAAGACAAACAACTTTATCTTAGAAGATTTGAACTCAGGCAAAAAGAATAGAGCAAATAATGCCTGGAAACTTTATCATACAGCTTAAAATAATGTGCCAGAAAATGTATTAATTAATTAAATATAATAAATAAATACAAAATATAAAGGCAGGCAGAAAGCGTCGAACGACCTTCGGAGATCGTCGACCGACGCACGGAGATCGTCGATCTATCGGGCAGATAGTCGAACGATCCAGATAGTCGACCTATCGAAGAAGATAGTCGAACTACCCCGGCAGATAGTCGACCTATCAGAACAGATAGTCGAACTACCAGATAGTCGATCTATCAGGACAGATAGTCGAACTATCAAGCGCACAGAGATAGTCGACCTATCGAGCAGATAGTCGACCTACCTCAGAAAACAGATAGTCGACCTATCAACGCAGAACAGATAGTCGACCTATCAACAGATAGTCGACCTATCAGCGCAGAACAGATAGTCGACCTATCAACAGATAGTCGACCTATCAGCGCAGAACAGATAGTCGACCTATCAACAAATAGTCGACCTATCAGCGCAGAACAGATAGTCGACCTATCAACAGATAGTCGACCTATCAGCGCAGAACAGATAGTCGACCTATCAACAGATAGTCGACCTATCAGCGCAGAACAGATAGTCGACCTATCAACAGATAGTCGACCTATCAGCGCAGAACAGATAGTCGACCTATCAACAGATAGTCGACCTATCAGCGCAGACAAAGCGTCGACCAACTGATAGACGATCGTCGATCAGCCGATAGACGATAGTCGAACGGCGTTCGACTATAGTCGAACGAAAAACCTACTTAACCAAATTCTCAATTTGGAAAAGCGAGGACTCTACAGCTAGACTCCTAACCATTGACCATAGATATTTCTTGGGTCAAGGAGCACAAAGGAGAGGACTAAACTCAAATCAAACTAGGGTACCAACAATCTCCCCCTATTTGAGTTAAGTCTCTCAGAATCTAAAACAAACAGCAATAGAACACTAAAAAATAAATTCAGCAAATAGATAACAATAAACTGGCAGATTATCAATCAGATAAATAAATATAGCACAACAGTTAATTAAACTATTAAGAATCTTTAGAGTCTGGTAAAGGATCAGAAGAACTAGAAACAAAGGAAATTTTTCTTAGAGGGTCATCTGATTCTTTCTTTGACATTTTTAGGTCCTGCGCACCAATGATCTTCAGTTCTGTAGCCCTAGGGACAACAGCTTCAGGGTGCTTTTCCATGTACTTTGACGGATCAAAAATCTCAGGATTAACCTGGAATTTTTCAAATTCTTTCTTTCTGTAAGCTAACATGGTAGTAAAACCAGTTGTATCTTTTCCTTCTGCTCTAGCTTTTCTTATCTGAGCTGCTCCTACAATTTCTTGAAAGCGAGTCATCCTAAAGTTAGGATCGATCTCAGGATTTTCATACACGGGCTCAGGAGAAGCAGCATCAGCTATTTTATCTAGATAAGACATTAGAGAATACTTAGCAGAGAGGTTCTAGCTATATATTTTAAAACAAAGGTGAACTATTTACCTTTCGAAATAATTTCCTCAGACTGAACTGGAGAAGGAGATGAAATTCTCTTTTTTGGAGAAGGAGGTGGGGAAAAGGTTGGTCTTTGAATCACAGTCTCCTTCATTTGTCTTTGAGAACCATAAAATGATTTGCCTTGAGAGCTTTGATAACCTTGCCTTGGCTGGGGCTGAACAGACGCAGATTTTCCAGAGGAGGCAGAAGGATGAGCTGAAAGGTTCCCAGAGGCTCCTGCACCTGGAGGAGGAGGAGGAGGACCTCTGGGAGTCCATCTTGAGACAGGACTATCATACCTCTTGGTTCTCTTTCTTTCTTTTTGCTGATTCTTCGAAAACCACATCCAATGCTGGAATTCCTTGGATTTAGGGTCAATGCCCTTCAAAATATAATAAGGAATATCATTATCCTTGCTAGGAGGTGGAGCAGCAGCAGCTTTCCTTTTCTTTGCAGCAGATTTCTTTTTCTTTGACTTCTCAGAAATATCAGAATCATCATCATCAGACTGAGATGAGGGAGGATTTTCATAAGGGTCATAGGCTTCTGAAACAGCCTTTTCTTTAAGCTTAAGATCAGATTTTTCTCTTTCCTCTTCCATGGCATCCAGAGCCAGAAGGGAGTCTAAATCCATCCCTGGAGAGTCATCCCAGATGGTTGACTTTTCAATTTGCAAATCTTTCTCTTTCTCTTTTAAAGATTGAACTCTTAAATCCCATGCTGCTCTTGCTTGATCTTCTTCTAAATTCAGAACAGGAGAGTCAAGTTTGACTTCCTCTTTCTCCGACTCATCTTCTTTATTATCTAAGAAGGATTCCAACTCAGGGTCTACTTGAGTAGCAAGAATACTTGGGTCAGCCTCAGAAACAACTGCTATGATTTGAGCAGCTAAATTTTCTTTAATAACATCTGAAAAATTATGAATATAGATCTGCTAAATAAACAGAGATCATTCCTTCAAGGTATTCACAAACTATCAAATTAATCGACTCATCAACAAACCGAATGAAAGAGTTACCTTCAAACTTAACCATCTCCCAGCAGTCATTCAGATATGAAGTTATAATTCCTTCCAGGAATCTAACAATCACAAGAGAGGTAAGATCTTCTAAGCAGACTTTAACTGCAATCTCAGATAATAAGATTCCATCTGCTATTTCCTTCTCAGACAAAACTGGAGCTATTTCTATCTCAGTCATTACAACATCTGGAGCTATTTCTATTTCAGCTTGGGCAGCCATGACTGAATCCTTTAAAGCTGGAGGAGAGGCAGGGAGGTCTGAGACATCTTCATGGAACATCTCCCCCTGCCTGATTTCAGTGGCTACTGAAACCAGGCCCCTAGAGGAAGATGGCTCAGCAGATTTTGAAATGGATTTGATGGAGGCAGTTAAAAGGTCAATGGAGGCAGCAAGGGGAGCGATTGCCTCGTCAATCATGGTTTTGATTGACGGGGTAATCAGCTCCACAATGCGAGAGATAAGCTCTGGAGAGATTTCAAAAGATGATAGATGAGAGGTGGATGGAGCAGCAGCAGATATGGTAGTGGTGCTGGGATGAGAAATGATGTGGACAGGGGATCGAACTGGGGATACAGCAGGAGAGTTAATTGGGGAATGAATTGGGGAATGAACGGGAGATACAGGAGGAGTAAGAATTCTCTCTGATCCTAACAGATCGAAGCTAGGAGCAGATATCCTAGCCAGATGAGTAGGTAGAGGAGAGGCTGGAGGGGAAAGAGGAACAACCATAGTTGTTTATGGAGCAGCAGAGGAAGAAGGTCTTACTTCAGCTGAAGTTGATGGTACTTCAACTGAGGCAGACGGCAATGCAGAGGAGGAGGAAGGAAGAGCTGAGCCAGCTTCACCAAGGTGAGGAGCGACTGATGCAGTCCTTGTGTCCTCAGATGTTGCTGGAGCTGATTTCACAAACGTCCTCTTCCACTTTGAGAACAGATGGGGATCCATCTTCTTGCTGGCGTTGATTGTAGTTGCAGTGGAACTCAGCAGATGGGGGAATCTTTCCTTCAGGAAAATACCGATAACCCTTCCTAGGGTAACTTCCTTTTTGCCATTCTTTTTCCTGATTAAATCAAACAGAACTGCAGCCCAATTGATCCTTTTCTGATTAACAATTGCACACATGAGTGCGAATTGCTGCCTTGTTATATTGTCGTGGGCAGAGTGCTTGCCCAGGAGCACTTTTCCTACTATCTCAGCCAAAAACTTGATTTTGAAAGGGAAGTTTACCTTGAGCAGCTTGGTGGGAATGCCCTCAGCATGTCCCAGCTCAACAAGCATTCTTCCAAACTCCTGAGCATCTTGCTCATAATCTTCGTCACCATTAACTAAACCAAAAACATCAGATAGAACGGCCGGAGTCAGGATAACTTCTTCTCCGCCTATGGTACCAGTCATCGATTCGTCTGAGGAAGACGACGTGAAAGCCCATTCTTTAATTTCTGGAATGTTGATCTTAATTCTTTCAGACATTAACTTCTCTAAACCTTGATCCCTGTAGAGCTGGAGAACTTCCACGATTCCGGCATCGCAGCTGCTGAAAGCTTCGAAATCCACACTGAATCCTGCATCAAACTTGACAACGGCTAGAACAGCTGGGGAAACCGCCATTGATCTGCTGGAGAAACGCGAGAAGGACGAAGGAAGATGAAGGGGACGAAACGGCAGAAAATCGCAAGCGGGAAAGCAGAATGCGAAAAGGCACGCTCCGTCGACGATAAAGCAAAAGATCTTTTGACCTAGGTCGACTATCGGCTTTATATCAGACCGGATATAGTCGGTCTATTAAAAAGATCTTGACCCGATGGTCGAACGGTCGTTCGACGATCGGCTCAGAAGCAGAGTAGTCGGACAATCGTTCGACTATTTCTGGCTTCTCAACCAACAGGCTATCGTCATCCAGAGATCGACGATGAGCTCGACCTGTTCGACGATGGTCGAACGTCGATCGACGATCTTCAAACAGATAAGCTATCATTAACCAGAGGTCGACGATAGGCTTAAACCGTTCGACTATCTTCGAACGTCGTTCGACTATCTTCAAACAGATTTCAACATAGGCAGATAAAGTCACACTTAGTCTCGTCCATTAATCATGCATAGTTGAACTAAAAAGAACAGATGCTTCTGTTCATCTAAAGGCTTGGTGAATATATCACCTCTCTGAAACTCAGTGGATATGAACTCAAGACAAATCTTGTTCTTTTCCACACAATCTCTCAGGAAATGGTGCCTAATCTCAATGTGCTTCGTTCTAGAGTGGTGCACTGGATTTTGTGCAATTGAGATAGCACTGGTACTATCACACATGATCTTGGTGTTCTTGTGTGAGTAACCATAATCCACAAGCTGGTTTTGAATCCACAGGATCTGTGAACAACAACTAGCAGCAGCTATATATTCAGCCTCTACAGTTGAAGTTGAGACAGAAGCCTGCTTCTTACAGAACCAAGAGACCAATCTCTCTCCCAGGAACTGGCAAGTTCCTGAGGTGCTCTTCCTGTCAACTCTGCAACCAGCATAATCAGAATCAGAATATCCAATTAATTCAAACTCTGACTCAGCTGGGTACCAAAGTCCTAGATCTGGACATCCTTTCAGGTATCTCAGGATTCTCTTTAGAAGAATCAGATGAGATTCCTTGGGGTTGACCTGGAATCTAGCACAAAGGCATGTAGCAAACATTATATCTGGCCTACTTGCAGTTAGATATAATAGGGAACCAACAATGGCCCTATAATTCTTTTGATCAACTGGCTTGCCGTGATCATCAGAATCAATAACTACATTAGTAGCCATGGGTGTAGGCATTGCTGAAGCATCAGCCATCCCAAATTTCTTTACCAATTCCTTGGCATATTTGGATTGGGAGATGAAGATACCATCAGCATCTTGCTTAACTTGGAGACCAAGAAAGTAAGACAGCACACCCATACTACTCATCTCAAACTTAGAGTGCATCAGGTCAGAAAACTTTTTGCAAAGTTTGGGATCAGTGGAGCCAAAAATAATATCATCTACATACACCTGAACTAACAGGATTGTGTCCTTGTGATGCTTAACGAAAAGGGTTCTATCAACTACTCCCCTAGTAAAGTTGTGCTCTAACAGGAAACTAGCTAAGGTCTCATACCAGGCCCTAGGAGCTTGCTTTAGTCCATAAAGAGCTTTCTGCAACTTAAACACATGTGAGGGCTGAGTTGAAGAAACAAACCCTGGTGGTTGTTCAACAAACACCTCTTCCTTAAGCTCACCATTCAGGAATGCACTTTTGACATCCATTTGGAACACCTTAAACTTCATGTAGGCTGCATAGGCCAAGAAGATCCTTATTGCTTCTAGCCTTGCAACAGGAGCAAAGGTTTGGTCATAGTCTATACCTTCCTCCTGTCTGTAGCCCTGAGCTACAAGCCTAGCTTTATTCCTTACTATGATTCCATTTGCATCTAGCTTGTTTCTATACACCCACTTGGTGCCTATGATCAGTTGGCCTTTAGGTCTTGGAACCAAAGTCCAAACTTTACATCTCTCAAACTGATTGAGCTCCTCTTGCATTGCAATGATCCAGTGGGGATCTAGCTCTGCATCTTTAAAGGTGAGGGGCTCAACCTGTGAGAGGAAACAAACATGCATCACATCCTGTCTTAATTGATGTCTTGTTTGCACACCAGCTGATATGTCTCCAATCAATTGAGATGTAGGGTGATCTCTAAGTGTGACAATATCAGCAGGTGGGATGTGATCTTCAGCAACAGTTGGGATTAATTCCTCAGGAGGAATTTGATCTACTGTTGGTGGTACAACAACAGCTTCAACAGCTTCAGCAATGTCTTCATCACTGTCTGATTCAGTGATCTGAAGAGTTGATAGTTGAAGGATTTCTTGAGGGGCATCATGTACCTGTAAAGAACTTGAGGAAGGAGAATTTTCTTTCTCCTTGTAAAACATCTGATGCTCATCAAATGATACATGCACAGATTCTTCTATCTTACAGGTTGATTTGTTATAAACCCTATAAGCTTTGCTTACTTGGGAATATCCAAGCATGATTCCCATTGAAGCTTTTGCTTCAAACTTTCTAATATATTCTTTATTATTATTATGAATATACACAATACAGCCAAAAACTCTAAAGTAATTAATTTTTGGTTTCTTTCCTTTAAGCAACTCATAAGGAGTTTTACACTTAAGTTTGTGTATCAAACTTCTATTCAAGACATAGTTGGCTGTACTAACAGCTTCTGCCCAATAGGATAGAGGCATGTTAGCATCTGCCAACAATGTGCTAGCAGCTTCAATGAGTGTTCTATTCTTCCTTTCAACTACCCCATTTTGTTGAGGAGTTCTAGGAGCTGAGAAGCTATGTTTGATACCATCTCTCTCACAGAATTCTTGCATGAGAAGAGAGTCAAACTCAGTACCATGATCACTTCTGATCAAGGTCACATGAGTAGAGTACTCAGTCTGCACACATAGTAGAAAGTCTGTAAGGGCTTTGAAGTTATCAGACTTAGTTCTCAAAAAGAAAACCCAACTGAACCTAGAGAAGTCATCTACAATTACTAATGTGTAATACTTCCCTCCTAAACTCTGTACATTTATTGGGCCAAAAAGGTCCAAATGTAATAAATACAGGATCCTAGGAGAATCACTTTTATTTACAGATTTAAAAGAATTCTTGGTTTGCTTGCCTAGCTGACAAGCCTTGCAAAGGCTCTCCTTCTTGTAGGGGCAAGAAGGTAAACCTCTAACAAGGTTGTGCTTAGATAACCTAGATATATTTTTCAGGTTTACATGACTAAGCCTTTTATGCCATAGGGAATTATTATTAAGGGTTACTTCATTAAACAGGCAGATTTCAGAATGAGATGAATTAAAATCTACTAAATATATATTACCTATTCTAATACCTACTAAAACAACATTATTATTTAAAGTAATATTGCAAGAGAAATTAGAAAATGAAACCTGGTAGCCAGCATCACACAGCTGGCTGACTGAAATCAGATTATGCTTCAGTCCATTGACATAAGCAACTCTTTTGAATGTAACTGCTCCAATTGAGATCTTGCCATAGCCTTCTGTCTGACCACAGCTGGAGTCTCCAAAGATAACCTTTGGGCCGAGCTTAGCTTTGAACTTTGACAGCAGATCTTTATTTCCTGTCATATGCTTAGAGCATCCACTATCCAAATACCACTTATTTTGAGTGATTGGATAGGCCTTCACCTGCAAGACAATTATTTAGACAGAGTGGACCCAGGTAACCTTGGGTCCCTTGTTTTTCACATAAGAAAAACTGGAAATGTATGAAAATGCAGGCTGAGGGTGATAACCTAGTGGGTGAGATCTCCTAGGTGGGATTCTCCATGCAGATGATGGGTCAACAAACCTAGGGTTTCTATTCTCATTTAAGTTTCTATGGAATTGATTATAATTTTGAAAATCATATTGAAAACGTCGATCGACGTTCGACGATGGGTGCTCAGATCGTCGACCTTCGTTCGACCATTGAGCTTCCGATCGTCGAGCTGCGTTCGACGCTCTTTGCATTTCTTTGAAAAACTTCTTTCTCTTTTCTCTCTTAGCCTTATTTAATGTTTTATTTACCAGATTTACTTGCTCAGTGTTCTTCTTTCCACTAGCTGAAATGAAGTTCACTGGAGTTGAAAGATTATTTTTAAGAAGGACTGGGGGTTCATTGGGAGAAGCTCCTAAGCCTAGTTTATCATTACCTGACCTAGTGTTAGTCATGCTGGTAATTTCTAACAACTTAAGGCTTCTACCATTAAGGGATTCTTCTAATCTCTTAGACTTAGCTAACTCTATTTTAAGAAATTTGATTTCTTCACTACAGGTAGTGAGTTCTTCCTTTAATCTAACATTTTCAGAGGCTATTGATTCAGAGTCAACTAACCTATTTCTAAGTTCTTTTATTTCTTTTTCTGAGCTAATTAAATCTAAACATAAAGATTTAAATTCTACTTTAAATTCTTCTGAAGAAAAATCATAAGAAGAAAGTACCTCATCTTCTGTAGGCATTTCTTCATCAGAATCAGAACTCTCTGCAGCAGAGTGGTTGCTGCAGGCATCTATTGCCATGAGGCAAACTTCTTTTGCCTTCTTCTCTTCCTCATCTTCACTGGAGCTTGATGAGGAGGATTCTTCATCAGAATCACTCCAGGTTTCAGCAATGAAACCTCTCTCCTTCTTTTTGTTTTTGTAGGAGGATGGCTTGGAGTGCTTCCTGTGTTGTTCTTTGTCTTTTCTCTTTTCCTTGTTCTTCTCCTCTGGACACTCTGGCAAAATGTGTCTAGGCTTCCTGCAACCATAACAGATAATTTCTTTAGCAGGAGAGCGATCATACCTTGGTTTGTCTTCATAGCGTGAAGACTTCTTTCTGAACTCCTTTCTCCCCATCTTGAGAAATCTCTTGGCAAACAGTGCCATAAGTTCCTCATTAGATTGGCTGCTTTCAGAAACATCTGCAGCCTTAAGAGCTAGAGATTGCTCTTTTCTTGTTGGAGTGGGGGTTTTGGCTTCAGCTTCTGCTTCTCTGGTCTTCAGCACTTGCTCAAAAGACTTGAGCTTGCCGAGGAGAGCTTCAGTGGAGATCTCATTAGTACTTCTGGCTTCTTTGATGGGCCAGATTCTTAGATCCCATATGCTAGGGAAGCACATAAGAATCTTATCATTGACCTCTGTCAATGATATGTCCTTGTCCAGGGTCCTCAGCTCATTGATGATTGAGCTGAGCCTGGTGTACATAGCTTCAACTGATTCAGCATCAGTTTTCTTGAAGTTCTCGTACTGTGAGATCAGGTTGGACCTTCTATCCTTCCTTTCATCAGCTGAACCAGCTACAATCTGGTTCAGTGTGTCCCACATGGCCTTTGCTGAAGAGCAATCAGCAACCTTCTGGAACACCTCATCAGACATAGTCTGAGCCAGTATGTTCATTGCTTTGGCATCTGCAATTTTGGCTTTCTTGTATTCATCATTATAATCTGGAGGAGGCACTACACTCATATCAGATGATGAGGCAGTGGCAGCAGTAGGAGCTCTTGGGGGACCTGACAAAATAGAAGCAAAAATACTTTCATCAATAGAATTCATATAAAGTTTGATCCTTGCCTTCCAGATGCCAAACTTAGCTAAGTTGCATGCTGGAGGTCTGGTGCTTGAATAATCCTTAGACTGGGCCATGATAGTGAATATCTATAAACTCTTGGTATCTATCAGGATCTTGTGACTTAGGTGTTAGCCTATTCAGTCAGTCAACCTCCCTCTGATACCAATTGAAAGTGAAGGGATAGATACTACTCTAGAGGGGGGGTGAATAGAGTTATCAAATTTTGCACAGACAAAACTTAATAGTCTACCCAACTCCCTTGGAGTGAAGTGCGGAATAAAAAGATTATAGATATTGATTTAACCTTAAAGCCTAACACAAGTGATGTGTACAAACACAAGCTAACTGTAATTACAGTTTAAGCTTGGAAAAACCTAATCAGCAACTAGCAACCTAGTTATATCTAATCACAGCCACAGTGCAGGAATTTAAACAATAGAATCCAGACGATACAAGGAAATTTATAGTGGTTCCCCAAACAACTTGGGTACGTCCACTCTTCTACCCACACGGTAGGAATCCACTCAGGTTTTTGATCAGGTGCCCTGCCACCAACAGAATCTGCTTCAGGTAGATTCAGAAACCCTTTAGACTTTTGATCAGGTGTCTAAAAAACCAAGCACAGGTTTTTGATCAGGTGCCCTGCCACCAAGGGATACTTTTGAAGGGAGTAATAACCCTGTACAGGAGGGGGAAGAAGGTTAAGATGTCTTCTCTATTTTACAATAGATTAGAGAAGCACAAAAACTTGCACTGAGCTAGAATGCTCTAAAGAATCAAGGCTCCCCCTGGCTCAAAGATGTCCAGGTGAAGTCTTGCTTCAGTGCAGAAAACTCTTCAGAAAGTTCTGAAGGAAAAGCTACAGGAAGAAAATAAATAACAAAAAGAAATCTCTTCAAGCAGCTATTCTTCTTCTTCTTCTTCTTCAAAGGATCTCTGAGTTTGAACTTCCTGAAAGCAGGAGAACTCAGGTTGAAGAAGAGATGAGAATCTTAACACTTCTCAGTTAGATGGAGTTTGCTGAGAGCAGAAAGCTTGAAGGCTTGAAGGCTTGAATGAACAACTTGTTAGCTATTAGCTTCTATTAACTAGCTTGAATCCTTCTGCAAAGGGTTCTTTATATAATCATCAGCAAGCAACGGCTCTCTTCCATTTGAATTATTTGTCTTCTTCTGAGCCTTGAGACCTGGGCTGTAAATATCAAGAAGACAGAAATATCTCTGCAGCAAAACATTCTACAAAAAGGAATAAACCTCTTTCTAAGAAGCTGCAGGCTTAAATCAAATAATCAGAAGGACTAAATAAAGTCACATCAGAAATAATCTCTTTATAGCAAAAAGAAGACTTTTCAGTCCAACGGCTATAAAGGGCTGTCAGCAGATAAAGTAATTTAGAAAGACAGCTAATAAGACAAACAACTTTATCTTAGAAGATTTGAACTCAGGCAAAAAGAATAGAGCAAATAATGCCTGGAAACTTTATCATACAGCTTAAAATAATGTGCCAGAAAATGTATTAATTAATTAAATATAATAAATAAATACAAAATATAAAGGCAGGCAGAAAGCGTCGAACGACCTTCGGAGATCGTCGACCGACGCACGGAGATCGTCGATCTATCGGGCAGATAGTCGAACGATCCAGATAGTCGACCTATCGAAGAAGATAGTCGAACTACCCCGGCAGATAGTCGACCTATCAGAACAGATAGTCGAACTACCAGATAGTCGATCTATCAGGACAGATAGTCGAACTATCAAGCGCACAGAGATAGTCGACCTATCAAGCAGATAGTCGACCTACCTCAGAAAATAGATAGTCGACCTATCAACAGATAGTCGACCTATCAACGCAGAACAGATAGTCGACCTATCAACAGATAGTCGACCTATCAGCGCAGAACAGATAGTCGACCTATCAACAGATAGTCGACCTATCAGCGCAGAACAGATAGTCGACCTATCAACAGATAGTCGACCTATCAGCGCAGAACAGATAGTCGACCTATCAACAGATAGTCGACCTATCAGCGCAGAACAGATAGTCGACCTATCAACAGATAGTCGACCTATCAGCGCAGAACAGATAGTCGACCTATCAACAGATAGTCGACCTATCAGCGCAGAACAGATAGTCGACCTATCAACAGATAGTCGACCTATCAGCGCAGACAAAGCGTCGACCAACTGATAGACGATCGTCGATCAGCCGATAGACGATAGTCGAACGGCGTTCGACTATAGTCGAACGAAAAACCTACTTAACCAAATTCTCAATTTGGAAAAGCGAGGACTCTACAGCTAGACTCCTAACCATTGACCATAGATATTTCTTGGGTCAAGGAGCACAAAGGAGAGGACTAAACTCAAATCAAACTAGGGTACCAACAAAGCAGCTACCCATCTATTACGTAAGCCAGATCCTGAGGAAGGAGGAGCTCTGTTACCCCATCCTCGAAAAACTAGCGTTCTCTCTGATCTTTTCGGCAAGGAAGCTTCGGCCGTATTTTCAAGCACACACGATTAGGGTGGTAACCGATCACCCTCTCCGTAAGATCTTTGAAGGGGTGGAGCACTCGGGGAGGCTGGCCAAGTGGTCCATTGAGCTGAGTGAGTTCGACATTTCGTTTGTCCCAAGGCTCTCGATTAAGGCGCAAGCGGTGGCGGACTTTCTTGCAGACTATGCGGTCGAAGTTGGGGAAGAGGGGACGCGGCAGCAGGGGGCGTGGAAGTTGATGGTTGACGGGGCCTCGGGAAAGCATTCCATGGGAGGAGGAGTGGTGTTGGTAAGCCCCCAAGGGGTAGCTATAGAGCAGGCGGTGGCCTATCACTTTCCGGTTACCAACAATCAGGCAGAGTACGAGGCCGTGATAGCTGGTCTTCGTTTGGCTAAGGAGCTTAGGATCCGGGACGTGGAGGTCTTCACGGACTCAATGGTGGTGGCATCGCAGATTCGAGGAGAGTTCGAAGCTCGGGAACCTACCCTCATAAAGTACCTATCTAAGGTAAGGACAATCATCGAAGGCTTCCGGTCATTCTCAATCCAGCGTATTCCTCGGAAGGAGAGTGTGGCTGCCGACCGATTGGCAAAGTTCGGGCCTCAGGGAGGAGGGACCTTAACCGAACTATTCCGGCCAGCGATCGAAGAAGGGGAGCTGATGGAGGTAGGTCGGCGACCCTCGTGGTGGACCTATTGGTGACCTTATCGACCGGCGAACTGACGAATGAAGTAAGGGATGCACGGAGTTTCAAGCATAAGACAGCTCACTACCTGATGTTGGAAGGGGAGTTACATCGTAAGTTGTCGTCGGGACTCCTAGCCAGGTGTGTGACCGAGGAAGAAGTCCCGAAGATACTAGGGGAGATACATTCAGGCGAGTGCGACAGGCGAGTGCGACAGTAACTCGGGGGGAATGACTCTAGAGGCAAGGGTGGTCAGGCAGGGGTACTTCTGGCAGACCCTGAGGAAGGATGCGACAGAGTTTGCAAGGAGATGTAAAAAGTGCCAGTTATACGCCCCCCTCCAGCTCTTGCCCGCTCAAAGACTAAGGAGCATAACGTCGTCGTGGCCTTTCGCCATTTGGGGAATGGACTTGGTCGGGCCGTTTCCTCTAGCCAGTGGACAGAGGAGGTTTCTCTTGATCATGACTGATTACTTCTCCAAGTGGCTGGAGGTCAAGGCTTTAGCCAAGGTCACTTCCCAGGTCATCAGGAACTTTGTTTGGGGAGAATCATATGTAGACACGGGCTACCCCGAGCGATAGTGACAGATAACGGTCCCCAGTTTGCTAGTGAGAAGTTCATCAGCTTCTGCACCCAGCAGGGGATAGACCTCAGGTTCGCCTCTGTCCATCACCCCCAGAGCAATGGCCAGGTGGAAGCGGCAAATAAGATTATTGTGAACCTGCTCAGGAAGAAGGTGGAGAACCTTAGGGGAAACTTGGTAGAGCAGATCCCCTCCGTCCTGTGGGCCTTGCGAACGACCCCAAACACGGCCACCGGTGAGACCCCCTTCAAGCTCTCTCATGGGTGCGAGGCGGTCCTTCCCATAGATGATGGCGACGTTGCTGATGCGGCCGTTGATCCCCGACATAGAAAGTTCGTGGATTGGGACGGTCGTTGCCGCAAGCTTGAAGATGAGAGTCTATCACGACGTTTCTTCGCCAACGCCGCGACGTTCTTCGCCAACGCCGCTACATATTTTGCACGACGTC
Source organism: Platanthera zijinensis (assembly GCA_039513925.1). Classification (NCBI taxonomy): domain Eukaryota; kingdom Viridiplantae; phylum Streptophyta; class Magnoliopsida; order Asparagales; family Orchidaceae; genus Platanthera; species Platanthera zijinensis. Next base: position 174,407,109 of record CM077094.1, on the reverse strand, counting down.
CGCTGCTGCCATTTTAAAATAAAATATATAATTATAAATTAAATAATTATAATTATATATTTTATTATTTCATCATTTATTATTATGTCCTATTTTATTATTTCAAGAGTATCTTTTATTTAGTATCTTTTATTTCATGCATGTATTATTTTATTTTATGCATTATATGTTTAGATTATTTTCCTATTTTATGAATGGTGGAGATTGAGTGGTGTAAGGCTATTTAAAGCCATGCTTGTTGTTGATTTCATTAGAGAAGAATGAAAAGAAAAATCTAGAATTCAAGTTTTGAATTTTCCCCTCTTTCCTCTTTCCCTCTAAGGCAAATTTCGGCCCCTCCTTGTTTCTCCTCCTCTCTTGGCCGCCGGCCTCATCTTCTTCCCTTCTTAGTGGCTCGACCACCTCCTCCTCTTTGTGAGAACCCTTTCATCTACCTCTCCTCCTTCATCACCAAGGTTTCTCGGCGCCCTCCTACTCCACCCAACCCGAGCCCACACCTCCTTGCCAACCCTAGCCGACCACCCTCAAAACTCTCGGCTACCAACCTCCACCACCACTCAACCGAACCAACCCCCCTTCCTATACATCAAAACCGACACCCCCCTTGCCACCTTTGGAAATTATTCCACCACCTTAATTTCCTCTCTCCTCTTTTCATACATATTGCTTTCAAGGTTCTCCCTCTTCTAGGGTGTTGCAAAAGAAAAACAGCTTGCGTTCTCTTCGTCCGGTGCGGAACCGTGGAGTTGCGTGGGAATAGAATCAACCACCGTCGTGTGCGCATCCTCCACCCATCTCGTGGACGGAATTCTCGTGGGATTTTGGGTAACGATTTCCTATACCATCTCTCGTGTGATTCTTTCTAAACTATTGTGAGTTTTGGTGGAAACAGAAGGCTAGTATTTGGTCCTGATTTATATTGAATATTGTGCTTAATTAAAATCTAAATTTGCAAGCCTAAATCATCCGAATATTCTCATGAAAATTGGAACGGGTAAGCAACCCTCATATTAATTAATTTTTGGGGATTATTTTGGACTTAGTTTTAAAATCACTTATTTAGTCCGGATATTCTTGTATTGGTCTTGTGAATGTTTGCGCGCAACTTAGTTTGATTTGCTAATTGTCGAATCTAAGAACGCGTAGTTTAATCCATCGAAACCATGGGCCTGCATCAATAGAATTCGAGGTTCGGTCCCCGCGGGTCACGACAGCAGGCGAAGGAGGTGAGGCTTGGAGAGTGGGAAACGAAGAAGAGTTGCGCCTCTCGCTAGACATGGCGGAAGAGCTGCGGGACGTTGCAGCCATCAGGCAAGAAGAGATCAATCGGCGAATAGCCAAATACTTCGATAAACATGTTAGAATCAAGCAGTTCGCCGAGGGGGACTTAGTGCTGAAAAAGGTCGACGCGGCAAGAAGGTCGGCTCCAGTTTGCAAGCTCAACCCCAGCTGGGAAGGACCTTACATAGTAAAGGAGGTTCTGGCAAATGGAGGTTACTACCTCCATGATGTGGAGGGGAGGACCTTGAGCCACACCTGGAGCGGTGATGATCTAAATCGCTTTTACCCGTGAGGGAAAAAGGGGATTGTACTGTTGTAATCAAATATTATCATTTCGAGATATTATCATACCAAAATGTTATCAGGGTACTCTTCTTGCTTCGATCTAATATCTGCTTTCTCACCTTAATGATAGAATAGATCTGGTATGAAATCTTCAACAATACCTCGAGCTCGGCTCGGCCCCAGGTAGACCCGCTGCGCAGGCTCTCATCTAGCTGGCAGGTCTGAAGGCTCGCCTGTGGGGGAGAGGTTTGGTTTGAGAAATCTTCATCAACACCCCGAGCTCGGCTCAGCCCCAGGTAGACCCGCTGCGCAGGCTCTCATCTAGCTGGTAGGTCCGAAGGCTCGCCTGTGGGGGGGAGAGGTTTGGTTTGAGAAATCTTCATCAACACCCCGAGGTCGGCGCAGGTGGAGATGCTGTCCTCTGACGACCATGCATCAGAGCTGAAGGCAGCAGGGCTTGTGGAGTACTTGGAGTCGCTGGATTACCTATGAGACCGCAACTTGATTACGGAAGAGGTTCGTGACGATATTTGATCCAAGGAGGTGGAGCCCCAGATGGATGATATACGCGAGCTAGCGTTGCGTCGCGACGTTTCGAAGGCCTTTCGCTTTGTAGGCAAGCGCCTTGGGTGTGACACCTCCAGTTTCAGCTTTGCGGATGTTTCCGGGGACGAGCGCTCTGACTCAGATGCCGAGGGAGAGTAGTTATAGTGTTTACATGTCGTTGTATGTTTCGTTGTCTTCTTGCGCATGTAGCGTCCTGCCTTTAGGCACTAGTTGTACCTGTTTTATTTTGAGCTTTTGCTTTGTTATGACATTGTTGTCTCTCCATGTCCTTTCGGACGTTTGTCTGTGTTTGATTGATAGTAACCACGCGGCTTTGATTGAGCGTGGGACGTTTAGCTTGCGCGTATGGCACTTGCAGTTTTTTACTTTTTGTGAAGGGTACTCGCGTCCCTTCCTTTTTCAGCACGCGGGATACCCGTGGCTTAGTTTGCATGAGGGATACTTGCGACTTGGTTAGCGTGATGGACGTTCTCGGCTTAGTTTGTGTGAGGGGGGAAGGCCCCCTCAGTGGCGCGCAAGAGTTGCTCGCGGCTTAATTTGCGCGAGGGATGCTTGCGGCTTCCTCGTGAGGGGGGAGGCCCCCATGGTGGTGTGTGAGGGTTGCTCGCGGCTAAAGTTGTGCGAGGGGTTCTCGCGGCTTCTTCGTGAGGGGGGCAGGCCCCTACGGTGGTGCGCGAGGGTTGCTCGCGGCTTAACTTGTGCGAGGGATGCTCGCGGCTTCCTCGTGAGGGGATAGGCCCCCACGGTGGTGCGCGAGGGTTACTTGCGGCTTAAGTTGTGCTAGGGGTACTCGCGGCTTCTTCGTGAGGGGGGCAGGCCCCCACGGTGGTGCGCGAGGGTTCCTCGCGGCTTTAGTTGCGCGAGGGATGCTCACGGCTTTTTCGTGAGGGGGGCAGGCCCCTACGGTGGTGCACGAGGGTTGCTTGCGGCTTAAGTTGCGCGAGGGATGCTCGCGGCTTCTTCGTGAGTGGGGTAGGCCCCACGGTGGTGTGCGAGGGTTGCTCGCAGCTTAAGTTGCACGAGGGATGCTCGCGGCTTCTTCGTGAGGGGGGCAGGCCCCCACGGTGGTGCGCGAGGGTTGCTCGCGGCTTAAGTTGTACTAGGGATGCTCACGGCTTCTTCGTGAGGGGGGAAGGCCCCCACGGTGGAGCGCGAGGGTTGCTCGCGGCTTATGTAGCGTGAGGGATGATCGCGACTTTCTCGTGAGGGGGGGCAGGGCCCCACGGTATCGCGCGAAGGTTGCTCGCGATTTAGGTTGCGCGAGGGATGCTCGCGGCTTCCTCGTGAGGGGGGCAAGCCCCCACGGTGTTGCGCGAGGGTTGCTCGCGGCTTAGGTTGCACGATGGATGCTCGCGGATTCTTCGTGAGGGGGGCAGGCCCCCACGGTGTTGCTCGAGGGATGCTCGCAGCTTAGGTTGCGCAAGGGATGCTCGCAGCTTCTTCGTGAGGGGGGAAGGCCCCCACGATGTTGTGCGAGGGTTGCTCGCGGCTTAGGTTGCGCGAGGGATGCTCGCGGCTTCCTCGTGAGGGGGGCAGGCCCCCACGGTGTTACGCGGGGTTGCTCGCGACTTAGGTTGTGCGAGGGATGCTCGCGGCTTCTACGTGAGGGGGGCAGGCCCCCACGGTGTTGCGCGAGGGTTGCTCGCGGCTTTGGTTGCGCGAGGGATGCTTGCGGCTTCCTCGTGTGGGAGTCAGGCCCCCACGGTGTTGTGCGAGGGTTGCTCACGGCTTAGGTTGCGTGAGGGATGCTCGCGGCTTCTTCGTGAGGGGGGCAGGCCCCCCACGGTGTTGCGCGAGGGTTGCTCGCGGCTTCCTCGTGAGGGGGGAAGGCCCTCACGGTGTAGACTTGATTAACTCCATGTGTTTGATCTGATTGCGTGACTTAGCGTGAAAAAGCCATTTCTTGATTCCCATACTGCCAAATAAATGATGAGAAGATAGTCTTCACAAGCCTGGGCTTGTGATTTTTACAATATTTAATAAACAAAATGAGCGAACAAATGAAACAACTTAAAGATGGAGGTGGCGAGAGCGGGATTGGAAGACATCCATGAGCGATTGTTGGAGTATATCTGTGTAGTCCGAATCAGCTTGTATGACGACGAACTGTACGTCATAGGATGTATGTCGGTGCGTGTCTTTGAGGGTGACTGGGAGAGTGATGGTGCCGATAACTGGTACTGGGTTGTTCCCCAAAATGCGCGCGCTTGCAGACATTAGCTTGAGGTGGTTGATGGTCAGCTTGAGCTGAAGCAGTGTTGATAAAAACAGCACATTGATGGTGATCTCTGCGTCCACCAAAACTTGGTTCAACTCGGTAGATGGCTCGCCGATTCTGATTGTTGTAGGTGTCATACTCTGACTAGGAGGTGATGTTTTTCTTGATAGGAATTGATCAACTGCTCCTAGGCTGGCCAGTCGTTGGATTTCCTCCTTTATCCCATTGCATTCGTTGGTGTTGTGTCCGTGGCCCCGGTGATACTCGCAGTATCATGTTTGGTCAACCTTGGGGTTTTGCCGCGGTGCCCTCGGTCGTTGGAAAATAGGATCATTTTGAATCGCATACATTACATTAGTGCGGGTGGTATTCAGGGGGGTGTATTTCTGAAATGGATGTTGCCCCCCACTCCTTGGAGGGCCATATTGGTGACTAGCGAGACAATGCCTGCTGCGAGGTCGTTCTTCTTATTTTGGTTCCTCCTCTTTCTTCCTTTTCTGTCTTCCGCTTGGTCCTGGATTTTTCGATGAGGGTTTTATGAATCTTCTGATGAAGAGGGCGGCGAGTTCGAGGTAGCTGTCAATCTTTTCTCCTTGTAGGGAGTAAGTCCAGGCTCGAGCTCTGCCTTTCAGTGTTGTCAGAAACGCTTAGATCATGAGTTGATCTGAAGCATTGCGGGTGTGCATGATAGTTTCGAAATACTTTAGGTGTGCTAGTGGGTCGCCTGTCCCGCTGAAACTACGGGTTTCAGATCTATCCTCCGAGCCTGGTACTGTCTGGGAGTCTAATGAGTTGTAGCTGGGTTGATACTCGTTGAGTCTTTGCTCTGTGGCCGAGGCGTCAGGGTCTGTTACGTTCCCAACCTTCTGTTTATAATGCGAACAGGCAAGGTGATGATCGTACATCTCTTGGAGTGATGCGGTGGGTGCGGGGGAGCTGCTTGTGCTTGAGAATTCCTCTTCTATGTCATATTCTTTGTGCATGCAATGTGTCGTTGGAGGAAGAGGCTCTTCTGGTGGCGTCAAATCAGCTTGCTCGAAGGGCTGAGGATTCCTTGGCCTGAGGGATTTTGAATCACTTCGCACTGTATGCCTTGTGTTAGCGCATGCAATACTTAGGGGGAAGTATTCTTGGGGCTGGTGTTGCCCCCTTGTCGTTGAAGGGTTACGCTGGCGGGGCTCATCTTGTCGCGACTCTTCCTGTCTTCTAAGGTTTTGTCCTTCTTTCTGCTGGAATTCTTGCATTGGGACGTTAATTGACGGAGGTTGCGGCTCGACTGGTGCTCCCATATCTCGGAGCATGGCGAGCAATTTGACTTGTTGTTCTTCCATCTGGTGGATGCGTCCTTCCAGGGTGGCATCGGGACTTAATGCGGCTTCAACAGTCAGTGGCACGTCCACTAGAGAATGTGAACGTGCGGGCTCAGGGTTTCTGCCAAGGGCGAAGATTTCGGCGGTACGGATGCTTCTCTTCGCCATTAAGGCTGAACTTGGCAGGGGTGATGCTTTTGATCTTGCACTTTGAATTATGTTGGGACTCGTGTTCCCACAGACGACGCCAAACTGTTGCGGACTAACTCGATGCCCCGGTCGGGCCGGATAAACTTGAATCGTCTTAGCTTGCGGAGCGGTCGAGCGCGCACACAGTCAATGAAATTGAATAGTAGACACAAGTCTTGATGACGTGGAAAAATCCCTTAAATGGGTAAAAAACCATGTGACCGGGTCTGTGCCGGTCAAACTCCACTAGCTCTCGGTCATTACAGTACACTGGGTGAATCGAGGCGACAGGCTGCTCCCGTTACAACTTGAGGGGAGAGAGAAATACTGTAGCTTCCGGCGGGTAACAGGCTGCTCCGCGGAAGTGACTCAAACGATGGAATGTTCGGGATGCTTCTGGCGCGTGCGCTCGGGGCGGAGCGCGCTTGCTGGCCTCGACTGTCTTCTTTGTTCGGCTTCCTCGCGGTCTTGGGCGTCTCCTTGCTAACTGCGCGCTGGTGGGGTGCCTGTAGCCGACGGTCGATGCTGGTGGCCGCTGGCGGCCGCCGGTGGCTACTGGTGGCTGGCGGTGAGCGAAGGCCGACTTGGTGGAGAAGACGGGAGAGCTCTCACCTGAGAAAGAAGAAGAAGAACCAGAGAGGGAAAAAGGTCCGAAATAAGGATCCCCTGGGGGTCTTTTTATAGCTTCCAGGGGTGGATTATGGCGGGCCCCACCACTTAAGTGGTGGGATGGTGGGTGGTTACCCCTTCGATCGGACGACAAGGAGAGCCTCCCCCTTGATCGGATGGCAGGGAGGCCTCCCACGATGGCAAGCCGCCATGACGGCGGCGGCGGCCGGGCGGCCGGCGACGGGAGTGGCCGGCTGAGCGGCTCACGGCGGCTGCCCGCGGCAAAGGAGGCCTTGGCCGGCCGTGGCGAGGCTGGCCATGGCCTCGTCGCGGCAAGGCCGGGGCGGCCGGCCATGGCAAGGCCGACCATGGCCTTGCCGCGACGGGTCCGACCGCGGCTATGGAGGCCGCGGCCGGCCATGGCCGCGACGGCGAAGGCCGCGGCCGGACGTGGCCGGGGAGGCGAAGGCCACGGTCGGCCGCGGCCGGGGAGGCGAAGGCCGCGACGGCCATGGTCGTGGCGGAGGGAGGGTCGGCCGCCGCCAGTGGCTAGGCCACTCGCCGGCGGCAGGTTTTCCGGTGGCGGTTTCTCCCATGAGGGGAGGGAGCGGGTCCCACCCCCATAACTCTCATCATTATGAGAGGTTATGGGGGTGGGGCCCACCCATGACTTTCCTTGGGTGGAGATCATGGGGGGCTCTTTCCTCCTATAAATGATGGTGGAACCCATCAATACCCCATTCAAGATCTATTATACCCCGATTTGAGAGGGTGTATGTTTGTCTTGCCGGATGTCGTGAGTCATTCAAAGTATGTAGATCTATTGTTGGATTGGATAGATGTTTTTTGAAAGGGTATTATGATGGGCAACTACTGACGACAATTGGTAGAGATCCCAATGATCAAATGTTACCGATAACGTATGTAATTGTGGAGGCTGAGAATAAAGATCCCCGAAGTTGGTTTCATGACAATCTAATTAGAGATATTGGATCTAGAGAAATCACATATATATCAGATCTTCAAAAGGTATGTGATAATTTTATGTGTTAATTTTATTTGTTAATTTTATGTGTTAATTTTATGTGTATTTGTTAACATGTAGGGATTAGTGCAAACATTCAAAGAATTATTGTCGGATATTGATCATCATTTTTTGTGTTCGTCATTTGTATAATAATTTTAGAAAGAAGTTTCCTATTAAGAATTTGAAGTGTTTGTTATGGAGAGCCTCAAATGCTACTTATGAAGAGGAATGTGGTAGAACAATGAGTGAGATTAAAGCTACATCACCCCAAGTATATGAGCATCTAATTGCAATAGATAAATATTTGTGGTGCAAGCACTCATTTACTGAACTTCCTGCTTGTATGTTGTTGTGAACTTCCTGCTATGGAATTGATCAATAGTAATTCGTCCTTACTGATGTTTCATTTTTATACTAAATGTTATAGAACATGTGGCGTTATTTACATCTAGCTAGCATGATTAAAAAAGGAACATTTACAAAATGATATTATAAAGTCATATTATAACATGTGGCATTATTTAAAATGATTGCGGTTAAAATGATTGCAGGAAATGACATTTAAAATGATTGCATGATGTGATTTCATTAGTTAAAAAGATTTACTTCTGGCGTGATTTACTTCTGATATGTGATGTAATTTAAAATTTTAGCATTTACAAAGTCATATTATATGATGTTATTTTAAAATCAAATGAGCCTATTTTGTTAAATTTTAAGTTTACAGTCATCAATTAAATTGTTTTCCGTTAGTATTTTCATTTCTTATTTTTATGACTTGAGGGACTGATTTCATAAAACGACAGAAATTTATGGGCTGATTTGATGATTTTGCTTTATCCTAAAATATTTTGAGGACGGCAGCGCCCCTAACATTTTTATTGTTGCTTTTTTCTAAAGAAGAAATTACTGTTTTCTCTCTACACTAGTGGCGGGAGTGGGGCGTCACTAACATTGTTGATCGGGGCGTCACTAACATTGTTGATCGCTGGATTGCACCTCTCTCAGTGGAGCAAAGCTATTTGAATTCATGATTAAAAACTACTACTATTAATAATAATAAAACGAGCTTAGTGCCGTTGTTTTGCTTTGAGATTGGCGTGCTCTAGAAATGGATGGGGATTGACACGTCAATACACGAGAGATGTGTTTTTCCCCGCTTAGGTTGGTGGGCAATCCACTACTGCCATCATCCAACCAGCGGCGCAGCGCCCGCTTCAACTTATCGTAGGACCAGAGACGTCCAGAACGAATCCCTGCCGTCAATTGTGCTTCTCCTGCTACAATGGCAGAAATGCACATGCCCTCGCTTACGATCACCGGCTTTGTCGAGCTTGACTGGCTGTAAAATGGCGTGCAACCACCTGCGTAAGATTACCGCGCCACGTCTCCTGCTCTGAAGAAGGTACGGAGAAAAAGGTACTGAACTGCAGGCACAGGTTGCAGACAGAGAAATAGAGCGGCCAGTAGCCAGCCTTTTGCCCATCCCAAGTTAACAACCACTCCGGCGATCCAATGGAGCCACCGCCGCCGCCCCTCGTCGCCTTCTACGGCTACCTGTGGTTACCAGCAAACTTGGCGGCGGCGGCGGCCCTGCTTTTGCATCTGCTTATTATCGGGGCAACAGCGGATCCCTCCGACGAAGCGTGCCTCCTGAATCTCCGAAACTCACTCGAAGATCCTGGGAACAGCCTCCGGAACTGGTCGAAGTTGACGTTCGCGTCTCCCTGTAACGGCTTCACGTCCTATCTGGAGGGCGCAACCTGCAACAATGGCAGAATATACAAACTCTCCCTGCCGGGGCGCTCTCTGAGAGGATCCATCTCGCCCTTCCTTTCCAACTGCACCAACATGCAGACGCTCGACCTCTCGTCTAATTTCCTCACCGACCCAATTCCAGCAGAGCTCTCCTCCCTCCTCAACCTCGCCGTGCTCAACCTCAGCGCGAACCGGCTCTCCGGCCACATTCCCCCGCAGCTCGCACTCTGCGCGTACCTCAACGTCATCGATCTCCATTCCAACGAGCTATCCGGGCCCATCCCGGACCAGCTCGGACTCCTCGTCCGCCTCTCAGTCTTGGACGTCTCCTACAACCGCCTCGAGGGTCTCATCCCGGTGCTTCTCGCAAATCGAACGGGGTTGCCTAGGTTCAATGCGAGCTCCTTCGCAGGGAACAAGGAGTTGTATGGCTATCCGCTGCCGCCGATGAGGGGGAGGGGACTGTCGGTGCTCGCCATCGTCGGAATAGGCCTGGGAAGCGGCATGGTCAGCCTCGTCCTGAGCTTCAGCGCGGTTTGCATATGGCTGAAGGTTACGGAGCAGAGCAGTACTACTGCCCCCGTTGGAGGGATGATCAACGCCGAGGATGGCAAGATCTCCCACCTCATGCCCGATTACTGAAAGCCTCCATCGAGCGGGCAATGCCGGGCTCTGTCTCCATCCAAATCGCTCCTAGCTCCTTCAATTTAATTCGGCGGTCGGTCATCGTCTTCTTTTGATTTTTCTTCCCTTGTGTAATTATTTTGAAATGCTTAAGCTTTCTTGTCCTTATTATATATCCCTTTATTAATATATAATAGTGTATTCCAAAGATCCGGAAGATGGGAATATGGGATCCGGGGATCCATTTCGGGTCGAGATTTTTTTTGCTTTACTGATTATCATCATTTTATTTTTATTAGATTTTTTTAGCAGACTTTTGTCCTTTTGATGAACAAATAAACCTCCAAATGGAGAGGATCCGGATTTGGATTCTCTTCATTTCTCACGATTCAGCTAATGGGCATGACACCTTTCAGGTGGGAAATTTTTGATTTAAAATTTTTTATAAATGAATTAGATTAGTGAACTCGTCGGATCAGTTTAAAATGCATTTGGATCGTGAAATGGATCCCTTTCGTTACTGATACATGTACCCGGGTTGTTCATGTTTTGATACTGTGGGGTTCCTTTCGGCTCTCTAGTTGACAAAAACTGTGTACAACCCCATATCCGGAGAGCGGGATCGACATGAGTCTGCCCCGTCACGTGGCGCAGTTCGAATCTCAGGCAGGTCGGCCGGGGGTGTGAGTGTATCAATGCAGCTCGGCTCGCCAAGATTACGGTAATGCGGGCCCGGGGTGTAACACCCCTATCCGCTGCATAGCATATAGCAGTACGTCCGGCCGGGGCCCGACGCCATATACCACAGACAGACCGACGGGTTACCAAATGAAACCATTCTTCCAATCACAACCGTCCTACACAGAGCATCTAGCGGAAACATTAAAAGAGTTGCAAAGAAAAGAACCCAACCACAACTTGAATGTTCACTAATAAACCAAAAAGGAATGAGCGTACCAACTACACAAAGTACTTGGTCTTATGGCCTTACAAAAGTTTACTTAAATAAAATGTGTTTTCCATACCACAGCGCGCAGGCCGGTCACACATGAGAATAAAATAAACAATAAACTTCGGCCTTCATGAGCCAGCACTGCAACAAGAGCTCCACTCGGCTCCGCAGCACCTGCAAGCAACATTCCACCGCACGGTGGCAAACAAAAGCAACGATCAGCTAAAACTGACCAAATTATAACGATCACGCCCCTTATTCGGGGCTGCGATGCTCCTTCCCTGCACTTTATTAGTATAACCAGCAATATAGTGAAATTCCACATCACCACAGGCGTAGGCACGCACGGCCACACACCCCGTGCTCTCAGGGCAAATTCTCGGTGAACACAGTCAAAAACCGCGGTCTCACCACCGCCACTTGGACGACAAATCTCGTGAGCATTTTGGTCTTTCCGGCCTAAGCCTAAGACCCTCCATTTATGTAAACGGTAAGTGCCACGTACTTTAGGTCTTTTTAACCGAACGACACAGAGCGGGTACTGTTTCGCATTACCAATTGCTCACACCGCAACGTCAATTTAAGCCATATGCGCGGGTCAAGCTTCCCTGAGTCCCAAAGCGAATATACAAATCTTACATAACCCAGTTATGTGCAAGTTGGCTCCCAGGCCACCAAGTTGGCAGAATCACACTTCTGCCCAGTTTTTCGGGTGCACCTTGGATTAATCCCCAAGACTCCCTATTGCAATCTATCGCGTAGAAAACCCGAAAACAACCATCGACACGGAGTCTTCTCCGACCATTCATGCATAATGAAACATCACTGATCCAGACCAACTTGTCTGGGTAGGCTTCACACACCATGCCTATGTCCGTTCTCCAATTTCGGACTCTACATGTAAAACGACGGGGACTATTCATGTCTACCCGGAGGAAAACCTCAAACTCACTGCATACTCGCGAGAGCGGGCTTCCTATGCAAAAAGGAAAGGGGACTTCATATGTCCAAGTAGAGAATAGTTACCCTTGGGTTTCTCTTTGGCGCCATGAAAATCTACACGGATGAAAAGCACCGCAATGGCCTCGTCTCCGGAGATCTGAACTCGGCTTGCGATTTGGCGCTCCGAAGCTCCTCCGACGGCCGGATCTCTACTCATTCTTCTTCCTTGCTCTCCCCTCTCTCTAGAACTTTAGAAAGAGAATAAACCAAGCAAATGAGGGTTTGAAAACCCTATTTCCGGCCTAAATCCCAGCATAGACCAGCCTGAGCCCTTGGATCCAGAAATAAGGAAACGAACGGCCACAATTTTCTCTTAAAGTCAAATTATTAGGCCGAACACGGCTTATGACACGCCCGTGTCATGGTTTGTATGTCTAAATCGGCGCTGAAACCGTCACGTCCCGAACGGGACAAGGGTTTAGACGCGCCCGTGTCACAATTGACACTCCCGTGTCATACAGTACACGCCCGTGTTGCGGGGCGTGTTCCCTGAATCGACCCAGGATCAAAACATCCCGAAGAGGACATGGCTCTGTGATACGCCTGTGTCACAGGCCGTGTGCCAGACACGCCCTGGGACACGCTCGTGTCCCAGGCCGTGTATAACGGTCCAGGCCCGCCAACCCAGCGGGATCCAGCTGGAACCGCCGGCCTACTAGAAGTCCAGACCCCGGCCCACTACTGGTAGTCAGCCTATCACATCAAGCCTGCAGGCCATGCACCCCAACCCCTCTCCGCGCCTGTTTTTCAGCAGTGATAGGTTGTTGCCACTGGGGATCGAACCCAGGACCTTGATAAGAGACTCTTTACCACAGCTCAGTTGGTGATGAGAGATGTGGTAAAGAGTCTCTTATCAAGGTCCTGGGTTCGATCCCCAGTGGCAACAACCTACCGCTGCTGAAAAACAGGCGCGGAGAGGGGTTGGGGTGCTGCACTTTTTATAACGGTCCAGGCACGCCAACCATGCGGGACCCAGCTGGCACCGCCGGCCTACCAGATTCCAGACCCGGGCCCACTACTGGTAGTTAGCCTATCACATCAAGCCTGCAGGTCATGCACCCCAACCCCTCTCCGCGCCTATTTTTCAGCAACGGTGGGTTGTTGCCACTGGGGATCGAACCCAGGACCTTGGTAAAGAGTCTCTTATCAAGGTCCTGGGTTCGATCCCCAGTGGCAACAACCCACCGCTGCTGAAAAACAAGCACGGAGAGGGGTTGGGGTGAATGGCCTGCAGGCTTGATGTGATAGGCTGACTACCAGTAGTGGGCCCGGGTCTGGAATCTGGTAGGCCGGCGGTGCCAGCTGGGTCCCGCATGGTTGGCGGGCCTGGACCGTTATACCGTGTAACTCTTTCCACACAGCCCGACAAATAGCCCGAGTAGGACACGACCCTGGACACGCCTGTGTCTCACGTCGTGTTCTCAGCCTTTTATGATCTTCGATTGCAACTCGTCTACCACATGGGAAATCGTGCACCCCGAGCACGTCACGGCCCCGGGACACGCCCGTGTCCTCGACCGTGTGCACCTTACCAAAACCCAAACTTGGCTCAAATGCTGCTCGTTCCTCTTTTTAGTTTCGGGGTGTTGCAATTATCCCCCCCAAATGAATTTCGTCCTGGAATTACAGAAAGGAAAAATAAGTACTCAAACTTAAACGGTACCTGTGAAGAAGAGTTCGGGATACTCCTCAAGCATGGTCTGCTTCGCCAATGCGCTCCAGAACCTCAAACGGTCCAAGATACCTCGGGCTTAGCTTCTTCAAGCATCGTACCCGTGAGACACCCTTGAACAGCTTGATCTTCAAATACACACAGTCGCCAACAGCGAACTCCACGTTTTGATGCTTGACATTATAATATTTAGCTTGTCGGTCCTGAGCGATTAACAACCGTTCTCGTATAGTTCGTACCAAAGAAGTTGCGTCTTCCACCTCTTGAGGTTTGTTGTCACAACCCGCATTTTCTCAAAGTTTAAGAAGTATCAGAGTATGAGAAAACACGCATCGTGATGCCACGTCGAGCAGGGGATAACTGTCGACGCTCAGGCGAACACCATATAACTAGACTATGAAAATTCATAAGTTTAATGATTAGAAAAATCAGTTATATTTTAAAGGTCGTATCCCTCGGCTCAGTGGATCATCTAGTTCACAGTTTAGGAAAAAACTATACTTATACGCAGCGAAAAATACTTTATTCACATTTGACATCCTAAAAGAGTGCATAAGTGTCCTCAGAGAACAACTAATACTATGCAAGACCCTACACTTAATTTATACTATATATAAGAAAACGATCTTTTTACGTTATTTGGAAAGTAGTATAGGAGTTTTATAAACATGCTGATCATGATATATACTTATAATCATGTTTTTAGGTTTAAAAGTAACTAGCAACCTAGCATAAATCATCCCAAGAGCAAGTAGACTATCTCCAGAAAAGGTAGCAGCAAAAAGATAACATATCTAGTATCAAGGTAAAACTACCAGTGGGCGCCAACAAACTGACACGAATCCACTGATAATTATGTATGTCTGTAAGAAAGAAGCACAAAACTACCTCACAAGACCAAGGAACTGATCTCTACATCACGAGAGACCACCAGCAACAACACATTATAACTAGCTGCCTAATCAGCTACTAACCAGAACCTGAGGCATTCAAAAAAGAAAAGAATACCTCAGCAAGCAAAAAGAAATAAGTTGTACGGAAATGTTAATCTAAATGATAAGAAAGAAGAGTAAGTAAACCGTAACAAGCACCACTGTCCAAGGCAAGACAAAAAGGAAAAGCACTATGTGCGAGGAAACAGCAACAACCCTATCCAAGAAAAATCCTGTAGAGTTTATAAGGCTACCATGTGCCCAAAACGTTGCAATTTACAAAGGAAGAAACGTCTAACATCCTAATTTGTGAGAGATGACAGTAACAAAAACAACGCGGATCCGGGTTGGAGGCAAACTCAGCCCCCCAACCACCATTTCCAAGAAACAAAGCTCAAGGGTCTATATGTGAAAGCACTAGGGACCTTCCACCCCCTTGCCCAGCCCGTACCTGGAGCAAGATAAAAGAAAAGGGTGGCCACGGCTAAATTACACAACACCACCCCCATTAAGAGCTTCAAACCACCACTACTACCATAACCCACGATTCGGCCTTTGGAAAAATATAGCCGACAAGAAACCTCAAAAAAAAATCAAGGAATCCACTCGGGAGAGAAAATCAAGGTAAGGGAAAAGCGTTGAGATGACTCAACACGGCATGGTGTTGAGTGAGCTCCACTCACTCAACGCCTAAACAGACGGTGGCGTTGAGTGAGTTAACCTCACTCAACGCCAAAATAGCTACGGCGTTGAGTGAGGTTCACTCACTCAACGCCTTCTGCAACACTGGCTGTGGCGTTGAGTGAGCTAACCTCACTCAACGCCAAAACAGACAGTGGCGTTGAGTGAGTTAACCTCACTCAACGCCAAAACAGTTACGGCGTTGAGTTAGTTTCACTCACTCAACGCCTTCTACGACACTGGCTGTGGCGTTGAGTGAGCTAATCTCACTCAACGCCAAAATAGCCACGACATTGAGTGAGGTTCACTCACTCAACGCCTTAGCACAGCCGCAAAAACTAACTGTGGTGTTGAGTGAGTCCACCTCTCTCAATGCCAAAACAGTTTTGGCATTGAGTGAGGTCGACTCACTCAACGCCAAAATACTTAGCCGCAAGGATGGGCTGCGGCGTTGAGTGAGTCCATCTCACTCAATGCCTAAATCGCCCTGGCGTTGAGTGAGGCCCACTCACTCAACGCCATCCGACATAACCGCGCGGATTGGCTGCGGCGTTGAGTGAGACCGCCTCACTCAACGCCTAGACAGCCATGGCGTTGAGGTCGACTCACTTAACGCCACAATACTTAGCCGCAAAAGATCAAAACCTAAGACTATGGCGTTGAGTGTGTGTACCACACTCAACCCCAAGCCCTAACAGACTAGGCGTTGAGTGTGTGCACCACTCTCAACGCCAAGCCCGAACAGACTAGGCGTTGAGTGTGTGCTCCACACTCAGCGCCTGACCTTAGCTCTGCTCCAACACGATTCCAGCAAGCTTACTACTGTTTTAAAAATTACTGTAGTAACATTATTCTAACAGGCTATGATCTAGGGTTAGGATTAAGACTTAGTAAAAAATTGCCAAATTAAAACCTCTCATCCCTACCAGGCCACAGCTACAGCACAAAAAAATTAACCCTAACCTTTACTTCATTTCTCAGCCCGAGAACAAGACGATTTATTTGTAACGATAAAAGGAAAACATAGTGCCCCGACTGCTTTAGGTAAAAACCGTACAGGAAGGCTTACAGTAGGAAGTTTATACCCGATTTCAAGCAAAGAATTGGGTTTCTAACCTAGGGCTAATATGGCTTTACTAACATAGCAAAAATCTAGACAAAGCTTTCTACGGCCGCAAGAACAAAGAGAGAAAAATAAACAACAGAAAAAAATACTAGGCAAGGGCAAGAATACCACTTGCCTTGATTTCCAGCAAAGCTTGGTCGGCCTCCCTTACTCTCACTCGGCACCAACAGCAACAACACCTAAACTAGAAATCTAGAGCTTTAATGGCGGAAACGGACAACCCAAGAAATTTCGAGACCCCTAGAAACACCAAGAAAATTGAATTTCTTACCGTAGGAATGAAGATCTAGGTGTACAACCCCGTATTCGCGGAGTAGGGTCCCTTCGGCAGGCGCAGGGCCAGTTTAAAGCTTTTAAGCTTTTTGGATATTTTGGACTCTTGGTGGCCAATTTTGGCTTTAGCTTGGAAATATACTAGTAGGGGGAGGAAAAATTTGCCTCCCCCTTGCCCCCTTCTTTAAGGGTCGGGTGCGGCAAGTTGGTCGGCACCCCCAGACGGGGTGAAGGGCGAGGTGGGGGCAACGGGGTCGACTGGAGACCTTGGTCTCGTCCCCCCTGCCCCTTAGCCCCGAGCAGGGGCGAGACCGGCCGGCCAGGCACGGTCTCGCCCGCGCGGCCAGCTCCGGGCGAGACCGCCGGCCAGGCGAGGTCTCGCCCGCGCGGCCAGTTCCGGGCGAGACCGCCGGCCAGGTGAGGTCTCGCCTGCGCGGCCAGTTCCGGGCGAGACCGCCGGCCAGGCGAGGTCTCGCCAACGCGGCCAGTTCCGGGCTAGGCTGCCGGCCAGGCGAGGTCTCGCCCGCGCGGCCAGTTTCGGGCGAGACCGCCGGCCAGGCGAGGTCTCGCCCGCACGGCCAGTTCCGGGAGAGACCGCCGACCAGGCGAGGTCTCGCCCGCGCGGCCAGTTCCAGGCGAGACCGCAGGCCAGGCGAGGTCTCGCCCGTGCGGCCAGCTCCGGGCGAGACCGCCGGCCAGGCGAGGTCTCGCCCGGGCGGCCAGCCCCGGGTGACCAGGGTGGGTCAGGGGTTGTGGTTTGGCGTGGTCTCGTCCTTGGACCTTTTTACCCCCCCCGGGGGGGGGGGGGAATTTCCCTCTTTGCCCCCCGGTGTGGAGGTTTTCAATTGGCTAGAGGCTTAGTTGCCTTATGGGTATTTTGGTCATTTTACCCCCAGAACTTGGAAAAGTTATAAATAGACCCTTGAGGGTGCCTTGGAGAGGATTCATTCATTCCTTAGCCACAAAAATCTCTTTGGCTTTCTTCCTCCAAGGCACCTAGCTCAAGAATTGGCTAGGGAGGGGGAGACCTCAAAGGTCTTCCGGGTGTGAGGTGGGACCTCCACGCTAGAGCCGAGGGTCAGTTCATAGCTTCCTAAGTCTTCGGTTCGTGACGTTCTTCCGAGCATAGTAGGTGTGAGGTCACCCCTTTCCCCAAGGGTCGAACTCCATAGAAGTCAATTTTGGCTTCGGTCATTTTTGGCTTCAACATTTTGGTGCCGTGAGCGTGGAGAGTGACCAGCACAGAAAATCTCGGGTGAGTGTCATGGCCGGAGATCAGGGAGGTGGTGATGATCTCGGCGAGCTCCTAAACTCAAGACCCTTCGTGGGAAGGGAGGAGTTCATGGCATCCATTCAAGGCATCATGGGGATGCTGCGGAGTTTGGCTCCTCGGGGTGGCAGCTCCACTCCAACCCCCCAAGAGCCAGCTCCACCCCCTCTCGATGAGTCGACCCCTAGGGGTCCAGGCGAGATCACCCCAGCAGGGGGAGAAGTAAGTGTGCCAGATAGGAGACCTGTGAAGGAAAGGATGGTAGAGGGGGTCGAGCGAGACCTCCCAGGCCGGGAGCTGTTCCCAAGCCCGGCGAGAGCTAACCCCCCAGGCGAGCAGGTCGCGCGAGTGGAGGTGGCGAGAGCTCCCCTTAGGGGGTCACCCTTTAGTGAGTTAATCATCTCAGCTCCCGTTCCCGAGGGGTTCAGAGAGCCAGACATGGCTTACTATACCGGGAAGGATGACCCCGTCCAGCACCTGTAGTGGTTCGAGGATGCCGTCTCCATCAGGCCGATGACGATGCCTTCAAGTGTCGCCTCTTTGCGATCACTTTGAAAGAGAAGGCGAGGGACTGGTTCCATCAACTCCCTCCAAGGTCCATCTTCGGGTTTGAAGACTTGAGCCGGAGCTTTCAGCTTCGCTTCTCCACCTCCAAGAAGAGGAAGAAAGGTCCTGAGTCCCTCTTCCTGATAAAGCAAAGGGCCAAGGAGTCGCTGGCCCACTATGTTGACAGGTTCCAGGAGGAGGTCCTTGACATCCAAGAGGTGCCAGGGTATTCCCTTCAGATGGCGTTCACGGTGGGGTTGCGCGAAGGGTTCTTTAAGATGAGCTTGACCCGAAAGACCCCTCTTTCCTTCGAGGAGCTGATGGAAAGGGCAGCGGAGGAGATATCCATGGAGGCGGCCAACCCGGCCTTTGTAAAGAAGTTGGCAAAGTTGACAGAGGTGGAGTCAAAGGAGCAGGGTGGCTCGAGGCATCAGGAAGGTAGGAGGAGAGAAGAGCAGAGAGCCCACGGGTTCCAGAGACAGGAGGGTCCGGAGCCAGGCTAGAGGCAGCAGGGAGGACCTGCCCATGGGTCAGGAAGAGCTCTCATCCAGGATGGGGGGAAATTTCATGGGGGCCAAGGGAGGTTCAACTTCCAGAGACAAGCCCCAAGACAGCTCCTGCCCCCACCCCAGCAAGCAATGACGATTGGCCGAAGGGAGAGGAGGAATCGCAAGGGGAGAGGGGGAGGCAGAGTGGAGTTACCGTACTGCGACTTCCACCAGTTGGAAGGTCACACCACGACTACCTGCCCCGAGTTCCTGGAGGTTAGGGGGCGAGAGCTCCAGTCCAGCAGCAGCCGGAGCGGATCGAAGCTCTGCCCCAAGGAGGCGGAGGAGATGGAGCAGATCATGGAGAGCCTGAGCAGGATTGAGGTGTCCAGTGGGATAGAACCTGATGGCGACCACCATGCCCAGGCCCCCTGAAGAAGCCTCGTCTCGGCGGAGTCATGTATCTTGTTTTTCTTTATGTTGTAATGAGTCCAACCTCCGATCGGTAGGGTTAGGAGGGTCATGTAACCCAACTATTTTCCCCTTTTGAGGATGTTGAATTTTGGCAGAGTTCAGGTGACATGCCCCGTCCCTAAATCCCTTAGCTCCGAGATAATTCCGCTGCCAGGCTCTCACTAGCTGGCAGGGCAGGTTGATCTCTCGTGGAAGCTAAGTCCTTTTGCTCCGAGATGATTCCGCTGCCAGGCTCTCACTAGCTGGCAGGGCAGGTTGATCTCTCGTGGAAGCTAAGTCCTTTTGCTCCGAGATGATTCCGCTGCCAGGCTCTCACTAGCTGACAGGGCAGGTTGATCTCTCGTGGAAGCTAAGTCCTTTTGCTCCGAGATGATTCTGCTGCCAGGCTCTCACTAGCTGGCAGGGCAGGTTGATCTCTCGTGAAAGCTAAGTCCTTTTGCTCCGAGATGATTCCGCTGTCAGGCTCTCACTAGCTGGCAGGGCAGGTTGATCTCTCGTGGAAGCTAAGTCCTTTTGCTCCGAGATGATTCCGCTGCCAAGCTCTCACTAGCTGGCAGGGCAGGTTGATCTCTCATGGAAGCTAAGTCCTTTTGCTCCGAGATGATTCTGCTGCCAGGCTCTCACTAGCTGGCAGGGCAGGTTGATCCCTCGTGGAAGCTAAGTCCTTTTGCTCCGAGATGATTCCGCTGCCAGGCTCTCACTAGCTGGCAGGGCAGGTTGATCCCTCGTGGAAGCTAAGTCCTTTTGCTCCGAGATGATTCCGCTGTCAGGCTCTCACTAGCTGGCTGGGCAGGTTGATCTCTCGTGGAAGCTAAGTCCTTTTGCTCCGAGATGATTCCGCTGCCAGGCTCTCACTAGCTGGCAGGGCAGGTTGATCTCTCGTGGAAGCTAAGTCCTTTTGCTCCGAGATGATTCCGCTGCCAGGCTTTCACTAGCTGGCAGGGCAGGTTGATCTCTCGTGGAAGCTAAGTCCTTTTGCTCCGAGATGATTCCGCTGCCAGGCTCTCACTAGCTGGCAGGGAAGGTTGATCTCTCGTGGAAGCTA
This sequence comes from Platanthera zijinensis, assembly GCA_039513925.1. Lineage (NCBI taxonomy): Eukaryota > Viridiplantae > Streptophyta > Magnoliopsida > Asparagales > Orchidaceae > Platanthera > Platanthera zijinensis. The sequence goes on along the minus strand of CM077094.1, from coordinate 174,386,780 downwards.
AGTCCTTTTGCTCCGAGATGATTCCGCTGTTAGGCTCTCACTAGCTGGCAGGGCAGGTTGATCTCTCGTCGAAGCTAAGTCCTTTTGCTCGGAGATGATTCCGCTGCTAGGCTCTCACTAGCTGGCAGGGTAGGTTGATCTCTCGTGGAAGCTAAGTCCTTTTGCTCCGAGATGATTCCGCTGCCAGGCTCTCACTAGCTGGCAGGGCAGGTTGATCTCTCGTGGAAGCTAAGTCCTTTTGCTCCGAGATGATTCCGCTGCCAGGCTCTCACTAGCTGGCAGGGCAGGTTGATCTCTCGTTGAAGCTAAGTCCTTTTGCTCCGAGATGATTCCGCTGCTAGGCTCTCACTAGCTGGCAGGACAGGTTGATCTCTCGTGGAAGCTAAGTCCTTTTGCTCCGAGATGATTCCGCTGCCAGGCTCTCACTAGCTGGCAGGGTAGGTTGATCTCTCGTGGAAGCTAAGTCCTTTTGCACCGAGTTGATTCCGCTGCCAGGCTCTCACAAGCTGGCAGGGCAGGTTGATCTCTCGTAGGGGTTGACTTTTTACCCTGAGGGGGTCTCGCCACCCAGGCTCTCATCAGCTGGTATGGCAGGTTGACCCCCCCAGAAGGCTAAGTGTTTTCTACCCTGAGGGGGTCTTGCCACCCAGGCTCTCATCAGCTGGCATGGCAGGTTGACCCCCCCAGGAGGTTTAAGTCTTTTTACCCTGAGGGGGTCTCGCCACCCAGGCTCTCATCAGCTGGCATGGCAGGTTGACCCCCCAGGAGGCTAAGTGCTTTTTACCCTAAGGTGGTCTCGCCACCCCGGCTCTCATCAGCTGGCATGGAAGGTTGACCCCCCCAGGAGGCTAAGTGTTTTTTACCCTGAGGGGGTCTCGCCACCCAGACTCTCATCAGCTGGCATGGCAGGTTGACCCCCAGGAGGTTTAAGTATTTTTACCCTGAGGGGGTCTCGCCACCCAGGCTCTCATCAGCTGGTATGACAGGTTGACCCCTCGAAAGAGGCCTCATAATCTTTCGACACCACGAGAGCAAGCTACACTCAGCGAATACGTTGGGTTGGATGTTTCTTTCCGAGCTTGTGCTAACCTCGAAAAGAGCGGGGATTGTGTACAACCCCGTATTCGCGGAGTAGGGTCCCTTCGGCAGGCGCATGACCAGTTTTAAGCTTTTAAGTTTTTTGGATATTTTGGACTCTTGGTGGCCATTTTTGGCTTTAGCTTGGAAATATACTAGTAGGGGGAGGAAAAATTTGCCTCCCCCTTGCCCTCTTCTTTGAGGGTCGGGTGCGGCAAGTTGGTCGGCACCCCCAGACAGGGTGAAGGGCGAGGTGGGGGCAACGGGGTCGACTGGAGACCATGGTCTCGTCCCCCTGCCCCTTAGCCCCGAGCAGGTGCGAGACCGGCCGGCCAGGCGCGGTCTCGCCCGCGCGGCCAGCTCCGTGCGAGACCGCCGGCCAGGCGAGGTCTCGCCCGCGCGGCCAGTTCCGGGCGAGACCGCCGGCCAGGCGAGGTCTCGCCCGCGCGGCCAGTTCCGGGCGAGACCGCCGGCCAGGCGAGGTCTCGCCCGCGCGGCCAGTTCCGGGCGAGACCGCCGGCCAGGCGAGGTCTCGCCCGCGCGGCCAGTTCCGGGCAAGACCGCCGGCCAGGCGAGGTCTCGCCCGCGCGGCCAGCTTCGGGCGAGACCGCCGGCCAGGCGAGGTCTCGCCCGCGCGGCCAGCTCCGGGCGAGACCGCCGGCCAGGCGAGGTCTCGCCTGGGCGGCCAGCCCCGGGTGACCAGGGTGGGTCGGGGGTTGTGGTTTGGCGTGGTCTTGTCCTTGGACCTTTTTACCCCCGGGGGGGGGGGATTTCCCTCTTTGCCCCCCGGTGTGGAGGTTTTCAATTGGCTAGAGGCTTAGTTGCCTTATGGGTATTTTGGTCATTTTACCCCCCAGAACTTGGAAAAGTTATAAATAGACCCTTAAGGGTGCCTTGGAGAGGATTCATTCATTCCTTAGCCACAAAAATCTCTTTGACTTTCTTCCTCCAAGGCACCTAGCTCAAGCATTGGCTAGGGAGGGGGAGACCTCAAAGGTCTTCCGGGTGTGAGGTGGGACCTCTACGCTAGAGCCGAGGGTCAGTTCATAGCTTCCTAAGTCTTCGGTCCGTGACGTTCTTCCGAGCATAGTAGGTGTGAGGTCACCCCTTTCCCCAAGGGTCGAACTCCATAGAAGTCAATTTTGGCTTCGGTCATTTTTGGCTTCAACACTAGGCGAGAGCAATCCAAATCCGCTTTCGGAATCGAATTCCGTCCACAAACGCTCCCGGAATCGACGCCCAAAGGGGAGCAGGTTCGGCGGTTTCTCCGTTTTCCGCGAACAGGCGTTGCGGGTTCGATTTCGGGAAGATGAACAGGAGCGGTTTATTTTTTTCCTAAATCTAACCTATCCTATATATAGTACCCGATTAACCTAATTTGCTAATCAATTAAATAATTAAAATAATACATAGTATAACCGCCAAACACTTCTAAAGTATTAGATAATAAAATACTTAATAAATAGTATTATTTTATTCATGAAATACAAAACGACGCGAAAACCGAACATCTTCGGAATTCGACGAAATTCGCACCGTAGCTAAATATCCACGCTACGAACACAACGGCGAAGTCGAAATCAACTTTCGACGAGCAAAACTCGGTTTATCTCCACCCGAAGCCAAAACACAAACACCCCTCGAGAGGCCACTCCGGGTCACCCAAAACGACCCGGCTTGCTAGGGAGAACTTGCCTATAGGCTACAAAATAGGCCACTCAATCCTAAGGAGTTAAGAGCCACTCAACATGTTACACAAGCAAAGAAAACGTGTCGACGTAATGCCAAACGAGAATTAAATAATCGCAGAAAAATCGGGGGCGTTACATTTGTACAACCTCGACTCGCCCGTTTCCAACCACGACAACGACGTGCGACATTTTCTATCATACATGGCCTCGAAGGGCGCCATTTGAATGCTCGCTTGGTAGCTGTTGTTGTATGCAAATTCCACCAAGTACAGGTGATCTTCCCACTGCTTCCTGAAATCCAGGACGCACATGTGAAACATGTCCTCCATTGTCCTGTTAACTCTCTCGGTATGACCATCCGTCTGTGGATGAAAGGCCATGCTGAAACTCAGCTTGGTTCCCAACATTTACTGCACCAGCCTCCAGTCATTGGACGTGAACCATCTATCTCGGTCGCTCACAATGCTGCGGGGCACATCGTGTAGTCGAACAATGTTATCCACATACAGTTTCGCTAGTTTATCCACCGAATCATCCTTCCTATTCGGAATGAAGTGTGACACCTTCGTCAAATGATCTACGATCACCCAAATGGCATCGTTCCCCTTCTGCGATCTTGGCAAACCATGCAAAAAATCCATAGAAATGTCGTCGAACTTCCACTTCGGGATAGACAAAGACTTTAAGAAACCTCCGGGCTTCTGACACTCTACCTTCACCAAGGCGCACGTCTGACACTTTGTCACGTAAAGTGCCACGTCCTTCTTTAGTCCTGCCCACCAGAACAACTTCTTCATATCCTAATACATCTTCGTGCTCCTTGGGTGAATCGAGTACTTGGTATGATGAGCCTCGTACATCAATTCCTCCCGCAGTTTACCCCTATTTGGGAGTCACAGACGATTGTCCTTCCATAACAATCCATCAACAACATCAAACTGGGAATTTGACCCATCCAAAGCCTCATCAATGATTTGCTACATGTTGCTATCCAACTCTAGCACCTGCCGAATCCGATCAGTCAGGTCATACTACACCTCTGTCCAGTTTAGTTGTGCTTAGGCACTAATCTGCTTGTCCACACAAGAGATCTCTAATGCCTCCAGCTCCCGAATCAAACGCTTGTCATGAACCGACAATCAGTTGGCCCGCGCAGGGGCCCTGTGACTCAATGCGTACGCAACTGCATTGCCTTTCCCAGGCACATAGTGAATCTTGAATGTGTAGTCCCCTAGGAACTCCATCCATCTCCGCTGCCGTATGTTTAGATCTTTTTGATCTAACAAATATTTCAGGCTCTTGTGGTCGGTATAGATATCGACCTTCACGCTGTATAGGTAGTGTCTCCATAGCTTCAAAGCAAATATCACGGCCGCTAACTCCAAGACATAGATCAGATAATTCCTCTCGTGCACCTTCAGTTGTCGCGAGCCATAAGCAATCACTCTCTCATGCTGCAGTACAACACAACCCAAACCACTGCCCGAAGCATCACTGTAGATCTCAAAACCATCGGTCCCAACCGACGAACATAGAATAGGTGTCGTGGTCAACCGACTCTTCAATTCTTCGAAAGCTTGCGCGCGCTCCGGCGACCACACAAACTTTTGATCTTTCCTCGTCAAAGTCGTGAGAAGTAACGCTATCCGCGAGAAGTCCTCTACGAAGCGCCTGTAGTAGCTGGCAAACCCAAGAAAACTCCAGAATTCCGCTACTGAACACAACACAGGCCGCTTCTCTATCGCAACTATCTTTGTCGGATCCACCTTAATCCCTTCTCCACTGACTGTGTGACCAAGAAACGCCACCGAGGACAACCAAAACTCGCATTTGGAGAACTTGGCGTATAGTTGGTTCCTCCTCAGTGTCTCCATCACCAAATGCAAATGCTTGAAGTGATCCTCTTTGCACTGCGAGTACACCAATATGTCATCGATGAAGACGATCACAAAGTGGTCCAAGTACTCCCTGAACGTTATATTCATCAGATCCATGAACACTGATGGCGCATTAGTTAGCCCAAACGGCATGATAGTAAACTCATAATGCCCATATCTCATGATGAACGTTGTCTTGGGGATATCACTCTCCCTTATCCCCAGCTGATAATACCCGGACTTGAGATCTAATTTCGAGTACACCGATGACCCAACCAACTGATCGAACAGATCATCAATCCTAGGGATCGGGTACTTGTTCTTCTCCGTCAACTTATTCAGCTCTCGATAATCTATGCAGAGTCGCAGACTTCCGTCCTTCTTCTTAAGAAAAAGGACCGGTGCGCTCCAAGGCGACGAACTTGGACGCACATAGTCCTGCTCAAACAGCTCTTCCAGTTGAACCTTCAAATCCGCCATATCCTTAGGCGCTAACCGATACGGAGAGTGTGACACAGGTTTGACACCTGGTACTAGCTCAATTGTGAGTCAATCTCTCGCTGCGGTGAAGCTCTAGGGAGATCGTTAGGGAACACGTTAGGGTACTCGGATACCATTGAGATACTGTACAAAGTAGGCATAGGCTTCGAAGCCTCCACTAGTGTGAAGAACAGCTCTGTACCAGCACGAATCGCCTTGACCACCTTAAGAGCAAACATCAACATCTTGCTCGACCCTTTCAAGCCTGCAAAAGTCGTCTCATGACCAGTTCCCAACTTGACCTCCTTGCGATTGCAATTGATGTATGCTTGTTGCTCCGCGAGCTAGTCCATACCAAAAATCACGTCGAACTCCACCAACGACAATAACGACGCTTGCAAGTCAAACTCTTGACTTCCAATCCGTATCTTTACGCAACAGATTTTATCCGCACGCATTGAGCACCTGTTAGGCAACAACACATTCAGTTTGTCCTTTGTCATCGAAGAAGGGACTCAAATGGGCGATATGAATCCTTCGGACAAAAAGGAGTGCGAAGCTCCCATATCAAAGAGTACTCTTGCCGGATTATCGAAAATCAAAACAAAGCCTATACAAGGAATAATAAGCTAACATGGCAAGATAACAGTATTTAAAGCTAAACTACTATAAATTTAAACCGTACCTGTTACCGCATCCGCTTGTTTTATGGCCTCTTGCTGGCCAAGGTTGTAGTCTCTTGGTTGAGTTGGAGCATAATGGGATGCGGTTGACTCCACCACCTTCCCCTTTTCCTCATAAGTTGCTCTCGGCTTCCTCTCGGACTTTGGGCGTCCGCTCCAGCAATCACGGGCAAAATGCCTCGGCTTCCCACAGTTGTAGCATGCGCCCGGGGTTCGGCTTGTAGTTACTCCCGAAGCACCAGAAGAAGGAGCTGGACCCAAAGTCCTAGCGTTCTTACCGAACTTACGATAACTAGACTTTGAGGTAGTCGACACTTTGAACTCTGTCCTCTTAGCACCAGAGTCCTTCGCCTACAAATTCTTCATATCTTTCTCCGTAGAGCAGGCCGTGTTGACTAAGGTTAGAAAACCCCGCGGCATAGGCCCCAAGAATAGTAGCCTTAAGTCATCCCTCAGACCTTTATAGAATCGGTTTGTCTTTTGCTCCTCATCGGTGAATGTAGCGCTTGCATACTGACCCAAGCGTTTAAATTCGTGGAGGTACTCGTCCACGACACTCTCTCCTTGCACCAACTTCTGAATTTCATTCTCCATCGCAATCCTTTGAGCCGAGGGGAGATATCTTGCTAAGAACAGTCTCGAAAATTCCTCTATCGAGACGTCCGTGAGTTGCCTCCCCCCAAGTGGTGTAGTTTCAAACCTTCCCACCACAGCCTTGCATCGCCATCCAACAAGAAAGTGGCTATAGTCGTCTTTTGTCATTCCTTCGTCTCCGTAGCTGTCAGGACTCTTTTTATCTCGGAGAGCCAATCTTCAGCTTGGGTTGGGGTTCCCGTCCTCGAGAACACCGGAGGATTGAAGCCCATAACATGCTTGAGTTGCTTTTCAGGTTCTCTCCTAGGAATCAATGGCTCCACTACCACTTGCTCCACCCTCCTCGGTTCCGCCGCTTGAAGCAGTACTTGCTGCACAACAGGGGCAGGCTGCTGCGCTTGTCTTGCAGGCTGAGCATTGATCATAGCGAACACTGCTTCAGCCACCAATCGTATGATTTCTACAGAGGGAGGTGTTGCAAGCTCAACATTTGGTGCGCTACTTGCCTCAGAAACCGGACGTTCTGACGGCCCTGCACTACTCCTGGTCACCTATAGTCGTATAAAACACCATTACGTGACCGAACAATAATGCAAAAAGTAATTATAGGAACACGCAGGTTCCTCAAACATGTGTATTTTCATTCCTAAGTGGACATTCATGGGTTCTTTTTATGTTATAACGATGATGACACACATGTGCTCACCACCCCTTAAAAGAATTCGCCCACGAATTCATTTAAGCATGACCGAAACCGATAGTCAGATACCAAATTGTAACACCCCTACCCGTCGCATAGCATATAACAGTAGGTCCGGTCGGGGCCCGACGCCATATACTACAGACAGACCGACGGGTTACCAAATGAAACCATTCTTCCAATCACAACCGTTCTACATAGAGAATCTAGCGGAAGCATTAAAAGAGTTGCAAAGAAAAGAACCCAACCACAACTTGAATGTCCACTAATAAACCAAAAAGGAATGAGCGTACCAAACACACAAAGTACTTGGACATATGGCCTTACAAAAGTTTACTTAAATAAAATGTGTTTTCCATACAACGGCGCGCAGGCCGGTCATACATGAGAATAAAGTAAACAATACACTTCGGCCTTCGAGGGCCAGCACTACAATAAGGGCTTTAGCCCGCTATTTTCCACTCGACTCCGCAGCACCTGTAAGCAACATTTCACCGCACGGTGGAAAACAAAAGCAACAGTTAGCTAAAGCTGACCAAATTATAATGACCCCGCCCCTTATTCGGGGCGGCGATTCTCCTTCCCTGTACTTTATTAGCATAACCAGCAATATAGTGAAATTCCATATCACCATAGGCGTAGGCACGCACGGCCACACACCCCGTGCTCTCAGGGCACATTCTCGGTGAACCCGGTCAAAAACCGCGGTCTCAACACCGCCACTTGGACGGAAAATCTCGTGAGCATTTTGGTCTTTCCGGCCTAAGCCTAAGACCCTCCATCTATGCCAACGGTAAGTGCCACGTACTTTAGGTCTCTTTAACCGAACGACACATAGCGAGTACGGTTCCGCCTAAACCATTGCTCACACCGCAACGTCAATTTAAGCCATATGCTCGGGTCAAGCTTCCCTGAGTCCCAACGCGAATATACAAATCTTACATAACCCAGTTATGTGCATGTTGGCTCCCAGGCCACCTAGTTGGCAGAATCACGTTTCTGCCCAGTTTTCCGGGTGCACCTTGGATCTAATCCCCAAGACTCCCTGTTGCAATCTACCGCGTATAAAACCCGAAAACAACCATCGGCACAGAGTCTTCTCCGACCATTCATGCATAATGAAAAATCACCGATCCAGACCAACTTGTCCGGGTATGCTTCACACACCCTGCCTATGTCCATTCTCCGATTTCGGACTCTACATGCAAAACGACGGGGACTATTCATGTCTACCCAAAGAAACACCTCAAACTCACCGCATACTCACGAGAGCGGGCTTTCTATGCAAAAAGGAAAGGTGACTTCACATGTAGAGAATCGTTACCCTTGGGTTTCTCTTTGGCGCCATGAAAATCTACACAGATGAAAAGCACTGCAACGGTCTCGTCTCCGTAGATCTGAACTCGGCTTACGATTTGGCGCTCTGAAGCTCCTCCGGCAGCCGGATCTCTACTCCTTTTTCTTCCTTGCTCTCCCCTCTCTCTAGAACTTTAGAAAGAGAATAAACCAAGCAAATGAGGGTTTGAAAACCCTATTCCCGGCCTAAATCCTAGCATAGATCAATCCGAGCCCTTGGATCCCAAAATAAGGAAACGAACGGCCATGATTTGCTCTTAAAGTCAAATTACTGGGTCGAACACGGCTTGTGACATGCCCGTGTCATGGGCCGTGTGCCTCAATCGGCACTGAAACCGTCACGTCCCGAATGGGACACGGGTTTAGACACGCCCGTGTCACAATTGACACGCTCGTGTCATACAGTACACGCCCGTGTTGCGGGGCGTGTTCCCTGAATCGACCCAGGATCAAAACATCCCGAAGAGGACACGGCTCTGTAACACGCCCGTGTCACAGGCCGTGTGCCAGACACACCCTGGGACACGCCCGTGTCCCAGGACGTGTAACTCCTTCCACTTCGCCTGACAAACAGCTCGAGCAGGACACGGACCTGGACACGCCCGTGTCTCAGGCAGTGTTCTCAGTCTTCTACGATCGTCAACTACAACTCGTCGACCACACAGGAAATCGTGCAACCCAAGCACGATACGGCCCCGGGACATGCCCGTGTCCCAGGCCGTATGCACCTTACCAAAACCCAAACTTGGCTCAAATGTTGTCCGTTCCTCTTTTGAGTTTTAGGGCGTTACATGGGGCGAGTGAGGCAAGTCAGGCCCGCACTCGGCCTAGGTCATCTAGAGGCGGCGAATGCTAGCCCCATCGAGCATTCGCCGCCCCCATGCGAATGGAAGCTTCAAGCACCACTCGCCCAGTAACATGTGCAATCTATTGTTCATCGAGCAAGCCGCGCGAGCCAGTTCCTTGGAGTTGAGTGAGGCGCACCCAGTCGATGCCTTCTGCCCTTAGTGTTGAGTGAGGCTCGCAATATCGATGCATTCTGCTCTTGGAGCTGAGTGAGGCAAGCTCCGTCGATGCCTTCTGATCTTGACGTTGAGTGAGGCTCGCCCTGCCGACGCCTTTTGCTCTTGGCATTGAGTGAGGCTCGCCCTGTCGACGCCTTCTGCTCTTGGCTTTGAGTGAGGCGCGCTCTGTCGACGCCTTGTGCTCTTGTCATTGAGTGAGCCTCACCCTATTGACGCCTTCTAATCTTGGCATTGAGTGGGGCGTGTTCTGTCGACGCTTTCCGCTCTTGGCATTGAGTGAGGCTGGTTCTGTCAACGCCTTCTGATCTTGCCTCAAGAAGGTGAGCGAAACCCTTCCAGAATAGCATTCGTCCAAGGAGGGGAAAATGGGTCCCGCCCACAGCAAGCAGGGTGGCATTCGCCCGTAGAAAGCGTGAAGAGTCTCGCCAGTACTAGGCGAGTGGCCTTTAGATCCCGCATTCACCCATAATGAGGTGCCGCGGAGGCGAGTGCCTGGCTTACCCCGCACTTGCCCCTTTAGGCGAGTGGCGCTTTCATGGGCCACTCACCCAGCGAGGTCCAAAGGTAAAATTACCTGGATTCCCTCGCAGGGCTGCAATAGTCTTCCAGGACAACGGAGTTTGGTTGTTGGCAGACCACTTGTGTTTGCATATATCCATTCAGAACAACGGAGTTACGCTATTTGCAGGCCAGGTTTTAAAACTATAAAATAGCCCCAAGGGGGTACCTCAGAAGGCAAGTTTTCTAGATCTCTTACTCTCTTGTCTTACAACGCTTTCTGAGGTTCCCTTAGCTCAACATAGGCTAAGGAGGGGAAACACTCTAAGATCTTCCGGGTGTGTGGTGGGACCTCCGTGCTGGATCCTTGGGTCAGTTTCAAGTTCTAAGTCTTCTATCAGCCAAGCTTGCTAGGCGAAGTAAGTGTGCAGTCACCCCTTCCCAAATAATTAAGACTCCACAGAAGCCGATTTTCGGTTTCAACATTTTTATGCGGTGAGCGTGGAGAGTGATCAGCACTGAAAACCTTAGCGAGCTCAATGACTAGAGGCGAAGGGCAAAGTTCTGACCAGGCCGACTCGCCACCTCCCCCCTCTCTCCACTCTCGGCATGTTTGAGGATTTTCGGCAATAGATGCGGAGCCTCATAACATTCACACTCGCAGCTTGCGGCGAGTGCTCGACACCCTCAGTCCCAGTGATCGTAGCCCCTGCTCTAGGCAAGAACGCCTCTGTTAGGCGACCTGGGAAGGAAGCGACAGCGGAATGTAGTGGGCGAGATCTCCCCGAGCGAGATCTGCCAGGAAGAGTCCTATTCTCTAGCTCGGCGAGTGCGGGACGATCCGACGAGGTGGAGGTGCGAGACCGCCTGGATCGCCCGACGGGGGAGGGAAGTCCCTTCAGCGAGTTGGTCTCATCCACCCCAGTTCCAGAGGGGTTCCGCGAGCTGGAAATGTCCTACTACACCGGGAGGGACGATCTAGTTCAACATATCCAATGGTTTGAGGGTGTGGTTTCTATTAGGAAGATGTCAGATGCCTTTAAGTGTCGACTCTTTGCCATCACCCTCAAGGAGAAGGCGAGAGATTGGTTCCATCAGCTTCCATCCAACTCCATCTACTACTCTGAGGACCTTCGCCGGGGGTTCTTGCTGAGGTTCACAACTTCCAAGAAGAGGAAGAAGAAGTCAGAGTCTTTGTTCCTCATCAAGCAGGGAGTGAACGAAACTATGGGTAGCTATGTGGACCAGTTCCAAGAGGAGTTCCTCCAGGTGCAGGAGATGTCAGGGCATACCCTCATGGTGGCCTTTACCCTGGGGCTGCAGCATGGGTTCTTCAGGATAGAGCTGAAGTGCGTGCCTCCACTTTGTTTTGAGGAGCTGATGGAGAGGGATACTCGGGAAGTCAAGGGGGAAGCCTCAAACCCAGCATTTAATAGGAAGTTAGCCAGGTGGGTTGCGGAGGAGGAGAAGGAGCCAGGAGGTGTCAGGGGGCAAGAGGCCAGGAGGGCAGAGTCCAGGCAGAGGGAGCAATAGCAACAACAAAAACCAACGTGGGGGTGTCAGGAGCCGAATAATCGGCTAGGTTGGAGGTATCCAGAGTGGCAGGACCAGGGGCCGAGGAGAGGTTTCCACGGAGGAGACAACCGTCAAGGGGGCAGGGTCAGTTCAACCCTCTAAGTTGGAGGTAGGGTCAGAGGACACCCTTTCCCTACCAACACCAAGCTATGACGATATCTCTGGGGAGGAGGAGGAGAGTACATAGAAGGGGGACGGAGGGTAGAGCGGAGCTGCCATACTGGGACTTCCACCAAGAGGAAGGGCACACTACGACTACCTTCCCAGAGTTTTTGGAGATGAGGGGAGCCATGGGGCAGGCCCAGCAATAACAACATCGCCAAGAGGTGCGGATAGAGAAGGTCCTATGGTGGCAGAGGAGGATAGGTGCGAGGACCGGGCCAATGTCGGAGGCCGAGGAGGGATCAGAGTGATCCACAGGGGGGTAGGAGTCAAGGCCGCCCGCAAGGCGAGTCTCCACACCATGTACCATCAGAACATTGCCTCCACGTCCCTAACCCCGCCCCCAAAAGATAAGATTACCTTCTTCAGGAAGAACATGCCGGACCACGAGGATCCATTCTACGACGCGCTGGTAGTCCAAGCCGCCGTCAAAAATTTCACCATCTTCCGGATCCTCATGGACAATGGGAGTTTCTTCAACGTCGTCTCCAAAAAGGCGTTCGACGTGATGAAGGTGGAGGTCGGGAGGGTGTTGGCCTCAGATGGTCCTCTCTTCGGATTCTTCGGGGTGAGGAAGGTGGTGGAAGAAGGAGTCGAGCTCCATGTTACCCTGGGGGGCCAGTCCAGAAACTATAGGTTCGTCATTGTGGACGCTCCCAGCAGCTACAACGTCATATTCAGACAGCCCCTCATCAATGCCTTCTGTTGCGTACCCTCCTCGTTCCACCAGTGCCTTAAGTTCAACGCCGAGGGAATCCAGGTTTGGGTCCGCGGAGACCCCAAGATTGCGAGGTAATGCTACGTGACCGCGGTCAACACCATCTCCTGGCAAGGACGAGACGAGGAGATGGAGAGGAGGATGGAAAAGCTGTCTGGTTAGGAGGCCGTTGGAGGAGCTGAGGAGATGGGGGTGGAGGAGGATGAGGTCCGCACCCGTTTGGAGGTGGCGGAGGGAGTACGGGAGGAGAAGGCCGAGGTGATCTTCGTGGAGGAGGCTGAGGAGGAGGTTCTTGTCCCAGGTGAGGGGTCCGTGGGCGAGTGGGGAGACCAGTCCCAGCTGGAGGCAGTGGAGGAGGTAGTGGAGATGGAAGTTTTCACCCGGCAAGAAAGGGTGGAGAAGGTGCGCGTCAGCGGGGGGTTGAGAATGGAGGACCAGGGAAGGATGCTGGAGTGCATCCAAAGGAACATCGACATCTTTGCACGGAGTGCGGCGGACATGTCGGGGATTGATGCAGATGTTGAATGCCACTGCCTCAACCTGGATTTGAAGTCCCGCCCCATCCGGCAAAAGAAGAGATCTACCGCGAACAAGTTGGCCAAGCCTATCCGGGAGGAGGTGGGTAAGCTCCTCAAGGCTGGATTTGTTTCAGAGATCCAGTATCCAGGTTGAGTCTGCAATGTTATAATGGTTAAAAAAAGGAGATGACCAATACAGGATGTGTGTAGATTTCTCTCTTTTGAATAAATCATGTCCTAAGGATTGTTACCCCTTGCCTCGAATCGACGTGCTGGTTGACTCAACTGTCGGTTTCTCTCTAATGAGTTTCTTAGATACTTTTTCAGATTATCATCAAATCAGGATGCACCTGCCTGACATAAAAGATGTCTCCTTCATCACCGGGAATGGGTGTTACTGTTATAAAATGACGCTCTTTGGGTTAAAAAATGCAGGGGCAACGTATCAAAGGATGATGGATCGAGTTTTCCGAGAGCAGAAAGGAAGGAACTTGGAGGTTTATGTGGATGATCTTATGATTAAGAGTCGGGATGTTGACTCTTACCTCTAGGACCTGGAAGAGATCTTTGGTACCCTGTGGAAATATAAAATAAGGCTGAACCCCTTAAAGTGTGTCTTCGGGGCAAGCAGGGGCAAGTTCCTAAGCCATTTCCTTACTCTCACAGGATTGGATCCCAACCCTGATAAGGTAAGGGAGATCATGGAGTTGGGGTCACCTCGGAATGCCAAGAAAGTCTAGCGCTTGATAGGGAAGCTGGCAGGGCTGAGCAGGTTCCTCTCTCGAGCTGGAGATAAGTGCTCACTTATCTTCAAAACATTGAGAGGGGGCCAGAAATTCGAATGTTCAGAGGAGTGCGAGGGAGCCTTACGAGCCTTGAAGAGGCAGCTGACCCAGGCTCCTCTGCTCCACGGACCGAAGGAAGGGGAAGACCTATCTCTGTACCTTGGGGTCGGGGTCGAGGCCCTGAGCTCCGTATTGGTCCGAGAAGAGGGTAGGAAGTAGCTGTCGATCTACTATGTGAGTAGGGTTCTGAGGAAGGCAAAGCTTCGGTACCCTATTTTGGAAAAGTTGGCTTTCGCCCTAGTCATCTCAGCTCAGAGGCTCCATTCGTACTTCCAGGCACACTATATTTGGGTGGTGACTGACCACCCCCTTCACAATATCTTTGAGGGGGTGGAGCACTCTAGGAGGTTGGAAAATTGGTCGGTAGAGTTTAGCGAGTTCGACATTTCCTTTGTACCTGTCTATCGATCAAGGCCCAGATAATTGCCGATTTCCTAGCCAACTATGTGGTCGAGGTGTCAGAGGCCGAGCTCACTCGTCCAGTTACTTGGAGGGTGAAGGTGGATGGCTCGTCGGGGAGGCACTCCTTGGGGGTAGGGGTGATTTTGGAGAGTCCGCAAGAGACAAAGATTGAGCAAACTGTGGTTATTCATTTTCCCATCACTAACAATCAAGCAGAGTATGAGGCAGTGATCACAGGGGTTTGGCTGGCCAGGGAGCTGGGGGTGTAGGACATGGAGGTACTAACGGACTCCATGGTGGTGTCCTCCCAGATCAACGACGAGTTCTAAGCAAGGGAGCCCACTCACCAGCTATACCTGACAAAGGTGAAAGGGGTCATCGACATGTTCCAAACATTATCCATCAGACATGTGCCGCGGGAGGAAAATAAGCAGGTGGACCAGCTGGCCAAGTTCAGACCCCGTGCGCGGGGAACTATGACCGACCATCCATTGTGGAGGGGGAGTTGATGGAAGTGGATCAACGCCCTTCCTGGATGGACCCCTTCACGACCTTCTTGTCCACGGGAGAGTTCCCAAAGGGCCTAGATAAAAAGCGCTTCAAGTATAAGTCGGCATACTACCTAATGCACGATGGGAAGCTATATCGGTCTCTCGGGGCTTTTAGAACGCTGTGTGGCTGAAGAGGAGGTCCCGAGGATCTTGGAGGAAGTTCACTCCATAGAGTGCGAGAGTCACTCAGGAAGCAGGACCCTGGAGGGGAGGATTGTGAGACAAGGGTACTTCTGGCCGACCCTAGGCCGAGATGCCACCAAGTTCGCAAAGAAGTGTCAAAAGTACCAGTTGTTCGCCCCTCTCCAACTACTACCAGCCTAGAGACTTAGGAGCATCACTGTACCCTGGCCCTTTGCTATCTGGGGAATGGATCTTGTGGGACTCTTTCCCCAGGCCAATGGGCAGAGGAAGTTCTTATTATTATTGATCTATTATTTTTCTAAGTGGTTGGAGGTTAAGGAGATAACCAAGGTGACCTCCCACGTGATCCGAAACTTCGTATGGGGGGAGATTATTTGCAGGCATGGGTTTCCTCAGGTCATTGTCACGGACAATGAGCCATAATTTGCCAGTATCGAGTTCATCAGCTTCTGCGGCTAACTCGGGATTGATATTCAGTTCGCATCGGTTCACCACCCCAGGAGTAACAGGTAGGTGGAGGCGGCGAACAAGATCATTGTAAATTTGTTGAAAAAAAGTTTGAGAACCATAGGGGAGTTGGGTGGAGCAACTTCCTTCAGTCCTCTGGACCCTGAGTACCACCCCAACACATTCACTGGGGAGACCCCCTTCAAACTCTCTAATAGCTGCGAAGCTGTACTCCCAATAAAGTTCGAGGTACAGACACTGCGGGTAGTAGAGGCGGAGGAAGGTAGAGAAGAATGGAGGGTCAAGAATGAGAACGAGCTGCGACTCTCCTTGGACCTGACAGAGGAGCTCTGAGATGTGGCCGCTGTCAGGCAAGCGGAAATCAAATGGCGGATGACCAAGTATTTTTACAAGCACGTTATAATCAAATAGTTCGCGGAAGGGGAGTTGGTCCTGAAAAAGGTAGACGCCGCAGGAAGATCAGTTACTGTTGGGAAACTCAATCAAAATTGGGAGGGTCCGTTCATTATTAAGGAGACATTGAAGTCAGGGGGTATCGCCTCCAGAATATGGAGGGTGAGACCCTAAGTCACACTCGTAGTGGTGATGACCTGAAGTGTTTTTATCCTTAATCCATGTATGAAACATCTTTTTTCTAATATGAAGCTTCTTGATATTCCAATTTTCTTCTACAATGATTCATATGAATGGGTGAAGAGTTCACCAAGTAGACCCCGAGAAGATCCCACTGCCAGGCTCTCACTAGTTGGGAGGGCTGGATGTCACTTGAGAGAGTCTCCCAGACCCCGAGCAGATCCCGCTGTCAGGCTCTCACTAGCTGGCAGGGTTGTATATCACTCGAGAGAGTCTCCCAGATCCCGAGCAGATCCCGCTGCCAGGCTCCCACTAGCTGGCAGGGTTGGATGTCACTCGAGAGAGTCTCCCAGACCCCAAGCAGATCTCACTTCCAGGCTCCCATTATCTAACAGAGCTGGATATCACTCGATGGTATCTACTCAGATCCCGAGCTGCTCCCACTGTCAGGCTCCCACCTAGCTGACAGGGCAGGGCCCTCGGTGGACATTGTTGTTACTATGAAGCTAAGTCCCGAGCTGCTCCCACTGGCAGACTTTCACCTAGCTAGTAGGACAGGGTCCCTCGGTGGAAATTGTTGTTTCTCTGGAGCCAAGTCCCGAGCTGCTCCCGCTGTCAAGCTTTCATCTAGTTGGCAGGGCAGGGGCCCTCAGTGGACGTCGTGAAAGGCCTTGGAACCAAGTCCCGAGCCGCTCTCGCTAGTCAACAAGGCTTAGAGAGTAGGGGATTTTTGGGAAGAAACATAAGTCTTCCAGGAGATATCGCCGAGCAGGAATCCCACCAGTCAAAATGAGGCATTCAAGGGTAAAACTTTGGGAAAAGGCTGAGGGCAAACAATCATAAGGAGAACAGAAGGTCAGATCCAGCAAAATCCCAAATGACCATGTTGTGGTGACCCGGGATCTCTCCAACTAACGAGTAGGGCAATCTTAGAAGAAGGCAATTCGCACCCCTTAGGGGGTGGATCTCTCCAAAAGTTTGCACTCGCCTGCATCAATCATAAGAGGGAGATCCGAGTCTAACCCACAGCTCGGGTTTAATTTCTGACGACGGCAGTCCGTCCTATCAAGATTTTACTTGGGAAAACCAGGCCTTGAACAAATCTCTAAGGGGTGACAAGATCTCGAGGTCTCTACGCGGGTATGTATTCTAACAGCCAAATGACATCTAGCGGCGAGTTCTACCTACACGAGTGCGATGCATAAAATAAACATTGAAAGATAAGAGACATTTGCTAAGTAAAATTTTCATTAATATCTTTTCGGTTACAAAGGCACTAGCCTTGCGACGAGGTTACAAAATTAGGGGGGAATCATTACAGGAAAATAAAGAAAAATACAAGTCAGCTCTCGCCCTCTCCCCCAGAAAGATCATCCTGAAATCCCGACACTTCTTTAAAGAGTTAGTCGAAGCTGTCTTCCGGCTCGCCAGGAGTAGGGATAGGGAGGAACAGCTCCGGCACCAGGTCCTTGGCGGTCACCTCCTCGCAGTCCGCCGTCAGCACCTGTAGATCTTGCATGACCTTTAGGGTATGATCAACAACTTTGATTGAGTTGACCCGCAACATTTTGTTGACCTCTGCCTGGCTGAAGATTTTCATATCTTTGCCTTGGGTGCTCGGCCCGCCGTGAGCTGGAGGGAGCAGGCAATCCACACGGAGAGATACCCCATCCTGGAGCAGCTTATTCTGCTTCTCCAGTTGCTTATTCTTATCCTCGAGCTCAGCAGCGCGAGTGTGCCGGTGGTCCGTAGTTTCAGCATCCTGCGAGGCGGGAGGAGGTAAGAAAGGAAGTTATGAAAGTCAAGTAAAATGAGAAAAGATTAACTAGCACTCACAAACCTGTCAGCGCTCTTCGCGAGGAGGGACTCGGCAACTACTAGTTTCATCTTCAAGTCCTCCACATCATCTCGGGCGAGGTCTCAGACTTCCTCGACACTCGTCGGCTTATAGTTGAGGGTGAAGCCGCGGCGGACAAATGTGTGGGTAAGCCATGGAACGCATTTGGGCTCGCATTCATTCATGGACAAGCCGCTAGAGGGTCATGTCGTCATAGACCTCGGCATCCCCGCGTCCATAGAGCCCGAAGTGCGTGCCCGTTGGGAGGTCGAAGCTCAGACCAGGAGGGGAGGAGGGAATAGATGGACAACCTGTGGATGTTCTCATTCCACTAGACCATCGGCTCGCCGAACTGGTCCTTGGCCTTCCCGCCAAGACCAAAGTTTCGATGGCCTTTTGGCAGGCCCGGCTCGTAGGCTAGGAGCCCCTCAGCAGTTAGGGAGGCAGGGAGATTGTCTCCGCCTCACTCCTTCTCTGGCAAGTTTAGCACGACCGGCCTTTCCCTGGGGACTTCCGTCTTCTTCAACTTCTTTGGTGGCGGCGGTAGGCGAGGCGAGCTGGAGCTGGCGAGCTCAGCCCGCTTCTGGCTGGAGGAGGGTTTGGGGGATTCCCGTTCCATTCGGTGAGCCGCCACAGCCGCCCTCTCTCGTGTGAGTGGGTTAGGGTACAACCCTAAATCCACGAAGGACGGGTTCTCCGGGATCAGCCGCTCCCCTGCAAAATTTAACCTTGTTAGCAAAGGGTAGTCTCGGCAAGCCTGTGGTAAAAATGATAACAAGATATACCTTCACCGACAAGGACTGGAGGGAGCGAGTCGAGGCCCCTTCGCAGGAATGCGACCTCGAAATCTTTATGTAGAAAGAACTTGTGGAGGCTGGCGGTGTCACCCATCTGGGTTGGCGATCGGTACACCTCCCCCGTGTGATTGGCGAGAAGGGTATGTTGCCGAGTTCGCCCTTGATGATGACAAACTTCGTGAATCAGTTATGGTTCTTGTTGGTTGTCTCATGCACCTTAAGCCGCGAGCCGGAAAAGAAGGCGACCTCGTCGCTGGTGATGCGGTAGATGAAGAGTTTTCGGAAGACAGCGAGATTGAACTCAATCCGCTCCTTCCGAAGGAAGCTCGGGAAAGCCACAAGCATGATGATCGCGTTGGGGTTCATCTGCGCGGGGATGGCCCCAAAGTACTTTAGCACCTGGAGGACCTTCGACCAGAGGGGCAGGCGCAACCCCACATCAAAATGCAAGATGGGGAAGGCGAGTTCGCCGATGAAGAAGGTGTTGATCGCCTCGCCCTGTCGGCGCATAGTGAACCCTGGCGGGACGTAGTCCACAATGAAGGTGTTAAGCTCCTCCTCTGTAGTATTCCCATCAAAGAAAGGATACTCTGAAAATTGTTTAGCACACTTTGAATGCCCATCGGCGTCGGGCCGCGTCTTGCCCATTTCTATAGATCTCGGCGCGAGTGCAGGTGACGAGAAGAGCAACAAAGGGGGGTATAAGCCGGCAATAAATGTGATATGCCACGGGTAGGTAAGGGGCCCTATTTATTGAAAACGAATTCAACCTGCCGAGCCGACTGCTCCAGCCTAGCTCGTGGGTCCCAACTCGCCAGACCCCCGCGGCCTGCTCTATTCTAATGCGAACCGAGTCTGAAGCGCAGCGTAATTCGCGAGTAAAAAATATTTGAAATCAGATTTAAAATAGTTAAACTTATTACACAGCAATGTCAAATGTTCAGAAAATACAACAGAGGAGAAATTATTATCATAACATGCGAGAGCTGGGGGTCTAGGGGCGAGTGCCGGTAGGCTTAGCTAGGGAGCCATTTCCATCTACCCCGTCCTCGCGCCCCCATCCACAGTGGTCGGCGAGGGTTGTTAAACTCGCGGACCAGCTCTAGGTATTGATGAATGAAACGCAGATTCTCCTGAATCTGATCCATGAGGGGTTCTGAGGAAGTCATCCCGCTTGCCGATCCGCACCTCACCTCGTTCGCCAGCAACACGTAGTCCTATTCCAGCGCGCGCAATCGCTTCCCATCAACAACTCGCTCTTCTTGGATCTTGCGCATCGCGAGCCCGTACTTCCTGAGGATCCCGATGGTTCGCCTCCTCATCTCGTCAGGCTCTATGGATCCATCCAGGAATCCTTCCAGTGTGAAAGAGAAGGGATAGATACTACTCTAGAGGGGGGGTGAATAGAGTTATCAAAAATTGCACCAGCAAAGTTGACTTTCTACTCAACTCCCTTGGAGTTAAATGCGGAATGAGAGTTATAGATATTTAAGATAAAACCTTAGAGCCTAACACAAGTGTTGTGCACAAACTAAAGCTAACTGTAATTACAGTTTAGCTTTGGATCCTATCCAGCAACTAGCAAACCTAGTTAAGATCTAATCACAGCCACAATGCAAATAATTAAACAAGGCAATCCAGACGACACAAGGAATTTATAGTGGTTCCCCAAACAACTTGGGTACGTCCACTCTTCTACCAATAAGGTAGGAATCCACTCAGGTTTTTGATTAGATGCCCTGCCACCAACAAGATCTGCTTCAGGTAGATCAAGAAACCCTTTAGACTTTTGATCAGGTGTCTAAAAACCAAACACAGGTTTTTGATCAGGTGCCCTGCCACCAAGGGATACTTTTGAAGGGAGTAATAACCCTGTACAGGAGGGGGAAAGGGGTTAAGATGTCTTCTCTATTTTACTTAGAGAAGCACAATAACTTGCACTGAGCTAGAAAGATCTAAAAGAATCAAGACTCCCCCTGGCTCAAAGAACGTCCAGGTGAAGTCTTGCTTCAGTGCAGAAACACTTCAGTAGATACTGAAGGAAGAACTACAAGAAGATATAAAATAATAAATTAAAATCTTCTAACAGCTATCTTCTTCTTCTTCTTCTTCAAAAGAACTCTGAGTCAGAACTTCCTGGAACAGGAGAACTCAGGTTGAAGAAGAGCAGAAGAGCTAACAACTTCTCAGTTAAGTGAAGATTGCTGAGAGCAGTTAAACTTGTTCTTGCTGTAAGCTTGCTGAATAAATTTCTTGCTACGAGTACTTTTTGATTTCTTCTTCAAAGAAGTCTTTATATATCAGCAGCAGCAACGGCTCTAATTGAGTTTAAATCTTATCTTTTTCTGAACTCTGCAAGCTGGGCTGCAAAAAGCATAAAGCAAAAAACAAACTACAGCAGTCAGATATCCTATAAAAGGATAAAGCTTTCTAAGAAGCTGCAAATACTTCTGATGAAATAATATAAGATAAAGTCACATCAAAAAGATCTCTTTACGGTCAGGAAGACTTTTTGAGTCTAACGGCTATAAAGGATAGCCTGGCAGATATCATATCCCAGCTACAAGACAAACAACTTTGTTAGAAAAGATTAGCTCATGCATATAGAATAGAACTGATATTGCATGGAAATAATGTCACAAATTATTCAGATAATCTTTCATAAAATATGCCAAAATAAATATTAATTTAGTCACATCACAGAAGACGACAACCTAAATAAGTGCATACAGCAAAACGTCGAACGACCTTCGGAGATCGTCGACCTACGCACGAAGATCGTCGACCTATCGGACAGATAGTCGAACGATCCAGATAGTCGAACTATCAAGGAAGATAGTTGAACTACCTCGGCAGATAGTCGACCTATTAGAATAGATAGTCGAGCTATCAGATAGTCGATCTATCCGGACAGATAGTCGAACTACCAAACAAAAACAGATAGTCGACCTATCAAGCAGATAGTCGACCTATCACAGAAAACAGATAGTCGACCTATCAACAGATAGTCGACCTATCAAAGAAAGCACATATAGTCGATCTATCAACAGATAGTCGAACTATCAGATAGTTGAGCTATCCAAGCAGATAGTCGAACTATCAAAGCAACGCAGATAGTCGATCTATCAACAGATAGTCGAACTATCAAGGCAACACAGATAGTCGACCTATCAACAGATAGTCGAGCTATCAAGGCGGACAGAACGTCGACCAACTGATAGACGATCGTCGATCAGCCGATAGACGATAGTCGAGCGACTTTCGACTATGGTCGAACGAAAAACTACTTAACCAAATATTCATTTGGAAAAGCAATTCTACACAACTAGAAAATCTAACCTATCAACTAACCTTTGACCATAGATAATTCATGGGTCAAGAGACTAAGAAGACAAGACTAAACTCAAATCAAACTAGTGTACCAACAATCTCCTCCTATTTGAGTTAAGTCTCTTCAAAAACTAAAACACAGAACTAGCTATAGAACAATAAAATCAATACAGGAAATAGTTAAACAACCAACTAGCAATTAACAATCAGTCAGATATATAACAGTCAATCAAAAATTAAGGATCTATAGAATCAGGTTTGGGATCAGAAGAGCTAGGAACAAAAGATACTTTCCTCAAGGGATCTATGGCTTCTTTCTTAGACATTTTCAGATCTTGTACACCAATAATCTTTAGTTCTGAAGCCCTTGGAACGACTGCTTCTGGATGCTTTTCCATATATTTAGAAGGGTCAAATACTTCAGGACTAACCTGGATTTTATCAAGTTCCTTCATTCTGAATTTTGACATTGTAGTAAATCCTGCAGAATCTTTTCCTTCAGCCTTAGCTTTCTTTATCTGGGCTGAGCCAACAAGCTCTAGAAAATGAGCCATCCTGAAATCAGGATCTAACTCTTGACTTTCATACTTATTTTCAGATGTAGTATCTATTGGCTTCATAGCTTTAAACTTGGTAGACAGATCTAATAAGCTTTCAGCTGGATCTTTAACTTCTTGAATAACAAGAGATGTCGGAGGAGCAAACTTAGCAAACTTCTTACTGGATTTTTCTGAGAAAACAGTTCTTTTACTCTTTGAAGTGTCTTTAGCAGCTGGTGAAACTTTTCTCTTGGGTGAAGGAGGGGGTGAAAATGTTGGCTTTTGATAAACCACCTCCTTTACTTGCTCTTTTGTTTCAGCATCATGCCTTTGATATCCAGAATGTGATTTGCCTTGATGGCTTTGAAAACTTCTCCTTGAAGGAGGCTGAGAAGGTGCAGATTTGTCAGAAGGTGTAGATGGATTTGCTGAAATATTGCCAGAGGCTCCTGCATCGGGAGGTGGAGGAGGAGGACCTCTGGGAGTCCATCTGGGAGCAGGACTATCATACCTCTTTGATTTCTTTCTTTCCTTTTGCTGGTTCTTAAAGAACCACATCCAGTGCTGGAACTCTTTGGATTTAGGATCAATCCCTTTCAGAATGTAGTAAGGAGTGTCATGATCGGGATTGGGAGGAGGAGGAGCCACAGCTTTTCTTTTCCTCTTTGCAGCTTTCTTTTTCTTAGAATCCTCAGACAGATCTGAATCATCTTCATCCTCAGAATGAGATGAGGGAGGATGATCATATGGATCATAGGCTTCTGATACAGCCTTTTCCTTTTCTTTCAGGGCAGCTTTCTCTTTCTATTCTTCCATGGCATCTTGTGCCAAAAGGAGGTCTAGATTTGGTCCTGGTGAATCATCCCAAACAGTAGACTTTTCAGCTTGCAAAGCTTTTTCTTTCTCTTCCAAATCAGCCTTTACTCTTTGTTGCCAAGCAGCTTTTGCTTTCTCTTCTTCCAAACTCAGTTTTGGGGTGACATCTTTATTTTCAACTTGGCTTACAGAAACATCTTCTATATCAGCTAAAAAAGAATCTAATTCAGGATCTTCTTGCATATCTGACTGAGCTGGTAGAACAGACTCAGTGTCTTGAGCATCAGGCAGATGATCAGCTGGAGCAATTGAAGCATGTTCAGGCACTGTCTCTAAGACATCTGGAACTACTGGAGCAGATTCAGCAGGCTCTGGAGTAACTAGTTCTTTTTGAACTTTATCTGTGGATTCATGAACACAGATCTGCTATATAAGATAAAAACATTCCTTCTAGGTATTCACAAACTAGCAAGTCAGTTGACTCGTCAATAAAACGAATGAGTGAATTACCTTCAAACTTTACTAACTCCCAAGATTCATCTAGATAGGCAGTAATGACTCCTTCTAGGAATTGAGCAACAAAAGGAGTAGAAGCTTCTTCTAAAAATACTTTGACAACGAATTCTGATTCCAATATAGCATCAGAAATTTCTTTTTCAGACAGTAGAGGAGCTACTTCTTCTTGAACTGGAACTATCTCTTCTGGAACTGTTATCACTGGAGCTATAACTGCTAATACTGATTCTGTTATAGCTGGAGGAACTGCTGGAAGGAAGGCTGGGAGCTGCTCAGAGACATCTTCATTGAACATCTCCCCCTGCCTGATTTCAGTGGGAACTGAAACCAGGCCCCTGGATGAAGAGGGCTCAGCAGAGTTAGAGAGAATTTTGATGGCAGCAGTCAAAGAAGCAATGGAGGAAGCAAGTGGAGCAATTGCCTCTTCAATCATGATTTTGATTGAGGGGGTAATTAACTCCACAATGCTGGAAATAAAAGCTGGAGTGATCTCAAAAGATGGTGGGGAAACTGCAGTGGATGGAAGATCAGCAGGAGGAATGTGTTCCTGATGAACTGGAGAACGAACTGGAGATTGAATTGGAGAGTTAACTAGAGAGTTAACTGGAGATAGATGGGTGGAAGCAGGAAGATAAATATGATCTGAAGATTGACCTAGAGAACGAATAGGGGTAGAAGGTACATAAGCTAATAAATCAAAACTAGGATGAGATATCCTAGCAAGATGATGAGGGATAGGAGATGCTGGAGGAGAAGATGGAATTTCAACTGTTGTTGAATCATGAACAGGAGAGGCAGAATGTCATACTTCAACTGAAGTAGATAGCAGAGCAGAAGAAGATGAAAGAAGTGATAGAGGAGCTGAGCCAACTTCTTGAGGGTGGGGAGCGACAGAGTCAGTCCTTGTGCTCTCAAATGCAGCTGGAGCAATCCCTACAGGAGCGGGCTTCACGAATGTCCTCTTCCACTTTGAGAACAAGTTGGGATCCATCTTCTTACTGGCATTAATGGTTGTAGCAGTTGAAATCAGCAGCTGGGGATATCTTTCCTTCAGAAAAATCCCAATAACCCTTCCTAGGGTAACTTCCTTCTTACTGTTCTTCTTCCTTATCAAATCGAACATAACCCCTGCCCAATTAATCCTTTTCTGATTTACAATTGCACACATCAGTGCAAATTGTTGTCTAGTAATGTTATTATGGGCGGAGTGCTTTCCTAGAAGCACTTTTCCAACTATTTCTGCAAGGAACTTGATCTTGAAGGGAAAATTCACCTTGAGGAGCTTGGAGGGAATGCCTTCGGCATGTCCCAGCTCTAACAACATTCTTCCAAACTCTGGAGCATCTTGCTCATATTCTTCTTCGCCATTAAACAATCCAAAAACATCAGTCAAAACGGCGGGAGTCAAGATTACCTCTTCTCCGCCAATTGATCCTGTCATTGAATCTTCAGTAGAAGATGAAGTAAATGCCCATTCCTTTATCTCTGGGATATTTAACTTGATCCTTGTAGACATGAGCCTTTCCAGACCTTGATCTTTGCAGAGCTGGAGAATTTCCATGATACCGGGTTCGCAACAACTGAATGCGTCAAAGTCCACACTGAAACCGGCGTCGAACTTCACGACTGCGAGGAGCGCTGGAGAAATCGCCATTGAAATGCTGGAGAAAGCGCGAGAGAGACGGAGAAGACGAATCGGCAGAAAATCGCAAGAGGAGGAGCAAGCGGGAAGACGGAATGCGAAAGGACGCTCTCCGTCGACGATAAAAGCGAAGATCTTTTAACCTAGGTCGACTATCGGCTTTATATTAGACCGGAGATAGTCGATCTATTTAAAAGATACTGGAGACGATGGTCTAACGGTCGTTCGACGATCGGTCCAGAAGCAGAGTAGTCGAGCAATCGTTCGACTATTTCTGTCTTCTCAAACAACAAGCTGTCGTCATCCAGGGATCGACGATGAGCTCGACTTGTTCGACTATGGTCGAACGCCAGTCGACGATCTTCAAACGGACAAGCTTTCATCAACCATAGGTCGACGATGGGCTTGACCCGATCGACTATCTTCGAACGTCGTTCGACTATCTTCAAACAAGTTTCAACAAGGCAGAAGTCACACTTAGTCTCTTCCATTGATCATGCCTAGTTGAACTAAAAAGAACAGATGTTTCTGTTCATCTAAGGGCTTGGTGAATATATCACCTCTCTGAAACTCAGTGGATATGAACTCAAGACAAATCTTGTTCTTTTCCACACAATCTCTCAGGAAATGGTGCCTAATCTCAATGTGCTTCGTTCTAGAGTGGTGCACTGGATTTTGTGCAATTGATATAGCACTGGTACTATCACACATGATTTTGGTGTTCTTGTGTGAGTAACCATAATCCACAAGCTGGTTTTGAATCCACAGGATCTGTGAACAACAACTGGCAGCTGCTATATATTCAGCTTCTGCAAATGAAGTTGAGACAGAAGCCTGCTTCTTACAGAACCAAGAGACCAATCTCTCTCCCAGGAACTGACAAGTTCCTGAGGTGCTCTTCCTATCAACTTTGCAACCAGCATAGTCAGAGTCAGAGTATCCAATTAACTCAAATTCTGATTCTGCTGGGTACCAAAGTCCTAGATTTGGACATCCCTTCAGGTATCTCAGGATTCTCTTGAGAAGAATCAGATGAGATTCCTTGGGGTTGACCTGGAATCTAGCACAAAGGCATGTAGCAAATATTATATCAGGCCTACTTGCAGTTAAATATAATAGGGAACCAACAATGGCCCTATAATTCTTTTGATCAACAGGCTTGCCGTGATCATCAGAATCAATAACTACATTAGTAGCCATAGGTGTAGGCATTGCTGAAGCATCAGCCATCCCAAATTTCTTTACCAATTCCTTGGCATATTTGGATTGGGAGATGAAGATACCATCAGCATCTTGCTTAACTTGGAGACCAAGAAAGTAAGACAGCACACCCATACTACTCATCTCAAACTTAGAATGCATTAGGTCAGAAAACCTTTTGCAAAGTTTGGGATCAGTGGAACCAAAAATAATGTCATCTATATACACCTGAACTAACAGGATTGTGTCCTTGTGGTGCTTGACGAAAAGGGTTCTATCAACTACTCCCCTAGTAAAGTTGTGCTCTAACAGGAAACTGGCTAAAGTCTCATACCAGGCTCTTGGGGCTTGTTTTAGTCCATATAGAGCTTTCTGCAACTTGAACACATGTGAGGGCTGAGTTGAAGAAACAAACCCTGGTGGTTGTTCAACAAACACCTCTTCCTTAAGCTCACCATTCAGGAATGCACTTTTGACGTCCATCTGAAAGACTTTAAACTTCATGTAGGCTGCATAGGCCAAGAAGATCCTTATTGCTTCTAGCCTTGCAACAGGAGCAAAGGTTTGGTCATAATCTATACCTTCCTCCTGTCTGCAGCCCTGAGCTACAAGCCTAGCTTTATTCCTTACAATAATTCCATTTGCATCCAACTTGTTTCTATACACCCACTTGGTGCCTATGATCAGTTGGCCTTTAGGTCTTGGAACCAAAGTCCAAACTTTACATCTCTCAAACTGATTGAGTTCCTCTTGCATAGCAATGATCTAGTGGGGATCTAGCTCAGCATCTTTAAAGGTGAGGGGCTCAACCTGTGAGAGGAAACAAGCGTGCATCACATCCTGTCTTAACTGATGTCTTGTTTGAACACCAGCTGATATGTCTCCAATCACTTGAGATGTAGGGTGATCTCTAAGTGTGACAATATCAGCAGGTGGGATGTGATCTTCAGCAACAGTTGGGATTAATTCCTCAGGAGGAATTTGATTTTATATTGGTGGAACAACCAACAGCTTCTTCAATGTCTTCATCACTGTCTGATTCAGTGATATGAAGAGTTGATAGTTGAAGAATCTCTTGAGTAGCATCAGGTACCTGCACTGAACTGGAGGAAGGAGAATTTTCCTTCTCCTTGTAAAACATCTGAGACTCATCAAAAGATACATGCACAGATTCTTCAATTTTACAGGTTGATTTGTTATAAACCCTATAAGCTTTGCTTACTTGGGAATAACCAAGCATAATTCCCATTGAAGCTTTTGCTTCAAACTTTCTAAGGTATTCTTTATTGTTATTATGAATGTAAACTACACAGCCAAAAATTCTAAAATAATTAATTTTAGGTTTCTTTCCTTTAAGCAACTCATAAGGAGTTTTACACTTAAGCTTGTGTATCAGACTTCTATTCAAGACATAATCGGCTGTACTAACAGCTTCTGCCCAATAGGAAAGAGGCATATTAGCATCTGCCAACAATGTGCTAGCAGCTTCAATGAGTGTTCTGTTCTTCCTTTCAACTATCCCATTTTGTTGGGGAGTTCTAGGAGCTGAGAAGCTATGTTTGATACCTTCTCTCTCACAGAATTCTTGCATGAGAAGAGAGTCAAACTCAGTACCATGATCACTTCTGATCAAGGCCACATGAGTAGAGTACTCAGTCTGCACACATAATAGAAAGTTTGTTAGGGCTTTGAAGTTATCAGCCTTAGTTCTCAAAAAGAAAACCCAACTGAACCTAGAGAAGTCATCTACAATGACTAAGGTGTAATACTTCCCTCCTAAACTCTGTACATTTATTGGGCCAAAAAGGTCCAGATGTAATAAATACAGGATTTTAGGAGAATCACTTTTATTTACAGATTTAAAAGAGTTTTTGGTTTGCTTGCCTAGCTGACAAGCCTTGCATAGGCTCTCCTTCTTGTAGGGGCAAGAAGGTAAACCTCTAACAAGGTTGTGTTTAGATAACCTAGATATATTTTTAAGGTTAACATGACTAAGCCTCTTATGCTATAAAGAATTATTATTAATTGTTACTTCATTAAATAAACAGATTTCAGAATGGGTTGAATTGAAATCTACTAAATAAATATTACCTAATCTAATGCCTACTAAAACAACATTATTATTTAAAGTAATATTACAAGAAGAGTTAGAAAATGAAACCTGGTAGCCAGCATCACATAGCTGGCTGACTGATATCAAATTGTGCTTCAATCCAGTCACATATGCAACTCTCTTGAAAGTAATAGCTCCAATTGTGATCCTGCCATAGCCTTCTGTCTGACCACAGCTTGAATCTCCAAAGATAACCTTTGGGCCGAGCTTAGCTTTGAACTTTGACAGATGATTTTTATTTCCTGTCATATGCTTGGAGCATCCACTATCCAAATACCACTTATTTTGAGTGATAGGATAGGCCTTCACCTGCAAGAAATTCATTTAGATATTGTGGACCCAGGTAACCTTGGGTCCCTTGTTTTTCACATAAGAAAAGCTAGAAATAAATGAAAAATGCAGGCTGAGGATGATAACCTAATGGGTGAGATCTCCTAGGTGGGATTCTCCATGCAGATGATGGGTCAACAAACCTAGGGTTTCTATTTTCATTAAGGTTTCTATGGGTTTGATGATGATTTTGAAAATCATATTGAAAACGTCGATCGACGTTCGACGATGGGCGCTCAGATCGTCGAGCTTCGTTCGACCATTGAGCTTCCGATCGTCGAGCAGCGTTCGACGCTCTTTGTATTTCTTTAAAAAATTTCTTCCTCTTTTCTCTCTTAGCTTTATTTAAAGTT
This sequence comes from Platanthera zijinensis, assembly GCA_039513925.1. Classification (NCBI taxonomy): domain Eukaryota; kingdom Viridiplantae; phylum Streptophyta; class Magnoliopsida; order Asparagales; family Orchidaceae; genus Platanthera; species Platanthera zijinensis. Next base: position 174,357,370 of record CM077094.1, on the reverse strand, counting down.
TTATTAACTTGATTTACTTGCTCAGTGTTCTTTATCCCATCAGCTGAGATAAAGTTCACTGGAGTTGAAAGATTATTTTTAAGAATAACTGGGGGTTCACTGAGAGAAGCTCCTAAACCTAGTTTGTTATTACCTGACCTAGTGTTAGTCATGCTGGTTATCTCTAACAGCTTGAGGCTTCTACCATTTAGAGATTCTTCTAACCTTTTAGACTTAGCTAACTCAATTTTAAGAAACTTAATTTCTTCACTATAATTAGTGAGATCTTCCTTTAACTTAATATTTTCAGTAGATATGATTTCTGATTCAGCTAGCCTATGTCTAAGTTCTTTAATTTCTTTTTCAGAACTAATTAAATCTAAGCATAAAGATTTAAAATCTAATTTGAATTCTGCTGAAGTAAAGTCATAAGAAGATAGTATCTCATCTTCTGTTGGCATTTCTTCCTCTGAATCTGAACTCTTTGCAGCTGAATGATTGCTGCAGGCATCTATTGCCATCAGACAAACTTCCTTTGCCTTCTTCTCTTCCTCATCCTTACTGGAGCTAGAGGAGGAAGATTCTTCATCAGAATCACTCCAGGTTTCAGCAATGAAACCTCTCTCCTTCTTTTTGTTCTTGTAGGAGGATGGCTTGGAGTGCTTCCTGTGCTGTTCCTTTTCTTTCCTCTTATCTTTGTTCTTCTCCTCTGGACAATCTGGTAAGATATGTCCAGGTTTCCTGCAACCATAATAGATAATTTCTTTAGCAGGTGAACGGTCATACCTTGGTTTGTCTTCATAGCGTGAAGACTTCTTTCTGAATTCCTTTCTCCCCATCTTGAGAAATCTCTTGGAAAATAATGCCATTAGTTCCTCATTGGATTGGCTGCCTTCAGAAGCATCAGCAGCCTTAAGAGCTAGAGATTGCTCTTTTCTTGTTGGAGTAGGAGTCTTTGCTTCAGCTTCTGCTTCCCTTGACTTCAGCACTTGCTCAAAGGATTTGAGCTTGCCGAGAAGAGCTTCTATTGAGATCTCTGTTGTACTTCTGGCTTCCTTGATGGGCCAGATCCTCAGATCCCATGTGCTAGGGAAGCACATAAGAATCTTATCATTGACCTCTGTCAATGAAATGTCCTTGTCAAGGGTCCTCAGCTCATTGATGATTGAGCTGAGCCTTGTGTACATGGCTTCAACTGATTCAGCATCAGTTTTCTTAAAATTCTCATATTGTGAGATAAGGTTGGACCTCCCGTCCTTCCTTTCATCAGCTGAACCAGCTACAATCTGGTTCAGTGTATCCCACATAGCTTTTGCTGAGGAGCAGTCAGCAACCTTCTGGAATACCTCATCAGACATTGTCTGAGCCAGAATGTTCATTGCCTTGGCATCTGCTATCTTTGCCTTTTTGTACTCGTCATTGTAGTCTGGAGGAGGCACTGCACTCATATCAGATGATGTGGCAGAAGCAGCAGCAGGTGCTCTTGGGGGTCCTGACAAAAAAGAAGCAAAGATGCTTTCATCAATAGAATTCATATATAATTTGATCCTTGCCTTCCAGATGCCAAACTTAGCTAAGTTGCATGCTAGAGGTCTGGTGCTAGAATAATCCTTGGACTGGGCCATGATAGTTAAAGTGAATATCTATAAACTTTGGTATCTATCAGGATCTTGTGACTTAGGTGTTAGCCTATTCAGTCAGTCAACCTCCCTCTGATACCAATTGAAAGAGAAGGGATGGATACTACTCTAGAGGGGGGGGGGGGGGTGAATAGAGTTATCAAAAATTGCACCAGCAAAGTTGACTTTCTACTCAACTCCCTTGGAGTTAAATGCGAAATGAGAGTTATAGATATTTAAGATAAAACCTTAGAGCCTAACACAAGTGTTGTGCACAAACTAAAGCTAACTGTAATTACAGTTTAGCTTTGGATCCTATCCAGCAACTAGCAAACCTAGTTAAGATCTAATCACAGCCACAATGCAAATAATTAAACAAGGCAATCCAGACGACACAAGGAATTTATAGTGGTTCCCCAAACAACTTGGGTACGTCCACTCTTCTACCAACAAGGTAGGAATCCACTCAGGTTTTTGATTAGGTGCCCTGCCACCAACAAGATCTGCTTCAGGTAGATCAAGAAACCCTTTAGACTTTTGATCAGGTGTCTAAAAACCAAACACAGGTTTTTGATCAGGTGCCCTGCCACCAAGGGATACTGTTGAAGGGAGTAATAACCCTGTACAGGAGGGGGAAAGGTGTTAAGGTGTCTTCTCTATTTTACTTAGAGAAGCACAATAACTTGCACTGAGCTAGAAAGCTCTAAAAGAATCAAGGCTCCCCCTGGCTCAAAGAACGTCCAGGTGAAGTCTTGCTTCAGTGCAGAAACACTTCAGTAGATACTGAAGGAAGAACTACAAGAAGATATAAAATAATAAATTAAAATCTTCTAGCAGCTATCTTCTTCTTCTTTTTCAAAAGAACTCTGAGTCAGAACTTCCTGGAACAGGAGAACTCAGGTTGAAGAAGAGCAGAAGAGCTAACAACTTCTCAGTTAAGTGAAGATTGCTGAGAGCAGTTAAACTTGTTCTTGCTGTAAGCTTGCTGAATAAATTTCTTGCTACGAGTACTTTTTGATTTCTTCTTCAAAGAAGTCTTTATATATCAGCAGCAGCAACGGCTCTAATTGAGTTTGAATCTTGTCTTTTTCTGAACTCTGCAAGCTGGGCTGCAAAAAGCATAAAGCAAAAAACAAACTACAGCAGGCAGATATCCTATAAAAGGATAAAGCTTTCTAAGAAGCTGCAAATACTTCTGATGAAATAATATAAGATAAAGTCACATCAAAAAGATCTCTTTACGGCCAGGAAGACTTTTTGAGTCTAACGGCTATAAAGGACAGCCTGGCAGATATCATATCCCAGCTACAAGACAAACAACTTTGTTAGAAAAGATTAGCTCATGCATATAGAATAGAACTGATATTGCATGGAAATAATGTCACAAATTATTCAGATAATCTTTCATAAAATATGCCAAAATAAATATTAATTTAGTCACATCACAGAAGACGATAACCTAAATAAGAGCATACAGCAAAACGTCGAACGACCTTCGGAGATCGTCGACCTACGCACGGAGATCGTCGACCTATCGGACAGATAGTCGAACGATCCAGATAGTCGAACTATCAAGGAAGATAGTTGAACTACCTCGGCAGATAGTCGACCTATCAGAACAGATAGTCGAGCTATCAGATAGTCAATCTATCCGGACAGATAGTCGAACTACCAAACAAAAACAGATAGTCGACCTATCAAGCAGATAGTCGACCTATCACAGAAAACAGATAGTCGACCTATCAACAGATAGTCGACCTATCAAAGAAAGCACAGATAGTCGATCTATCAACAGATAGTCGAACTATCAGATAGTTGAGCTATCCAAGCAGATAGTCGAACTATCAAAGCAACGCAGATAGTCGATCTATCAACAGATAGTCGAACTATCAAGGCAACACAGATAGTCGACCTATCAACAGATAGTCGAGCTATCAAGGCGGACAGAATGTCGACCAACTGATAGACGATCGTCGATCAGCCGATAGACGATAGTCGAGCGACGTTCGACTATGGTCGAACGAAAAACTACTTAACCAAATATTCATTTGGAAAAGCAATTCTACACAACTAGAAAATCTAACCTATCAACTAACCTTTGACCATAGATAATTCATGGGTCAAGAGACTAAGAAGACAAGACTAAACTCAAATCAAACTAGGGTACCAACACAGTGCGTTGGGAGAAGGAGGTGGCGAGTAACCCCCTGGATCAGAGGATTCCTCGGCTTCAGACTGACCAGGAAGACCTGCGATGATAAATAAATTCAAGTAAGGAACCTGGGGTCCAAAATATGGCTAACACTTCAACTAACCATGCATGGCGAATGCCCCCTAGAGGTGTGGATGGAGGGAAGAACTCGGTTGTCCCTGTAGAGGCCGAGTGGGAGCAGAGATAAGGGTCTTTCCGCGACCCGGAAGGTAAGTGCCTGGAGAAGTGGCCAGTTCAAAGGTGGGGACGGGAATGTCTTCAACCCCCTTCCCTTTTTGTCTGCGAGCTGGTGAGTTCAGTGGCGGCGAGCCCTGCCCGATTATCCCAAAGGTTGGTGTCGGGCTCTTCGCACGAGAATTAGTGGTAGCTTGGGAGCGTGCGCCCATCTGAGGGGAATCGACTCGCACTGGAGGGGTGCCCGCATCGCCTAGGCAGGTATCAGGATCAGCGAGGATGCCTTCAACCCCTTCCCTTTTGGTTCTACAGCCGTCTTGGACGAAGAGGCGAGTCCACGATCCGGCGTAGGGACCAGATCAGCATGGATAGCCTCGGCTACCTTGGGGTCAGGTTTGGCCTCTCCCTCGGACTTATATTGCAGCGACCTGCTCGGTGATGGGTTTGAGAGCCTGAACTCAGCTCGGCAGCATGGGAGGCATTGAGCGCCCTGACACGGTTGAGCCTCTCTTGGAACTCCTTTGAAAAAGGCATGATGGTAAAAAGTGGGATGAGAGGGGATTGGCACCGCTCTCCCAAGCAGGTGAGCATATATATAGCAGCTTGTGGATCCCACCAAAATATTCCCCCTGGTTCCAATTGCACTCGCCGAATCTTTTGGGATTGGATGATTCTTTTCGAGCTTGGGGAAATCTCGTAAAGAGCAGGGATTGTGTACAACCCCATATACGGCGAGCGGGATCGACATGAGTCAGTCCCGTCACGTGGCGCAGTTCGAATCTCAGGCAGGTCGGCCTGGGGGTGCGAGTGCATCGGTGCAGCTCGGCTCACCCAGATTTGGGTACGGCGGGCCCGGGGCGAGTGGGGCAGGCTAGACCCGCACTCGCCCCAGGTCATCTAGAGGAGGCGAGTGCTAGCCCCATCGAGCATTCTCTGCCCCATGTGAATGGAACCTTCAAGGACCACTCACCCAGTAACATGTGCAATCCAGTGTTTGCCAAGCAAGTCACGCGAGCCAGTTCCTTGGCGTTGAGTGAGGCGCGCCCAGTCGACACCTTCTGCTCATGACATTGAGTGAGGCTCGCCCTATCGGTGCCTTCTGCTCTTGGCATTGAGTGAGGCGCGCTCTGTCGATGCCTTCTACTCTTGGCGTTGATTAAGGCTCTCCCTGTCGACGCGTTCTTCTCTTGGCGTTGAGTGAGCGTGCTCTATCGACACCTTGTGCTCTTGGCGTTGAGTGAGGCTCACCCTGTCGACGCCTTCTGCTCTTGACATTGAGTGGGGCGTGTTCTGTCGACGCCTTCCGCTCTTGGCATTGAGTGAGGCTAGTTCTATCGACGCCTTATGATCTTGGCTCAATAAGGCAAGCGAGACCCTTCCAGAATAGCATTCGCCCAAGGAGGTCAAAAGGGGTCCCACCCATAACAGGCAGAGTGGCATTCACCCAAAGAAAGTGAAAGTCTCTAGTGTCGACTAAATCCATCTATAGGGGGGGGGGGAATAGGTGTCGTGCAGTCTTTTGCGGAATTAATTTTACCTGCACAAATTAACAAACAGAGCACAAAAAACACACAAAGAATTATAGTGGTTCCCCGATTTGGGTATGTCCACTTTCCCCCTTCGACCTATCTCCCACCAAGGGACGACTCGGTCACTTCTCCAAACGGAATGAAATCCAATCCTCACACTATGAAAGGAACCTTTCTAACAAAGGAGTCACAACTCCACCACCACAGGTTGCACCCAACCCTTACAACAAGGAATGAAAATTCCTTGACAATAAACCAAAATTGAATGTAAAAGAAATTACAAACAAAGCTTTTGGAGATTCCGATGTCCTTCTTCGTTCATTGTAGCTTGCACGAAAAATACGAAGAGTCCACAACCGGAGTTCTCTCTTGGAATGGGTCTTCTCAAGATCGGCGGCGGCGATTCTTTGTAGATCCAAACTTCTTGACGAAGCAAGCAAGGTCTACGAACGATCTCAGTTGGATCAGTCATCTTAACCAATTCGGAATGGAGAACTAATCTCGTTTAACGAATCGGAAGACAAGAGATATCAAGAGAGATGCGTGATACGCTAGGCTTGCCTCGGTACTGTCGTCGGAATATCAAAGAAGCACTGAGATCAACGGCGGCGACGAACTTGCGAGCGGCTACAGGAGATCGACGGTTTCCGCGATCGGCTAGGGCACGGCGCTGGCTACTTTTGATTTCGCGTGAATGACTTTCTATCGAAGTTCAAAATACGCGAGTATAAATACTAGAGGCCAGCCCTAATGACCATTGTGGGGCCCACAAGGAGAAACCCTAGTCCCGGCCGAAACAGCGCACGACAAGTTGGTTCGGTCCAGCGAACAAGGAAAATTGCCTAAGGCAAAATCGGCGGGAATCGTTGGTGATTCCCGTCGATGTCGGCGGGAATCACTCACGATTCCCGTCGATTCTGCCTTGGCAGAATCCCTGTTTGAAAACTGTCAGCCGGAAGAAGTCAGCGGGAGAGGCTAACTGATACTCGACGAATCGGCGGGAATCACTAACGATTCTCGTCGAAGTCGGCGGGAATAACTTAGTGATTCCCATCGATTTTGACTTAGAAGAATTTTCTCTTCCTTCCTTTGATGACTTGGTCTTTGACCCATCTTTGCTCATTCTTCTGCTCTTGATCTACCTAGACCCTGTACTTGAAAATAAGTACACTCTAATAGAGAGAGCACACGTGAGTCAACACACTGATCTACTCAACGAGGGATTACGTTGCGCAGACCCGTGTATATTGACCCACTGCACCCTGACATTGGTGTGTACTTAGCATGGAATAGCTGCAAGCACAACATGATGGAAGATCGTCAAATACATTGTCAATTCAACTTAGCTTGTTCAGGGGCTTCTTCAAATCAGGTCCATTGTGGATACAATACCCAAACAAAAACATGAAAAGTCTCGCCAGTACTAGGCGAGTGTCCTTTAGATCCCACATTCACCCATAATGAGGTATCACGGAGGCAAGTGCCTGGCTTACCCCGCACTCGCCCCTTTAAGCGAATGGCGCCTTCATGGGCCACTCGCCCAACGAGGTCCAGAGGTAAAATTACCTAGATTCCCTCGCAGGGATACAAATAGCCTTCCAGAAAAGCGGAGTTTGGCTGTTGGCAGACCACTTGTGACTGCATATAACCATTCAAAATAGTAGAGTTACGCTATTTGCAGGCCATGTTTTAAAAACTATAAATAGGCTCACGGGGGTACCTCAGAAGGGAAGCTTTTCAGTTCTCTTACTATCTTGTCTTACAATGCTTTCTGAGGTGCCCTAAGCTCAATACAGGCTAAGGAGGGGAAGCGGTCTAAGATTTTTCGGTTGTGTGGTGGGACCTCCGTATTGGAGCCTTGGGTCTGTTTTAAGTTCTAAGTCTTCGGTCAGCCAAGCTTGCTAGGCAAAGTAAGTGTGCGGTCACCCCTTCCCCAAGGGTTCAGACTCCACAGAAGCCGATTTCCAGTTTCAACACTTTGCCCTAATAAAAATATGTGTTTGACATAACAACTGTTATGACTGCGAAATTCAATGTGTATGGTCAAGCGTTCGAAAATGATTGTTAATCATCGTCGTCGCACCAAATGGATCCACCGTATCTTTTTATTTGTAGCCCTTCAATATACGAATTATATTTGATGGGGTTCCCCCTGAAATTACCAAGCCAAACCGGTAGCACTTCAATAAAAATATGCAAGGACCGCGCCCGCCCAAAGGAGCCCAAAATTCCCCTCAAGGCACATGCCCGCTAGCGCATTGCCCAAGCATGCACGACAACCAAACACATGCACATCGCGCACCCCCATAGGCACGCAACCACCTCACGGGCACGCATTGAGCGAGCCCTTGTAGTGCTCGCACTATGAGCCGGCGGCGCCCGCGAGCAGTACTCTCCTGTGCAACACGCTCGTGTGTAATGCGCCTGCACAACACATTGCCCGCAGCATTCTCAGGTACGCCTTGCGCTCATGCAACGCGCTTGGGTGCGCCTTGTGCACGCACAATGCGCTCACGCGCGCCTTGTGCATGCACAACACGCTCACGCGCGCCTTGCTTTCTCATGCCTGAACCGCCCAGGGGGCACTTTCGTCATTTTGGACACACTAGGAGCATCACTCCCCTACTTCCTGAACCATAAGTACTCTCCCTTGAGCTAGATGTAGCCAGAGCTCCTAGAGATACAGACAACTCCACAAGAAGATCTCGAGCAGCTTTATTCTGCCTTCCATCCACCCTGCTCTCCTGTAGTTCTACAGATGAACTACCCTGATATGACGTCAATTCGTCAAATACCACTTCCCTGGAGACCACAAACTTTCATGTCTCGAGATCTATGCACTTCAAGCCCTTCTTTCTCTCATTATAGCCGATGAAGATTAGCTTCCTTGCTTTTGCATTCAGCTTTGTCCTGAGAGCAACTGAAATATGCACATATGAAGACTTCATGTTGTTGGGACTCAGGAGCATCCAGTTGATGACACATGTCGCATAGGTCATTCCCTTCGCCTAAAAGACCATAAGAATGCCTTTGACCAGAGGCCAGCGCTTGCAGGTCTCCGTCAGATGACAAATCTTCTGCTCTATAACTCCATTTTGTTATGGAGTGCGTGCACATGGAAGCTACCTCCAGATTTCTTGCTTTCTATAGAAGTTGAAGAACTCGTTTGAATTGAACTCCCCTCTATTATTTGTTCTCAACTTCTTTATTCGCTGAATAAGCTGGCCTTCAACAAGCTCCTTGAACTCTACAACCTTCTAAAATGCCTCTGACTTATCCTTCACGAAGTATACCCAAGTATATCTAGTGAGGTTATCAAGCAAAACTAGCATATGTTGACTTCCTCCAAGACTGGGGGTGACAGTCCGTCCCATCAAGTCGCCGTGAATGCACTCCAATAGTGCTTTGCACCTGGTCAGTGACTTGTCAAATGGAATGCGATGAGCCTTTCCATACTGACACCCCGCACATACATGGCCATCACACAAAGATGAATTACTAGGCAGGCCTTTCACCAGATCACTTGACGTCATAGCCTTTAACTTATCCATCTCAACATGCCCCAACCTTTTATGCCATATAGATGCGCTATCGTTGGCCTTCATCTTCTCATCATAGGAACTTATTGATAATATGAACAAGTCCTTAACCCGTCTCTGAACATAAGTTACATCAGCCTCCACGGCTGACATATTTTGGAGAAACTTTACTTCTTTTGGGCCAAAAAGAATGTGATACCTAGCATTTATAGCGTTGGTCACGAAGAACATGTTTTTATTCATTCTAGACATGTGATGAATACTCTGCAAAGTGAGAGGCCCCTTATCAATGCCTAAAACTATACCCTCCTTTTTAAACTGCATCGACAGTAACATCAACAGTAATAATAACATCATTACCTGAGTATGCCTGCAGAGAAGAGAATTTTGACTCGTCTCCGATAAGATGATGTCCACACCCCAATTCAACGATCCAGTTATCCTTGAAGTTAACAGAGGCTATGACATGAACAATTGTTATAGATATGTTTGATATGAATGCATTACCCCATCCATCTTCATTATCCCTGGATTCAGCTTCTCCTTTTCCTATAGCGTGCCCCGGCTGAAGATTAACTCTGCAGTCCTTTCTGATATGACCAAGGTTATTGCACCTGTAACATCTTAGTCACTTCTTCCTCCCTCAATCATGCTTAGGAGCCTTGCTCCTTTGATGCTGCGATGAAGTTGATGGACCATCTTATACATGTGTCTTATTCTGCCTATGCCATCACTTCTTCTTCTTCCCAGAATAAAGAGTTTCACTATCTCATCCTAAGATAGTGCATCTAGTCATCTGCCTTGCCAAGCTCTCCTGCGAAGCAAGCAGATTTTCTAACACTAGTAATGATAGTTGATTGGCCCAGCCCTACACAGACGTAATAAATGCCAAATATTCTTTCCACAAGCAGTGGATAATGTGTCTCTTCAGCTTTGCCTCTAAGATAGGCTCATTTGGGTTTAATGCTGAAATTTCAGCTATTGTGTCCATTGATCATAATGTCCTAGATTTGAAGAAGACCAATAAGTCAATAATATAATATATGCTCAAAGTTCATTGTATGCAGGCTGTATTGGTTATATTGATTTGATAGGTTGTCATGGCCATAAGGGCTATTGCACCCAAGATAGGTTGTTGGACAGACAGAAAATTGGCAAAGTTCAGAAGCATTGAGTGGACTCACTTCACTCAACTCCAGAAGCCTAAAATCATTAACAAAACACACTGTAGTCAAACCCTCAATGTTAACTCATCAAGAAATCTGTCTAAGTACAAGAACATTGAGTGAAGACGGGTCACTCAACATCTCATCAAGAAGTCAGGCTAAGTCAGAAAGCTTTGAGTATGAAAGTTTCACTCAACGCCTTCATGCAGAGAAATTTCAACCAAGTATAAAAGCATTGAGTGATGAAGGGTCACTCAACGCCTTAACAATTAGACTATAAAAGTCAGAAAGCATTGAGTAATGAAGGCTCACTCAACACTCGAAGATGCAGAATTCTACCAAGTACTTTTGCATTGAGTGACAAAGCTTCACTCAACACCTAAGCAGATTGTCTGGAAATTACTAAGTCCAGAAGCGCTGAGTCATGCTGACGTCATCAAGAATTCAAATATCGCGGGTTTTGCACGGTATTTGACAAAAGGCATTGATTGCCTTCAGTACAACATTTAACGCAAAAGAAGTGTTGCATTTACCAATTACGGTGGTCCATACTGCACAAAGAGCCGTTGGACGGTGGAATACAAAGCAGAGTTCCGAGAAAGAAGAAAAGAGCATTTTGGGAGGCAGAGCTTTTTGGTCATCTTCTTACTCATGACAAAGGAGAAGTTTTCCAAGAGCTTGCTCTTACAATAAGTCTGTGAACAACAGACAAGGTTGGCTGTTGAAGAGATAAAGAACTGAAATCTCATTCTGGTCAATAATAGCAAGATCAGAAAATCTTTTCTGAAGAAGGAGAAGCATAGCAAGCTTAAAGTTGTTGTTCATCTTCAAGGCCTCAACTCTAACCTCTACTACCATTTAGGATGGAAGAAGCAGTGCTTTGCAGTTACTTCTCAGCACAAGTAAAATAACCATGAAGATCTATTCTTGGTGTTATGAAGAAGATAGGGCTGAGTTTACTCAGTTCAATAGGCATGCTCAGAGGACACTTTCTATAGAGTCAATCAACAACAACAAACTTACTCATTCTATGGGATCCATCTTGATCTGAGCTGTCAGCCTGAAATATAAATACTGAGTTGTAGGATCCTGTGGTGGATCTGAGGTAGGACTTGTTTGCCTGAGGTAGGAGATTTATTCTCTGAGGTAGGATTCTATTGATAATCTGAGGTAGGGCCTATGGCCTGAGGTAGGATCATTCTTGATCTGAGCTGTAGAAGAGTTATTCTCTCTGAGTACAGGGCTTTCCTCCTAGCCTGAGGTGTAGGACTTTTGATTAAGTCTGAGGTAGGTGATCTGTGGATCACTAATCTATAGGTGTAATATTTACTCTGAGTTGTAGGACTTTGGCCTGAGGTAGGACTTAGAGGAAGTCTGAGAGATCCTAAAGGATCTGTGTTATAAGCTATTTGAGCTGAGATTGAAGAAGATTGTCTTGTCTAACACACTGTTAGAAAGTTGGGAGGGACAGTGGATGTACCCATACCTTGGGGAACCACTATAAATACTGGTGTGTTGTGTCTCATTCTTAAAAGCTAACTAAAATAATTGAACACTCAACACACCAAAACAAAAAGATAGTCTTAAAGACTAAAAAACCTATTCACCCCCCCCCCCCTCTAGGTGTATAGTTACTCTTGAAACAAAGACTTTCAAGTGGTATCAGAGGGAGGCTGTTCAAAAATGACTTAATAGTCTGAACATATCCCCAAGAGTAGGTAAAGATTATCCATATGAGTTCAGGAGAGAACCATACCGAGTTGAGCTTAATGAAGCTTCCAGTGTGCAGAAAGGAAAATTTTGGGATTTAGAAAAAGAGGGTCAGGCTATTCATAGAAGCCTTAGAACCTAAAATATTCATTATAGTTCAAGAAGGACCTTTCATCCCTATGAAGGTATTTGTCTTAGATGTCAATGTCTAGACTCCAAAGAAGTATACTGAAATGACTAAGGATGAAGTCATCTTGACAACTATGGATAAGAGGGCACAAAATATCATTATTAGTATCATAGATGACTCCACCTTATTAAACCTTGTCCACTATAAAACAACCAAAAAGATGTGGGATTCTCTTATTGTGTATATGGAAGGGACAGAGGAGGTGAGGGATGGCAGGAAATTCCACCAGAATCAACAATATGAAGCCTTCAAATAAGGCAGGAAAGATTCCATAGCTAAATGCTATGAGAAGTTCTTCTTGATAGTGAATAATCTGATCACCTATGACAGACAGTTCACAAACCATTAACTTAATTATAAGTTCTTGAGATCACTCAATAAATAATGGGACATCAAGATCTATTCCATCAGAGAAGTTGGCAACTTGGCAAACACATTGCCTCAGAACTTATTTGGGAAGATGTTATCCCATGAGATGCAGCTGAACTCCAGGAAGGCTGAAGAGGATGCTGTCAGTTCTTTTGACAAAGAGAAAACTGTGGCCTTCAGAGCTGAAGCTATAAGAAGAAGCAGGGAAAAGACTCCTCCACCAAGGAGAGTTGTAGAGTCAGAAATCTCAAATCCCAGCTTATCTGGAAATGTGTTGTCAGATGGAGAACTGACATTATTCTCCAAGCAGTTCAAGAAGTTGCTGAGCAGGAGGAGACAGTGGAAGAACAATGGCTCTTCTAGCTCCACATCAAAGAAGCCTTACTTCAGCAAGGACAAATCCAGAAATAACTCCTTTTGGGAAAGGTATGACTCCAAACATAACAAACATGTTAAGACTAATGTTGTTTGCTACTATTGTAATAAGAGTGGACATATCATTGTTGATTTTCTAGTTAAGAAGGAGTATATGAAGTCTGAAGGCAAAAAGCATCACAGGGATAAGAAGACTGAAAAGAGCTTCTTGGTCAAGAAGAAAGTAAGTCTATCAGACATGGATTCTGAATCTTAAGAATCAGATGAAGAGGAGGCCTACATTGGTCTCATGTCTATTGAAGAAGAAGTTGAACATCCTGCTACCCCATCTAGCATAAGGGCCCCACTGTCCTCTGTTGACAGTGGCTGTGAAGAGGATAAGGAGTTTAGTCTCATGTCTCTATCAGAAGAAAATCAGGATAATGCTATTCCTGATGAGGTACACTCTATCCCTAGCTCTCCTTCTACCTATGAGTCTGGATCAGACTCTGATGCATACACTTCCTCCAGTAAGGATGAGGGATCAGATTCTGAAGAAGATGTCAATAATTTAATTGACAGTTATAGTGAAATTATGGATGCTCTAAAGAAGAGCAAAAGACTTATCAAGAGACAAGCTAAGGAGATTGTCTCCCTACAACAAGCTGCTTCCCTGCAGTCCGAGTCAGCCCCCTTGCTAGCTCAGATGAGGAGGGAAGTTAGCCAACTGAAGACAATCTCAATTATCCAAATTGGGACCATTATCCAGAAGAACAAGATCATCTTGGATCTTGAAAAGAAGCTCCTTAAGGAGAGAAAGATTATGGCTGAATTCTCAAAGCCAAAAGCAGTGTTGCCACTGATTGACTCCTTTATCTCTCAAAAGGATAAGAGAGGTTTGGGGTTTAAGTGGAACCCTGAAGCTACCCATTCCAAAGGGAAAGACAAAGTTTATGTGGAGCCTCAGACCACCTTTCATAAAGTAATCATTTGTTCCAATAAGTATGACCAAGATAGCATGTATGGTCACTAGAAGAATGAGAATTCTTCTTGTAAGAATACAAGGGTATCTTACAATGGAAAGAGAAAGGGCATGGGTTTGAGTGCACTGAAGGCTCCTCATGAATCCAGATGGCCCATCATGGATCATTTGTATTTGTTGCTCCTGCCCCCACACTCATGAATAAGAAAGTGGTTTATTCTTATGTTCTTTTAACAAACACCTTAACTAAGGGTAAGTCAGTCAGTAAGCCATACCTGACAGTTTTTGAAGCCATCAGCTCAATGTCAGCTGCAAAGATGACATCTGTTGGTGCTACTCAGAATATGTCATGTGCATCCACTAGCAGACTAACTTTCAGTCAGATTCTTGCTGAAAGAAACAAGAAGAAGGTTGTTGCTCTCCCCTCTGAACAGACAGCTATTGATAACTTGCACTCTTCAAAGGTTGTTCAGAAGAGGAGATACAACATTCATGAGTGCTGGTGCAGTGGTAAAGTGGGTCACTTTATCATATATTGCTGACACAACCCTAGTGTGCTAAGGGCAAGGATGAGTCTTCCTAACTGGACTACTGCAGGTAGACATGTGCATTTTCAAGTTAACAAGAACCTATGACGCAATCCCTTTTGGGTTCCTAAGGTAAACTAATCTGTGTTTACAGGGTTGTCCAAGTACCAACACAATGCCAATATTGTACTTGGACAATGGATGTTCTAGGCATATGTCTAGAACAAGGAGCCATGTTAAGGCTTTATATGGGTTGAAGCAATCCCCCGGGACATGGTTGTAGAGAAGATAGGAAAAGCTCCTTTGGCACCTATCAATTTCTAGGAAGAAGATTGGTCTCTTGGAGCAGTAAACAACATCTCATCTGGTAGTTGTTGTGTACAGCTACTATGGATCCAACATCAGCTCCAGGACTACAATCTCAAGCTAAGTAGAACTCCTATATTTTGTGATTATACCAATGCAATCTCTATTGCTAGGAATCCTGTATCTCATAGCAGGACTAAGTACATAGAGATTAGGTATCATTTCATTAGAGAGCATGTAGAAAGTGAGGACATCAGTCTTGAGTTTGTCCCTACAGACAAGCAGGTAGTTGATATCTTCACCAAGTCACTAGATGAAGCCACGTTCAGCAACTTAAAATTTGAATTGGGTATGATGAACTTGATATAGCTTCAGTGTCTTTTCATGTATTTCTATTACAGGAAGTATTATTCCCTGTATGATAACAAAGGAGTTATGGACTAAGTGTCCAAGAGTCGAATCCACTGAGTCTAAGGGTTCTGGTCTTAAGTGTGTCGAGTCCACTCAACACATACTGCAAGGGACTTCTGATTGTGGCTATCTCACAAGATTAATCTCAGTCATTGATCTTTTTGTGATTATCACAACAGGTACGCGTCTCTCCACATTCTCAAATTAAAGGCAAGCATAAATAGAAGTGTGTGTACTTGGAATAAAAAACATTATTCCTATCCCTTGTGACATGTTGTCTCCTTGCGACGAAAGCTCGATAAACCTTCAGAAACTAAGAAAATTCATGGCGCCAAAAGGAATGGATTTCCTGTTTGAGCGCTCAGAACTCGTGTGAAATGGTTTCAAGGATGCTCTAGAGGAAGTTCTGATAGTTCTGCACTTACTAGAGATCGTTGATCTAAGTTTCGTTCTGTCCGAGCCTGTCTTGATATGGAAGAGAGAAGTTTTGGAACTATACTCCAATGCCATTGTGGACTCATCCTCAAACAAAATCTAATCATCTATCAGTGTGGATAAGATCAAAATCACTCCCAAAAGATTGTGCAAAGCACTACAACTGCCCAAGGTCAAGTAGTATGATGAAGATACAGACTTATATCAGGATGATGTGAAGTCATCCCTAAAGTGGTGTGGGCTCTCAAAGCATACCACTGGATCAGTGTTAAGGAAGGAGATGAATCTAAGGTATGTTTCTAGCAGATACAGTGAGAAAAGCTCTGCTTTGCAAGACAGGTTCTCATGATAAGATATTTAGAAAGATGTTTGAACTCATAACTAGGATAATTCTATCAAAGAAAACAGACTGGAGAAAGGTATTGTTTGATAGAATAGTGGAATGCTTCCCAGAACCTAACCTGAGAAGGATTTTATCTTTGTATCTACATAGTACTGTTCATGGGATCCTCAATATGAGGCTAGGAACAAAGATCCATCACATGAGGAGAATGGACTCCAAGATGTTTGATAGGTGTGACAGAGTTCTGCTGCCACATCAACAGAGTGTTGATAAAAAGAAAAAGAAAGTTGTACCAATCCTTGAGAAAAGAACAGAAAGCAGTTTTTCTGAGAAAAGTGAGGAAGAGCAACATGATCCCCATCTATCTGAGTCTACTGAGGAGACAAGAAGGGATGTGAGTGCTCAGTTTTCAATATCCTCTGAACCTGCATCAAAGACAGCCCAAGTCAGTGGCTCACATTCTGAAGGCCTCCCAGGAAAGGTAACTGAACAAGTAACTGAAGGCATTGTGAATAGAATCTGTGCAGATATTGAGGGGGAGACTTCCCAGATGCTTTCCCCTACTGAGGGGGAGATAGTTCAATCAGTTCAAGAATAGCTAGACTCCTTCATTGAGAATCTACAGAACACGGTTGCTCAAACTCCAGAGGGTCCTGAAGTAGTTTTATTTTGTCCTCAAGTTGAGGGGGAGCAAGTCCCTGATACAATGATTCAAGATGCCCCAGACACTGTTGTTACAGAACAACAAATTCCAATGGGAACTGCAGAGATTGAGGGTGGAGATTCCAACAGAGCTCCCTGCTCAAGTAGCACTGAATGTTATTGACATTTCTGAAGAAGGTGAACCTACTACTGATGAGCCAAAGAGTAAAGTTGTTGATCAATCTTTTGAATATATGATAGCTGACTCCGAGATAAGGGAAGGAGCAAGGAAAGAGTATGAGGATGTCTGTGATGATGGGACATCTCATCAAGTTGATCAGATGTCATCTACATTTCTGGAATAACTGAATGGTCTGTTGGATGACCAAAGGAGATAACTTGAACACTATGTTGATGATTCAATCAAGGAGTTGAGAATGGATCTGTCTACTGAGGTAAAGTCCATTAAATTTGAAGTCAACTTGCTAAAGGCCAACATAGTTGCATTCTTCATAAGGGCTGCTTCTACCGTAATCTACACTGAAAGCAAGCTTCAAGAAATCAAACTTACACAGAATGATATTCTCCAAAATCAGAACATTACCTCTAGCAATATGAAAATGGTCCATAATGCTCAAAAACTGTTGATGGAAGCCCACAAAACTATAATAGAAAGGTGAAAGGATGCATGTACTCAAATTCTTGATGATCATATGTCAGAGGTCAAGAATCATGTCACTAAGGGAATCAATTTTTTGGATGAAAGACTCTCTATTGCCAAGAACTCCCTAACTACAGTTGTATCTGAAGAAGTCATAAAGGGGGAGAAGGCAATGATCAAGGCTAACACTGAGAATGTTGTTTTTGTAACCAATGTAATCAGAGGTTCATTTGGCCTTGAACAGTATATATATGACAACATTCCTGCTGTTACAACCCCCATTCAAGAAGGTCTGTATGATGGACAGTATGGTGATCAATATGATGATCAAAGTGGTGCTCAGTTGGCTGAACCTTCTACTGTTGTTGTAATTTCTATATTCAGCCTCACTGCTGATCAGATAGCAAGAGCTAGATATAAGTATGTTGCTGAAGAAGAGGAAGAGGTTAGATTCAGCAAGAAAAGGTACAAAGAAGATATGGAGACCAGACCAGACTTTGAGAAGTTAAGTCACCAATCAAGGACCATCATCTTGTTTGCATGGGATCAGATCAAAGATAAGAAATCTGACAAGGGAAAGCTTTATAACTCCCTAGAATAGGCCAAGTTAGAAAGAAATGAAGAGGCCAAGAGGAAGTTCAGAAGAGATAAAAAGTCAGGTGTTGATCCGTCAGATGCTGTTGAGCCCAACAAGTATTTTCCTAAGCCCTACATCTATTTTGAGAGACAAAAGGAGAAGAATAATGAAGATAAGGAAAAAATGCAAAGAAACCCAGCAGAGGGGTAGTGATGAAGTTCCAGAAACATGACATGTTTTTTGTGTTTTCCTTAAGGGTTGTAGGAAAGTGAACATTATTTTAAGCACATTATATATTTATGACTATTGTCTTTAATAATAATCATATTTTTGTATGTGTGTATCATTTTCTGCTCTTAAATTTTGTGAATGCTTATCTTTTATATATGGTAGTGTATATCATTGACTAGGGTTCTGACTTCTTCAAATAGAGGGAGATTTTGGGTCTATTGATCACAATGTCCTAGATTTGAAGAAGTCTCACAAGCCAATAGTATACGCATGGATGAATCTAATATATGCTCAAAGTTCATTGTATAAGGTTGTATTCAGTTATATTGATTTGACACGTTGTCGGGGTCATAATGACTATTGTACCCAAGACAGGTTGTTAGACAGGCAGAAAACTCCAAAAGTATTGAGTGAACTCACTTCACATAATGCCAGAAGCTTAAAAGCATTGACAGAACACACTGCAGTCAAAGCCTCAGTGTTGCTGACAAGAAATCTGTCTAAGGACAGAAGCGTTGAGTGAAGAATGTTCACTCAATGCCTACTCATCAAGAAATCTGTCTAAGTATAAAAGCACTGAGTGAAGACGTGTCACTCAACGCCTCATCAAGAAGTCAGGCTACGTCAGAAAGCATTGAGTGTGGAAGCTTCACTCAACACCTTCATGTAGAGAAATTTTAACCAAGTCCAGAAGCGTTGAGTGATGAAGGGTCATTCAACGCCTTAATAGTTAGACTATAAAAGTCAGAAAGTGTTGAGTGATGAAGGCTCACTCAACGCATGAAGTTAAAGAATTCTGCTAAGTACTTTTGCATTGAGTGACAAGGCTTCACTTAATGCCTAAGCAGATTATCTTAAAATTACTAAGTTCAGAAGCATTGAGTCATGTTGACGTCATCAAGAATTCAAATGTCACGGGTTTTGCACGTTAGATTACAAAAGGCATCGCTTGCCTTTAGTACAACATTTAATGCAAAAGAAGTGTTGCAGTTACCAACTCTGATGGTCCATACTGCATAAAGAGTCGTTGGACGGCGGGATACAAAGCAGAGTTGCGAGAAAGAAGAAAAGAGATTTTTGGGAGACAAAGCATTTTTGTCATCTTCTTACTCTCGGCGAAGGGGAATTTTTCAATAACTTGCTCTTACAATAAGTCTGTGAACAACATACAAGGTTGGATGTTGAAGAGATAAAGAACTTAAATCTCATTCTGGTCAAAAACTGGAAGATCAAAAAAACTTTTATGAAGAAGGAGAAGCAGAGCAAGCTTAAAGTTGTTGCTCATCTTCAAGGCCTCAGCTCTAACATCTACTACAATCTAGGCTTGAAGAAGTAGTGCTCTGCGGTTACTTATCAGCACAAGCAGAACAACATTGAAGATCTATTCTTGGTACTGTGAAGAAGATATGACTGAGTTTACTCAGTTCAACATGCATGCTCAGAGGACACTTTCTCTTAAGTCAATCAACAACAACAAACTTACACATTCTGTAGGATCAGTCTTGATCTGAGCTGTAAGCCTGAAATATAAAGGCTGAGTTGTAGGATCTTATGGTGGATCTGAGGTAGGGCCTATGTGCCTGAGGTAGAAGATTTATTCTCCGAGGCAGGATTTTGTTGAGAATCGGAGATAGGGCCTTTGGCCTGAAATAGGATAATTCTTGATCTGAGTTGTAGGAGAGTTATTCTCTCTAAGTGTAGGGCTATCCTCCTTGCCTGAGGTGTAGGACTTTTGATTAAGTACGAGATAGGTGATATGTGGATCTCTGAGCTGTATGAGTAATATTTACTTTGAGTTGTAGGGCTTTGGCCTGAGGTAGGATTTGGAGGAAGTTTGGGAGATCCTGAGGAATTTTTGTTGTAAGTTCTTTGAGCTGAGATTGAAGAACATTGTCTTGTCTAACACACTGTTAGAAAGGTGGGAGGGACAATGGATATACCAATACCTTGGAGAACCACTATAAATACTGGTGTGTTGTGTCTCTTTCTTGAAAGCTAACTAAAATAACTGAACACTCAACACAACAAAACAAAAAGATAGTCTTAAAGACTAAGAAACCTATTCACCCCCTCTAGGTATATAGCTGCTACTCTTGAAACAAAGAATTTCATCAGCGCATATATTCTTAATATTAAGAAAAAAAGATGATATAGATAGCTCCCCTTGAGTGGCTTTCGCCAATTCATTCTCTAGAAATTATAGCTGAGCTACATTCTTCTTATTGAACAGACCATCCAAGGTCATCCAAATCTCAGCAGTCGACCAGCATTCAATGATGTGGTCAATGTTGAAGCCAAATTTGACCTCAACGAAAGTTCAAAACAGGGGTGCAGCCAGCGCCTACTTCTCTCAATCCCTGCCCCTCGACCGGTAGCTAACGACCTAGGACTGACCCAAAGCCTCAGCAGGGAGGTCCCACCTCACACCCGAAAGATCTCTGAGAGCTTCCCCTCCAAAGCCAAAAGCTGGGCTAGCAGCTCCTCAGAAAGCACTGGAGATCTAGAGAAAAAATGAGAGTCTGCTTTCCAAGGAGCCCTTATGGGTCTATTTATAGCCTGTTGCTGATCTGAAGTTACTGAAGTACCCCTGGCTGGTCTGCCAATAGCCAAATCCTGTTGTCTGAAAAGTGTTAAATGCAGCCCCTGAGGGTATAAGGGTAATTTTACCCAGGGAAATTAAGACATTTTACCCTGACCCCGGGCCCCACTCGGCGAGAGCTCTGTGCCGAGAAACCTCTCGCCTTCCTTTGGCAGGAGCTAAAATGAAGTGTCAACAGTCTCACGCTGGGCCTGCCCCTGCCTTCTCGACAGCTTCATCCTTCTCGCCGACCCTAACGAGAGCGGATCCTGGTTGACTGGGAGTGAATGTTCTCGCCCTTCTCCCTGTGAGAAATCTTCTAACCTTGATGCTTTCGCTGGACGGTGTTGGGTTAATGGAGCCCACTCAACGCCCTTGCTGCTGACCGCGGCGTTGGGTGAGTGGAGCTCACTCAATGCCCTTTCCCCTGGATGCGGCGTTGAGTGAGTGAAGCTCACTCAACGCCCTTGCGGCCGACTGCGACATTGGGTGAGTGGAGCTCACTCAACGCCCTTTCCGCTGGATGCGGCGTTGAGTGAGTGAAGCTCACTCAACGCCCTTACTGCCGACCGCGGCGTTGAGTGAGTGAAGCTCACTCAACGCCCTTGCTGCTGACCGCGGCGTTGAGTGAGTGAAGCTCACTCAATGCCCTTGCGGCTGACCGCGGCATTGAGTGAGTTAAGCTCACTCAACGCCCTGCTTTCTCGCCTGCTCCTAAGCGGGAGCTCCCCCAGCGCGAGAGCTCTTATGGCCTTCAGGCCCGAGCTCACTTATGGTTGGTCCAACCCCAACCGGTTTGCCTCTGGGTCCCACCCAGCGAATATGGGGTTGTACACAATCCCCGCTCTTTTTGAGCTAGCTCTGCGCTCGAAAAGACACGTCCAACCCAGCAATATTCGCTGGGCACGTGCCACTTCAAAAGAGAATCTTTTGGTGGGCCATGCCACGGCTATATATATGCGCTGATAGACGGCCGAAAATCTGCCCCTGAACTTTATCGCTCCTCTGAGATCCCGCGCGACCTCACGATGCGCCCCAAACAGATTGGTAAGCCACTCTCGCAGAATCTTCAGGAACGCATTAAGGCGGCCCAAGCGCAGGCCCTTGCCAGTAGCGCCCTAGTGGCTCCTTGGCTGGCGAGAGGAGCACCCATCGTAGAGCCTCCGCCGCCACCGCAAGAGAAGAAGAAGAAGACCCCTCGGGACCCCGCGCAAGAGCACCGGGCCCCTCCAACTCCATCCCCAAGCCGCGCTGCCAATCTCCTTCTGCCGCCTAGGGTATGTCTTGCCGACTAGCGGATTACTGTTCTTAAGAATCGGTCACTGAACCTTTCTTGGCAGGTGGTCCCGGAGGGTGGTGTTGGGCTTCCGTTGGTGCCCCCGGACCCATTGACGTCTCGCCCGCCTGAGGACCGGCCGCAGGCTCCAGAAAGAGCTCCCGCCGATGGTTCGGGACCTCCAGGTAGCCCCTCCTTTTTTGTCCGCTTTTCCTTTGGTTATTCTAACCCCTTGGGCGGGACTCTCGCAGCGTTTGCTTCCGCTTGCCCGGATCCTACCTTGTAGGACACTGTCGCAGAGATTGCCCCTTGTGATGATCCGGCAATCAATCCTCACCCAGCAATCAATCCTCACCCTTCCGTAGGTGAGGCGCCTGCCGACCCCTCCTTGACGCCGGAGGCTGACCGTTCCGAGAGGGAGGGCGACCCTCCCCAGACTTCGGGCCCTGCGGAGACTACGGCGCGCGAGAACTTCCGTCCGGGCTGTGGAAAGCCCCTCCATCTTCTGTTTGGGAGGGATGTCGACGGAGAACCTGAGCCTTCTCGCCTTCCCCCGGCCGATGGCTCTCGCCATGGTTCTG
Source organism: Platanthera zijinensis (assembly GCA_039513925.1). NCBI lineage: Eukaryota > Viridiplantae > Streptophyta > Magnoliopsida > Asparagales > Orchidaceae > Platanthera > Platanthera zijinensis. The sequence goes on along the minus strand of CM077094.1, from coordinate 174,334,979 downwards.
GTATGCCACACACTGCTGTTGCCCCTACCTTGTTCTCGCACTGACCGCCCGATTGCCTTCTCAGGGGATCCGGACCTACGATCAGGGGCTGAAGAGGACGAGAACGATGACGGGGATCAAGAGTAGGATGCGACAGCTCTCCCTTCCCCTCCTCTGACGAGATGGAAGAGATGCTGGTTGGCACAAGAAGCACAAAAAGGCGCGGGAAAAGGGTCGCGGCCATCCTCTCTAAACTTGCGCGGCGAGAGCGGGCCCAAGCCTACGCGGCGAGAGAGTTCCGCAGATCAGTGGAGCAGAGGTTGGAGGCCCTGGAGTGAGACTACTTTCTAAGCGTGGCAGAGCGGCCGGGCTGCCCTACTGCGGGAAATTCCCCCGGGAGGTGCCTTGCGTGGATACGAGACCAAGCTCGCCGGATCAATCTAGGGTGCACCGTGCTCTCCTCCCACTTCAACCCATTTGCGCCTCCGAGGACCCGACAACGAGAGAGAGGACGCTGGAATTGGGAGCCTTATTGATTCTTGTTATCTCGCTTCTCCTTACCTCTAGCCTTCCCTTCTCGCCATGTACCATGTTTTTAAACTATTTTTCTTAATTGTTTTGGATTATGGACTGCTTGCGATATTGTGAACTGCTTTTATTGGTTAAACGTTGTTATCACTATTATCTTAGATTTTGCTTAGCGAGAACATTCTCCACTTTCGCTTCCGCCGTGCCATTCGACCCTTGCACGGGCTAGGGTTGTCGATCAGTCACTGTCAATATGGGCGGGGAACCGAGGCGTCGTTGACTTAGGGCGTGATAGCTGTACCTCCGCCCCGGCCCCTTTTCCGGGAAAATCATCATTATCACAGCTTTCTATAAATAGGCAGATTCACCCACCACATTAATTTCTCTGATCCGGAACCTCATCCATTTCTCTTGCTGTTCTCGCGTACTCGCTTCCGCCCTTTCCTTCTCATTTCTGCCCACCTCTCGCTCTTTTTCTCTTCCCGACAGTTCTCGCCTACACCCCCCAACCACGATGCCCGGCGAGAACGAGGGTCGCGCCAATTGTGCGGAAGCCTTCCGAAAATACTTATTCCCTTCTTGCAACCTGACCTTGGGAGAATATCAGATGATCACCTCTCGCTTCATTCCCGCCGGCTTCACAGCGAGAAATCCCGGTAATCACGACAAGGTGAACACCCCGAGGGCGGGAGAGCTCGTCATCCCTCTCGAGCACTTCGAGGTGGGCTTCCCCCCCCCCCTCTGGCCAGAGATGTGTCAGGCTCTCCGCTATTACGAAGTAGTTCCTGCTCAGCTGAATCCCAACTCGGTTGCCATCCTTGTAGCGTTCATCTGCTACATGAGATCGGAGAAGATCGAGTTCAACCTCCCCATCTTCCGGAAACTGTTTACTTTCCGCGCGAAGGGCAGGGTGGTCTTCTTCTCCGGGCAACTCCTCAAGACCACCGGTCTCGCCAACAAGCACCATCATTGGGGCGAGAAATTCGTTTTCGTCTCCGGCGAATTCGGGAACGTCCCGCTCGCCCCGGTTCAATACGAGGATGCCTCTTACAAGCCGCCCACCTTAGGGTCCCGCAAGGGCGCGCTCCTCGAGTTCTTTGGGACTAAGGAGTATGACGTCCCCTTCCTTAGGCGGGACGTCGACTCCCTTCCCCCCGTTCCTCCTGGCGAAGGTGAGATCTCGCTTATTTTTTTCTTTTGTTCGGTGTTTGCGCGTCCCTCGATGCTGAGTGTTTTTTATTGCCTTTGTAGGAGAGCGGGAGATCCCCTTGCGCCAACCCTTCCCCGAGACGCCAACGGCCGAAGGCCAGACTGCGGGAGATCTGTTGGCTCTCGCGAAGTCTGCGGCCCGCACTTGTTGGGAAGAGCCAGATCCGCCTCTGCCACCTGGTGCCGCGAAGCGGAAACCTAGTGGCTTCTCGTCTCAACGGGTGAAGAGGCCGAAGCCATCCGCCTCCGAGAAGGGGAAGTCCCGGATACCTTCGCCCCCCCCCCCCCCCCCCCCCCGACCCCCTCCGCCTGGCAGGTCTTTCGCCGAGATCCTAGCGGCGGTCAGCGAGATGAGGGACATCCCTAGGAGTAGTGGTTGGGTCCTTGCCGAGAACCTTCCGGCCTCGGTCGAGGCGGGTGGCGAGGTGGGCACCGAGATAGTGGCTGCCACAAGCTCTGCCCAACCTATGCCCGGGCTTTTACCAAAGGGGCGCAGGAACTTTGGCATGGGCGTGAAGAGCCTAGACGCCGAAGGGAAGCCTTTGCTGCAATGGGACCCGGAGGCCAACAGAGTTTCGCTCTCGACGCTGCTTCCGAGCTGGGCAGAGGGCGACGAGGTCACCGGCGAAGCCTTCGCACTGGGATACGGCCTTTATAGTCGGGAGCATGCGGGCCTATACGACCAAATGTACACTCGCCTCCTCTCTTTCGATTCCGTCCGGGCCCTGATGCGTGGGTTCGATCTTGCGCACATGTGCGCTCGCCGAAGCATCACCATCGACCGGAATTTTCTTGACATGTATAAGGCGAGAGAGGAGGCAGTGGCTCAGGTGGCAGCCCTGAAGACCGAGCTGGAGGACGCTCAGCGCCAGCTGTCCATGCGCCCGCCGGAAGAGGTAAGCGAGACCCTTTCCAACCTTAGTTCTCGCCTATGAAATTCATACCACCATTTTCGCTGCTGATAGAACGCTCCTACGCAGGACTCTCCGCAAGTCGTGGTGCTTCACGCGCGATTGGCCGAGGTGGAGTGCGAGAATGAAATGCTAAAGGGCCAAGTCGAGCGCCTGGAAATGGCGATAGCTGCGATCCCGCCCCCTCCCACGCTCGATGAAAGGCTGAAGCGCCGAGATTATTCCGAGTATGACATCGACAAGCTCTTGCAGGTCAACGCTCAGGCGACTGCCAAGCTGATGATCGAGACCTTGCGGAACGTGGGATGCTTGGACGAGGGTGGCGAGACCCTGAGCGCTCCCCAGCTCGTCCCCTGGCTCATCGAGCCCATCCCGAAACCTCCAGGAGCGCCTGACTCTCCGCCCTCGGAGGTTCCGAAGTTTACCGCGGCTGCTGGCGAGGTTGTTGGCGAGACGTCCGGGGAGGATTCGGGCGAGAGCTCCGGCGACGGCTCGAGCTGGAGCTCGAGCGGTTACAGCGCATCTTCTTGAAGTCCTCTCCCCTTCTCTTTTCTTTTCTGGCTTGTAATGGGCGAGAGGCTCCCCCTTTTTGTAACACTACTCAAATTATAATGTAAATGTAACCGTTCGTACTTTGTGCTTCTCTTTTTTCTCCCTCTTTTTTTTTCTAACTGTTAAGAACGAGTGCTGCTCAAGAACGCTTTCGCCCGGGGCCCCTGGCCCCCCTCTAGGATAGTTTCTCTTAGCGGCCGAGAGGTGAGGATCTGACGAGAGTTTTTAAGGTTCAGACACGTCGTTTTCGCGCTCTGTCGAGAGCCGTTTTCCGAGAAGTGTTCCTCAGGAGCCAAGAGAAGACCGCCCCTCCTTTCCTTGCGCGAACGGTCGGTCCCCCTGCCTAAACCCATCGAGAACTTTGTTTGGCGAGAACTATCAGCAAGGGCCTCCTGGCCGGGATCGCTCCTGGCCGATACCTATCCTGGCCGAGACCATTTTGAGGTCTGCCCTTAGGATGCCTTTTGCCTAGCCTAGAATATCCGTGCCGAGATATTTCTAAACACGAAACTTCTCCCCCACTGGCGAGCCCTCGGGCCTGCCAGCTAGATGAGAGCCTGCGCATCGAGTCCACCTGGGGCCGAGCCGAGCTCGGCGTGTTGATGAAGATTTCATATTCAACCTCTCCCCCACAGGCGAGCCTTCGGACCTACCCGCTAGATGAGAGCCTGCGCAGCGGATCTACCTGGGGCCGAGCCGAGCTCGGGGTGTTGATGAGGATTTCATACCCAACCTCTCCCCCACAGGCGAGCCTTCGGACCTGCCAGCTAGATGAGAGCCTGCGCAGCGGGTCTACCTGGGGCCGAGCCGAGCTCGGGGTGTTGATGAAGATTTCATATCCAACCTCTCCCCCATAGGCAAGCCTTCGGACCTGCCAGCTAGATGAGAACCTGCGCGGCGGGTCTACTTGGGGTCGAGCCGAGCTCGGGGTGTTGATGAAGATTTTATATCCAACCTCTCCCCCACAGGCGAGCCTTCGGACCTGCCAGCTAGATGAGAGCCTGCGCAGCGGGTCTACTTGGGGTCGAGCCGAGCTCGGGGTATTGATGAAGATTTCATATCCAACCTCTCCCCCACAGGTGAGCCTTCAGACCTGCCAGCTAGATGAGAGCCTGCGCAACGGGTCTACCTGGGGCCGAGCCAAGCTCGGGGTGTTGATGAAGATTTCATATCCAACCTCTCCCCCACAGGCGAGCCTTCGGACCTGCCAGCAAGATGAGAGCCTGCGCAGCGGGTCTACCTAGGGCCAAGCCGAGCTCGGGGTGCTGATGAAGATTTCATATCCAACCTCTCCCCTACAGGCGAGCCTTCGGACCTGCCAGCTAGATGAGAGCCTGCGCAGTGGGTCTACCTAGGGCCGAGCCGAGCTCGGGGTGTTGATGAAGATTTCATATCCAACCTCTCCCCCACAGGCGAGCCTTCAGACCTTCCAGCTAGATGAGAACTTGCTCAGCGGGTCTACTTGGGGCCGAGCCGAGCTCGGGGTGTTGATGAAGATATCATATCCAACCACTCCCCCACAGGCGAGCCTTCAGACCTGCTGGCTAGATGAGAGCCTGCACAGCGGGTCTACCTGGCACCGAGCCGAGCTCGGGGTGTTGATGAAGATTTCATATCCAACCTCTCCCCCACAGGAGAGCCTTCGGACCTGCCAGCTAGATGAGAGCCTGTGCAGTGGGTCTACCTGGGGACGAGCCGAGCTCGGGGTGTTGATGAAGATTTCATATCCAACCTCTCCCCCATAGGAGAGCCTTCGGACCTGCCAGCTAGATGAGAGCCTGCGCAGCGGGTCTACCTGGGGCCGAGCTGAGCTCGGGGTGTTGATGAAGATTTCATATCCAACCTCTCCCCCACCGGCGAGCCTTCGGACCTGCCAGTTAGATGAGAGCCTGCACAGCGGGTCTACATGGAGCCGAGCCGAGCTCAGGGTGTTGATGAAGATTTCATATCCAACCTCTCTCCCAAAGGCGAGCCTTCGAACCTGCCAGCTAGATGAGAGCCTCCGCAGCGGGTCTACCTAGGGCCGAGCCGTGCTCGGGGTTTTGATGAAGATTTTATATCCAACCTCTCCCCCACAGGCGAGCCTTCGGACCTGCCAGCTAGATGAGAGCCTGTGTAGCGGGTCTACCTGGGGCCCAGCCGAGCTCGGGGTGTTGATGAAGATTTCATATCCAACCTCTCCCACATAGGCGAGCCTTCGGACCTGCCAGCTAGATGAGAGCCTGCGCAGCGGGTCTACCTAAGGCTGAGCCGAGCTCCGGGTGTTGATGAAGATTTCATAAACCAAACCTATTATATCATCAAGATGATAAAGCAGGTAACCGATCAAAGCAAGAGACATATCATGATAGCATTTGGGAAACAATAATATTTTCATATGATAATGTTTGATTACAATAGTACAATCCGCCTCTCCCCTTATGGGTAGAAGCGCTTTAGATTTTCACCGCTCCAGGTGTGGCTCAAGGTCCTCCCCTCCACATCCTTGAGGTAGTAACCTCCTTTTGCCAGAACCTCCTTCACTATGTAAGGCCCTTCCCAGCTTGGGCTGAGCTTGCCAACAGGGGCCGACCTCCCTGCCGCGTCGACCTTTTTCAACACTAGGTCCCCTTCGGCGAATTGTTTTACTCTGACGTGTTTATTGAAGTACCTGGCCATTCGTCGCTTGATCTCTTCTTGCCTGATGGCTGCAACATCCCGCAGCTCTTCCGGCATGTCTAACGAGAGGCGCAACTCTTCTTCATTTCCCAATCTCCAAGACTCATCTCCTTCGCCTGCGGCCGTGACCCGCGGGGACCGAACCTCGAACTCTATGGGGAGGACAGCCTCGCACCCATGAGAGAGCTTGAAGGGGGGTCTCACCGGTGGCCGTGCTCAGGGTCATTCGCAAGACCCACAGGATGGAGGGGAGCTGCTCTACCCAGTTTCCCCTCAGGTTCTCCACCTTCTTCTTGAGTAGGTTCAAAATAATTTTATTTGCCGCTTCCACCTGGCCCTTGCTCTGGGGGTGATGGACAGAGGCAAACCTGAGGTCTATCCCCTGTTAGGTTCAGAAGCTGATGAACTCCTCACTAGTAAACTGGGGACCGTTGTCCGTCACTATCGCTCGAGGTAGCCCGTGCCTGCATATGATTTCTCCCCAAACAAAGTTCCTGATGACCTGGGAGGTGACCTTGGCTAGAGCCTTGACCTCCAGCCACTTGGAGAAGTAATCGATCATGACCAAAAGGAACCTCCTTTGTCCACTGGCCGGGGGGAAAGGCCCGACCAAGTCCATCCCCCAAATGGCGAAAGGCCATGGTGACGTTATGCTCCTTAGTCTTTGAGCGGGCAGAAGCTGGAGGGGGGCGTACAACTGGCACTTTTTACATCTCCTTGCAAACTCTGTCGCATCCTTCCTCAGGGTCTGCCAGAAGTACCCTTGCCTGACCACCCTTGCCTCTAGAGTCTTCCCCCCAGAGTGACTGCCGCACTCGCCTGAATGTATCTCCCCAAGTATCTTTGGGACTTCTTCCTCGGTCACACACCTGGTCAGGAGTCCCGACGACATCTTGCGATGTAACCACCCTTCCAACATCAGGTAGTGAGCTGCCTTGCACTTGATGCTCCTTGTATCTTTCACTTCTTCCGTTAGATCACCGGTTGATAGGAAGGTCACCAGTGGGTCTACCCACGAGGGTCGCTGGCCAACCTCCATCAGCTCCCCTTCTTCGATTGTTGGTCGGAACAGTTCGGTTAAGGTCCCTCCTCCTCGAGGCCCGAACTTTGCCAATCGGTCGGCAACCACGCTCTTCTCCCGAGGAACGTGCTTGATTGAGAATGATCGGAAGCCCCCGATGATTGTCTTTACCTTAGATAGGTACTTTATGAGGGTAGATTCCCGAGCTTCAAACTCTCCTCGAATCTGCGATGACACCACCATCGAGTCCATGAATACCTCCATATCCTGGATCCCGAGCTCCTTTGCCAAACAAAGTCCGGCTATCACGGCTTCGTACTCTGCCTGATTGTTGGTCACCGGAAAGTTATAGGCCACCGCCTGTTCTATAGCTACCCCCTGGGGGCTTACCAACACCACTCCTCCCCCCATGGAATGCTTTCCCGAGGACCCATCAACCATCACCTTCCACGCCCCCTGCTGACGTGGCTCCTCCTCCCCAATTTCAACAACATAATCTACAAGAAAGTCCGCCACTGCTTGCGCCTTACTCGAGTGCCTTGGGACAAAAGAGATGTTGAACTCACTTAGTTCAATTGACCACTTGGCCAGCCTCCCCGAGTGCTCCACCCCTTCAAAGATCTTACAGAGAGGATGATCGGTTACCACCCTAATCGTGTGCGCTTGAAAATACGGCTGGAGCTTCCTTGCCGAAATGATCAGAGCGAATGCGTGCTTTTCGAGGATGGGGTAACGGAGCTCCGCCTTCCTCAAGATCCGGCTTACGTAATATATGGGTAGCTGCTTCTTCCCCTCCTCTCTGACTAGGACAGAGCTCACGGCTTCCGCTCCCACCCCGAGGTATAGGGATAAGTCCTCCCCTTCTTTTGGACTCTGGAGTAGGGGAGCCTGGGAGAGCTGCCTCTTCAACCCTTGGAAGGCTTCCTCACACTCAGCTGTCCACTCGAATCTTTGGTTACCTCTTAACACTTTGAAGAACGATGAACACTTATCACCAGACCGAGACAGGAACCTGCTTAATCCCGCCAGCTTACCTGTCAAGCGCTGGACCTCCTTGGCATTGCGAGGTGATTCCAGGTCTAGGATGACCTTTACCTTGTCCAAGTTAGGTTCCACCCCCGCCGGGGTCAAGAGATGTCCGAGGAATTTCCCGCGGCTGGCCCCGAAGATACACTTCAAGGGGTTCAGCCTCATCTTGAACCTTCGGAGGGTGGCGAAGGTCTCTTCGAGGTCCCGCAGGTGTGAGCTCACACACTTGCTTTTCACCATCAAGTCATCGACATAGACTTCCAAGTTTTTCCCCCTCTGCCCCTGGAAGACTCGATCCATCATGCGCTGGTATGTGGCCCCTGCATTTTTCAGCCCAAAGGGCATCATCTTATAGCTGAAGCATCCTTCCCTAGTGATGAAGGAGACGTCTTTGACATCGGGGGGGGGGGGGGGGTGCATGCGAATCTGGTGATAACCTGAAAAAGCATCAAGAAAACTCATAACAGAAAAACCGACGGCTGAGTGAACCAGCGCGTCGATTCGAGGCAGAGGATAACAATCCTTGGGGCACGATTTATTTAATAAAGAGAAGTCAATACACATGCGCCACTTCCCTCCCACTTTCTTAACCATTACCACGTTGGAGATCCAGCCTGGGTACTGGACCTCTGAGATGAAGCCTGCCTCCAAGAGCTTTCTGACCTCCTCGTGGATGGGCTCCTCCAGCTTAGTGGCAATGGCCCTCATCTTTTGGCGTATGGGGCGAGTCTGGGGGTCCAGGTTCAGGCGATGACAGGCTACATCCGCGTCAATGCCCGGCATGTCCGCCGCGCTCCAAGCGAAGATGTCGACGTTGCTCTGGATGCAAGCTCTCATCCGCTCCTGGTCCTCGAGGCTCAGGCCCCCGTTGATCCGTACCCTCTGCACCTGCCCTGCCTTGGTGGAGACCTCCATCTCCACCACTTCCTCAGTCGGCTCCAACCGCGACTGCTCCCAACCGTCCCTCGCTTCTTCCTCAAACTCCAACTCTTCCCCTCCTACAGCATCCATCGCTTCCTCCGGCTTCTCCTCCTGGAGCTGATGAATCTCCACGCCCCTCGGGGCCTCCTGCCCAACTCTCGCAACTTGGCCCTCTTCTTCATCCATCCTTTCCTCAAGATCCTCTTGGTCAACTCCAACAGCTAGCTCCTCTATCTCCATCGCCTCCTCCAGGCTCTCTTCCTGTTGTGGCTCAACTTCCTCACCCCTCTGGGCCTCCTTCTCAGCTTCTCATACCACTTGCTCCTCCACCTCCGGGCTCACCTTCTCCTGCTCTGCTAGCTCCCTCTCCAGCTCTTCTGCCTCTGCCATCCAAGACATAACGTTAACCGCCGTCACATAGTATTTCCTCGCCGCCTTTGGGTCCCCCCTGATCCTTACATGCACCCCTCTGTTGTTGAACTTGAGACACTGGTGAAACGAGGAGGGGACACAACGAAATGCGTTGATGAGGGGGCGCCCAAAGATGGCATTGTAACTGCTTGGGGCGTCCACTATCACGAACCTACAGTTCCGTGACACACCCCCCAACTTTACGTGCAGCCCTACTCCTCCTTCTACTTCCTTCCTCTCTCCAGAAAAACCGAACAACGGTCCATCTGAGGCTAGGACCCTCTTCCCTTCGACCTTCATCTCATCAAAAGCTTTCTTGAAGATGACGTTCACCGAGCTCCCATTGTCTACTAGTATCCTGGAAACTGTAAAATTCTCCACCGCTGTCTGGATCACCAGAGCATCGCAGAAAGGGTCCTCGTAGTCCGGCATATCCGCGGACGAAAAGATGATTTTTTCTTCCGGAGGGGGGGCTAGGGAGGTTGAGGCGACCCCTCTGCGGAACATGGTCTGCAAGCTTCCCTTTCGGGTTGCCTCGATCCCTAACCCTCCGTGGATCACTCTGATCCCTCCTCGGGTCCCTACGTCTACCCGGTCCTCACATCTATCTTCCTCCCCTCCCTGCTGCACTTCCTCAATCCTTACCGGCGGGTCCTGTCCCCCCATTCTTCTGGCTTCCCGCATCTCCAAGAACTCCGGGCAGGTGGCCGTCGCGTGACCTTCCTCCTGGTGGAAGTCACAAAAGGGTAACGCCACCCTGCCCCCCTTCCTTCTCCTCCTCCTCTTCTCCCAGCTCCCAGGATTATTCTTCCTCCCCCTCTTCCTCTACCGACCTCCATCGCTTCTTGCGGTGGTGGGAAGTGACCTCTCGGCCCCTGTCTCCATGCCTGCTGGTCAATCCTTCTCGGTTCCCGAAGATTATCCCTTCCCTGTACACCTCCTCCTTGGCCCTGGGGGAGACCCTCCTGAGGCCTCCAACCCAAACGATTGTTCGGCTCCCGGGCTCCCCATCCCTGCTGCTGCCCCTGCCCTCGGGGCTCTTCTCTCCTTCTCTCTTCCCTCTGCTCCCTCTACTTTCCTGCTGCTGGTTCTTTATCATCCTCTGCCAACCTTGCCAGCTTCCTAGCGAACGCCGGGTTCGCCCTTTCGAAGTCTATCTCCTTCGCCGCCCTCTCCATAAGCTCTTCAAACGAGAGGGGGGAACTCTCTTCAGCTCCATGCAAAAGAAACCTGGTCTCAGCCCCAGGGTAAAGGCGAGCATCAGCGCGTACCCCGGGACCTCCTGGACTAGGAGAGTCACTTCCTTAAACCGGTCAACGTAATGACCCAACGTCTCGTCTTGCTTCTGCCTCACCGTGAACAGGCACTCCGCCTCGTTCTTCCTCTTCTTCGACGTTGAGAACCTCAACAGAAACCCCCTGCGCAGATCTTCGAAGCTGTAGATTGAGCTTGCTGGTAACTAGTAGAACCGGTCCCTAGCCTTCTCCTTCAGTGTGATGGCAAACAAACGACACTTGAAAGCATCGAACATCTGTCTAATCAACACCACATCCTCGAACCATTGTACGTGCTGCACTGGGTCATCCTTTCCCAAGTAGTAGGACATGTCCGACTCCCGGAACCCCTCTGGCACCGGGGCTGAGACGATGAGCTCGCTAAAGGGGGTCTCGCCCCCTGCTTGGCAAGAAGGCACGTCTCGCGACCTCGGCTGGCTAGAACGATTCGCGAGATAGGGCCCAGGGAACAGCTCCCGCACCGCCGCTTCTTTCTCGCCAACTTCTGCCGGAACCTCCTTTCCGGGGCGCTGGCCTGGGAAGAGTTCCCGCGCGGCCATGTCTCTCTCGCCAACTTCTGCCGGAACCTCCTTTTCGGGGCGCTTCCCGGGGGCGTTCTCGCCAAGAAGCGGGACCGCCTCCACCGAAACCTGAGGCGTCTCCCCCTCACTCCTTGCTGAGAAGGCTGGGCTGATGGTCTGCAGGACTTCTCGCCTAAAGTCTTCCAACATCTTCCTCGTCGCTTCCTCCCCCGGGGTGGGGATACCCCCCGAGCCAGATCCTTCACCTTCACCTCTAGTCATGGGACCAAACTCAAGGCTTTCTTGTACCGATTGCCTTCCACGCTCACCGCACCAGAACTGTTGAAGCCAAATTTGACCTCAACGAAAGTTCAAAACAGGGGTGTAGCTAGCGCCTACTTCTCTCAAGCCCTGCCCCTCGATCGGTAGCTAACGACCTAGGACTGACCCAAAGCCTCAGCAGGGAGGTCCCACCTCACACCCGGAAGATCTCTGAGAGCTTCCCCTCCAAAGCCAAAAGCTGGGCTAGGAGCTCCTCCGAAAGCACTGGAGATCTAGAGAAAAAATGAGAGTCTGCTTTCCAAGGAGCCCTTATGGGTCTATTTATAGCCTGTTGCTGATCTGAAGTTACTGAAGTACCCCTGACTGGTCTGCCAATAGCCAAATCCCGCTGTCTGAAAAGTGTTAAATGCAGCCCCTGAGGGTATAAGGGTAATTTTACCCGGGGGCAATTAAGACATTTTACCCTGACCCCGGGCCCCACTCGGCGAGAGCTCTGTGCCGAGAACCCTCTCGCCTTCCTTTGGCAGGAGCTAAAATGAAGTGTCAACAGTCTCACGCTGGGCCTAGCCCCATCTTCTCGACAGCTTCATCCTTCTCGCCGACCCTGCCGAGAGCGGATCCTGGCTGACTGAGAGTGAATGTTCTCGCCCTTCTCCCAGTGAGAAATCTTCTAACCTCGATGCTGTCGCTGGACGGCGTTGGGTGAATGGAGCCCACTCAACGCCCTTGCTGCTGACCGCGACGTTGGGTGAGTAGAGCTCACTCAACGCCCTTTCCGCTGGATGAGGCGTTGAGTGAGTGAAGCTCACTCTAGCAAACCTCCGTGGTTAATCACTGCTAACTCCTATGTACCTCTGATATCATGCAAAAATATGTGAACCCTGGAAAAGTCGTAGGAATACTCAACCAAACTAAGATAAATAAACCAGAAGCAGTAGAAGAGCAAGAGACACAATAAAATTAGTAGTCTTCTTTATAGTGCGAGGCATACATTGTGAAACATGATTTCACAATGCACCTGATAGAAGCAACAAAAAATAGACAAGAACAAAATCGGCGGACTGAACTCAGTAACCGCCGATGTCGCCAAGCCGCAGAAGGCCAACTGCCAAGCCGCGCGAACAACCCGCTAAGGCTAACAGCCAATCCACGCGAACTGCTGCTTATCAAATGCTGAGAAAGATAACCCAGTCTACACTTCTTGGTCATCTGACCGCGAGGTCGCCTGACCACAGAAGTATGTTGCGAACGGATTGAAGTAGAACCAATCTGTTGTTCAGTCTGCCAAAGACGAACTGAAAAAACCAAGCTTGTTAAAATGCCAAGGAAGACCGCCTAGTCTCCTAACTATGACCAGCTGCTAACCGGTGCTGATTGCTACCAGCTATCTGCACTACCTCCTCTGACTTGTCCGTCAGATCCAAGTGCTAGCCACACAATCTGGAAAGCACGTCAATAAACCGGTCACTTCTCTTTGTCGTGCGGTTACAAAATTCTAACCGGTAATTTTAACCTGAACTTCAGTCCTTACAGTTCTAGATAGATATGACGAGGCTAGCACCCATAATTATAGCCGGGCAGGCAGATACCGTCACCGCCTAGAGGGATAGGATAACCGTCATGTAGGAAATCCGGAGCGCCGAGAAGCAGAAATCCGAATAAAAGTACTAGACAAAAGGAAACAGAGAGCAAGTACACAAACACACAGATTTCAGAGGTTCACCCAAAAACAGGGCTACGTCCTCTCTCCCCTTCCCTTCACAATTCTTGTAATCACCAAAAGAAAATACAGATTACAAAAGGTTACAAGGATCAAAACCGATCCTACCTTAACTCCTTCTTCTGGACAAGAAACCGTAGAGAATACCCTTCTAGATCGCCTCCAATGAAGACCTCGTATGCGCCTCCAAAAGGGTATATCAGCCGTCAGCCGTCGTTTCCACCGTATCGACCGTATCCCTAAAAACAACCGGAATACGCCTTAAATAGGCTACAGCAAAATTTGATCGTCGAATGCCGAACGGCGTTCGTCGATCGTCGAACGACGAACGCCCGCGTTCGACAATCGTCGAACGCAAGGCCGCGTTCGACGATCGTCGAACACAGTTCGACTATTGGAAAAAACATTCCCAAAAAATTTGGGCCGGGGGCGTTGCCCCCGCACCCCCACCGGGGACGCTGTCCCCTGGACCCCTGACGATCGTCAAGCCAGCGGGACCTCCGCCGGGGGCGGCTGCCCCCAAACCCCCGCTGTCGTCGACGCCAGATATGTCGGAGGGGGATCACACTTCGATTCCTCTAAGCTCACGTGGGCTAACCCGTTGTTAGAAACAAGAGGACCGGAAGTGTTCCACAACCCCAACACGTCAGTGACGTGGCAACTAGCAGCACTAGTCCGCCTAGCATGCGGAATGCTCACACTAGAACGCGTGAGGTTAACTAAACCTATCCGCACAGCTATGCGGATAGCGACTTCAGTTTGAGTGGACTTAGCAGCCATGCAGACAACCATGCGAGTAGAAGTCTAACTGCACCAACGGCGGTCTGCCGGTCTCCGCGATCTCTCAATTCAGACCGCGCAGTCCGCGGTTAGCCTAAGTCTAACGCCCGGTTAACTCCCAACGTCACTGATGAGACAGACCTTCAGAAAAAAGAAAGGCCGAGAACAGGCCAGTCCGCCAACACATATCCGTGCTACCCGCGCGGTCTCTGCGGTCTGTTTGGTCTGCACCTCCCAGACCGCCCACTTCCAGTTCAACATTTTCAACAGTATTCGTCGAACGACGAGAACCTTATTGAAGAATCTCCTTCCGTACCCTCGACGGTCCCACAAAAGGAGTTGACCTTCTCTAAGCAGGGTCGGTGAGGCCGTGAGGGCGAGTTGTTGCTTCTCAGCTATCTTTTTTTTGAGATGACTTCAGCTCAACTCCTCCCCCAACACGATCTCAATCGCCGTCCTCAATAGAGGAGCCTCTCGATCCTCTTCGACATTGGCTTGGGCTTCTGAGCCGAGAATTCTTGTTGAGGCTAAAAGAGCGAGATCATGTCCCTCTTACTCTCAGTATTGCTCACCGTCTGCTCTTTTGACCGTCGCTCCTTGTCCAATAATTACTGCTAGACATGAAGAGACTCGCTCCTCCCAGGCACGGACTGCCCCTCTTGAGACTGCATCACTTGGCCGGTTACTGATATCGCGGAAGCGAGACCTAAGCGTGCCCTCCTCCTCGCATTGTTGGTCTGATATCACGGGCTTTTCCCCCGGACACCACTTCCTTTTCTGGAATCACCACCTCCACATGATTACTTGGCGCCTCCTTCGAGGTCTTACTCATTGCCTCCCTCATGGGCTTACTCGACGCTGGCCTCACGGGCTTGCTTTTCGCCGCCCCCCCCCCCCCCCCTGCTCGCTGCAGCCCTGACGGGCCTTTTATGGAAGGAGATAATAATTAAAGTACATAGACTAGATAGTAAGGTGCACGGCGCAAGTTTAATTTTCTGTTTAGCTCTTGTTTTAGAGCACATTATTTTGTATGTTTTACTTCTACTCCCAGCAGAATATTATTTGGCCATTGTTGTTGATATTGTTTTTGAAAGTTATATAGTTAGGATGAGGCGATTAGCGACGTCGGTGTTTGTATATAATTTCCTGAAGGTTATTTTATCATTTCTTTATTGTTGCAAGCGATTGGCCAGCTTCCTTTAAGTGTACCTTAATGTTATCAATTAAAAAATTTGATTTGTATATATAAATTTGGGGTGTAAATAAAAATTTTGCGATGCACATATATCAATGGTGCGGGACTATTTTTAGCGTGCAGGTAACATTGCACTTTTTATGCTTATTTTTGCAAATGTTTCATTTTGATTGTGTCCCCGTTTTTTTTTATGAAGTTAGTTGTAATAATTAAACTCATTTTTATTACTAATAAATATTGGTTACTAACAAACAAACTATTATGAGAATAATTATTATTAGAAAACATTTTTGCTATAATTAGCATATCATCTGAAAATAAATAAAAAAAAACAGACGATTGTACGCCAATTAAAATAGTAAGTACTTGCTGTAAAACACTCTTTAAAATAATAGGAAATCTTTTCCACTATGTTGCAATGAAATCCTTCTGCCACTCCAGAAAAATGCCGCATATTTTGCAAAAATTTAAGGTAATGCAATGCTAATATGTATGAGATATATTATATATATATTACAAATTACGAAAGGCCAAAAATCAAAATTAGCTTACGCCTCCCTCACCGTCTCCGGCCACTCCACAAAAATGCCGCATATTATTGTTTTAATATATTTATATTTAGCCACGGATTGAGTCGGTCAAATCCGCCAACATCACACACACTCTCTCTCTCTCTCTCTCTCTCTCTCTCTCTCTCTCGCTCTGTCGCTCACTCTCTCTCACTCTCTCTGTGGCGCCGTTTAAATTTCTCCTCGACGTTTATTATGTGTCTGTAACACGCAGTCTCCCCGATCTGCCCTTAGCCGGAGAAATGAAAAAGAAAGAGCAGCTTCAAGATGACCGGAGGTCTGATCTCCCGGCCTCGCGGACCGCCCAATTACCGCAAGAGGAAGATGGGGAGTCCGCCGCCGACCAATATTCCTTCGTCGGCGAGGTGTTTGATTACACCGCCTTTGATGATGACAATGCGGCATTGCCGGCGGTGGAGGACAGTACTAATAATGGTGGATCCATGGCTGCCAAGGATGATGAATGCTCTCAACCAATTCCCCTTCCATCAGCAGTACTACTCCCGCCGTCCCAACAACACTACTCCATTGCCCCTCCCCTGCAGCCTTTCTGCAATAATTCCCGTCCCCACATTAATCATCCATACTCCGGCGAACCTACTTGCCGTAGCCGCCTCATCGATAGCGGACTCCCCGGCGACGTCTGTGAGCCGGTAATCTTTTCTTTATTGTTATCCTATTTTTCCCCTTGATTTTTACAGCTCCATCGAGGACCGATCCGTAACAGGAGCAATATTCGGTACCATCCATAAGAATGATGCGTCGGACACAATCACAGCCGTTCGCTGATTTTAGGAGGGGATTAAAAAAAATCAGCCGTTGGCGGTGATTTCGTCGGCGCACCATCCTTAAGTGCATTGAACGCACAAACAAAAAAGCCCCAATAATAAGTAACCCCGGCCATTTTAATTTATTGGCTTTAATTATTAACGTACTGGGACTTGAGAAAAATATTATTTATTTCTTTTTCAACGGAAAACAAATCGCTTAACATTTTGATGCCCACGGCCACGGCCATATAAATTCGGAAGTTCAAAGTTTCTTCACAAATGTCTTGAATCTGGACCATTTTTTTTGCCTGGGTAAGTTTCTATTAATTTTCTGCAATATTTTCTTTTTAAAATTCAGAAAGTGAGAATTAATCCGAATATTGAGGTGCGGTGCCATCCATTGTGCACGTGCATGTCTGTACCCCATTGGAGCCCGAACGTAAGCGTGGTATTACACCTGTAAATGATCGCCACAAAATGAAGGTTCAATCTACTGATTGGTCTAGTCCAGTTTTAAAGCAAAATTGTAAATCATCTCCTTATGATTCCAAAAATCTTGAACCGAATCAAATATTGCAGGCCATTGGAATATATATACACAATTAATAAATATACTAGCATCTTCAAGCCTATTCTCGATGCGTCGTTGCGGGCTTCGTCCGCAACCAAGCGGGTTTCGCCCGTTTGATCCCGGCGGGCTTCATTAAATTATAAAAGTATTTAAAAGCATTCAAAATTTTAATTTTTTAAATTTTTAATAATTTTATTAATAATAAAGAATATAAATTATTTAATTAATTATTAAATTATAAAATAGGAAAAAAAAACAAAACCACTATTAGCATGTTTCCGCCTCAAGTGCCTTCACGGCCTCACCCCGCCGCCGCCGCTGGCCTGCCCGGCGCCCACCGGGGGTTCGCCGGCCTCCGGCAAACACGCCGGGGGTTGTCCGGCGGCGAGCGGACAGGGCCACCGCCGGAAAACCCCCGGCGGGTGCGTCGGAGGCCGGCGAACCCCCCGGTGGGCGCGGGCAGGCCGCCGGCAGCTCCGCCGGGGGCGGCGGGGTGAGGCCGTGAAGGTACGGGAGGCGGAAATATGGTATCGTGAAATATGAAGAAGGGAACAGTGTTTTTTTTGGAGATTTGGATATTGGCAGACCTGATTTTTTAGATCCAATGATCAGATGCGATTTTCTGGAGATCGGGACAGTCCAGAAGAGTTTCACGATTTGCTCCAAATATGCCTATTATTTTAATAGTATATATATATTGTACAACCCCGTATCCGCCGAGTGGGTCCGCGGAAGCCAGACCGGCCGGTCCAGACCGCCTCACACCCGGGCAGGGTTCTCTGCCGAGCTCGAGCTCGACAAATCGTCGTGCCGAACTCGGGGATCGTCGGGCCGAGCTCAGGGTTTTTGGAGCTGAGCCCAGTCGCTTACTCGTTAGGGGGCAAGGGCCAAGCCCACACTCGCCGAAGCGGAGGTACTCGACAGCCGAGCCCGCACTCGCCGAAGCGGAGGTGCTCTCCAGGCGAGCTCGCACTCGCCATTGGCCGAGCAGAAGCGGCGAGTGTCAGCCCCATCGAGCTCTCGCCGCCCTGGCCGAGTAGGGGATCCAGTGGCCATCCCGCCCCCAGTGGTCTTCCCCTAGCCTCTCATAACAGCGGAGTTTAGCTGTTGGCAGGCCAGCCCAAGGGGCTTTCAGTAATTTCAGACCAGCAGAGGTAGGCTATTTGCAGGCCGTTTTCAGTTTTCTATAAATAGGACCCAAGGGGTACCTCAGAAAGGCATGCTTACTGATTCTCAGGTCTTCTAGCGCTTTTTGAGGTACCTTAGCCCGACACTTGGCTAAGGAGGGGAAGCGCTCTAAGATCTTCCGGGTGTGTGGTGGGACCTCCGCGCCGGGCCCTTGGTCTAGTCCTTTGTTCTTCACCTTCTTGTCGTTTTCTTACAGGAGCGAAGTAGGTGCGCGACCACCCCTTCCCAAGGGTCGAATTCCACAGAGACCGATTTCCGGTTTCAATATTTTTGGTGCGGTAAGCGTGGGGAGTGGTCAGCAGATAAAATCTTCTGCAGGTTCGATGACCGGAGAAGAAGGGCAAGGATCAGGCAGGGGTAACTCGCCACCCCCTCCCCCACCCCCGGCGGCGGGTGTGCAAGCGGAGCTCAGGGAGGAGATCCTCGGGCTCGTCAGGACGGCACTCGGCATGCGGGCCTAGAACGCGACACCGGTAGTCCCGGTGGTCGCCGCTCCTGCGCTCGGCGACGATGCGCTGCTCAGACGACCAGGGAAGGAACCCGCCGAGAGGGGCGAGCGCGAGTTCCAGGGGCGAGTCCTGTTCCCCGGCTCGGCTGCCGAGTACCACTTCGGCGAGACAGCAGGGAGGGAGTTCCCACCTCGCCCGGCTGAGGGGGGGAGCCCCTTCAGCGAGTTCGTCTCTTCAGCCCCAGTTCCAGAGGGGTTCCGTGAGCCGGAGATGTCCTATTTCTCTGGGAGAGGAGACTCGGTCCACCACATCCATTGGTTTGAGGACATGGTCTCTATCTGACAGATGTCCGATGGCTTTAAATGCCGACTCTTCGCCATCACCCTCAGGTAGAAGGCAAGAGAGTGGTTCCATCAACTCCCGACCGGGTCCGTCTACTACTTCGAGGACCTGCGACGAGGGTTCATGTTGAGATTCACCACTTCTAAGAAGAGGAAGAAGGAGGCGGAGTCTTTGTTCCGCATCAAGCAGAGGGCGGGGGAATCTCTGGGAAGCTATCTGGACCGGTTCCAGGTGGAAATGTCCCAAGTACAGGAGATGTCAGGGCACACCATGATGGTGGCCTTCACCCTGGGTCTCCAGTCCGGGT
This sequence comes from Platanthera zijinensis, assembly GCA_039513925.1. NCBI lineage: Eukaryota > Viridiplantae > Streptophyta > Magnoliopsida > Asparagales > Orchidaceae > Platanthera > Platanthera zijinensis. The sequence continues at coordinate 174,315,792 of CM077094.1, read as the reverse complement.
TCTTCGCGATGGAACTGAAGAGATCACCTCCAGTGTCTTTTGAGGCGCTCCTGGAGAGGGCGGCCAGGGAGGCTGATATGGAGGCAGCGCACTCGGAGTTTGCGCGGAGGTTGGCCAAGTGGGTCGTGGAGGAGGAGAGGCCAAGGGGTGGCCGAACTCAGGAGGAAAGGAGGGCTGAACCCCGGCAGAGGGAGCAGCCACAGCAGCAGCCACAACCCAGGTGGGGGCGTTCGGAGCAGACCCACCGTTTGGGATGGAGACCGGAGTGGCAGGACCAGGCACCACGGAGGGGTTATCAGGGAGGAGATAACCGCCAGGGTGGCCGAGGGCAATTAAACCCCCAGGGGGGTAGGCAGGGCCAGATACCCCCTCTCCCAGACCAGGAGGAGGCAATGGCAATTGCCATGAGAGGGAGGAGGAGAGGGCAGTTGAGGAGAAGGAGGGAGGTCAGGGTGTACCTGCCCTATTGTGATTTCCATCAAGAGGAAGGGCACCTCACGTCCACGTGCCCGGAGTTCCTCGAGATGAGAGGAAACAGGGAGCAACAACAGCAAAACCATCAGGAAGTGCAGATAGAGGAGATCCGGCCTCGGGTGGAAGAGGATCGGTGTGAGGACCGGGTTGATGTGGGCACCCGAGGAAGGATTGGAGCGATCCACGGTGGGGCTGGGATCGAGGCTTCCCGTAAGTCAAGCCTCCACACCATGTACCGTATGAGCGTTAACTCCACGTCCCAGTCTCCGCCTCCGGATGAGAAAATCATCTTCTCTAGAGAGGATATGCAAGGTCACGAGGACCCCTTTTGTGATGCGCTGGTCATCCAGACAGCCATCGAGGATTTTACCGTCTCCCGGATCCTCGCCGACAACGAGAGCTCGGTCAACGTCATCTTCAAGAGGGCGTTCGACGCGATGAAAGTAGATGCCAGAAGGGTGTTGGCCTCGGACGGGCCCTTGTTCGGCTTCTCGGGAGAAAGGAAAGAAGTCGAGGGAGGAGTAGGACTCCACGTCACTCGGGGGGGGGGGGGGCGGGGGCAGTCCTGTCACTGCAAGTTTGTCATCGTAGACGCCCCCAGCAGTTACAGCGCCATCTTCGGAAGACCCCTCATCAGCGCCTTCTGCTGCGTCCCCTCTTCCTTCCACCAGTGCCTAAAGTTTAACGTCGAGGGGGTCCAGATCCGGGTCCGAGGAGACCCTAAGGAGGCAAGGGAGTGCTACGTCTCGGCAGTGAACTCCATCTATTGGCTGGAGGGGGCCGAGGAGATGGGGCGGAGGTTGGAGGAGGTGGAGCAGGAAGCTGGTGGAGAAGAGATGAAGGTGGAGGAGTGTCGCGCCCAGGCGGAGGTCGCGGAAGAGGCCCGAGATCCGGCCGAGGCAATGGCCGTGGAGGAAGCTGAGGAAGAGATCCTCGCCCCCGGAGGGGGAGGTACTGAGGAATGGGGGGAGCAGTCTCGTCTGGATGCAGTAGAGGAGGTGGTGGAGATAGAGGTTCTCACCATCGGAGGCAGGGTGGAGAAGGTCCGCATCAGCGGAGGACTGACCCCGGAGGCTCAGGGCATGATGTTGGAATGCATCCAGAAGAATGTGGACGTCTTCGCCTGGAGTGCCGCAGAGATGCTGGGGATCGACCCCAACGTGGCTTGCCATCGCCTCAACCTGGACCCGGGGGCTCGCCCCATCCAGCAGAAGAAGAGGTCCATCGCGGACAAGCTCGCCGAGCCCATCAGGGAGGAAGTCGTCAAGCTCCTCAAGGCTGGCTTTGTATCCGAAATCCAATACCCCGGCTGGGTCTCCAACGTTGTAATGGTTAAAAAAAGGAGACGGTCAGTGGAGGATGTGTATTGACGTTTCTCTTCTTAATAAATCATGCCCGAAAGATTGTTATCCCTTGCCTCGGATCGACGCGCTGGTTGACTCAGCCGTCGGTTTCCCTGTAATGAGTTTTTTGGATGCTTTTTCAGGTTATCACCAAATTAGAATGCCCCCCCCGACGTCAAAGATGTCTCGTTCATCACGTGGGAAGGATGCTATTGCTATAAAATGATGCCCTTCGGGCTAAAAAATGTGGAGGCTACCTACCAAAAAATGATGGACAGGGTCTTCCGAGAGCAGAAAGGAAGAAATTTGGAGGTGTACGTGGACGACCTCATGATCAAAAGTCTGGACGTCGATTCCCACCTCCGGGACTTGGAAGAGACTTTTGCCACTCTCCGCGAATACAAGATGAGGTTGAACCCCCTGAAGTGTACCTTCGGGGCAAGCAGGGGGAAGTTCCTGGGGCATCTTATCACTCATGCCGGTGTGGAGCCTAATCCGGATAAGGTGAGGGCGATCGTGGATCTAAGGTCACCGCGAAATGCTAAGGAGGTACAACGGTTGACAGGGAAGTTGGCAGGGTTGAGCAGGTTCCTCTCCCGGGCTGGGGAGAGGTGCTCCTCATTTTTCAAAACCTTGAGAGGGTTTCGGAAGTTTGAATGGACCTCGGAGTGCGAGGAGGCATTCCAGGCCTTAAAGAAACAGCTAACTCAGGCTCCCCTGCTCTAAGGGCCCAAAGGGGGGGAGGAATTATTTTTGTATCTGGGGGTCGGGGCGGAGGCCTTGAGCTCGGTTTTAGTTCGGGAAGAGGGGAAGAAGCAACTTTCCATTTATTATGTGAGTCGGGTACTGAGGAAGGCCGAGCTTCGATATCCCATCTTGGAGAAGCTGGCCTTTGCCCTAATCATCTCGGCCCGGAGGCTCCGACCTTATTTTCAGGCACACTCGATCCGAGTGGTGACTGACCACCCCCTCCACAGCATCTTCGAGGGGGTGGAGCATTCAGGTAGGTTGGCCAAATGGTCGATGGAACTGAGCGAGTTCGACATCTCCTTTGTTCCCCGCCTCTCAATCAAGGCCCAAGCTATGGCTGATTTCCTGGCAGATTATGTTGTCGAGATGGCGGAGGAGCAACTCACTCGTCCGGTCCCTTGGAAAGTCATGATGGATGGTGCCCCGGGGAGACATTCTTTGGTGGTTGGAGCCATCTTGGAAAGTCCCCAGGGGACAAGAATCGAACAAACCGTGGTAGTGCATTTCCCTATCACCAATAATCAGGCCGAATACGAAGCTGTAATCGCAGGTCTGCGCCTGGCAAGGGAGTTAGGGGTGCATGACGTGGAGATCCTCACTGACTCCATGGTGGTGGCTTCCCAGATCAATGGGGAGTTTGAGGCAAGGGAGCCCACCCTACAGCTCTATCTGACAAAGGCGAAGAGAATTATAGGGACCTTCCAGACCTTCTCCTTCAAGCACGTTCCTCGAGAGGAAAATGAGCAGGCAGACCAGCTGGCAAAGCACGGCCCAAGGGTGGGGGGCACTATCACAGATCTCTTCCGACCTTCCATCGAGGAGGGGGAACTAATGGAGGTGGAGCAGCACCCCTCATGAATGGACCCCTTCGTCACCTTTCTGTCCACAGGAGAGTACCCGGAGGGGATGGACCGAAGAGGGCTCAAACACAAGGCAGCATACTACCTCCTGCGCGAGGGGAAGTTGTACCGCAAGACCCTCTCGGGAATGCTGGCTCGTTGCGTGGCCGAAAGGGAGGTGCATAAAATTTTGGAGGAGGCCCATTCCGGCGAGTGTGGAAGTCATTCGGGGAGTCGAACCTTGCAAGGGAGGATCATCAGGCAAGGGTACTTCTGGCCCACACTCGGTCAGGATGCAGCCGAATTCGCGAAAAAATGTCATAAGTGCCAGCTCTATGCCCCGCTCCAGTTACAGCCGGCTCAGAGACTAAGAAGCATCATGGCACCATGGCCCTTCGCCATATGGGGTTTGGACCTCGTAGGGCCTTTTCCTCAGGCAAGCGGGCAGAGAAGGTTTCTGTTGGTCATGATCGATTATTTTTCTAAGTGGCTGGAGGTGAAGGCTCTAGCCAAGGTGACCTCCCAGGTGATCAGGAATTTTATCTGGGGGGGAGATCACTTGCAGGCATGGGTTACCACAGGCTATTGTCACGGACAACGGGCCTCAGTTCGCCAGCATGGAATTCATTCGCTTCTGCGAACAACTGGGAATTGACCTTCGGTTCGCCTCTGTCCACCACCCTAGGAGCAATGGGCAGGTGGAGGCAGCCAACAAAATAATCGTGAACCTCTTGAAAAAGAAAGTAGAAAATTTGAGGGGGAGCTGGGTGGAGCAACTTCCTTCAGTCCTTTGGGCCCTGAGGACCACTCCCAATACGGCCACGGGAGAGACGCCGTTTAAACTTTCTCATGGCTACGAAGTCGTTCTACCCGTAGAGTTCGAGGTCTAGACACCCCGGGTCGCCGAGGCGGAGGCTGGAAGGGAAGAGTGGAGATCAGAAAATGAGGAGGAGCTTCGAATCTCCCTTGATATGGTGGAGGAGCTACGTGACTTGTCCACCGTTAGGCAGGAGGAGGCAAAGCGGAGGATGACCAAGTACTTCGACAAGCACGTCCGTGTCAAGCAGTTCGCATAAGGAGACCTTATCCTGAAGAAAGTGGACGCGGCAGGGAGATCGACCGCCGTGGGAAAACTCAATCCCAATTGGGAGGGCCCTTACATTGTACAGGAGGTCTTAAAATCAGGGGGGTATCGCATCCAGGATGTAAAATGGGATACCCTCAGCCATAATTGGAGTGACGATGATCTGAAATGTTTTTACCCTTGAAAATATTGTAGGTACTCTTATTCCATGAATAAAAATGAATCTCATTATCATATCTTGTGCTTTTGCAAAACTATGATGGCAGGAGGGCTCGCGATTTAAAGACCAAGAGGCAAATGTTTCTGAGTCTTCTCTCTCTGGGGTAAGGTCTCATCACTCCCCTGCCAAGCTTCCACCTAGTTGGCACGACTGAGTTTCGATGGACATCGCTATGACCCTGGGGCTGAGCCCGGAGGATGTTCAACACCCGCCCTCAAGCTCTCACCTAGCTGACTTGCCCGGTGGTAGCACTCGGGAGAGACAAATGTTTCTAAGTCTTCTCGCTCTGGGGTTAGATCTCGTCACTCCCCTGCCAGGCTTCCACCTAGTTGGCACGACTGAGTTTCGATGGACATCGCTATGACCCTGGGGATGAGCCCGGAGGATGTTCAACACCCGCCCTCAGGCTCTCACCTAGCTGACTGGCCCGATAGTAGCACCCGGGAGAGACAAATGTTTCTAAGTCTTCTCGCTCTGGGGTTAGGTCTCGTCACTCCCCTGCCAGGCTTCCACCTAGTTGGCACGGCTGAGTTTCGATGGAAATCGCTATAACCCTGGGACTGAGCCTGGAGGATGTTCAACACCCGCCCTCAGGCTCTCACCTAGCTGACTGGCCCGGTGGTAGCACCCGGGAGAGACAAATGTTTCTAAGTCTTCTCGCTCTGGGATTAGGTCTCGTCACTCTCCTGCCAGGCTTCCACCTAGGTAGCACGGCTGAGTTTCGATGGACATCGCTATGACCCTGGGGCTGAGCCCGGAGGATGTTCAACACCCGCCCTCAAGCTCTCACCTAGCTGACTGGCCCGGTGGTAGCACCCGGGAGAGACAAATGTTTCTAAGTCTTCTCGCTCTGGGGTTAGGTCTCGTCACTCCCCTGCCAGGCTTCCACCTAATTGGAACGACTGAGTTTCGATGGACATCGCTATGACCCTGGGGCTGAGCTCGAAGGATGTTCAACACCCGCCCTCAGGCTCTCACCTAGCTGACTGGCCCGGTGGTAGCACCTGGGAGAGACAAATGTTTCTAAGTCTTCTCGCTCTAGGGTTAGGTCTCGTCACTCTCCTTTCAGGCTTCCACCTAGTTGGTACGGCTGAGTTTCGATGGACATCGCTATGACCCTGGGGCTGAGCCCGGAGGATGTTCAACACCCGCCCTAAGGCTCTCACCTAGCTGACTGGCCCAGTGGTAGCACCCGGGAGAGACAAATGTTTCTAAGTCTTCTCGCTCTGGGGTTAGGTCTCGTCACTCCCCTGCCAGGCTTCCACCTAGTTGGCACGACTGAGTTTCGATGGACATCGCTATGACCCCGGGACTGAGCCCGGAGGATGTTCAACACCCGCCCTCAGGCTCTCACCTAGCTGACTGGCCCGGTGGTAGCACCCGGGAGAGACAAATGTTTCTAAGTCTTCTCGCTCTGGGGTTAGGTCTCGTCACTCCCCTGCCAGGCTTCCACCTAGTTGGCACGGCTGAGTTTCGATGGACATCGTTATGACCCTGGGGCTGAGCCCGGAGGATGTTCAACACCGCCCTCAGGCTCTCACATAGCTGACTAGCCCGGTGGTAGCACCCGGGAGAGACAAATGTTTCTAAGTCTTCTCGCTCTGGGGTTAGGTCTCGACACTCCCCTGCCAGGCTTCCACCTAGTTGGCATGGCTGAGTTTCGATGGACATCGCTATGACCCTAGGGCTGAGCCCGGAGGATGTTCAACACCCGCCCTCAGGCTCTCACCTAGCTGACTTGCCCGGTGGTAGCACCCGGGAGAGACAAATGTTTCTAAGTCTTCTCGCTCTAGGGTTAGGTCTCGTCACTCCCCTACCAGGCTTCAACCTAGTTTGCACGGCTGAGTTTCGATGGACATCGTTATGACCCTTGGGCTGAGCCCGGAGGATGTTCAACACCCGCCCTCAGGCTCTCACCTAGCTGACTGGCCCGGTGGTAGCACCCGGGAGAGACAAATGTTTCTAAGTCTTCTCGCTCTGGGGTTAGGTCTCGTCACTCCCCTGCCAGGCTTCCACCTAGTTGGCACGGCTGAGTTTCAATGGACATCGCTATGACCCTGGGGCTGAGCCCGTAGGATGTTCAACACCCGCCCTCAGGCTCTCACCTAGCTGACTGGCCCGGTGGTAGCACCCGGGAGAGGCAAATGTTTCTGAGTCTTCTCTCTCTGGGGTTAGGTCTCGTCACTCCCCTACAAGGCTTCCACCTAGTTAGCACGACTGAGTTTCGATGGACATCGCTATGACCCTGGGGCTGAGCCCGGAGGATGTTCAATACCCGCCCTCAGGCTCTCACCTAGCTGACTTGACCGGTGGTAGCACCTGGGAGAGGCAAATGTTTCTGAGTCTTCTCGCTCTGGGGTTAGGTCTCATCACTCCTTTGTCAGGCTTCCACCTAGTTGACACGGCTGAGTTTCGATGGACATCGCTATAACCCTGGGGCTGATCCTGGAGGATGTTCAACACTCGCCCTCATGCTCTCACCTAGCTGACTGTCCCGGTGGTAGCACCCGGGAGAGACAAATGTTTCTAAGTCTTCTCGCTCTGGGGTTAGGTCTCGTCACTCCCCTGCCAGGCTTCCACCTAGTTGGCACGGATGAGTTTCGATGGACATCGCTATGACCCTGGGGCTGAGCCCGGAGGATGTTCAACACCCGCCCTCAGGCTCTCACCTTGCTAACTTTCCCGGTGGTAGCACCCGGGAGAGACAAATATTTCTAAGTCTTCTCGCTCTAGGGTTAGGTCTCGTAACTCCCCTGCCAGGCTTCCACCTAGTTGGCACGACTGAGTTGGTCCGAAAAAAGCACCCAGGGGCGAGCTCGCCAGCCAAGATGGCGAGTTCGGGATATCCTGCCCCCTCCAGCTCGCTACTAAGGAATTCCTGGTCCCGTCTCAGACTCAGGGGGGCAGTTCTCTCAAGCGAGTCCGATCTCGTTGCAAGCACCGGTAACATCAGTGAGTCGAGCTATGGCCGGCGCCTATGGTCTCGCCGCAAGCGCTAGTCCTAACTCAAAAGCATCCTATAGACGAGGTCGGACTCGGCAGGATCGCCTAAAGGGGTATCACGTGTGTGGGTGCAATGTCGCAAGTAAGCTTAAAAAGAAGATAAAAAAAATTGTGCAAAAATTATTTTGTTTTACTATTATAATTACAAGGTGAGGCTTGCCTCGACAAGATACAAGGGAAAAAGAAAACAAAAATTGAGGAGCCCAGTCAGCTCTCGTCTTCATCCCCTGTGTGGCGATCCTCCTCGCCGCCGAGCCGAGTGTCCTTCTCTCCCACCCCTGCGAAGAGCGAGTCGAAGCTGTCTTCCTTTTCGCTGAGCGGGCTGGGTGGGAACAAGGTCGGTAGGAGATCCCGGACGGTGACTCCTTCGCAGCCTTCCGCCAAAATCCCCGTCCCCCTCATGGCCTTCAAGAGGCACTCGACAAACTCAATGGATTTGACTCGCAGCTGCTCCGCGACATCAGTCTCGCCAAAGACCCGAGGCCTCTTGTTGGGGAAGGGTGGCTCGCTGGCGCCTGGGGGAATGAGAGCTTCAGCCTGGAGGAGGATCTCGCGGTGGAGCTCCTTGTTCTTCTCCTTCAACCCCGCCACCTCCATCCTCAGCTGGGCAGCAACAGCCTCTTGCTCGTGAGAGCGCGTATTCTGCTCGACAAGCTGAGTTTTCCGCTCGGCAAGCTGAGCTTGCAGCTGAGCCACCTCGCCTCGCAGCGCGTTGGCGGCTTCGGCATCCTGCGAGGCTAGAGTTCAGAACAAGCGCAAGAAGAATCCTTTCTAAGTAAGATGAGCAGAGATATCCAGTGATTACCAAGTTGCCGGCAGATTTTGCGAGTAGAGCGTCGGCAAGGCCGAACCGCCTTTCCGCGTCGGTCGCGCTCTCCTTCGCCAGGTCGCGCTCCTGCTCGGCGGTCAGCAAGGCGTTGCTGAGCTGGAAGCTGCGGCGGACCATCATATGATGAAGCTCAAAGGCCCGCAGGTGGGCCTGCAACCCCTCATGGCCGAGCTGGCAGGGGGTTAGTTTCTTATACGACTCGGCGCTGTCGCGGCCGTAGAGGCCGAAGCCGAAGGCGAAGACATGGCCAGTAGAAGGCCGGCGAGCTCCCCAGGAGGGGGCGCGAGTAGAAATGGAGACTCGGTGGGCCCCCTCATCCCACTTCAGAATAGGCTCGCCAGCCGTATCTTTGCTTCTTCCCCCTTTGCCGAAGTGGGGATGATCCTTCGGCAGGTCGGGCTCGCGAAGGACGACCTCCTCGACAGAATCTGAGGGGGAAGGCCCATTCTTCTTCTTCTTCTCCCTTCGGGGGGAGGACGCTTCTTTCAGCGGACTCATCGGGGGCTCGTCGGAAGAAACCTCCGGCGAGCTCATGAACTTGACGGGCGACGAAGGGAGATGCAGCCGCCCACGCGAGACCACCTTAGCCTTTTTCTTCTTCGGGGCTGAAGGATCTGGGCGCGAGCTTGACCCCCCGAGCTCCAAGCGCTTCTTACTGGGGGTTTGACCCCGCGCTTGTTCATCTCGGCAGGCCGCTGCCGCTGCCCGGGCCATCTCCAGGGGATCTGAGAATATCCCCGAGTCGGCAAACGGCGGGTGCTCTGGCAGAATCCGCTCCCTGCAGAAAAGGGCTTGATCAGAAAAACTAAGATTTATTTTGACAGGGTTCGCGAGAAGGCAGGGCGAGGTATACCTTCACTAGGGATAACAAGTTGAAGCGAGTCGAGGCCGCGACAGAGGTAGGCGACCTCGAAGTCTTGGTGGAGGAAAAACTTGTGGAGGTCAGCGTCGCTACCGGACAGGGAAGGAGGACGGTATATGTCCTCTCTTTTCTGCAGGGGGCAGAAGGGGATGTTGCCGAGCTCGCCCTTAATAAAGACGAGTCGGGTCATACAGTTGTGGTTCTTGTTCGCGAGCTTGCGAACCTTGATGAGAGAGCCGCCGAAGTAGGCGATCCCATCGGGGGTGGCCTTGTAGGAGAACAACTTACGAAAAACCATAAGGTTGAACTCAATCCGCTCTCGGCGGAAGAAACAGGCGAATGCCACCATCATAGTAATGGCGTTAGAATTCAGCTGTGCGGGCACAGCGCCGTAGTATTTCAAGATTTGGCGGATCTCTTACCAGAGGGGGAGGCGCAGCCCCACCTCAAAGTGCGAGATGGGAAAGGCGAGCTCACCCTCCGGGAAGGAGTTGATGGCTTCGTGCTCGGCGGGCCTACGAGCCTGGAAGCCGGGAGGGACGAACTCAGCCTTGAATTCGGCGAGCTCCTCCTCGGTGATATGCCCCTCGAAGAAACAGTGGTCGATGAAGTGTTGGGCGCACTTTGACCGGCCATCCGCGTCAGGGTTAGTCTTAACCATCCTCGCAAACAAAGAAAAGACGCGAGCTCGGGATGACAGAGGGGAGGCAGGGATTCGAAAGCAATAAAAGCGCACCCATGGGGGTAGGTGAGAAGGCCTATTTATAGAAAAAGACAGGGAAGGGCGAGGGCGAGCCGACCGATCAGCCCGGTCTCTCCACGCTGCCTCGCCACCCTCTACTCGCAAATCCCGCGAGTTAGCCCGGTCCCAGAAGGGAGGATTCGAAAAGACACTTACCAGGATATTGAAAGTGGATCTACATATATGCAAGGTCACAGGAAATTTGTTTAAAGTTATTACAGGCAGATTATTCGAAGCAAGTAAAAATAAAGGCGCGAGGACCATGCGAGGGAGAGCGCGAGTACCGGTCGACTGACAGAGGAGCCGTCTTATTCTCCCCGGTCTCGCCGGCCCACCATCGCAGTTCGCCGCGCATGAAGCTCGCGAAGCCGCCCCATGTTCTTATTCACAATCTGCATGTTCTCGTCAATCTCATCTAGCAGCACCAAGGGAGACGCCTCCTCGAACGCCAAGCTGACACCCGCCCCGTCCGCAAGTCACGAGCACTCCCACTGTAACCTGTTGTTGTCCTTCCGCAGGTCGTGGATCTCGCGCACCAGTTTCTTGAGAACCTTCTGCTCCCGTTTTGCGCGTTCAGGGCTGCCCAGTTCGGAGTCCAGGGCGCGTGGAGAAGGGAGAGGCGAGTAAAGGGGTCGATCCACGGACTCGCCGTCTTCAGTCCGGCCGGGAAGGTCTACATGAAGAATTGAAACAGTTTGAAGAGCGGGCGCCACCAGAGCAGGAAAGTATAGAGCTGAAGACTTACCGCGCGAGCCCGGCTCCTTTGGATTGGTGCGAGGAGAGAAGTGGCGTAGGTCCTTGCCGCGTCCATGCAGAAATTCCTGATGAACGGGTTGATAGCCGGGGATGGGGATATGCCCGGCGCCTCCCCCCACGATTATGGAACCAGGGGATGGTTGCCGAGAAGGGAGACGACTCGGCGACGCTAACTTCTGCGAGTCCGGTTCCTTGACCTCGGAATCCCATTTTGGCGAGCTGTCAGGAATGCTTTTAGCCCGCGGAGTGGATGCCTCGCCACTATTCTCCCGGTCGGAAGAAAGCTCCACGAGGTTTTTAGCAGGAGAACCAAGAGTCGGCTGGTTGGAGGAGCCAGCCCCGTTCCCCAAGGCCGCTGTAAAATCGGCTAGAATTGGTTCGGCCCCCAGAGGAAAGGGTTTCGCCCGCTTGGCCGAGCCAAAATCAGCGAAGCGACGAGCAGGGACCTCTAGGCTGGTCAAGCCCGCAGCTTGAGCGGCGATCTCATCGCGGGTGCGTGCGAGCCGCTCTAGGATTTCCTTGGGAAGCGGCATCTTAGAAGAACTCCAGGAAGGGCAAGGGTCAGTCAGATGCGTAGGGGTACATATATATAGCTATTTGTGGGGCCTACCAGAAGATTCTTTCTTTAGCACATGCCCCCCACTCGCCGAATCCTGCGGGGTTGGATGTATCTTTCCGAGCTTGTCCCAACCTCGCAAAGAGCGAGGATTGTGTACAACCCCGTATCCGCCGAGTGGGTCTGCGAAAGCCAGACCGGCCGGTCCAGACCGCCTCACGCCCGGGCAGGGTTCTCTGCCGAGCTCGAGCTCGGCAAATCGTCGTGCCGAGCTCGGGGATCGTCGGGCTGAGCTCAGGGTTTTTGGAGCTGAGCCCAGTCGCTTACTCGCCAGGGGGCAAGGGTCGAGCCCGCACTCGCCGAAGCGGAGGTACTCGACAGCCGAGCCCGAACTCGCCGAAGCGGAGGTGCTCGCCAGGCGAGCTCGCACTCGCCATTGGCCGAGCAGAAGCGGCGAGTGCCAGCCCCATCGAGCTCTCGCCGCCCTGGCCGAGTAGGGGATCCAGTGGCCATCCCGCGCCCAGTGGTCTGCCCCTAGCCTCTCATAACAGCGGAGTTTGGTTGTTGGCAGGCCAGCCCAAGGGACTTTCAGTAATTTCAGACCAGCAGAGGTAGGCTATTTGCATGCCGTTTTCAGTTTTCTATAAATAGGACCCAAGGGGTACCTCAGAAAGGCATGCTTACTGATTCTCAGGTCTTCTAGCGCTTTTTGAGGTACCTTAGCCCGGCACTTGGCTAAGGAGGGGAAGCGCTCTAAGATCTTCCGGGTGTGTGGTGGGACCTCCGCGCCGGGCCCTTGGTCTAGTCCTTTGTTCTTCACCTTCTTGTCGTTTTCTTGCAGGAGCGAAGTAGGTGCGCGACCACCCCTTTCCAAGAGTCGAATTCCACAGAGACCGATTTCCGGTTTCAACAGGCTGGCTTATAGTTGATAGCTAGGGAGATGTAGCTGGTGAGCATTAATTACATTTGTTAATTGAGCACCACCACAAGCAAGTGATCAGCATCAAGTCAAATTTGGGCTCGATCAGTTTGAGATAGAAAGGCAATTCATGGTTAAGTGTATGGGGCTGACCAAACAATTAATCACGCTAGCTAGCTCCCTAAATTGTTCGTACTCGGATTTCAAATTAATATAGTGTTTTACTTCATATTTTTAATTTTGCAATGTTGTTCCCCCAGCAGCTGCTGCCGGAGCATCTGCCAGAAGACCCGGACACGGATTGGATGAAATACTTGGTATTGGAACCAGACTCTGATGAAGAGCTCCAGAAACAACAGCTCTTGATTTCGGAGATCACAGCAACCCCCTCCCAACCTACTCACCTACTCGACTACCACTTCAACGCCGCGGCCGCCTCCGCCGCTGCCGTAGACTTCGAGATGACGCTGCCGGCCTTCACCTCCGAGGCGATGCTCCCTGACAAGGAGGTCATCACCCGTAAGCGTGACCACAACACCGCGTACATCTGGTCGCCGCATCTTGATCCAATCATGGAAAGCCCGTCTTTGGCGCACTCGGACGCAGGAATCATCAATCCAAATCCCGTCGAACCACCGGCTAAGAAGAGGGAGACATCGCCCGACGGGGTTGCCAGGAGATGTCAGCATTGCGCCACCGACAAGACACCGCAGTGGCGGGCTGGGCCGATGGGACCGAAGTCGCTATGCAATGCCTGCGGCGTCAGGTATAAGTCTGGCCGCCTCATGCCAGAGTACCGCCCGGCGTTGAGCCCTACCTTTGCGGTCTCCGAGCACTCAAACTCGCATAGAAAGGTTTGCGAGATTCGCCGTCAAAAGGGGCTCCTCACAGAGCCGTATCCTCGTGTCAACGAGGGCGCGGAGGCGGCAAGGGAAGGGGCTGCCGCGACGGCAATTCAAGTGACTATCCCAGGGCATAGCTTTTTTACTTATCAACACCCGCACCTGCACCCGCACCCGCTCCCGCACACGCACCCTCACCCGCACGCGCACCCTCACCCGCACGCGCACGCGCACCCGCACCCTCACCCACACGCGCACCCGCACCCTCACCCTCACCCTCACCCGCACCCGCACCCGCACCCTCACCCTCACCCTCACCCGCACCCGCACCCGCACCAGTACAAGCACATGTATCTTCCCGACTTTCTGCAGAATTTCTGATGTCGGGATTTCAGAATTAGAGAGGGATTACCAATTTTGTTAGATGGAGTACTAACTAGTTCTCATAGCATTGTTGTGTGTGTGCGTGTTCCATTCTTTATTTAATTTTTCCGACCGTTTTATTGATTTTATTTTATTTTTTTAAAAAAATTTTGTAGTCCTCCAAGATACCAAGGGAAGTTTCAGCATTACATATTAACGGCATTATATATATTAATTGTTCTTTTTGTATGGAGCAATTTTTCCATGATAATTTGTGAATATATGTACAATTTGTAAGTGTATATTCGGACGAATAACAGGCTCGGGAGCTTCGCGGATCTAAGCCCTATGTTTGTTCTATATAACCTAGCTAGAGGCAACGGGGAGGGGGTTCCACCTAGACCCTCCTCCGAATGTTTCGAGCACCTACTGTCACATTCTCGAAACAGCCTTTCCCTTCCCCGATGCTCGTCTCTCGTGCGCGGTTTTAGGGCAAGCCGTCGCTCCTCTCCCGAGGCTGACCGAGGACCAACAAGCCCCGCCCTTCCCCGTCGCGGATCGCTCCTCTCCCGTGGCCGATCGAGGACCTGCGCAGCCCTTTCTCCCGCTAGTTCTTCCCCGTCGCGGATCGCTCGCACGTTTCCCGATCGCTGTATTAGGGAAAGCGCAGCCCCGCCTCCCGCCTCCCACCGCTCGTTCCAGGCTGACCGAGGACCAGTGGAGCCCAGCCTCCCGGCGTTCGTCGCCGTCGCTGGTGCCCTCCCGTTCGCAGATCTAGGGTTCACCGTCGTGTTCGACGTTCGTTCCGTTCAGCGTTCGACGTTCGACGATCGTTCCGTTCGACGATCCGTGCGGCTCCTTTCCGTTCGACGTTCGACGATCGTTCCGTTTGACGATCCGTACGGCTCCTTTCCGTTCGACGTTCGACGATCCGTGCGTCTCCTTTCCGTTCGACGTTCGACGATCGTTCCGTTCGACGTTCGACGATCGACGATCGTTCTGTTCGCTCGACGATCCGCCCCGACCCGTCGCCGATCTGCCCCGACTCGTCGATCGACGTTTTTTTTCCGGTCGACTCTTCTCTGGTCGACGATTTCCTGGGAGCCGATCCAGTTGCTGCCTCAGCCGTTACAAGCCTCTGCTCATGTGTTAGGGCTTGCAGCAAGAAAAGCATGAGGAACTCTTCCTTGTCCTCTCCGGTGCCCATGATCAAGCTTGAAAAGTTCACGGCCTCTGAGTTCAATGACTGGAAGTTGAACACGTAGTTCGGGATGAAGTACCTGAACGTCTTCTACACCATCAAATCCGTTCGTGCCGATGTTGCTGGGACAGAAGACGAGGCGCAGTGGGTTGAAGATGAGGATTTCTGCAGGGACTACCTGCTGAATTGCCTCTCCTCCAGCCTGGCCAAGAACTACATCAAGATGTAGTCCGTCAAGGAGATCTGGGATGCACTGGAGGAGCATTTCAAGCAAGAGGAGGACCTCTCCAAGGCTCATCTGGTGGATAAATTCCACTCTTTCAGCTTCGACGAGGAGAAAGCTATTCTCCCTCAGGTATCAGATTTTGAAATTTTGATTGATTCCTTGCATAGTGAGTCTTAGTCTGCCCGATAGTTTTGTTGCGGGCACAATTGTGTATAAGTTGCCCTCCTCGTGGTACAATTTCAAAACGGAAATGTACTGCAAGAAGATGCAAGTTGGTCTGAACGACCTCAAGCGCTTCATATGCATTGAGGACGAGAACCGGACGAAGCACGCTTTGGAAGCTATGGGCAAGCAGAAGGCTGCTGCCAACATGATTACAAGCTCCAAGCGCGCTCCTCCCCCTAACAAGACCAAAACGTCTCGCAGTAGCCCTCAGGTTGCAGGACCGAGTAGACCCTCTAAAAAGTTTAAGGGTAAATGTTTTAACTGCAATAAATGGGGACACTGTGCATCTGACTGCAAGCTACCAAGGAAAGAAAGAACTAGAGCACCGCAAGAAGGCAACCAGGCTCATCTGGTTAGCCACGCTGAGCCATCCGACTTTGTTGCTATGGTCGGACACGCGCAGGCCAGCACGGAGTGGTTCCTAGATTCTGGGGCAACGTGCCACGTTTGCAACAACGCTAATCTTCTGACAGAGCTGAAGGATTCAAAGGAATCAGTGACCGTAGCAGATGGCAGCACGGCTGACGTACTGAAAGTGGGAAACACAACTCTGATGCTCTCCTCAGGTAATTCTTTAATTTTAAAGAACGTAAAATTCATTCCTTCTTTATCTGCTAACTTAGTGTCTATTAGTTTATTGTGTGATGCTGATATGTCCATTAACTTCTGTAGCGGTAGAGTGACTCTGTCAGTCAACTCACATTACTTTGGATGTGCTTACGTCCAGAATAGGATGTACCGTTTGAGTCTAGCAAATGAGATAGTGCAACAAGTTCAATTGAACTTATTTATCCCTAGGACTCTACATGAGAGACTAGGACACGTAAACTATAGGAAAGCGTTTCAAGTAGCTAGAACTCCTAAGATCACACTAGACACTAAGTCTCCTCCTAGAAAATGTGAAGTGTGTGCTCAGACCAAGATCACTAGAAAATCTTTTGACACGATTACTAGGAGCACAACACCTCTTGAGCTTATACATTCCGATATTTATGACTTTAAGAGTTTTGTCACAAGAGGTGGGAGGAAGTATATGATCACATTTATAGATGACTGCACGAGATTTTGTCATATCTCTTTACTTAAAACTAAAGATAAAGCGTTTGAAAAGTTTTCCCTTTTCAAAACCAGGGTAGAAAACCAATTAAGCATGAATATTAAGAGGTTTAGAAGTGATAGAGGAGGAGAATATATGTCTAGTGAGTTCAGATGCTTCCTCGCTTCACAGGGCATCATAGCAGAAACCACTGCTCCTTACTCCCCCCAATCCAACGGCATAGCCAAGCGCAAGAATAGAACGTTAACAGAGATGTTGAACTCTATGCTGCTCACTGCAGGCATGCCTTCCGCCTTTTGGGAGAAGCAGTCTTGACTGCGAATCACATTCTGAACAAAATTTCCCATGCTAAGTTAGAGGTTACACCCTACGAGCTTTGGTTTAAGCGACCGCCATCTTTAAATATACTTAAGACCTGGGGGCTGTATAGCCTATGTCAGGGTTCCTAACCCTAGGCGGTCTAAGGTTGGATCTAGGACCAATACATGTGTCTACTTAGGTTGTGCTGAAGATAGTGCTGCAAATAGATTCTTAGACCTGTCTAATAATATAATTATTGAATCTAGGGATGCAGTGTTCTTCGAGGACAAGTTCCTCAAAGATAAGAACTTAACTATCCCAGGTATGCAAGCAACTATTACTGAGGAAGATCCTGAATCAGTACCGAGCACCTCCTATTTCGTTTCGGTAGATAACTCTGGCCTAGAGTCTAGGAGGACTTCAATGAGAGAGAGAACCCCCAGGACCTTCGGTAGTGATTTTTTCACTTACCACATTGAGGATGATCCATCTACCTTTAAGGAAGCGATGAGATCAAGGGATTCTCTACTCTGGAAAGAAGCAATTGAGGATGAGACGAACTCTCTCCTTCAGAACGACACATGGACGTTAGTTGATAAGCCAATAGGGGCTAAAACTGTAGGGTGCAAGTGGGTTCTGAAAAGGAAGTTAAATCCCGATGGTAGCGTAGCTAAGTATAAAGCATGCCTGATGGCTAAAGGTTTCACACAAGTAAGCGAAGTAGACTATTTTGACGTATACTCACCCGTGTGTCACTTAGCAACCATTAGGGTTCTTCTTGCTATTTCGGCCATTGAGAACTTTGTTGTTCATCAAATGGATGTTAAGACTGCGTTCTTGAACGGAGATCTGACCGAAGAGATCTACATGAGTCAACCTGAAGGCTTCATTGTAGACGGTCACAAAAACAAGGTCTGTAAGCTTTTAAAGTCGTTATACGGATTGAAGCAAGTGCCGAAATTATTGCATGAGAATGTTAGAAACGAACTAAAACAAACCGGAAGTAGTATAACTGAAACTTTATTATCAGAAAAAGGTATCTATTACAAAGGTATGCCCTCCCTTATATAGAATGGAGGAGAGATGAGAGAATACAAATAAGAGATGTGGGACTAAAAATTTACAGGACTAAGCGGACTATACAGAACAAACTGCACAAGCCACGCGGTTAGACAGAAGGGCTAACCGCACGGCTACCACCAGAGAGAGAGAGACCGCAAGGGGAGACCGCCTGAGAGCTCGGCAACCAGACAGCAACAGCACAGCAATCAAACCGCTGAAGGGAAACCGCCAGACCGCGCGGTCTCTAACCCGCCAAGACAGACTGCCAGACCGCCCGGTCTCTAACTTCAACACTCCCCCTCAAGCTGGAGCATATATATCGATCATGCCCAGCTTGTCACAAATATGATGAAACGAGGCGGAAACTGGCTTGGTGAAGATGTCAGCCAGCTCTTTATCAGAAGTGACAAAGGGAGTGCAAATTTGTTCCTTTAAGATCTCTTCAGGAATGAAATGACAGTCGACCTCAATGTGCTTGGTTCTTTCATGGAAGACCGGATTTTTGGATATGTATATGGCAGCCTTGTTATCACAGAACATAGGTAGTGGATGGTTGTAGACCTCTCCTAAATCCAGCATTAGAGCCCGTAGCCATTTTAGCTCACAAGTGGTCGACGTCATACTCCGATACTCTGCTTCAGCACTGGATCTGGAAACAACAGACTGCTTCTTGCTATTCCAGCTTACCAGATTACCCCCAACAAAGGTGCAGAAACCGGAGGTAGACTTGCGATCCCCTTTGTCATCAGCGTAACTCGCATCTGAGTAAGCTTCAACCCTCAGATGACCATTCTTCTGGAAAAGCAATCCTTTCCCAGGTGCGTCTTTGACGTACTCCAAGATCCGTAAGGCAGACTGCAGATGGCACTCCCTGGGAGCTTGCATGAATTGACTCACCTTGCCAACAACATAGAAAATGTCGGGTCTGGTCACTGTGAGATATATGAGCTTACCAACAAGACGTCTGTACCTCGTAGTATCTGAAAGAAGAGGCGAATCATCTGTCCAGGTTTTGTCTTCTCCAACAGCCATGGGACATCGAGCAGGTTTGGCCCCAGTCAATCCTGCATGTTTTAAAAGATCAAGGGCATACTTACGCTGGGAGAGGACTAAGGAATTGGGCTTCCGAGAGATTTCGATCCCCAAAAAGTACTTTGGAGAGCCCATATCTTTCGTGACCAGATGTTGACGAAGATGCCTCTTTGTCAAGGCTACCCCTTCCTGGTCATCGCCAGTGAGAAGAATATCATCAACATACACTGCAAGAACCACCAGTCCTGAGGAGGTTTTGCGAGTAAATAGAGAGTGATCGGCAGAGCTGCGCACAAAACCAACGGCCGCCACGATGCCGCTGAACTTGTCAAACCAAGCTCGAGGGCTCTGCTTGAGGCCATAAATTGCCTTCTGCAGCCGGCATACTCGTGTCTCCCCCTAAGCAACATACACAGGAGGTTGCTCCATGTAGACGGCCTCCTGAAGATCACCATAAAGGAAGGCATTCTTTACATCCAGCTGGGAAATCGGCCAATCCTTATTGACCACCACAGAGAGAAGAACCCGTATAGTGCTGAGACGAGCCACGGGAGAGAAGGTGTCAAAGTAATCAACCCCATAGGTCTGAGTAAAGCCCTTAGCAACAAGGCGAGCCTTATAACGGTCCACAGTGCCATCCGGGGCAAATTTCACCACAAAGACCTAGCGACAGCCAACAACATCAGTACCGAAGGGAGGAGAAACAAGAGTCCAGGTACCCGGCTCCGTTAGGGTGGCCATTTCCTCATCCATGGCCATCTTCCAGTGAGGAATATCAAGGGCCTCCTAGTAGGAGCGGGGCGTGGCAGTGGCGGAGATAGCTAGAGCAAAGGCCCTGCGAGAAGGGGTGAGAAGATCATATGAAACAACAGCAGTAAGAGGGTGTAGGGTACACGTCCGCACCCCTTTGCGAAGAGCTATAGGAAGATCCAGGTCAGCAGGTTCCTCAGCATCCGGAGCATCCGTGGCAGAGAGAGCTGGCCCGGGAGTAGAGAGCGACGGCGGCAGAGATGCGGGAGACGGTGGTGGAGAAGAGGGAGAGAGAGGTGGAAGAAGAGGAGTGGACAGGGGGGAGTAGGGGTGAATATCGTAGTGGGAGACGAGAGAATAAAGGGAACAGCAGGAGAATGAGAGGCTGGGAGAAGAGGAGGGGAGTCATCCGAGAAGTAGGAGGTATTCTCGAAGAAGGTGACGTCAGCAGAAACGAACTGCTTACGAAGGATGGGATCAAAGCAACAATAACCTTTCTGAGTGGTGGAGTACCCCAGAAAGATACATTTGGTGGAGCGAGGAGATAGCTTATCACGGGTGGCAGAAAGGGCATGCACAAAGGCAGTGCATCCAAATATTTGGAGAGGGAGAGGAAACGGCTCCTTGCCCGGATACAAAATGGAGAAAGGGGTTTTTCCGTGGAGAACGGTGAAGGGAATGCGATTGATGAGGTAACAGGCAAGGAGAACAGCATAGCCCCAATAGGAGCGAGGAACATGCATCTGGGTCATCAAGGAGCGAGCGACATCAAGAAGGTGACGGTTTTTGCGTTCTGCCACACCATTTTGTTGTGAAGTATAGACACAACTCGTTTGATGAATAATCCCATTTTGCATGCAGAAGGCAGAAAAGTCATGACTGAGATATTCTTGGGCATTATCAGATCGAAGAACTTTAATAGAAACATCAAACTGAGTCTTGATCATGAGATAGAAGGACGTCCATACAGAGAATAATTCGGAGCGTTCTTTTAACAGATACACCCACGTACAGCGAGAGAAATCATCAATGAATGTAACAAAATATGAACTACCCCGACCAACGGTAAGAGTAGGAGAAGGACCCCAAATATCAGAGTGGATGAGATCAAACGGACGGGTGGATCCACGAACGTGCTTTGGAGGGAAGGAGGAGCGGCGATGCTTGCCAAGCTGACAGGCTTCACAGTTGAGCGGGGGACTTTGTGGAGGAAGGTGGGGCAGAAGTTGACGAAGAAGATGAGGAGGAGCATGATCAAGGCGGAGATGCCATTGGAGAAGATCTGTGGAGGTGGAGGAGAAGGTGGAGAAAGCGGAAATGTTGTCCATGAAGTATAGGCCGCCACTCTCAGTCCCAGTAGCAATCGTCCGTTGGGAGTCCGGATCCTGAAAAGAGCAAGTAGTAGAAGTAAAAGTAACAGAACATTGTAATTGCTTGCACAGAGAGGTAACAAATAATAAGTTGCACGGGAACTTGGGCACGTAGAGAGTATCCTCCAAGCG
Source organism: Platanthera zijinensis (assembly GCA_039513925.1). Classification (NCBI taxonomy): domain Eukaryota; kingdom Viridiplantae; phylum Streptophyta; class Magnoliopsida; order Asparagales; family Orchidaceae; genus Platanthera; species Platanthera zijinensis. Next base: position 174,294,855 of record CM077094.1, on the reverse strand, counting down.
AAGAGCCGGAGTGACATGAACTATCCTCGTCCCATGAACCGATGATGAAGAGCCGTCAGCGAGAGTAACCGGGGGCAACCGACCATGTGTTTCTAGGAGAGAAAAACACTGGAGATTGTCGGTCATATGATTAGTAGCACCGGTGTCGATCAACCATTTTCCTTGAGTAACAACGTGGGCACTACAAGAAGACGTGACCACCGAGGCGAACGGCTTTGAGGAGTATATGGAAGCCATGAAGGGAGGAACAAAAGAACTGCAGCGATCACGGTGACAGCACACCAGCGGCAAGAAGGGCCACGACCAAGATGCAGAGCAAGGCAAAAGGGGACGAAGAGGGAAGCACAAGCCGCGCGACTAAGAGACAGGTCGCGGCGACTAACAAGCAGGAGCGGCTAAAGGAAGAGCCGCACAGAGGAGAACAAGCCGCTGCGACTTAGAGACAGGTCGCGGGGACAAGAGAGAGCGGCGAAGGAAGAAGGGAAGAGTGGCCGCCGAAACACGGAAGAACGCGTGCGAACAGAGAGAAATCGCAGCGGTTAGGAGAAAGAGATCTGCCGCGCAAACAACAGGATGCCACGCGGTTAGGAAACTATCCGCGCGGATAGGAAGAAGAAGATCTGCAGCGGTCACGATGTCAGACACCAGCGGCTAGAAAAGCCACGACCAAGCCGCAGAACCAAACAGAGGGAGAGAAGTCGGGCGGCTAGCAGACAGACCACGCGAACAGAAGAGGAGGATAGCGGGAGGCAAAAGGCGAACAAGGCAAAAGAGGCCGCGGAGACAGGTCGCGGCGACTAGAGAAGAGAAGGAGGAAGCGGCGACTAGAACAGGTCGCAAGAAAGAAGCAAGCAACAGAAACAGGCTGCGCGAACAGGGCGCAAGCAAACAGGCGGAAAAAACAAGCCGCGGGAGACAGGCCGCGAGAAGAAGAGGCAGGTCGCGCAGACAGGAAAACGCACAGAATCAGGAGCCAAAGATCGAATGCTCTGATACCATGTTAGAAACGAACTAAAACAAACCGGAAGTAGTATAACTGAAACTTTATTATCAGAAAAAGGTATCTATTACAAAGGTATGCCCTCCCTTATATAGAATGGAGGAGAGATGAGAGAATATAAATAAGAGATGTGGGACTAAAAATTTACAAGACTAAGCGGACTATACAGAACAAACCGCACAAGCCGCGCGGTTAGACAGAAGGGCTAACTGCACGGCTACCACCAGAGAGAGAGAGAGACCGCAAGGGGAGACCGCTTGAGAGCTCGGCAACCAGACAGCAACAGCACAGCAATCAAACCGCTGAAGGGAAACCGCCAGACCGCGCGGTCTCTAACCCGCCAAGACAGACCGCCAGACCGCTCGGTCTCTAACTTCAACAGAGAAGTTTGACTATACTGTAAAGAACATGGGATTCACGTCGAGTATCTCGGATAAATTTCTTTGCATACGTCATAGATCAGACAACGTCGCCATAATATGCATGTATGTGGATGATATGCTAATTCTTGGATCTGATCAATCCGAAGTGGATGACGTAAAGTCGGGTCTAATTAAAGAATTTAGCGTGACGGACCTAGGTGTAGCTGACACTATACTAGGTATGCAAGTGAGCTTTGGGAAACATGACATTTCCCTAAGTCAACGCCACTACATCCAGTCCTTGTTGGACACGTGGGGATACAGTGAACGTAAAGCGGCTGAGACACCAAACGACTATTCTAACCGTTTAAAGCCCAATGAAGGGGTTGCGGTTTGACAGTTAGATTATTCTAAACTGCTTGGTAGCCTCATGTACGTTATGGTCTGTACGAGACCTGACATAGCCTTCACGGTCGGCATGTTAAGTAGGTTCACTAGCAATCATGTCCAAGACCATTGGGATGCCCTCGATAGGCTGATGTGTTACTTAAAGCACACCCGAAAGTATGTTTTATGTTATAGTGGTCATCCTCCCATTCTGGAAGGATATTCTGATGCATCATGGTGCTCAGAAATAAACGACAGCAAGTCCACTAGTGGATTCCTCTTTACACTAGGAGGAGCAGCTGTAGCCTGGAAGTCCAAGAGATAGTCGTGCATTGTACTCTTATCTATGGAATCCGAACTCTATGCTCTAGCTTCGGTTGATGAAGAAGCAGAGTGGTTAAGAGATTTGGTGATGGACATTCCATTGTCGGGCCTGAAACTGAGTTCTGTTGCAGTTTACTACGATAATCAGGCTACTAAAACGGTTGTCACGAACACTTTGTTCAATGTCAAAAGAAGACAACTCAGGATGAAATAGGTCTGGTTTACCTCTCTCACAAGTCAAGGGATCCTGACTCTGGTTGATGTGAGAACAAAAGATAATGTTGCAGACGCCCTTACTAAAGGATTAAATAGAGCTCTCACAATCAAAATATCGGGGGAAATGAGATTAAAGTTCATAGAAATATGAAACTTTCCTCCAACGATAATGTTTTGATATGCACGAACCTATAGCTGCCAATATTCAAGCATCTAATAAGTGACAGACTGAAAACCCCAAATAATTTCTTGATCATAACCCAAGATGGTTGGATGCGGGTTATTCCACATTTGATGACCTAACGTCCTCCCATTGTAAGTTGATTCAAAAGTTATTCAACTGGGAATTGAAAGTCGTTGTAAATGTTAATCTAAACATTATTGGTCACAGCATATTATTCCACATTTGATAATATTGCACGTGATGTGTGCCCACATGTGTTGGTGAGGCACATAGTGATCAGTAATGAGTAAGATAACGTGACTAGTCTTAGTTAGACTGGATGAGATGCTGACAGAGTTACTTCACCGTTGCTAGAAGTGCTAAGCTCATTTATTAAGAGTTAGTTTACTTTAAACGTTACTGCATATTTATGAATTCATTGAGTCTGACTTATGAAATTCCTTACAGGCTACGATGGAGATTTTGGAGGAGTTGTAGACTTGGACATGGATGATGATGATCTACTAGATGAGTAGAATCATCAAACGTTTAATTCATGTCTTTGTTTTTGTTTTGTAATAATTAAGATTATGTTTTGGGATATCATCTGTGTGGTGGTTTGCCGTATAGGCAAAACCTTATTTTGCTTTATTTAGTATGATCTGTCCTGTTTGTTTTGTTTAGTTTGGATTATTATTATGTCTACACTCCAGCACCCTGAAACGTCACCGTTATTTATCACGAATATAGGAGGAGATTGTAAGTGTATATTCGGACGAATAACGGGCTCAGGGGCTTTGCGGGTCTAAACCCTAGGTTTGTTCTATATAACCTAGCTAGAGGCAACGGGGAGGGGGTTCCACCTAGACCCTCCTCCGAACGTTTCGAGCACCTCTGTCACACAATTAATGTAGAATTTTTCTTCCCTCATAAACTTAGGATAGTTTATTTGGACTACAGCTAGCTTAGGTAATTTTATATATAGAAGATGTATTTATCTAAACATTGTATGTTTTATAAGGGACCCTGCAAGTAGCTAGCTAGGGCTGCTATATATGAAGTGGTTCCAAGATCCGGTGGTATTTTGGCGTGAATTGGACACGGAATGAGTGCAATTTTAGGCTCAGCTTAATTTTCTGGCTCGAATGGAGTATGAATTTGTCTACTGTCTGTGAGTAATTAATTTATTCGGATATGCAGTATGTGAGATTGATCATGCATGAATCATTAAATTTTAAGGCTTTATCATCACATAGCTATATAATTGAGGGAAATTTGGCTGGTCATTGCTGCTCAAAAGAGTGTGCATGTATGTGTGTGTGTGAGAGAGAGAGATGGTGTGACAATCATGGCTAACTCCCATAATGTGACTGTTGGGATTTGGCACAGGACACAGAAAATAGGAGAAACATGAATAAGGTAGCTGACACTATCTCTCTTGCATTTCACAGAAAAAAAACTCTCAATCCTTCCTAAGATAACTCAGATACAACACACAAGTAGAAGGAAACTTAAAATGTTAGATTGTCTATTTGATTTAACTCGCGTGAGTTCGTTAGGGGGATTAGTATAAATTAAGTGGTGACTCGTATAGGGCTTAAGAGTGACGCGTGGTTTTAGTTAGATCGGGGTTTCTAGTCACGATCCTCTTGATGGGAGGATGGACGGCCCCGATCGTTCAGGGTTTTGCTCAAGGCCCTGGATGTGGGGTATATAAGGATAATAATCCATGTATTATTTATCCATCCCGATTTTATTCTCCCCAACCTCCAGAAGCCGAGCGGTCTTCCCGCAAGAGCAAAAAATCGCGGGTTTATGGTTTTTCGCCCCCCGTCGCGTTGCTCCCCACTGCATCGTTCTTCCTTGATTGAGCAAACCCGACGCCGTTCTTCACGAACCCGTTGCCGCTCTTCCTTGATCAGGGATCTAGGGTTGGTGCCGGTCGTCGTTCTCTTCGACATCCCGCTGAACCCGGCGCCGTCTCCGTCCTCACGTCGCGGGCCTAGGGTTTTTTGTCCTGATTCTCTGCCTCTACCTCCGGCAGGCTAGTAGCCGTTCGGATTTGGTCTTCCTCCTACTCTCCTGAGTTTTTACTTGCTCTGCACAAGGACTCCAACTCCAGTTTGAAGCCGTTCGTCCAAAAGAAAGCCTAATGCCTGGAGGTATAAACTCCTATACCCGATCTCTGGTTCTTCGCTGCGCACTAGGGTTTTTCCCTAGATCTAGTTCATGTTTTTCACATTTGGTATCAGAGCGAATATAGGGGTTTCACATCCGTTTTTTCATCTAAAATGTGTGGAGATTTCTTCCAAAATCTGTGATGTGCTTTCCAAAATCTGAAATTATTTCTTCCTAAAATTATGTTGTTTTTCTCTATGAAAACTCTGTGACGATTTCTTCCAAAATAACGTAATTTTCTAGTTTGGATTGCTCCAGTTGTGGCTAGAAATTGTGGTGGTTGTTCGTTGCCATTTTCTGTGATGGATGTAATATTTTTTCATGGTTATGTAATATTAATTCTACGTTTGGAACGTATTTTATGACAACAAACAATCTCGCACTCTTGATCCAAATCCAATCACCATACTCGCCGGCGTCATGTGCTTTTGGGAGTACTCTTGTGTTGAATATTTGGTTTTCCCATGGCGATGAAGGTGCCGGGATAAAGAAAGGAGGACCACACTTCCACATCAAGCTTTTGGCGATGCGGAGTTATAGTTCATGGAGGCATTGTTTGGTGATTGGATTCGTGTTCTTTGTTTTTGAGCTCCAAATATCTCCAGTGCACTAATTAGAATAATGTTTATCGAGTTTCTCAGGAATAGCCAAAGCATCCTGATAAGCCCCATAAAATGATTTATAGGGAGCACATCATGGGGTGTGTTTTAATCACTCGATCTAATTTTTGCAGATTGCGATTATATGTTCTTGTGTTACTTATTACCCGGCCCCACAGGGAAGTAATAAATAACATTGTAGAATATTAATTGAGATGTAGTATGAGACATATACCAAGATTAACGGGTCTCTATGCCCACAAGTACGAGATTCCATTAACCATGATATATTCCTTTCTAGCTATATATAAATAAAGTGAGATAAAATCCAATGCGATGGCAGTCTTTGCCCAAAGGGAGACTGGATTTTCATCATTAACAATTAACTTGAGTTAATTGTTAAATAAAGTTTCTCATAACGCTCATTGCTCATTAAATAAAGTTTTTTCGTTGCTTTTAATTGTAAGCTGTGTCTTTATGTTTTTCATTACAATTTTTAACACTGTAATCGACCCAACTCAATTCATTCCCACTCTGTCTGGGAATAATTATAAAATATGGAAAGATAAGGTGCTTCTAGCCTTGGGGTGCATGGATTAATTAGATCTGGCTCTTCGTACTGAGGAGCCAGCTCTCCCCATGTCGGAGAGCACACCAGTTGACTGTACCTTGTACGAGCGATGGGAAAGATCCAATCGTCTCAGTATAATGGTAATCAAGACCCGCGTTAGTCAGAGCATAAGGGGATCTATCCCCGAATGCAGAACTGCTAAAGAACTGATGGGGGCCATTGAAGAACAGTTCGTCAGCTCGGATAAAGCTCAGGCCAGCACCCTAATGACAAAGCTCTGTTCCAAGAAGCTTAAAGGAACAGAAAGCGTACGGGGACACATTATGGAGACGAGAGACATAGCTGCTCAGCTGAAGGCTTTAGATGTCGACTTTTCAGAGACCTTTTTGGTCCACTTTATTCTGACTTCATTGCCCGCTGACTACACCGCATTTAAGGTGTCCTATATGACACATAAAGAAAAATGGTCGGTGAATGAGCTTTTGAATATGTGTGTTCAAGAGCAAGGTAGGCTGAACCAGGATAAATTAGAATCGGTGAATCTTGTATCACACAAGAAAGGGCAGTCCTCAAAACCTAAGGGTGACTCAAAAGATAAAGGCAAAGGGAAAATAGGTTCCATAAAGAAACCGAACAACACAAAGCTATCAACTTGTTTTTTCTGCAAGAAAAAGGATCACATAAAGAAGGACTGCCATAAGTACAAAGCATGACTCACTAAAACTAGAGGTATAACATCTTTAGTGTGTTATGAATCAAATTTTGTGAATTCTCATAATTTTCATAACACATGGTGGATTGATTCGGGTTCTACAATTTATGTCTCTACTGTCATGCAGGGGTTTCAAAGCCTAAGAAAACCCAGTGAAGGAGAACTCTGCGTCTATTCGGGGAATAAGATGTCGTCTTCTGTTGAAGGTGTTGGTACCTACAGGCTCGTCCTAAAGACCAGATACATTTTGGACTTAGAGAAGACTTTTTATATTCCGAGTTTTTCTAAAAAACTTATTATCTGTATCTAGAATAGCGTCTATGGGCTTTGATTTTCAGTTTAAAGACATTTATTTCCTGATTATTAAAGATTCAGTAACTGTCGGCTCTGGTATATTGACAGATGGATTATATAGTTTAGATTAAGATTTAAACTATTTACAATCATTCACAATCATGCATGATAATAGTAGTTATATTAATGTGAAAAACAATAATTCATCTAGCTTATGACACAGGAGATTAGGACACATCTCCATAGAGCGCTTTAAAAGATTAGTGAAGGAAGGTGTCATTCCGATTATTACTTTTATTGACGATTTCACAAGATACATGTATCTATACCTTCTGAATGACAAATCTGAAGCACTCGATGCTTTCAAGGTCTATACGACAGAGGTAGAGAAACAGTCTGGCATGAGTATCAAAATTGTGAGATCTGATAGGGGTGGTGAATATTATGATAGGTTCATAGAAGAAGTCAAATACCTGGTCCATTTGCTAGATTCCTTCAGGAACACGGAATCATAGCTCAATATACGACGCCTAGCACGCCACAACAAAATGGTGTAGCCGAAAGAAGGAATCGTACTTTGATAGACATGGTAAGGAGTATGACAAGTATCTCATCTCTCCCTCCTAGCATATGGAGTGAAGCCTTGAAAACAACCATGTACGTCTTAAACAGGGTTCCATCCAAGTCGGTTCCTAAAACACCGTTTGAGTTATGGAATGGATGAAAACCCAATTTGAATCATGTGCACATATAGGTCTGTCACGTAGAGGTTAGGGTGTACAACCCACATGAAAAGAAACTAGACCCAAGGACAGTCAGTGGTTTTTTCATTGGCTATGCAGAAAAATCCAAGGGTTATAGATTTTATTGTTCCTCTCACACGCTTAAAGTAGTAGAAGCCAGGAATGCTAGATTTCTTGAGGAATTTAACACTGATGAGAGCCGTACTCATAAAGTTGTGATAGAAGAGGTACGGGAGACTACACCTTCAAGTAGCGGTGTTGAACCTGGTGGGCTAATACCTGTTGTGGCTCAACACCTACCTATTTGGATCCCAACTTATGAAGAAGTGATCAATGATTCTCCTATCCAGAGCACTCAGGAAGATGTGGCTCGTGAATCAGTCATTATGGAACCACCACCAGTGGAGACTGCATCACAACCACTAGATCAATCAGATCTATGGAGATCTTCAAGAGTCAAAAGGTCAGCTATTCCAGCTGATTATGTTGTATATTTGTAAGAGACTGACTACATATCTGGACTCAATCAAGACCCCATCACCTTTTCAGAGGTCGTAAGCCGTATAGATTCTGAAAAATGGTATGAAGCTATGAAGGATGAATTAAACTCAATGGCAAACAATTAAGTATGAGATCTAGTAGAATTACCAAAAGGTTTTTGTGTTGTAGGTTCCAAATGGATCTACAAGACAAAAGTTGATACCTCTGGTAATATCGAACGATATAAAGCAAGACTTGTTGCCAAGAGTTTCCTTCAAAAGAAGGGCATAGATTACCATGACACCTTCTCTCCGGTATCAAAGAAGGACTCATTAAGGATTATCATGGCCCTTGTAGCACATTTTGACCTGGAGTTACATCAGATGGATGTCAAAACGACATTCTTAAATGGGGAATTTGAAGAGAAAGTATACATGAGTCAGCCTGAAGGTTTCGTTTCAGAGAATGACCTTAACCTTGTATGCAAACTAAAAAAAATCAATATATGGGCTTAAACAAGCCTCACGACAATGGTATATAAGGTTCCACAACGTTATTACCTCATTTGGATTCGAGGAAAATAATGTGGGCCAATGCATATACATTAAGGTCAGTGGGAGCAGATTCATGTTTTTAGTCCTATATGTTGATGATATTTTGCTAGCAAGTAATAATTTGGGAATGATATGGGAGACTAAACAATGTCTCTCTTAGAATTTTGATATGAAAGATTTAGGGGAGGCTTCCAATGTTATAGGATTGAGATACATAGAGATAGATCTAGAAAGATCTTGGGGTTATCTCAGAAAGCCTATATAGACAAAATTCTGGAAAGGTTTAATATGAGATATTGTTCCAGCTCAATAGCTCCTATTGTGAAGGGCGACAAATTTAGTTTTTCGCAATGTCCCAAAAATTCTCTAGAAGTAGAATCCATGAAAAACATTCTATATGCATCTGCGGTCAGAAGTTTGGTCTATTTAGAGGTTTGCACTAGACTAGACATTGCTTTTATCGTGGGGATGTTGGGCAGATATCAAAGTAATCCTGGGATAGAGCACTAGACAGCTGCCAAGAAAGTTATGTGATATCTCCAGGGGACCAAAGATTACATGCTTACATATAGAGAGTCCGACCATCTGAACTTGGTCGGATACACAGATGCAGACTTTGCAGGCTGCCAAGATTCGAGGAAATCCACTTCTGGCTACGTTTTTATGTTGGCTAGTGGTGCAGTGGCTTGGAAGAGTACCAAGCAAACACTTATTGCATCATCGACTATGGAGGCAGAATTTATTGCATGCTATGAAGCAACCAATCAAGCATTATGGCTGAAGAATTTCACTTCAGGGCTTAGGGTGATGGATACAGTTCCTAAGACAATGAAGCTTCTTTGTGACAATGCTACAACAGTGGTCTTTGCTAAGAACAATAAAAGTGGGAGTCGCAGCAAACACATTGATATAAAGTTTTTGGTGGTTAGAGAGAACGTGAGGGAGAGCAAAATCATCATTGAGCATATAAGCACACTACTCATGGTAACAGATCCCCTGACTAAGGGGCTCCCACCTAAGTTGTTCAAAAGTCATGTTGACAGAATGAGACTTGTGGACTCAATTGATGGTTAAGTGGTCATGACTTTTCATTATAGCTCTCATTTTGATTAATGCAGTATTTTTCAGTTTTCTTTTATCTCTTGTGCACACTAAAGTAATGATAGAGATATTATATTGCGTTAAAGAGTGGGAGCATCCACTCATAAGGATGAATACCACATAAAGCACTTGGTAGGGTTTTATGATTGCACTTTAATTGTGGAAGGAAAATATCCACCATTTAGATACAACCGCCCCAGTTCATATAGTTGTAACGTTCTATACAAGTATAAAGACGTCACATAAAGTTTGGGCCAATGAGTCACTGTTATTTTCTGTTAGTTTGTATGGCCATACGATTATTTCTTGTTGTTCACTATCACCCTATGAGTCTAGTTATTTTATTATTATAGAACCTATAAATTATTTTCTAAATGATAAGAGAAACTTTGACCTGTTGAATCAAGTGGGAGAATGTTAGATTGTCTATTTGATTCAACTCGCGTGAGTTCGTTAGGGTGATTAGTATAAAGTGGTGACTCGTATAGGGCTCAAGAGTGATGCGTGGTTTTAGCTAGATCGGGATTTCTAGTCACGATCCTCTTGATGGGAGGATCGATGGCCCCGATCGTTCTGGGTTTTGCTCAGGGCCCTGGATGTGGGGTATATAAGGATAATAATCCATCTATTATTTATCCATCCCAGTTTTATTCTCCCCAACCTCCAAAAGCCGAGCGGTCTTCCCGCAAGAGTAAAAAATTGCGGGTTTAGGGTTTTTCGCCCGCCGTCGCGCTGCTCCCCACTGCATCGCTCTTCCTTGATCAAGAAAACTCGACGTCGTTCTTCACGAACCCGTTGTCGCTCTTCCTTGATTAAGGATCTAGGGTTGGTGTCGGTCGTCGTTCCATCATCGACATCCCGCTGAACCCATCGTCATCTGCCATCGAGAGCTCCGTCCTCACGTCACGGGCCTAGGGTTTTTTGTCCCGATTCTCCGCGTCTACCTCCAGCAGGCTAGTAGCCGTTCAGATTTGGTCTTCCTCCTACTCTCCTGAGTTTTTACTTGCTCTGCACAAGGACTCCAACTCCAGATCGAAGCCGTTCGTCCAAAATAAAGCCTAATGGCTGGAGGTATAAACTTGTATACCCGGTCTCTGGTTCTTCGCTGACACTACCTCTCTTGTATTTCACAAAAAAACTCTCAATCCTTCCTAAGATAACTCAGATACAACACACAAGTAGAAGGAAACTTAAAACTCTTACACACTCATACATTCCTGCTTCACATGAAAAACAAAAGGCATAATAAAACCTGGTCAAACACAAAACGACAAACCACAATAAAGAAACATTAATAACCACCGCAACAGCGTCAAATATAGAAAGGTGAGCTGGAGATGGATATAGTTATGGCCCATTTTGACTTGTATCTTTTCTTAAAGGTTGCTTTCGATGGACTTCATACTTCTGTGAAGTTTCTTCTTTTTCCAGGGAAGTTCTCTGCACTTTATTGTTTCTAGCAAGTTGGTTATTACTCTGTGTTGGAACACCCTTTTTATATTTGGGTCAGGATAACTATGCTAAGGATGCATGACCTCATTGTATAGCATAGGTCATTGAGTGTGAGTTTAGAACTTAGGATATTTGAGATTTTAGTTCTGCTCAGCTCGACGGATAGTCGACCCCAGCTCGACGTGTCGTCGTCCTCAGCTCGACGCGTAGTCGACCGCTGCTCGATGCATAGTCGATCGCAGCTCGACGCAGCGTCGTCCTCAGTTCGACGTAACGTTGACTTCAGCTCGACGTTTTGGCGTGTTTCTCTCTGCATCCTTAATCACTCTCTGATCGACGGATAGTCGAGCTCAGATCGACGATTTATGATGAATTCAATGTTTTGGGTTCTTCCGTCTGATTGACTTTTGAAATTCAAATTAAAGATCATCAAAGCAGTTATTGCAAGAGATCCCCTGGCCGTTTCAAGACTTAATTGGTCCATATCTCAAGGAATTTTCATTGGAAATCAATTAAGGCACTTCCTTCCAAGGCATGGACAGTTAAGGAATGCATTGAATGCCCTGCCAACGGCTATCTATCAGACAGTAGTAATTCTATTACTCAGAGATTTTTCGAGAGAGACATATACAGTTATTCAGTTTTGTTACAGAGAACATTCTTCATCATCTCTCTCTCACAGAATCTGCTGTAGAGAATTCAAAGAGAAGAACATCACTCAGAGAAAGATCATCATCAATTCTCTCTGATTCTCTTCTGCTCTGCAATCAACTCTTCTACAGACTGCCTTCTACCTTCAGACATCAAACACTCAGTGTCTGAGTTATCTATTGTTGAAGAAGGACAAGTAGTGAAGAGCCTGTCACCCTTGTGCAAAGCTTCTTCTACCTGAACTCATCTACATCTCAGGGGGAGCTTTGACAACATCAAAATCCACAAGCTTCTCTTTGATAGTTGACAGAGAAGCATACTCATCCTTTCTTTACCTTATTCCATCTGTATAGGGTTTTAACTCTCTTCAAAAGGTACCCTTTTGGTTAGCTGAGACCTTGTCAAAATCAGTGGTGGCAAGACACCTTATCAAAAAATCTGGTGGTGCCCAGGACACCTGATCAACCATCCTGCAGTGGATTCCTATCAAAGGGTGATAGAAGAGTGGACTACCCAAGTTTGGGGAACCACTATAATTTCCTTGTGTCTTCTGTGGTTTATGTTTACTTCTTGCTGTGTGTTGTGTGCTGTTTGCTTTATCATATATTTAACCATTGCATAACTCACTTTCTACACTAAGTAAATAAAAAAGTTTTAAATACATCAATCTATTTGAACTTACTCTATTCACCCCCCTCTAGAGGTAGATAGATCTTATCACCTAACTTTCACTCTGGCTGCTTGAATTATACTCTAACACCCCCTCATAATTCATACAGTTTCTCGCTTTAATTTCTTTCCTGAGTTCGATAAACACCGGAGCAGATAAGGGTTTCGTAAAAATATATATCATCCACTTGATCCTTGGATTTGCAATGCCTCAACTCAATTTCTTGATTGTTTACAAGATCTCGAGTATAATGCAACTTGATTTCAAGATGCTTTGTTCTTTTGTGAAATACAAGATTTTTTGCTAGGGCGGTGGCGGAGGTGTTATCGACTTGTATCTTAGTTGTCCCGGGTTCTCCTTTTATCAATTATGCAATTAGGCTTTTTAACTACATCACCTTTCTTGCAGGTCGCTTAGGGCAGTGTATTCTACTTCAGTAGAAGAGCGGACAATGGTTTTTTGTTTCATGGAGCACCGATAAACTGCCTTGGTGCTGATGAACATAATGAACCGAATCGTGCTCCTCCTGTCATCAAAACACCCTGCCCACTCACTGTCAAAAAAACACATAAGCCTACTGCTTTCTTCTTTCTCATACCTCAACCCCAGAGATCTGGTTCCATTTATATACCTTAGAATACATTTAGCTGTTATGAGGTGCTTAATGCTGAGGGATTGCATGAATCTTGAAATGATACCTGTCACAACCCGCATTTTCTCAACGATTAAATCGTATTAGAGTAAGAGAAAATACATGTCGTGATGCCACGTCGTGCAGGGGATAACTACACACGCTCAGGCAAGACTCCAGACTTTAGATTTTAAGGAAAAATTCATAGTTTAATATGAACGAAAACCAGTTATATTTAATGGTCGTATCCCTCGGCACAGTGGATCAGCTTGTCCATAATAAAAAATATATTTATTCGCAGCGAAAAATACCTTAATTAAGTTGTTTTGACATTCTAAAGGAGCATAAGTGTTCCCGAGGGACGACTCATGGTATGCACGACTCTAAGTTTGGTGTAGTATATATATAAAAAAATAGTCTTTACGCTTAAGGAAAAATAGTGCTTTAGTTTTGTAAACATGATGTGCATGAGATACATGTAGTAATACTTTAGGGTTTTAAAATATCTAACATGCAACCTAGCATAAAACCTTCCCAGAAACAAGTGAACAACCTCAAATAGGCAAAGTAGCAGTTTTAGTTCATACCCAGCAACATAAGTAAGCCACTAGTGGGCGTCAACAACCTGACACGAACCCACTAGTGAGTATGCATGTCTATACAGAAAGGAAGAAAACTACCTCACCAGATGAAGAACAACAACCTTAGCTACCTAGGAGGCCACAAGCACACTCCACCAAAGAACTAGCCGTCTAACTGGCTACAACCTGAACCTGAGACATTCAAAGAAAGAACACCTCAGCAACAAAACAAAAAAAACAAAGGAAGTGGAGCATTAGATTCATAAGCAATGAAAGAAGGGGTTTACCAACCCTGCAACAGAAATACTATCAGTAGAAGAAAAGCATGACAGTAAGAGTAAAACACTGTCAAAAGAGCAGTAAAAGCACACCAAGTGTGAACATAAATAGCAACAAGCTCTGCAACAGCAGTAGAACCAAGGCAAACATATGTCAAAAGAAGTAGCCATGAGAAAGGAAAGGAACTAACATTGCTAATCCTGGTTAATTATTGGCCGTGGTGAAAACCTTGGGTCGGAGTGGGCGGCACAGCCCTCGCCAACACCCAGACCCAAAAACACTCCAGGGTGAAAACAAACGGTGGCAGCTACAGAGTCCACACACCAAACCATACCAGCCCAACACGGCCTAGGTGGTGGTGGCCACAGCTCAGCACACACAAATCACCCCTTACAGAGCCCACAAAAACACACCACCTGTCATAATCCACAAGTCGGCATGCAAAAACTAGCCGATCACCCAACTCCCCCCTAAGGAAAAAGCCATACTAACAATCCTAAGGAAACACACCAAACCCAAGGCAAAAGCGTTGAGTTCACTCGATGCGGTGCTGAGTGGGTTACCACACTCAACGCCAAACAGCTTCGGTGTTGAGTGCGGTCCACCCCTCAACGCCAAGCAACCTAACCGCAGCAACGGGCTTTGGCGTTGAGTGAGCCTATCCCACTCAATGCCAAAACAGCCACGACATTGAGTGAGGTCGCCTCACTCAACGCCAAAAGACTTAACCGCAAAAGCAGGCTTTGGCGTTGAGTGAGTCCACCACACTTAACGCCAAAATAGCCACGGCGTTGAGTGAGGTCGACTCACTCAATGCCAAAATACTTAACCGTAAAAACAGGCTATGACGTTGAGTGAGTCCACCACACTCAACGCCAAAGCAGCCAAGGCATTGAGTGAGGTCGACTCACTCAATGCCAAAAGACTTAGCCGCAAAAACAGGTGCTTACGTTGAGTGAGTCCACCCCACTCAACGCAAAATAAGCCACGGCGTTGAGTGAGGTTGACTCACTCAACACCAAATGACTTAGCCGCTGGGAAAAGCTGCGACGTTGAGTGAGTCCACCACACTCAACGCCAAACAGCCACGACGCTGAGTGAGGTCGACTCACTCAACGCCAAAACACTTAGCAGTAAAAATAGCTATGGCATTGAGTGAGGGCACCACACTCAACGCCAGAAGCCTAACAGTCTAGGCGTTGAGTGAGGTACACTCACTCAACGCTTTTGACTTAGCCTAATAATCAGCCATCCCGACCCCAGCCCACTCAACGCCACTTATCCAGAGAGTTGGAAATTTATTCCAACTCTCTCTCCTACCCCTCCTACCCGTCCACAACATCCCTAAACTTAAGCTTACAACTAAATTAAGCCTAACCCTGACACCAGCTATTAACTAGACATCGGACGAGATAAATAAGAGGGAAAGCTTAATTTAAATCTAGGAAATAATGAAGCAGCACATGGCTGGAATGAAGGGAAATGTCATCCTGCTGCTCTAGGGAGGAAATAAAGAGAGCTGAGCTATAGCACAGAAAATGAAAACAAAGTAAGAGTTAGAAATAATTGGCAAGGGCAAGGGAGACACTTGCCTCTACCTCCAGTAAAACAGCAGAAAACTCCAAAGCTTGGCACCGGCGGCAAGAGATCGGCAACTTGCACCTCCAGCTACCTATAGAGGAAAAACTTGGAGCTTTTAGTGAGGAAGAAGAAGGATTGAAGAAACCCTAGCACATATAGACGGCTCGAAATTCGAAATTACTTACCTAGGAAGGAAGAGCACGGCGAGAGCAGCTCAGATCCGCTGCTACCCGAGAGAAACCAGCCCTAACTCAACAGCTAACCGGCAGTCAAAGCAGCAGCTCCTCCGCCTCCCGCTCGCTTCCTTCCGCAGGAATCTAACAACGCTCGAGAAATGGGGAGAAATGGGGAGAACTGGGGAACAGCTGGAGCTTTTAATAAATCCTCCACTCACTTACTCTATAGCTAATTAAAGATAACCTAGCCTAAGCACTAGCTGACTACACATATTAACTTATATATAGCAATCAGTCACTAGCTGACACTTAAGTAAAAACAACGATTCATCTACCAGCCAACTCATACTCTTATGTACATATATATATATATAATATGCATATATATAAACTTATATATAAAAACAGTCACATACTTATATATATATATATATACATATATATCATGCACATATATATATACTTATAAAAATAAAGCTATCAGCACCCAAGCTTACACATAAACATATATATATATTTACATACATATATATATAACATAATTGGCTAAACAAACTTAGCCTAAAACAAGCACCAGCCTTACCAAGCTCGATCACACATGGCCGTGCATAGCAAACAGGTAGCCACTACCGGCTAACAAAACAAACGTTTAAACGACGCAAAAAACAAATGATCTCGGATTTCGACAAAACTCGCACTGTAGCTAAACACCCAAGCTACGAAAACAACGACGAAGTCAAAAACAACATCCGACGATCAAAACTCGGGCTAACACCTCCCAAAGCCAAAGCACAAGCATTCCCTGAGAGGCTCAGCCAAGTCACCAAAACAGACTCCGGCTAGCTGGGGAATCTTGCAAACATACTACAAATAGGCCACTCAAGGAACCTAAAGAGCTAAGACCACACTCTAACAACGGGAAAGGCCGACACGCGTCATCGTAACGTCGTACAAGGATTAAACAAATCACAGAAAAACTGGGGGTGTTACAGTTACTCCCCCTAAAAGAAAGTTTCGCCTCGAAACTTTACACATAACACTTCTATCAAGAAGGAAAAAGAAATAGCTAAGCCAGAGCTATAAAAGAGAGCACAAAAAATATCAAGCTTAAGGTCAGGGAAACAGATGAGGGTAAGCCTTCTTCATTGCCGACTCTAGCTCCCAAGTCGCGCTTTCCACCCCTTGATTTCTCCATAAAATCTTAACCATAGGAATTGTTTTCCTCCGCAGCATGCGATCCTGAGCCTCCAGAATGCGGACAGGCACCTCCACATAAGAAAGATTTGGCTCTAATTGCGGAACAGAATCCAAAACCTGCCTGACACTCTACACATATTTCCACAGCTAGCTTACATGAAAAACATCATGTACGCCAGGAAAACTCGCGGCCAAATCCAGCCTATAAGCAACCACACCGATCCGCTCAACAATCTTAAATGGCCCCACATACCTCGGGTCCAACTTTCGGTTCTTTCCAAACCTCTTGACTCTAATCATCGGGGAAACCTTAAAGAACACTAAGTCCCATACAGCAAACTCCAATCTAGATCTACGTCGGTTGGCATTCTTCTCATATCTATCTTGAGCTATCTGAAGCTTCTCCCGAATAAGTTTCACAACAATTTCCATCTCTTCGAGCGCCTCTGGACCCAACAATGGTCCCTCGCCAACCTCAGCCCAAAACAAGGGAGTCCTACAGCGCCTCCCATACAATGCTTCAAAAGGAGCCATTTGCAAGCTTTCCTGATAACTGTTGTTATACGCAAACTCCATAAGCCGCAAATGCTCATCCCACGCTCCTCTATGGTCTATAATATAGCATCAGATCATGTCCTCCACTATCTGATTGACTCGCTCTGTCTGGTTATTAGTCTGCGGGTGGTAGGCAGTAGAATATCTCAAATCCATACCCAAACCCTCTTGCAGGCTCTTCCAGAAGCGAGATGTAAACCGGGAATCTCGGTCTAAAATAATGCTGACTGGCACACCGTGCAACCGGATGACCTCATTCAAATACAGCTCAGTTATCTTCCTCATCGGATAGTCGATCTTAAACGGTACGAATTGAGCACACTTTGTCAATCAGTCCACGATCACCCAAACTGAATCATGCCCCCTAGGAGATCTCGGTAAACCTGTAATGAAATCCATCGAGATGCTCTCCCACTTCCACGTCGGAATCTCCAAGGGAGTCAGCTTGCCACCAGGCCTTCCATGATCGGCTTTCACACGCTTGTAAGTGTGGCACTCAGAAACAAATCTGGCTATGTGTTCCTTCATCCCATACCACCAGGAAATCTACTTTAAATCATGATACATCTTAGTATATCCTGGATGGTAGGCAACACTAGATCCATGGGCTTCTCTGCACACAAACACTCGGATATCTCCAACGGCGGGGATGCAAAACCTGTCGCGGTACCGCAAGGTACCCGCATCATCAATAGAAAAATCTAGCAATTCACCTTTCTCAGCCCGAAGATACAAATGTAGAAGATCGGGATCGTCCTTCTAATGCAGTCTCGTAAGCGCAATCCATGAAGGTTCTGTCACTGCCAAACTTCTCTACAAATCGCCGCTTCCCACAGAAATGCCCATCAAAAGACACTCCTCTACTAAAAGCTCGGCAGAGAGACCAAAAATCTTTCCTGACTTCCGACTCAGGGCGTTGGCCACCACATTGGCCTTGCCTGGATGATACTGGATCTCAACATCGTAGTCGGCCACATACTCCAACCATCGCCGCTGGCGCAGATTCAATTCCTTCTGGGTGAAGACGTACTTTAAGCTCTTGTGATCAGTAAAAATCTTGCACTACGCACCATAAAGCAGATGTATCCACAACTTCAGCGCATAGATCACGGCCGCAAACTCTAGGTCATGCGTAGGGTAGTTCCTCTCATGAGTCTTCAGTTGCCTCGACCCGTACACAATCACTTTCCCGACTTGCATCAACACGTAACCAAGACCAACATGCAATGCGTCCACATAAACATTAAAATCCATGCCATCCGTGGGCAGGGTCAAAAAAGGGGCACTGCACAATCTATCCTTGAGCTCCAGGAAGGCTTCCTCGCACTTCTCGCTCCATACAAAAGTTGCGTTCTTCTGGGTCAATCTAGTCAAAGGTGCAGCCAGGGTGGAAAACCCTCCACGAATCTCCTGTAATAGCCGGCTAATCCCAGAAAGCTCCTAATCTCCTTGAGTGTGCAACCTGAGGCAATCAAAACTCGCACTTGCTCAACTTGGCGAATAACTTGTGGTCCCTTAAGACAGCTAAAACCAAACGTAGATGCTGGTCATGCTCCTCAGCATTGCGGGAATAAATCAGAACATCATAGATAAATACGACCACAAACTTATCCAGGAAATCCTTGAACACGCGGTTCATCAAATCCATAAAGGCTGAGGGTGCATTTGTCAAACCAAATGACATAACCAAAAACTCAAAATGCCCATGTCTGGATCGAAAAGCAGTCCGTGGAATGTCGGACTCACGGATCCTGAGCTGATGGTAGCCAGATCGAAGATCAATCTTGGAGAATACTGTGATACCGCGCAACTGATCAAACAAATCGTCAATCCGTGGCAGAGGGTACATGTTCTTGATAGTAACCTTGTTCAGCTCTCAATAGTCGATGCAAAGCATCATCGACCCGTCTTTCTTCTTTACAAAGAGAACAGGGGCACCCCAGGGCGACGAACTCGGCATGATAAAACCCTTTGCCAACAGCTCATCCAGCTGGATACGCAACTCCTCCAACTC
The DNA here is from genome assembly GCA_039513925.1 of Platanthera zijinensis. Lineage (NCBI taxonomy): Eukaryota > Viridiplantae > Streptophyta > Magnoliopsida > Asparagales > Orchidaceae > Platanthera > Platanthera zijinensis. The sequence continues at coordinate 174,275,384 of CM077094.1, read as the reverse complement.
TTGCGGGGCCATCCGGTACGGCGCCTTCGCAATAGGACGCGTACCTGGCTCCAAATCAATAACAAATTCGACATCTCGATCAGGTGGAAGACCTGGAAGATCGTCAGGGAAAACATCTGAAAACTCGCACACCACAGGAATCTCCTCCAAACGCGGTACACTAACAACAGTCCCCACTACTGAGACAAAACAGGCAAAACAATCAGAATCAAGCAGCTTCTGAACACATACCGCAGAAATGACTGGAGAATCCTGGCGCACATCAGCATAAACACTCCCAGGCTGACCGTTGTCCTTAACGAAGTCCAAGCGCTTACCCTTGCACTGTATAACTGCATCATAACTGGACAACCAGTCCATGCATAAGATAACATCGAAGTCTTCCAGGTCGATCAGCTTCAAATCTGCCTTTGCTAGAAAATCCCCCAACAAAATCGGGCAATCCCGAATACCCTGATCTGAAATCACGGAATCACCGGAAGGAAACTTGACGCAAAAGGCATCACTAACTCGCTCTAGACTCAAACGATAGCGCTCCATAAAGTCTCTAGCCACAAAGGAGTGGGTAGAGCCAGAGTCAAAGAGAACATGCGTCCAGCGGTTCTTCACCTTAAATCTTCCTAGAAGATGGCATACGCAACTAAGAAAACAACTGCTAAAGCCAAACTAGAAACAAAACGTTTAGGCTAGGGAGAAATCTAACCTGAAATGACCTGAGTTGAAGTATGCGCTTCCTCTGAAGAAATTACATACATCTTTCACTTACCTTTGTCCACCCGCTGAGGCGGTGGCAACGCCTGGAGTGGCACTGGCTGGAATACCGGCTGGAGCTGTGGGCACTGAGCCTTGATGTGCCCTTCTTGACCGCAAAGAAAACAACTTCTCGACTTACTCTTATCCTTGCCCCAGCAATGGGCGACATCATGCCCTGGCCGCTTACATGCAGAATAGAATAAATCTTTCCTGGGAGCACCTTGAATCGCATGCACCTGCTCCTTCTTCTGAGCTCCCTGTCTCTTGAAATATCTCTCGAAGGGGTGACCTAACTGGCCACAGAAACTACAAACCTCCTTGCTCTTCTTTCTGCCAGCACCAGGTACCTGCGGGCTCTTTCCTTCAACCGATTTCCTCTTCTCTTTTCTCATTTACTGTCCTCTTTGCTTTGCATTCTCAATTGCCTCAACTTTCAAGGCAGATTCCACCGCTCTCGCATAGCTCGTAGATCACTAAGTACTTGCCAACTGCTGGACATCACTTCTCAGACCACCAAGAAAACGCTTAAATCGATCCGCCTCAGATCTTACCAAGCCGGGGGCAAATCGACTCAGTTTGCTGAACTCAATCTCGTACTCACTCACTGAGAGTTGCCTCTGCTTCGAATGGAGGAAATCATTTATCAGGCGGTCGCGCTCGACCGAAGGCAAAAACTTCCTTAGCAGCAGCTCCTTGAAGGTCTCCCAAGAGCATCCCTCTTTCAAGCTCTCATTCTCTCTCAACCACCAACTCTTTGCTAATCACTTAAGCTGAAAGGCGGCGATCATCACCCTCTGATCGGGGGTAACTCCAGAATAGGAGAACATCTCCTCGATGGCTATGAGCCAATCATCCAAAACCATAAAGTCGGCCTTCCCATCATAAGTAGGTGGTCCAAGTCGCTGGAAGTGTGATATGAATGTCATATCCGGGGGCAACGCAGAAGGAGGTACCAGGGGAACAGGAGGAACGGGAATAGCTACGCCTACAGTAGGGTCTGGCACTCTCGAAGGTTGTCCTGCCACAACTGCTAATAGAGACTGGATCTGAGTCTGCATACCCACCACCTGCCTAGACAAGGCTTCATTACTCTGCCTCAGACTTTCAATCAACGCCTCGCTATGCGCTCCAGAAGACTCACCCTCAGATTGGGGAGTCGATCTCGTCGAAGGACGCCTCGTCATCCTATAATCATATTAGCACTAATCAAAACCTAGCCCAACCGCGAGAACAAGACTACCGGTACAGACAAACATACTTAAATATGAACTTCAACTGCTAAACTTGCTCTGGGATTTGTTTTTTTTTTTACAATGATGATGTTATGCTTAACCTACGATGGTTCACCATCATCATACTAAATCATGTGCCTAGACCATGAATGCATGAATTTGTATTTTCTTTGACTCAAAACCATGTGTGTACATATGTCATCATGTAAATCTTTAGCTTGGCACGTTGTGCTTATGAAATGTTATGTTATGCATGTTGTGTTATGCATTCTAAAAAAAGCCTTAATGCATGCCATGGGCGGCATACACATGAAAATATTATGCATCTCATACAACATAACATTTCCATGTAACGAAAAAAGAAAACGTGCTAGGCATATTCATGTGGTGAGGTTATGCATCCCATACTACATAACCCTCACATGTTGCCTCCTATGGTGGATCCATATACAAACACATATTATGCATCTCATACTACATAATATACCCCGTATACTTCTTCATGCTTATGAGTGTAGTGTTCGTGCTTCAGCCAGGACTTACTGATGACATATCGGTGTGTGTATGATATGACGCTAAACCACTAATGCTAACAAGGGAAAGGTTGCCCGACCAATTGTCAAGCAACCTCCCTTTGATACCAACTGTCACAACCCGCATTTTCTCAATGATTAAATCGTATCAGAGCAAGAGAAAATACGTATCATGATGCCACGTCGTGTAGGGGATAACTACACACGCTCAGGAAAAACTCCAGACTTTAGATTTTAAGGAAAAATTCATAGTTTAATATGAACGAAAACCAGTTATATTTAATGGACGTATCCCTCGGCATAGTGGATCAGCTAGTCCACGATAAAAAATATATTTATTCGCAGCAGAAAATACCTTAATTAAGTTGTTTTGACATCCTAAAGGAGCATAAGTGTCCCCGAGGGACGACTCATGGTATGCACGACTCTAAGGTTGGTGTAGTATATATAAAAAAATAGTCTTTACGCTTAAGGAAAATAGTGATTTAGTTTTGTAAACATGATGTGCATGAGATACATATAGTAATACTTTAGGGTTTTAAAATATCTAACATGCAACCTAGCATAAAACCTTCCCAGAAACAAGTGAACAACCACAAATAGGCAAAAGTAGCAGTTTTAGTTCATACCCAGCAACATATGTAAGCCACCAGTGGGCATCAACAACCTGACACGAACCCACTGGTGAGTATGCATGTCTATATAGAAAGGAAGAAAACTATCTCACTAGATGAAGAACAACAACCTCAGCTGCCTAGGAGGCCACAAGCACACTCCACCAAAGAACTAGCCGTCTAACTGTCTACAACCTGAACCTGAGGCATTAAAAGAAAGAACACCTCAGCAATAAAACAAAAAAAACAAAGGAAGTGGAGCATTAGATTCATAAGCAATGAAAGAAGGGGTTTACCAACCCTGCAACAGAAATGCTATCAGTAGAAGAAAAGCATGACAGTAAGAGTAAAACACTGTCAAAAGAGCAGTAAAAGTACATCAAGTGTGAACATAAATAGCAACAAGCTCTGCAACTGCAGCAGCACCAAGGCAAACATATGCCAAAAGAAGTAGCAATGAGAAAGGAAAGGAACTAACAGTCCTAATCCTAGTGAATTATTGGTCGTGGTGAAAACCTTGGGTCAGAGTGGGCGGCACAGCCCTCACCAACAACCAGACCCAAAAACACTCCAGGGTGAAAACAAACAGTGACAGCTACAGATTCCATACACCAAACCATACCAGCCCAACACGGCCTAGGTGGTGGTGGTCACAGCTCAACACACACAAATCACCCCTTACAGAGCCCACAAAAACACACCACCAGCCATAATCCATGAGTCAGCATGCAAAAACTAGCCGATCACCCAACTCCCCACTAAGGAAAAAGCCATACTAACAATCCTAAGGAAACACACCAAACCCAAGGCAAAAGCGTCGAGTTCACTCGACGCGGCGCTGAGTGGGTTACCACACTCAACGCCAAATAGCTTTGGCGTTGAGTGTGGTCCACCCACTCAACGCCAAGCAACCTAATCGCAGCAACGGGCTTTGGCGTTGAGTGAGCCTACCCTACTCAACGCCAAAATAACCACGGCGTTGAGTGAGGTCGACTCACTAAACGCCAAAAGACTTAACCGCAAAAGCAGGCTTTGGCATTGAGTGAGTCCACCACACTCAACGCCAAAATAGCCACGGCGTTGAGTGAGGTCGACTCACTCAACGCCAAAAGACTTAACCACAAAAACAGGTTATGTCGTTGAGTGAGTCCACCACACTCAACGCCAAAGCAGCCACGGCGTTGAGTGAGGTCGATTCACTCAACGCCAAAAGACTTAGCCGCAAAAACAGGCGCTGGCGTTGAGTGAGTCCACCCCACTCAACGCCAAATCAGCCACGACGTTGAGTGAGGTTGACTCACTCAACTCCAAATGACTTAGCTGCTGGGAAAAGCTGCGGCGTTGAGTGAGTCCACCACACTCAACGCCAAATAGCCACGGCGTTGAGTGAGGTCGACACTCAACGCCAAAACACTTAGCCGTAAAAACAGCCATGGCGTTGAGTGAGGGCACCACACTCAATGCCAGAAGCCTAACAGTCTAGGCGTTGAGTGAGGTACACTCACTCAACGCTTTTGACTTAGCCTAATAATCAGTTATCCCGACCGCAGCCCACTCAACGCCACTTATCCAGAGAGTTGGAAATTTATTCCAACTCTCTCTCCTACCCCTCCTACCTGACCACAACAGCCCTAAATTTAAGCTTATAACTAAATTAAGCCTAACCCTAACACCAACTATTAACTGGGCACAGGCCGAGATAAATAAGAGGCAAAGCTTAATTTAAATCTAGGAAATAATGAAGCAGCACATGGCTGGAATGAAGGGAAATGTCATCCTGCTGCTCTAACTTCTAGGGAGGAAATAAAGAGAACAAAGCTATAACACAGGAAATGAAAATAGAGTAAGAGAAATAATTGGCAAGGGCAAGGGAGCCACTTGCCTCTACCTCTAGGAAAACAGCAGAAAACTCCAAAGCTTGGAATCGGGACAAAAGATCGGCCACCTGTACCTCCAGCTACCTATAGAGGAAAAACTTGGAGCTTTTAGTGAGTAAGAAGAAGGACTGAAGAAACCCTAGCTCCTATAGACGGCTCGAAATGCGAAATTACTTACCTAGGAAGGAAGAGCACGGCGAGAACAGCTCAGATCCGCTGCTACCCGAGAGAAACCAGCCCTAACTCAACAGCTAACCGGCGGTCCAAGCAGCAGCTCCTCCCCCTCCCGGTTGCTTCCTTCCGCTGGAAGCTAACAACGCTTGGGAAATGGGGAGAAATGGGGAACAGCTGGAGCTTTTAATAAATCCTCCACTCACTTACTCTATAGCTAATTAAAGATAACCTAGCCTAAGCACTAGCTGACTATATATATTAACTTATATATAGCAATCAGCCACTAGCTGACACTTACGTAAAAACAGCGATTCATCAACCAGCCAACTCATACTCTTATGTACATATATATATATATAATATGCATATATAAAAACTGTCACATATATACTTTTATATATATATATATATATATATATATATATATATATATATATATATATATCATGCACATATATATATATATACACTTATAAAAATAAAGCTATCAGCACCCAAGCTTACACACAAACATATATATATACATACATATATATATAACATAATTGGCTAAACAAACTTAACCTAAAACAAGCACCAGCCTTACCAAGCTCGATCACACAAAACCATGCACAGCAAACAGGTAGCCACTACCGGCTAACAAAACAAACGTCGAAACGACGCGAAAAACAAATGATCTTGGATTTCGACAAAACTCCCACCGTAGCTAAACACCCAAGCTACGAAAACAACGGTGAAGTCGAAAACAACATCCGACGATCAAAACTCGGGCTAACACCTCCCGAAGCCAAAGCACAAGCATTCCCTGAGAGGCTCAGCCGAGTCACCAAAACAGACTCTGGCTAGCTAGGGAATCATGCAAGCAGGCTACAAATAGGCTACTCAAGAAACCTAAAGAGCTAAGACCACACTCTAACAACGGCAAAGGCCGACACGCATCATCGTAACGCCACACAAGAATTAAACAAATCGCAGAAAAACTGTGGGCATTACAATACCAAATGCTAATTCAATATCAGGTCGAGTGTTGGTCAAGTAGATCAATGACCCTACCAAGCTTCTGTAGTGTTCAGTATTTGTTTTTCTTCTCCATCTTATTTTCATAACTTATCACCGACAACTGTGGGGGTAGATACTGGATTTGAATTCTCCATGTTGAAATTGTGGAGAATTTCTTCTGCATATATACTGGCTTTATGATGTATTAGTGACATCTGGGTTCTAAGTAATTTGGAGCCCTAGGAAATATCGGGTGAGACTCAGATCAATCATTTCAAATTTTGACTTCATATATTCATGAAAGCTGGAAATAGCACTGGTATCCAATCCAGTGATCAGAAGATCATCTACATACACACAAAAAATCATAATGCTGTCTTATCCTCTCTTCACATGCATTCTAGGGTCACTTACAGTTTTCTAGAATTCCATTCGCAGAAGATTCTCATCTAACTTGTTGTTCCATGCCTTTATGGACTACTTCAGTCCATATAGAGCTTTGCTATGTAAAATCTCTACCCTCGAGAATTGGGCACGACCGAGGAGAGATTTTTGCCCAGGATTTTCTAAGTTGATTTGCTCACTTTTATTCCATTAATTTAAAATGTTGTCAAAACTAAAATAAATCAAATACCTAGGGTTTTGTTCCAAAAATCTTAATCTCACTTTGGATGGTGTATTCCATCATCATGAGTCTATTCCCAAGCTCCAACGGATATCCCACAAGTCTGATGGGTCTCAATCCCCTTTTCTCTCTTTTAGCTAATCGCACCCCAAATCTCATATAGCACAACCACATACAAAGTAGATTCAATAACCTACTGAAGTCCAATCAACCTGAGATTTTTACCAGGGCTTTGTACTGACATAATAAATCTATGAGCTGAATTTAAGGTCATTTTTTTAAATTTTCACAAAATAATTTCACTTTTATAGAAAATTACATTTTACTTAAAACTATAGGAATATATTGTCCAAAAATTCCCATTTTGGGACAGGGGGTGTACCTATGGTAGATACATACCACCACCAAATTTTAAGTCAGACTCCTTAGCCAAATAAAAGTTAATAAGGAAATAATGATTGTCCTACCCTAAGGAGCAGTCCCACAAGAATTGCCCTTCAGGGAGCTAAGTGCCTCCAAATGACCTAATTTTAATTTCTAATTGAAGTAGACTCACAAGGCTACCTTTTTTATGTTGGGCATCTTTCATGGTTCATCCCCTAAGAGCCTCATTTTTTTGGTTCAAGAAGGTCGATTTTAAGGGTTAAATAACACTATTATTATAATTAATATTATAACATAAGTATCAAACGATCAGATCCAACGGCTCCTACATCGTCTTCAACCTTCAACTGGCAGCCACGATCCACCGAACCTGGAGCCACTTCTAGTGCCATTTGTCGGTGATCTAGCTCCCTCCCAGACCGGCCACCACAGCCACCACCTTCTTTGAGGTGGTGGTTATCGCCTGGCGGTAGCCCGGCCGCCGGAGGGCTGTTTCCGGTGATACCAAATAGAATCCCAATCCCAATTTTTCCATGGAATTTCAAAATCGAAATCGGCTCAATTGAACTCGATCTTAAATCCTATTGACCTAGGATGCTAGCACGAGGGGAAAGAGGGAGAAATATGCCTGATTTCGGGCTTGGATGTGACAACTCTGGCGGGTGGCTATGGTTTTGGTATTTTTCGACGAACCTCCTCCTAAACTCAATTCTCCATTGTTTGTAGTGATTTAAGAGTCGATTTCAACTGCTTGAGGCCTTTTGAAGGTGATGAAAGGATTGAATTGAGCTTTAGAGGCATCTATATAGGAGATCCAAGGTGAGGGGTTTCAGTCATGGCCAATTAAGGGCCTCCTTGATGGTGGCCGACCTGTAACTGCTGGAAAACTCCTTTCATTAATTAGGAGAGATGAAAGGAGGGGTTGGGGAAGAAGAATGGAGTGCCACTTGGCCTCCCTCCATTATTCCCCCTCCAAATGAAACTAGAGGGCCATAGGATGGGCCTTGGGCAAGGCCTTAGCCCACTTGATTTGGCTGGGCTCTCATTTAGCCTTTAGGGTTTACTTTGACCATGGTTGACCTTGGGATTGACTTTTGTCAACTTGATGGATTGACTGGTCCTAGGGATGTGGCTTGAGTCCCTTGACATCACCCAATGTTGATTGGATCATGATGATGCCTCAATTGAGCCAATTTTTAAAATAGTGTGATTTTGACCTAAATATGGCCAGTTTGACTTTGGCCAAATTGATGACCCCATGATGGGGCTTTTGGGTCACCTGAGTCTCCTCTTGATGTCCCAATACTAGGGCAAGGTCAGTGTTAGGTTTTAGGGCCAATTGGATCTCTTAGGTGAGGATTTAACCTATATTGACCTAAAGTTGTCTTTGGTTAATTTGACCCATTTGATTGACCTAACCTTGAGTTCATTGCTCAGTTTTCTCTCCCTTAGGGACAGGGATGTGTTAGTGAGCTTATCTTAAGATGAAGAGTTCATGTGTGTGTGAATTAGCCTAGGTTGACTTGTGCACATTGGGGGTGCACTTAGTAATTTTAAATAAGTTCAAGCTGATCTAGGGTCACACTAGGGCCTCCATGCACCTCTCAAGCCCTAACCTTAACTTTAGGGGGCCTAAAAGTGTGGGAGATATTACATGCTGAGTCGAAGAACTTTGTTTTCCTTGCCAGAAATCTCTTACCTCGGCAGTTGATTAACATAGATCTCCTCATAAATTTCATCATTTAGAAATGATGACATAACATGCATAGATTGAATAGCGATTCTAAGTAGTAATTGCCAACAATACACTAATGGACTCAAATCTAGCCACTGGAGAGAACATCTCGAAGTAATTTACTCATTCTCTTTAGGTAAAACCTCTAGCCACAAGTTGGCTTTGTATTTTTGTATGCAATTTTCTTCATTGTATTTTACTTTGAATATCCATTTGAGCCCAATGATAGACTTTCCAGGAGGCAAATCTAAGAGCTCCTAGGTTTGGTTTTTTTCTATCATGTGGAGTTCATCATTCATTGCTTTGATCCACCAGTGATCTTTAACAGCTTCTTGATAACACAATGACTCTTGAACAAATATAGCTATATTACAAATCTCTTACCCAGGAAGTTTGTTAACATAGATCTCTTCATGAATTTCATTATTTAGAAATGATGGCATAACATCCATAGCTTGAATAACGATTCTGAGTAGTAATTGCCAATAATACTCTAATGGACTTGTACAATCCATATTCGTCGAGGATGGGTCACACCACAGCCAGGTCAACAGAAGTCAAGGTCAACAAGTCAAGACAAAAGGCAAAGTCAGCGCACAAGACCGCAGAAGGCCTGGGCGAGTATGGCGAGCTCCCCTCGTATACTCGCTAGGTAAGCGACTAAGCGAGATACTCGCCCAACCCGCGCGAGTTCCTTGGGAAGTCGCCAAGTCGTCAGGGGGTGGGGTATAAATATGACCCACCCCCCTCCTTGGATTTGCCTATAAATAGGACCACAGGGGTATGAGGAGAGAGACTTGAAATCCTCTCCAGGATACTCACGAGCTCTTCTTTTCGGATACTAGTTGAACCTTGGGATTTCTTTTCCTTAGAGAATAGGTCGCGACCTTGCGACTGGTTTGCAATCTAGTCTCCCCCGTACCTTACTCGGCCATTTTGGTTATGGAGGGGTTGCTTCTTCCAAGCATCTGGGTACGTGGTGGGACCTTCCTACCGCAGCATACGGGGTCATGTTTGTTATCGCCGTTCTTCATCCTTGTAATCCTAACCGCCCGGCCTTACCTCTGAACTGGTAACCTTATGCGGCCTTGATCCGAATTCTGAGGTCGGGGAATTTTCATGGCTTCAACACTTGGTGCGGTGAGCGTGGATAGTAGCCGAGGAAGAAATTTTTGCAATAAGACTTCATGGCTTAAGATGGCGAGCTGGAGACCCAAGATAGAAACTCACGAGCACTCGGCAAGGTGGGCGAGTTCTCGGCAAGGTGGGTGATTTCTCGGTAAGGTGGGATAATTATTGGTAAGGTGGGCGAGTTTCCTGGTTTCTCGCCCATAGGCGACTTCGCGATGGCGACTTTCAAGCTTGGCGGTTTCATAAGGCGAGCTTCCCTGGCAGCTCTCTCATAGACAAGTTCTATAGGCGAGTTCATGGAGGAAAATTGATGACGACATACCGGCAAATATAGGCAGGAACGACACTCTCTTAGAGGCGAGCATCAAGTGAAGAGGCGAGTATCAGATGATCTCGCCCAGAGGCGAGCATCAAGTGAAGAGGCGAGTATCAGATGATCTCGCCCAGAGGAGAGTATTAAGTGATCTCGCCCATTGGCGAGTTATGTTGGTGACTTACTCGCAAGGCCGGGATAGCTCAGAATCTGGGCGAGTTAGGAGTGGAAATTTTTTTTTTCCGGGGATGCTACCCCCGGACCCCGCAGGGGCGCTTCCCCCTTGACCCCCGTCTGCTAACCAGGCAGCGGAACCCCCAAAAACTCTGTGTAGGGATTCTAATGTCAGAAATGACTCTTACCCTAAGCCTAGTTCGTCTCCTTTTTCAATAATGGTGTTTTACATACATGTTTATACTTACGGGTGCTTTGGTAAAGCCTGCGAGCACTTTTTGTATGACTGACAAGCAGGGTGAATGACGATGAGTCCACTGCAAGGGAAAAATGTACCAGGTGCTCTACGAGCTCCTACTTACGTTGATCTTCTCCAACAACCTACATCCCATGAGACGGCTTACTCATGGCATCATCAAGCTAGTATTCTACAAGATCCTACTCGTGATGCTCTTCATGCTTAATAGGTGCTCTCCTTCGATTATGCGAGTTTCATACTCGCGAGGTGATCTCTTCAACAGCTAGGATGCTCTCCTTTAAATTTTGCGAGCTTCATACTCGCGAGGTGATCTCTTCAGCAGCTAGGATGTTCTCTTATAATTCTGTGAGCTCCATACTCGTGTGGTGATCTCTTCAACGGATAGGCTGCTATATTTTTAAATTCTGTGAGTTCCATACTCGCAAGATCACTACTTCAGCAACTATGGTGTTCACTTCAATTTTACAAAGTTTAAATGTGCGAGGCTATCGCTTCAGCAACCAGACCTTTATGTTATTCATTTCATCTCCTCAAATACTTGGAGTTATGATGACCTGGAATGGTTCTACCCATAGGAGGGAATGCAGGAGATGACAGCGAAGAATGTCGCTTAGAGAATGAAGATGCTCAGGGGCTCTCACTGGATTACATTGAAGAACTTCATGACTTAGCCGCCATCCGCCAGGAGGAGATCAAGCGGCGCATGGCAAAGCACTTCGACAGAAACGTCTGCCTAAAACACTTCCTCGTGGGAGATCTGGTCATGAAAAAGGTGGACGTCGCGGGAAGGGGAGCAGCAGTTGGCAAGCTACATCCTAATTGGGAAGTTCCCTTCATCGTCCAAGGAGCCTTGGCCACTGGAGGCTATTATCTCCAAGATCAAGTCGGGGAGCAGCTGGGAGGTACTTGGAGTGGGGATGACTTGAAAAGGTTCTATCCCTAGCGGTAACATATGTCTTCTTTGTAATCATGTTGATATGAATATGATAATTGCGGCAAGCTTGTTTCTTTATGTGTGTTAATCTATCTCAAGACTTCTGAAAGCTTCAAGGACCAGCCTCGCGATCGACTCCGGAAACCAGCAGTCGACCTGTTCCTCATAAATAGCCTAGTGCGGATGATGTGATGATGCCTTGGGACTTAAGCGCTCTTGTAAAATCCAGCCTCTGCATTGACGGCCAAGATCAGCTCCTCCCTTGCATGTCGGCCTATGTCTCCCCGATTGCATCTCTCTTCCGACTGGAGGAACTATCATGAACAGGTATATGCGTTAACCTCCTGGACTCGATAAGTGCACGATCTCACCAAAAAATCACTAATCTAGGCATCTCAGCTATTGCCAAAGCAGGATAACCTGCCCAAGAAGGGGCAAGAATAAGCCCAAGGGAAGATGTTGGCCTCGAGTGCGTCCTGAAGAACCCTTGGAGAAACATTACGCTCCGCCCGTGCACTGGCACTCGCAGCCGGGTGGCATGGCCGAGAGCGATCTCCACTATTGGATTGGGATACGAGCCTTCGACCCGTTCCGCCTAAATAGCCCAGTGCGGATGATAGGACGATGCCTCAGGACTTAAGCGCTCTTGTAAGACCGAGCCTCCGTATTGACTACCGAGATCAGCTCCCCCCTTGCATGTCGGCCTATGTCTCCCCGATTGCATCTCTCCTTCGACTGGAGGAATTTTTAGGAATAGGTCTGGACGCCAACTTCCTGATTTGGCAGTTTTAAGATCATCTCTTTTAAAAGCTGCCAGTCATTTACAAAACGTTAGTGTAATTAACCCATTTGTCGCCTCTTAAGTAACATGATGAAATATCGCCAACAATGATTAAAGTCCTTGAGTGGTAGAGTTATCATATGCCCGAGTCCCTGCACGAGCTCCTCTCCTGCACATCGGCCAACAACCTCCTCAGGTAAAACCAAATTCCTCGTTGGAGTGATGTCGTAGTCTGTGATCTCTGTATGGGTTTCTCCCCTACGGACCGACTACTAGCCACCCAAGTCGACTACTCCCCACCGTCATTTGAGTTTCCTCCTGATTAGGTGTCGACCATATTCTCCACCTCTAGTTGAGCTCAGCTCATGTGAGGTGTCGACTCTCCACCTCTAGTTGAGCTCGACTCCTGCCAGGTGTCGACTATACTCTCCACCTCCATTTGAGCTCGACTCCTGCCAGGTGTCGACTATACTCTCCACCTCCAATTGAGCTCGGCTCTTGCCAGGCATCGACTATACTCTCCACCTTCAGTTGAGCTCGGCTCCTGTGAGGTGTCAACCTCTTCTCTCCACCTCTAGTTGAGTTCAGCTCCTGTGAGGTGTCGACCTCTTCTCTCCACCTCTAGTTGAGCTTGGCTCCTGTGAGGTGTTGACCTCTTCTTTCCACCTCCGGTTGAGCTCTGCTCCTGTGAGGTGTCGACCTCCTCTCTCCACCTCTAGTTGAGCTCGACTCCTATGAGGTGTCGACCTCTTCTCTCCACCTCTAGTTGAGCTCGGCTCCTATGAGGTGTCGACCTCTTATCTCCACCTCTAGTTGAGCTCAACTCTTGTACGGTGTCGACCTCTTCTCTCCACCTCTAGTTGAGTTCGGCTCCTGTGAGGTGTCGACCTCTTCTCTCCACCTCCGGTTGAGCTCGGCTCCTGCTAGGTGTCGAACTCTTTTTCACCTCCAAATGAGCTTGGCTTTTGTTAGGGTGTCGACCTCTCCTCTCCATCTCCATTTGTGCTTGGCTCCTGCTAGGTGTCGACCTCTTTTCCACCTCCAGTTGAGCTTGGCTCTTATTAGGGTGTCAACTATTCTCTCCATCTCTAGTTGAGCTCGGCTCCTGAGAGGTGTCGACCTCTTCTCCAATTCAGTTGAGCTCGGTTCTATGAGGTATCAACCTTCTCTTCACATCTAGGTATGATTTACAAATGAGATGTCCGCCCCATTTCCACCTCTTCCAGTTGAGCTCGCTCTCCTAACGAATGGCCTAGGAGGTGTTGACTCTTCTCCACCTCCTTCAGTTGGATTCTACCTCTGGGTGGTGTCTACATTTTCTTTTCTCCTTCAGTTGAGCTCCTCTCCTAGGAAGGACCTTTTGCAGCGCATCTACTAGCATCATCTCTTCAAACTACAGGTTCAACATTATTTTTCCAAGCTCGTATCGAGCTCGAAAAAAGCGAGGATTGTGTATAGCCCGTAATTCGTCGAGATCAGAACTACTCAAGCAAACGGCTAGTCGCAGACTATTGGGCGAGCAGAGGCGAGCTTCAGCGAGCTGTGGCGAGCAGAGGCGTGTTTGGGCGAGTATCCATTGGAACTCGCTTCCAGTAGCTGGATACTCGCCTATACCCCCCCCCCTCATTATTTCTCTATAAATAGCCCCCCAGGGGTGCTGGAAATGACACTTTTGGAAGAGGTGGAGGTCCCCCCAAGTAGATACTCGCCAAGTCCATGGCTGCCTAGTACCTCGCCCAGCCTTTTGGTTGCGGAGGGGAAGCTTCTTCTAAGCTTCTGGGTACGTGGTGGGACCTCTCTTCTGGAGAACTTGGGGTGTGCTTATAGATAGTTTTCTCTCTCTCTCTCTCTCATGCTAGCCACTTGAATTATGACGTCGGATCGTAGAATCAGTAACCTTAGGCTGCCTTGATCATATTTCTGAGGATGGGAATTTACTGGCTTCAACACATTGTGTATAACCCGTAATTCATCGAGATCAGAAGTACTCAATCAAATGGCTAGTCGCAGACCATTGGGCAAGCAGAGGCGAGCTTGGGTGAGCAGAGGCGAGCTTGGACGAGCTGTGGCAAGTAGAGGCGAGTTTGGGCGAGTATCTCGTGAGTTTGAGTGAGTAGCCCTTGGAACTCGCTGCCAGTAGCTGGATACTCGCCTATACCCCCCCCCCCAAGGATTTCTCTATAAATAGCCCCCAGGGGTACTGGAAATGGCACTTTTGGAAGAGGTGGAGGTCCCCCCAAGTGGATACTCGCCAAGTCCATGCCTGCCTAGTACCTTGCCCAGCCTTTTGGTTGCGGAGGGGAAGCTTCTTCTAAGCTTCCCGGTATGTGGTGGGACCTCCCTGCTGGAGCACTTGGGGTGTGCTTATAGATAGTTTCCTCTCTCTCGTGCTAGCCACTTGAATTGTGACGTCAGATCGTAGAATCAGTAACCTTAGGCTGCCTTGATCCTATTTCTTAGGCTGGAAATTTCCTGGCTTCAACAGAACTCAAATTTAGACACTGAAGAGAACATCTCGAAGTAATTTACTCCTTCTCTTTAGGCAAAACCTCTAGCCACAAGTTGGCTTTGTATTTTTGCACACAACTTTCTTCATTGTATTTTACTTTGAATATCCATTTGAGCCCAATAACAGACTTTCAAGGAGGCACGCCTAGGTTTGGTTTTTTTTCTCTATAATATGGAGTTCAAAATTCATTGCTTTGATCCACCAGTGATCTTTAGCAGCTTCTTGATAACACAATGACTCTTGAACAAATATAGTTATATTGCATTGGTCATACACATCTAAAACAAGTTTGTTCCTAGGTGGCGATTAATGAGATTATTAATCAGATGCCTGGTCATTATCTTCTTATATAGTTATTGCTTTATTGTTGATAACTGGAATTATAAAATCCCCCTCCAGGTGATTGGGCACGACCAAGGGGAGATTTTATGCCCAGAATTGCCCCTTACGGTGACACTAACACATGGGTTGGTCGTCATCACATGACGTCGATCATGCCGATAGTATGATCATAACACAATGCCAATGAGAAAAGAAGTGAATTATAAAGAAAAGTCCACAAATCACATCATATATATAGTAAAGTACAAAATGAAAGAGTAGTAGTAATGAGTACAAAATGAAAGAGTAGTAGTTGTAATGAGTATAAAATGAAAGAGTAAGAGCTTATGTCAGGTACATGTCCAAATGAAATTAATTAATACTAAGTGGAAGCTAATTAATACTATCATCAACCTGAAGTCAGGTAGTAGTGATAGTAGTAGTAATGCGCGACAACTGCTCCTCATGTCCTACCACCTCGTGTTGCTGGTTCTCCGGGTCGTAATGCGGTTGCAGCTCCACAAGCTCCTATAATTATGTGGTCCACTGGTCGTTAGTCTAAAAGACCAAGTCACTTTCTCCTCGCCTCACCCTCCGCGACTCCTAGGCACCATGCGGGAGGATGAAGGCGGAGGATAACAAAGCAGAATAAAAAAGCATGTGACATGACATTAAGCTAGCAATTATGTATATATATAAAACTATAACAATATCAAGGACTAAGCTAGTAGAAGCAGGTAAATAAGTAAGCAGTACAAGCAGTAAGTAAAGTGCAGTGCATGCAAAGTAAGTACACAAACTACACTACCATTATAAAAGCGTACCTTAACTTATATGAATGCTCATACAAACTTATAAGTTAAGATTTCCGAAATATAAACTAGCTTATAAAAGGACCCATATTAATTTATATGATGAGGGTCTATAAATATGTATGTAATGTAATGTTATGTTATGCTTATGTCATGACTTACACAAGTGCAACTCACCCACACTAGTTGACTGTGTGCGCACAGACCATTTATTCCCACTTTTCAAAAGTAGCTGACCTCTTGGGCACCCCGTTGTGGTCAAACTATGGCTAGAGAGAGGGCACCTCCCCACTCCTAGGTCGGTATACACACTACCAGGCCTAAGCCTTCTGTACGCCTCTATACACAACCTAGGTGTACTCTAGAGTCTCTACATACCATTGCTGGAGTCCTCCAATCTTAACGACTAAGTGATAAGTCATTAGGAAAATGTCACCAAGACACTAGAGTAAGTTGGACCTCTAGACCTTAATGACTTGCCAAGTCGACGTACTACGGTCACTGTGACGACTAGGCTAGTACTGAAGACTCACCACATCCTATGCACATGCAAAGTTTCACCTCACTCATCCAAGCCTCTAACTCACAGGACTAACTTGTCCTCAAATCTCTTCCATACCGAACATTCAGCTCGCAGAACTAACTTGTCCTCAAATCTCTACCACGCCGAGCCTCCAGCTCGCAGGACAAACAATTCATATCACCTCTCCATTCCATAACAAGGGGAGAGGTTCATTCTTAACTTCATTCACCTAATAGACTACTCTTGTCTATAATTTAGTTACACATATAGGCTTAAAGTGGATCTTGGACTTCCAGAGGTCTACCCGGTGAAGGGCTCGGAGCGGTACTAGGAAATACGATAGACTGAACCCCAAATCTCCCTTTCTCTAGATATTTACTTTTATTGGTGGCTAACCTTCTCATAACTTTCTCTTCATGTTACTCTTAAACTATCCTAAGATGGTTTATGATTCCTATAGGGGAGAGACGATCTAATGTCGGACTCCAAGTTTAGTTACTCCCCTTAGTGCCCATATACACTAACATTTAACATTATTTGGTGACTTCCTCTAGGTCTTCAACCAAAAGTCTATAACCCTCCAAACATACCACAATTCTACCTATGATCAATATCTCTGATCATACTCAAGGTCTATCCTTAAGCACACGTTCTATTGAACGATGCATACTCTTAAACCTCAACACATGGTATGTGGTTCAAACCTCTAATATACTTATCCATATGCTTCAAAATTCATTTCAGAGATGCACCATTGTCTGATTATTATCTCAAATGAACCTGGTAATTTTTTTTGTGACTAAAGTCACAATTATTCCAATTATTAAATATGTGACATGATTATAAATTTATGATCAGACTATGGGGCAAATGTATTTCAAAAATTCTACAAATCTATAGGTCATGTATAAATTATGTTCTACTGACATATTCCAAATTTCATTCAAATATCTTATGTTTTGATGGTCTATTCATACCTTATGATTTTGCTAATCACAGACTAATCTAAAAATGAACAAGTCAAATTCTTTAAGAAGTAACTACAAAGATATGATGTCAAATGATCTGAAATTTATTTTATAAGTTCATCAGGACATATTTAAAGTATGACCAAAAAAATCATGAATTTCCTAAGTAATTGGTCATAATTAAATAATTATTAATTGTGTGGCAACTTCTAATTTAAACATGAAGTGTCAATTTATGGAGTCCAAATGTTTCAATTAAATTTCCAGAGATATATAATGACAAAATAATGTGTTTTACAAAAAAGCACAATTATCCATAATTTATTGGTCAACAAAATCCCAGAAAACATTTTATGTGTAAATTGTCACTTCACAAAGGAAGTACATAAATTATTCTTCCAAAAAATCCAATAAAATTATCAAAGGTTCATAAAGCTTTAAAAAGCCTCTAGCCAGAGATTTAGAAATTTTTAGGTTATATTGAACACAAAATTCAAAAAATAGGGGGAGGGGACAAATACAAGTATTGATATTCCTCAAGGTAAATGACTTTCAAAAATTCTAACAAAATTACCAGAGATGTAACAAGACCTAATATTGCATATGACAAAAATTAGAATTTTCCTAAGTCATTTAGTCACTTTGATTTCAATGATACAATTATGTGAGATAATCACAAATAATTAAATAACTAGGATTTTTAACTCCAAAAATTCTAATTTCACCAGAGTTGATACCTCTCATCATACTATGTGCATTGCCAAATTATCATTGTCATGCATCAAGTCATTTGTGATAAAATCACAAAATACATATTTGTGTTATATGCACACCAATTTCCATAAACTACATCTTCATGCAAGTGGAATACATTCACATGCGGAGATCAAAATGGTACCAAATTTTGACCAGAGCCATTTATATTTCATGTACATCATAAATTAAATTTCTACCAAACATATAGGTAAATGTTGCTCAAAAATTCTTTTTTGGGGGGAAAGGGGTGTTTAGGGTATATGTATACATGGCCAAAATATTAGGCATATACAATCATTCATGTGAAGTAAATTCACATTTTAGTGATTGACCCTCCCTTAGGACATATTTCAATAAAAAAACTTTCTGGGAGTTGTAGGGCATCAAATGGGGTGATTAAAATTTCTGTAGAAATTTAAGACAACATGCTACAACTTTTATCCCTAGCATATTTGTCTAAATATGCCTCTAAGAGGCCTTAAAATGAGTTTGAAGTTTTTGTCTAGAGTGTGACAAAAAGGAATTAAACCATAGAGTGTATAATACATCATATTGCACGGATCTTGAAGCATAAATAAGGGAATCCGTTCATCTTCAACCTTAGGACAACAGACAAGATTGTCCCGACCGACTCAAACCGAACCGCTCGCAGGCCTAGCCGAGGCAAGAGCCATCTGGTGCCAGTCTCACCTTGGCAGGTCAGGCGAGGGCCGCCTGACGGCGGTAGTTGGTCCCATTATCCCACTAAGGTAGTGATCGAGGATCATGGAAGGTGAGCTATCAGCACCCCACTTTTCCTATATAATTATCTTGGCCTCATCATTACTAAATTATTAAAAGGCACTGGCACGGAGAAAAACTTTCCCTTCTAAATATGCATTCATATATATAAGAAAAAAACATCAATGTCGAGTACCTAGAGTCTGGAGAGGCCACCTTCTTCAATCAACCAGCATTTGCATGGGCCATCTACTCCCTGGTTAACTTCAAAATCAAACATACCCTAAATAAAAAAAAACAAGATAAAAAGAGGAATCCTAGAGAAGCCGCCTTCTTTAACCAGGCAGTAGAGTGGGGAATAGGAGGATGTGTCCTTTAGAAAACATGTGTATGTCAACCACAATAATGTTTTAATATACGCCCGAAACTATACAAATTACGGTATTCACTTGGTGATTAATTCGGATGGTTACGACGTGTGAATAGTCATGTAACCATCATAAACACCTCTTGGAGCCTATAAAAATTAAAGGCACTAGGACCCCTCTCATTTTTAACTTTTCATCCTCTCAACCTTCTTCTTTCTCAGCTCGGAGCTCTGTCGGAATCCTGCTACATGCCTCCTCCACCCTCTGGGCCACCCGAAAATTTGTCTAAGTCCACGACGCTCCTAGGAAGAAGACGTTTTGCTCGCCATTCCGTGAAACCTCCTACGTGCGTGACGTTCCTCAAGTCATCGCCGACACATCTCCGCGCTTCCCGCCTCTAAGTTTGTCAGCCAAGCAACGTTCCAGAACGCTCGTCCCTATCAGAGAATTGGAAAAAACAAGCTTCGTGAGAGGCGGTCTGTCGCCCACCAAGCGTAATACCATCTCTCATACCAAAGCTGTAATGAGGAGGGACCTGTCTCCCTAGATTTTCAAGACGGACACTCTGTAAACTACCTCCAATAGTGAGGTTTGACTGGTACCATACCGGTCACGTGGTTTTTTACCCAGTTGAGGGGTTTTTTCATGTTAAAATTGTTTTGTGTACTTCTACTTACTCTTTAACTGTGCGCACGCTTGACTGCTCCACGGGCTAAGGCGGGCTAGTTTAGTCCGATCTACCATAAGGATTGAGTTGGCCGCACCAATAATTATCTTGGCCTCATCAAGTACCATCGATCTACCTTTCCCTCTTCCCTTTTCTGCTTTGCTTGTATCTAGCTTCCATATTTCTACAAATTAAATAGGCCTCTCAATTTATTTCACCATGACTGGAAACTTTTGAGAGGAAAGGAGGAAGATAATGAAGGAGGAGTTTACATGGAGTTTTCCAGATAGGGCAGAAAATTGAATATTTAAACTAAATTATAGTCCTTAATTTAGAACGAGTTTCATCACATCCACTAGAATTTGTTCATTTCTTCCAGAAGGTTTTGTCAATATTGAATATTTGCGTGTAGCCATTAAAAAATGGACAATAATTCTAAAGTATGTATGCAAGGAAGTCTATGAATTTTTTGGGGGGGGGTCAGCAATATATTTAATAGAGTCATCCGGCTAACCAGTCATAATATAAATAACCAACCGCCATAACTATATAATCCCAGAAATGAAGAAGAGGCCGGCCGTGATGAGAAAGAAGAATGAATTGAAAGCGTGTGGGCCCAACTAAAGAGACAAGGCCCATGGCGAATAGGCCCACATGCTTCCACCACAGCTCCCCAGGAAGAAGACCTTCCCACAAAGGGACAAATAAAATGTTCGCCCTCATAAATTTTGATTCCAGCACTCCCAACGAATCTCAAGTTTCACTTGGTGGAAGTGACTTCAACTTCCTACCTGCCTACCGTCTTTTTCTGGAAAAACCATTCTAATATTAATTATAACGCTTTTCTTATGAAATATGAAATATGAAATATGAAATATGAAATATGAAATATGAAATATGAAATATGAAATATGAAATATGAAATATGAAATATGAAATATGAAATATTTGTCAGCCTCAGTTTCATTTTTCTGTGCAAATAAAAAAACACTTTCACACACACACTCTCTCTCTCTCTCTCTCTCTTTCTCTCTGTATATATATATATATAGGATTAGGATTAATAGATATAGGGAATGCAAAGACATGTTAGGTGTCACCAATTGAGTACAATAATAATATGATGAGGCACATGGGGCCATGATGCATGCCATGCGCGGAGAGAGAGAGAGAGAGGAGAGAGAGGAGAGAGAGAGTGTGTGTGCTTTGGCCATTGGGTCCATGTTGGAATTGTGAAGCCATGACCTGCTGCGAGGTTGAAGTCCATGCACACATGTTGGCATGGCTGCATTCAATAGCATCGGTCCTTGGTCGGCTGCATCAACATTACTCTATATCCCAATTCCATATACGCATCGAAGTTATAAATATATATATAATAATTTATATAGATATATATATATATAATATTAATGATTAGCCGGCCAGGATCGGGAATTAAGAACACATGCCATATTTGGGGTTTCAAAATTTATTATTTACTCTCGTGGGATGCATGGCACGCACTATGTGCCATAAGCTAATTAATCAGTACTAGCCGTTATTGTGGTAGCTACCTAGCTAGCTAGTTATGGCTGTGAATTGACACTGATCTTCCTGATAACCACAAAGAAGTTGACTTGTTACATTAATAAATAATATCATTCATATTAAAATTGTTGAAGAATGAGTGAAGTGGAGGTGAGCGGTCTAATTTGGGCAGACCGCAGAGACCGCCACGGATTGGCTGCTGGGATATGGCGGTTAGCCGGTTTCGGCTTCTATCCTTCCTTCCTACAGTTTGGTTCAGCAAGCACCCTGGAGAAGTAATCGGGCGGTTAGCCTTGTCTAATCGCGACTGTGACAGTATGGATTGTGAGATCGCGCAGTCCGCTTTAAGCTTTCAGGATCTCTGGATTGCAAGAAGGCGGGCGGTTAGCTCGGTCTGTGGAAGCTAACCGCATAGTTCGCTGGAGCCTTCTAGGGCGGGTTGATAGCCAAAGTTCGCTGGTGTAGTGGACTTGATCATGGGTTTGTGACAAGTCCGGGTTGTTTCCTAGTTTGTCGAGACCGCCTGTATTGAGCGGTCTGCTTCTGGAGTTCGCCGAGTTCGGTAGGACGACTAGATGGATTTTGTTATAATCGTTGGCTGCAGTTTGCGCGGACTGGATCCGGAGATCGCTGCTCAGTGCGGTTTGGTGGCTAAGTATAGCAGTCCGCCTCTAGCGCGATTGGATCAACACGCGTGGCTGGGTTGCTGTGCTGAGAGGTCTGGTGCAGAGACCACTGAACTACACGGTCTAGTATCTGTCTGCTGAACGGTACGGTCTGGTTCCGGAGACTGACAGTTCGACATTGGTACGGTAGTTCAGGATGTGTGGCTAGATTGATCAAGTCCACGCAGACTAGTTTTGTTGACCGCTCAGCTTGGCGGACTAGTCCTTCTTTCCGCCTAGCTATGTGGATAGATGGTTCCTTGTGGCGGGCTGATGATGTGTCTGTGTTTTGTGGGTATAGGTGATGCTGGTCGCGGATTGACGGGTAGTTATCCTATCATTATGGACGGTGACAATACTCCTCCTCACACCTATAAATAGGAGTCCCCGACACATCATAAATAACAAGAACAATGAGAATTTTGCCCTCACTTTAATCTTGCAGTTAAGCTCTTCTAACGGGTGTAACTAAGTGAAGTTGACTCTCTGCAGGTTGTGCGGCTAGACAATTAGTGGAAGATTGATGTGGAACAGTTCCCGATTAACAGTCAGAGTTATACAACAGGTCACGATTTCAGCGGTCTGAAGTCTCTTTCTCGGGGTTGCAGTTAAGTCGAGCAATTTGGCCAATCTATCAGCGGGTTTTTTATTCAAGTTCATCAACATTTAATAAACAAGTAGTATGCACGGCTAGTTGCGGTTTGGTGACTTGGGCGGTTTTGGCGAACAAGGCTTGTAGTTAGCAATTGTGCGGTCTGAGCGGTCAGAATTTGAAGACTGTGTGGTTACTCTTGCTTGTACTTTTTTATTTCTATCAGGTACATTGCGAAATCATGTCTTGCAATGTATGCCTCACTTTGTAAATCAGATTTGTGAATTTCAGATTAAGACTCTTATGCTTTTATTGTGCTGAATTCTACTTGGCTTTGGTTGTGGTTGAGTGTTCCTGTGATCTCTTTCTCAGCTTTCCATAAATTTTTATATGATATCAAAAGGGTGTTGAGGAGTAAGCAGTTGTTCAACTCAGAAGTTTTTTATTCCTTATTTAAGTTCAAGTAATTCAGTTGTGAGTAATGGAAGCCGGTTATGCATAAGGTCTTGGAATTAAGCTCCTAACGTAGTCCAAGTTCAAGAAGTGGCAATCTTGCATGAAGAGTTATCTGATTGACGAGGACCTTTGGGAGGTCATTAGTGGAGACAACAAGCAAGAGGTCACTACTGCTACCGGGGATACTGAGGCGGTGAGAGCTTGTAGGAAGACGAATGTGAAAGCATAGTTTACTCTTAAGCGGGCAATCTCACCGGAGCTGTTTGACCGCATCATCAAATATCAGTCAGCAGCTCATGAAATCTTGATGGCCTATTTAACAAGAAGAGTGTATCCCAGCTACAATTCTTGGAGAATGAGTTGGTGAAAGCTACTCAAGGTGATTTGTCTGTATCTTTCTTCTTCTTCAAGATGAAGAACCTCTACTCTGAGATTTCGGCATTGGACCCGGAAGAGCCTATCTCAGGGGCGAGCTGAAAAAGTACATTATTCGCGGGCTGCGAAAAAAGTATGTGCCCTTTGTTACTTCTATGCAGGGCTAGACCAATCAGCTATCTTTGTTCGAGTTGGAGAACCTGTTGGCTTCAAAGGAGAGATTGTCAAGGCAAATGGCTAGAGTTTCGATCTTAGGGGTAGATGGAGAGGCTCTTTTCTCTAGCATGAAGAAGAGATGAGATAGGAAGAAGAAAACACTTGTTAGTAATAGTTTGTCTTCTTCATCACAATAGGATATATAGGAGCAAGACTCCTAAGCAAGATGACGGGAAGAAGCGAGGAGGACTTTGGTGTTATAGGTGTAACAAGCTTGGTTACATCCGCAAGGACTGTATAGTTAATCTTCAGTCAGGGCATGCTACAGGGAAGGAGGAGGCAGAATCCAGAGCTGAGGAAGGAGAATGGGGGAGTGCCTTCATGACAGGCACTTATATTCGTGTACTTTCCTCCATCAACTATCAGGAAGACTAGATCGTGGACTTGGGTTGTGGTCATCACCTCACCGGGGATGAGTCTAAATTCTCTTCTTTATAGGACTACAAAGGAAATGATATTATTATTACTACTGATGATATTGTACATGTAGTAGAGAAGGAGGGAATGATTTTTTTAAGCAATGATCAGGGGCCACTTACTTTGAGAAGTTTGTATCACGTGCCGGGAATGAAGAAAAATCTCTTCTCGGTGATCAACGTTGTTGACACTAAGTATCACGTTCTGTTTGGCCTAACAAAAGTTAAGTTTCTACGAAATGTGTTAGCTATAAAATTTGACATCACTCATGTAAGTAGGAGAGTGAAGGACTTGTTCGTATTGGCGATAAGTTCTTATGCTGATAAGATGAGGGTAAATGACAATGTTATCTAGCATGAGAGACTGAGGCATGTTGGGATGGATAAGCTGAAGACTATGACAGTGAGAGGTCTGGTGCATGACATGTCTAGTCTTTCATCCTTTATTGATGGTCATGTTTGTGCGGTATGTCAGTATGGAAAAACTCATCGTCTTCCATTTGACAAGTCACAGACCAGATACAAAATACCATTGGAGTGCATCTACGGTGATCTGACGGGACCCACCGTCACCCCCCGTCTCAGCAGTAGCAGGTATATTCTAGTTAAACTCTCCTTCATTGCCAGTCATTAACTGGATACCCCTCTGTCCGAACGACATGAAGTCTCCACATGAGCTGATGTTCAAGGAAAAGCTCAGTATGAAACATCTTCGGGCGTTCAGGTCAACCTACTACGTGTATGTTCCAGACGCTCTTAGGATGAAGCTAGATGCGAAAGCAAGGAAGCTAGTCTTCATTGGATATGATGAGAGGAAGAAGGGCTGAAAATATATGGATCCAGAGACACGAAAGTTTGTTTTCTTCTGGGATGTGGTATTTGACAAATTGACGTCATACTAGGGTAGCTCATCTATGGAGCTACAAGAGAGCAAGTCTGACGGAGGGCATGCCAAGCTACTCAGGATCTTCTAGTTGAGTTACTTTTATCACCAGGTGATCCGGTTTCATCTAGTTCTGGGGTGGAGGCTTATGGATTTGGAAGCAGGGGGAGTGATGCTCTTGGTATGCCCAAAAAGAAAAGCTAGTTTAGAAGAAGTAGCGAGAGTGGTGGATCAGGGTTAAGCCCTGCAGAGGTCCAGAAGGACCATTATTCCACCAGCTTAGTATAGGGACGATAATATGGTGAGTTTCGTCTCATGCTTCTTCGCAGGTCCCTTGGATGAGCGGGAGCCGTTAAGCTTTGAAAACGTCACTGGAATTAAGGAGTGGGAAGATGTTATGGATGAAGAGATGACCGCCATCAGGAAGAACAAGACTTGGTACCTTGTGCCCTAGGTTGAATGCATCACTCCTATGACATATAAGCGGGTTTACAAGTTGAAAAAGATGACTGACGACAGCATCGAGCGGTACAAGGCTCGCATTACAGTTCAGGTGTTCTCACAGCAATACAGGGAGGATTATGAAGAGACGTTTATTTCAGTGGCCAAGATGACTTTAGTACGTATAGTGATTTCTTTGATGGCTTACTAAGTGTGGAAGATTTGATAACTCGATGTAAAAAATTCTTTCTTTTACGACTGTTGGGTCCATTGATCCCAATGTCCTAGATTTATAAAAAGTCAAACAGGTCAATGGTATACTCATAGTTGAATTTTATATATATTTAAGTTCATACATACAGGTTGGTCTTTGTCAGAGACAATGACAGGTGGACTCAATGTGATAGGCTGGAAATTCAGGAAAATGTTTAAGTCCAGAAGCGTTGAGTGAGGCGAGCTCACTCAATGTCATACAGCTAATAGCGTTGAGAGAAGGCTGACAGTCAAATCTTACAGTATTAAAAAGGCAGAAATATGGCTAAGTCTACAGGCATTGAGTGAGCTCAACTCACTCAATGTCATATGGCCAGAATCGTTAAGTCAAAGATATCATGTCAAAGCCTAAACAGTGGAAGTCAGAAAATTGACTAAGTTCAGAAGCGTTGAGTGAAGCTTCATCACTCAACGTCATGCTGAGTCTTTCAACGCCAAACTTCAAGAAGAAGGCAAGATTGTAGAAAATTAGGATAAGTATAAAATTGTTGAGTGAATTTTATACACTCAACGCTCTCAATTCCATCAGGCAAAAAGCTGAAGAATATGGTTAAGGCAAAAAGCGTTGAGTGAGACATATACACTCAACACTCTCAATGCCTAGCAGAGTTGAAATATTTCTAAGTCCAGATTCGTTGAGAATGTCCTATTCACTCAACACCTAGCAGAGCTGAAGAAAATTCTAAGTCTAGAATCGTCGAGTATTGTTTATCCATTTTTCGTCGAACTGAGTTCAAAGTCTGTTGAACTCAGCTTTCACTTATTTGTCGACCTGAGTCCTGAGGATTTCTGGAATGATGCTTGAGTTTGTCGAACTCAGCATTCACTTATTCGTCAACCTGAGGATTTCTGGAATGATGCTTGATTTCGTCGAGCTGAGCTCTGGGTTTGTCGAACTGAGTTTTGAGTTCGTCGAACTGAGGATTTCTGAAATATTGCTTGATTTTACTAAGTCCAGAATGATGCTGACGTCAGCAAAGTCAACAAGCCAACAATTTTTTGATTCGTAATTTTAATGCTGCAAATCGACATTAACGTCGCCGTCAGTCTACAGTGAATCTAAATTTGATTAAGCCGAGGCTTTAACCACCGTTAAAACTGGGACACGTGCCAATCATCCCACAAATCGACGGGATTATAAATAATTGCTGAGATCAAGATCAAAGTATTTTTCTGATTAATAATCTAAAAACGAGAAGCGGGAGTTCGTCGTCTTCATTTGCCATTGTTATAGAACCAAGAACTTCAATTGATAAATCCGAAGGGTTTCTGAGTTCGCTGGTGCAATCAACATCTGCTACAACAAGAATAGAGGATCTATCTGAGAAAGACGAATCAGTCTAGACAAGCCCTAGCTGAAGTTGATTCATGATCCAACCCGAGCCAAATCTAAAGATCTTTCTCTAGATCGTTGAAGAAGAAGAAGATATATGTATAGAGTTTTCTCTGGACAGAAGGAGAGGCCGGGCAATTCATTTTTTGACAATAAAGGTTAGCTGATTGAAGACATTCATTCTTAATCTTCCTCCTTCATCAGCAAGAACAGGATCAAGGTCCTGAGGAACTTCCAGCACAAGTCGCAGATAGTCGAAGATTGACATTCTTGTTACTGGGAAGCAGATAGGGCTGAGATTTACTTAGCCCAGGAAGAAATTGGCTCAAAGAATAATTTCTCACTACATCATTTCCGGCCTTTAGCAACACTTGAAAACTGTTGCCTAAAACTGCAAAGTGTTGCTAAAACATCAAAAACTGTTTCCATAGGGGTGTCTCAAATAGGCATGTTGCCAAAGATATAAGGCAATAGTTTTCATACCTTTAGGCAACACTATACAAAAACTGTTGCCTAAACCCTTAGAATAGGCAATATTTTTTTGATTGATCTATTGCAACATTTTAGAACTGTTGACATGTACTGCTACAATTAAAAAACGTTGCCAAAAGCTACAAAGGCAACACTTTAAAACTGTTGTCAAAAAATTGCGGTTTCTTTTTTAAAAAATGTCAATGCCGTCAGAGGATGTTGAGCGTAACATATAATGGCATGTTTGAAAATCACTAGAAGTGTTTGAAATAGAGGCATATAAATAACCTCAAAACTGAACTGATAATTTCACAAAATTACATTTAATAAAAAACTCATAAATTTATTGTACTCCGAAAATCTATATTTGCATATATAATAACTTAAAAGAAGTTATTCATAATACAACACACTGGAGCACCACAACAAAGGACTTTATTGCGATCATATGACCTACTTCCACCATCAAATGACTTTGATGTCCCTTTTGCATACTTCAACACAGTGCTAGAGCCACTTGAGAGGGGAGATCTAAACTGGAAAGATGACATTCTCCTAGTCAGAAGACCATTGGGTGAAGCCTTCAAAATATTATCAGCACCTCCCAATGATTGTCTGCATGAAGAACCATTGCTTACACTCTTACCCTCTGAGTTGGTGCGTTGAACGCTACCAGATGACATTTTCAAGTCCTCTTCAAGTACTTTCAGTCGCAGATGATATTTTTCCTACCAAATTAAAACGATTTTAAATTAGATTCTCATTGATAAATGCTTCACTGTGCAATAGTAAGGTAAACTCGTAAAAAGCAAGGGTAAAAATACCTTTAGCCGAGCTTCATATTTAGGAGTCCGCTCTGCTACAGTGAGCTTATCCCACAGTTGTTGCATTTCTCCCTACAAGAAAGTTATATTTCTACGTTTATCAATAAATAACATACATAAAGAACCTTGAAAAACTAAATTCTGAAAAAAATTGACTAATGGAGGACAATTGGAAGAAGTAATTAAGAAAATGTACATTATCTTTTGAAACTGGTTTCATTACACTCAATATAAACCATGAGACAGTAAGTTTAGGTTATAAATTTATTCAAAGAATTAATCCAATATCATTTGAAACTTTAAGATTTCCCAAATTCACGTTGGTGGTTGATCTACAACATGAAGTCATGAATAGAGCACAAAATTTCAGAACACCTCGAATGACAATAAGAGCACAATTTCAGAACACAAATGCACGTTGACGGTTGATCCACAACATGATTTTATTAAACTTTACAGATGAGAAGAAAATGCAGTCAAGAAGCGGAAGAGAAAAATCAGCCACAATTTTCGAGACTCACACCAGCACTTACCTGTGAGATGGAGGTGCCCGAGTGTTGCGCCACAACACAAAATAGAAAAGATGCTCCTGCACTCCTGCTGACCTGCTGCAAAGAGGAAGAAAGGGAAGAGGAGGTTTATGAGAAGAATAAAAAAGTTTTAGTATTTTAGAGAACAAAGAGAAATCAGAAAAGACCCACCTGAAAACAGCGGCCGACAAGTAGCTCGCACTTCGTACAAACGGAAGAGGAGAATCGAGATTCGGGAGTCGGAGTGGCAACTCTGAAACCCTACGGGATGACAGGAGTGCCTGCGGAGGCCGGACGTCAGAGCAGCGGAAGGGGACGAGGAAGCGCCTTCGAAGCGCCTGCGAGCAAGGGACGGGTCACGGCTCACGATTAAATTGAAAACATTTCTTCAGGAGTAAAAGGGAAAAATTGAAGAGATGAGATTAGGGCCTAAGGAGCACATTTATCTTGATTATGAATCTGATAAATCAAAAGGCAGATAAAACATAAAGGTTCAGATTTCCTGCGAAAGAAAATTATTTGATCTGATCTTTATAGTTATTTTTGTGTCATTGCTTTCGTAGATAACCATATGGAAGATGGAGTTCTAGGATTAAACTAAACAGGATGGATTAAACTAAAAGAAAGAAAGCAGTACTACATATTTTCTGCTGCTGAACAGTGAAGTCCGGCCCTCTTTACCTTGACCGGTAGGCTTAATGGGTGAAGCGATCCAGTTCCTTGCAGATCTGGTTCTGAACTTCTACTGCAGTTAGGGAGAAAGATGCAGGTCTGAGTTCACTGGATCGAGGAAAAGAAATAAAGATCGGGTTCTCCTCCTCGACTTAGATCGACGACGTCAGAAGGAGCGACCAAATGCTGGCAGCTATTCTTCACAAAGGAAGAGCCGACGTCGCTTGCAGAAGTCATAAGTGGGCTCGTGCCGCTCACCGGTAGTCGATGCCGCCGGAAATGGGAAGGGAGAAAGGATCGCGTAGAGAGAAATAAGGAAATGCGAACGCCCTAGGCGGGGTCTTTCTTTTCCTCAAAAAATAAAATTTTTCGCCACATTTGTTAACACGCTCCAAAATAAATTTCGTTGTTGAGTCATTATGTTGTAAAGGAGATCATGATCGAGGAGAGGGTGTCGCAGCAAAACCTTATTAGAGAGCTCACCATTTTTAACCTCTTTTTATAACAGGAGTAGACGTCGGGAGAAGAAATGAGCCGAGATGTCGCCGGGAAGAGAATCGATCCGAGATAATGGCGAGGAAGCCGCATACGGGAGGAAGAGGAATGGTATCGGCCATTGGGAAAGTGTCGAGGGGAAACTGTGGGAGGGTTTGTCATGAATTTTCTAAATTTAATTTTTAAGTAATAGTTTAGGTGTTCGAATAAATTTTGGTTGAGTTGAAAAGCATTAGGCAACACTTTTAACATGTTGCAAATTATTTTTAAATACACAACATGTGATAACCGTTGTCTAAAGCGAACCGTCAACTACATCATTTCAAAACTGTTCCATATAAGGGATTAGAGAACAGTTTTTGAATGTTCCACAAAAAGTGTTGCCTAAAGTTGCTAATCTATTGCAACACTTATAAACTATTCTCTATCAAGTTTTAGACAACATTTTTGTAAATGTTGCCAAGTCCAGTATTGCTAAAGACCAAAAATGTTATAGTGTCTCTTGAGTCAAAACAACAACTCTTTCAAAATCAGTGGATCTGTGAAAGATCTGTGTTGAGGCCTAGATTGATTATGTTGTGTGAGAGATACGTGAGATCTTATGTAAAGCCTAAATTATAAAGGTTGTGAGAAAAATCTGTGAGATCTATGTTAGGGCTGTGGGCCTGTGATTGGATTCCTGCATGGATCAGTGTGAGGCTGTTTCTCCCAGCATGTGTAAAGGGCATTTGTGTCTGTGTGTGGTTATTAGGAGATTACTGCGTGGAGGGATGTAAGCCAGTGTTGTAAGTCTCAGTGGTCAGAGACTGACTGATCCGATAAGATCGTACTGTAATCTCTGAGGAGCCATAGTTTTTGGAGAAGATCCTTGTCTAACATATTGTTAGAAAGGCGGAGAGGGATAGTGGATGTACCCATACAATGGGTAACCACTATAAAAATCTGGTATGTTGTATATTGTGTTTTGCTGTGATGAGTATTGTGTTCTTGAAAGCTGAATTAAGTATACACAGTAGGACTTAAGTATTAAAAGATTTTAAAGAATCTTAAAAAGACTACAATAACCTATTCACCCCCCTTTAAGTGATTAGCTACTATTGTAATAAAAGACTTTCAACGACAAGATTGGCAAGGACATCTTCATGGTGCAGTCACAAGATTATGTATCTGAAGAACATCCAGGACACGTCTGCAAGCTGAAGAAGACCCTCTATGGTTTGAAGCAGACACCTAGAGCCTAGTATGGGAATATCGCAGAATACCTCCTGTTCTACGGTTTTTTTGCTTGAGATTCAGATTCAAGTCTATTTGTTAAGAAGAGAGGGAGCTTCGGGTCCTAGTGCTGATATATGTTGATGATATGATCGTCACCGGGAACTCGGAGGAAGAGATAGCAAGGCTCAGAGCTGATCTTGCTACCAGGTTTGAGATAAAGGATCTTAGGGAGCTACACCATTTCTTTGGACTCGAGGTTGAGAGGAACAAGAACGACATTCTCATTTCCAGAAGGGCTATGTGAGGAGAATCGTTAAGCGATTCGGCATGCAGGAAGGGAAGAGTAGTTTTACTTCTCTAGATGTCATTCTGAAACTTTAACATGATGAGGGGAGGGTTCTTAAAAATCCTTTGGTGTTCTGGGCTCTCGTGGGGAGTCTCGTATATCTGATGATCACAAGGTCGGATATTGCCTATACTGCAGGCCGAGTGACTCAATATATAATGGAGTCACGAAAGCCTCATCTGGTGGTGAATAAAAATATTCTGAAGTACGTGAAGTCCACATCAGACATGGGCCTCTTTTACGAGAGGGACACGAGCTTCAAGCTGTATGACTACACAGATATTTATTATAAGGGATATTCTGATGATCGAAAGTCAACATCAAGATACGTCTTCATGTGCGGAACTACAGCTATCTCGTGGTGTAGCAAAAAGTATGATTTTGTGTCTGTCTCCATTGTGGAAGTAGAGTACAAGGCTTCGGCCTTGGCTGCTCAGAAATCTATTTAGCTCAGTAGGTTTGTGGATCGAGGACATCCATGAGGAGGTATAGGGTATTAATCTGCTTCGCAATGACAACAAGAGTGCTCTTAATCTTATTAATAATCCAGTTTGTCATGCGTGAGTGAAGCACATCGAAATCGAGCATCACTTCGTTCGGGAGAAGGTGCTGGAGAGGTCTTTGATGGTAGAATATGTGTAGAGTCAGGACAACATCACAGATATCTTCACAAAGACTTTGTCGAATGGACCGTTTATTCGGTTATGGGATTTGCTCGGGCTGGTTTCCACTTCTTAATTCAAGGGGGAGTGTTGAAATTATTAAAGTGGGAGTGAAGTGGAGGTTGGGCAGTCTGATTTGGGCAGACCATAGAGACTGTCGCGGACTAGCGGCTAGGATATGGCGGTTAGCCGGTTTCAGCTTCTATCCTTCCTTCCTACGGTCTGGTTCAGCAAGCACTATAGAGAAGTAACTGGACGGTTAGCCTTGTCTAACCGCGACTGTGGCGGTTTGGATTTTGATACCGCACAGTTCGTTTTAAGCTTTCAGGATCTCTTGCTCACAAGAAGGTAGACAGTTAGCGCGTTCTGTGGAAGTTAACCGCACAATTCGCTAGAGCCTTCTCGGGCGAGTTGATAGCCAAAGTTCGCTGGTGTAGTGGACTTGGTCTTGGGTTTGTGACAAGTCTAGGTTATTGCCTAGTTCGCCGAGACCACCTGCGTTGAGCATTTTGCTTCTGGAGTTCGCCGAGTTTGGCAGGAAGACTAGACGAATTTTGATCTAGTCATTAGTTGCACTTTGCGCGAACTGGATGTGAAGATCGCTGATCAGTGCAGTCTGGTGGGTAAGTCCGGCAATCCGCCGCTAGCGTGATTGGATCAGCATGCGTGGCTGGGTTGTTGTGTTGAGTGGTATGGAGAAGAGATCGCTGAACTACACGGTCTGGTATCTGTGTCCGCTAAACTGTGCGGCCTAGTTGTGGAGAGTGACAGTTCGACATTGGCACGGTAGTTCAGGATGCATGGTTGGATTGATTAAGTCCACGCGGACTGGTTTTGTTGACCGCTCAGCTTGGCGAACTAGTTCTCCTTTTCGTCTATGTGGATAGATGGTTCCTTGTGGCGGACTGATGATGTGCTCGCGTTTTGTGCGAATAGGTGATGTTAGTCGCGGATTGATGGACGGTTATCCTATTGTTATGGGCGGTGACGGTACTCCTCCTCGTGGCTATAAATAGGAGTCTCTAGCTCGTCATAAACAACAAGGGTAGTGAGAATATATTTATCTAGCACTTTAATCTTGCGGTTAAGATTTTCTAAAAGGCACGACAAAGTGAATTTGACTCTGTGCAGGCTGTGCAGCTAGCATCAGGCGGCTAGGCAACTAGTGGAAGCTTAGTGTGGAACAGTTCGCAGTTAACAGTCAGCGATATACACCAAGTCGCGGTTTCAGCGGCCTGAAGTCTCTTCCTTGGGGTTGCGGTTAAGTCGAGCAGTTCGCCCGGTCTATCAGCTGGTTCTATTCAAGTTCATCAACATTCAATAACAAGCAGTCAGCGCGGCTTGTTGCGGTTTGACGACTTGGGCAGTTTCGGCGGACAGGGTTTGCGGTTAGCAGTTGTGCTGCCTGAGCGGTTAAAATTTGAAGACCGCGCGATTATTCTTGCTTGTATTTTCTATTTCCATCGGGTACATTGTGAATCTATGTCTCGCAATGTATGTCTCGCAATGTATGTCTCGCTTTGTAAATCCGATTTGTGAATTTCAGATTAAGACTCTTATGCTTTTGTTGTGCTGAATTCTACTTGACATTGGTTATTGTTGAGTGTTCCTGCGACCTCTTTCTCAGCTTCACATAAATTTTTACAATTTATGTTTGTAAATATATGTAGGTATATTAAATATATAGGCAGCCCTTTGATGGATAAGAATTGATCGCAAGTCTAACTCAAGTCAAAAGCACGGTCACGCAATAATATTTGACCAAGGTTGGATAAATTTAATTTTAAGAAGAAGGAAGGTTAATTATTTCTGGGTATGTCATAGTGGATCATATGAAGAAAATAAAAAGAAAACGTGTTTTAAGTTAGCGACCTGATCAGCTAGCTAGCAAAATAGATTTATATACAGTAGAAATAATTAATAATAATAATAAATTATATTAAAGGGGAGCTGTCACGTGGTGAAGTTAATAACAAGTTGAGCAAATTGGCCTCACACACCAAGACAATGGCCGAGCATGCATGGCCCCCCACGCCTTGTCCACTACAAGCAAGCATGTCTCATGTTTCATGACTTAATTGGATTTCAACCCGCTGTTTATGAACTTGGGTTAATTGGACATATCATAATTTTGAATGTTTCATGAAATTTCCGTTGGTTCGTACGCATTAAGCTCCATTAATTTCACGGCGGCATCGAATGTTCCATTAATTAAACCCACAAATTTCGACGAGTGTCGCGGGGAAGGGGCAGCCGGGCGCGTTCGAGCCGCCCGGCGGCGGCGGCGGTTACTCGAAAGGTGGGCGAAGTGAGATCTGTGCGCTGGGGATCGCGTGCGGGGTGGTTTCTCCATGATCCCCATTTGGATAGTGAGATCATGGGGGAGTGGGCTAATCACACCCCGAGTATTTTATAAAAAGGACTTGGCCCCATCAATATGTGTGTGTGTGTGTCTATTTCTATAGAACAACAAATACAACTTCCAAAAATTTGTTTGGATGCATCATGCATGAGAAGGAGGAGGGTCAATGCAACAATACTTTTCTTGAAATACTTATCATGCATATACCAAATTGTTTATTATGCATAGTGTATAAGAGATGCTTAATTTCACATTAATTAATTTGGTGAAATGACCCTGAACCTAGCTAATTAGTGTGCAGGGGTGCATGATATTGTCACGATGATTTGTGAATGAAATTATGAAAAATTTCTTTGTAAAAATGCCGTATTATTAATATTGATTACATCCATATATATGGATTAAACCCAAAAGCCCGCAACAATAGTTAAATAATAAGCAGTAGTCTTTAATTATAACTTATAAGTTGCTAGCTCGTCCATCCCTCGGCCACCCATTCCTTATAAATTAACCTCACATTAACCCATCTTTCACAGTACTGTATTATATAATATAATTGCATTGATTTTCCACTTGTTTGTCGGCAGCCTCTGGATCCGGTTTAATTAACTCTCTCTCTCTCTCTCTCTCTCTCTCTCTCTCTCTCTCTAAGTGTGTGTTTATATATATAATAAATACCCTAAATAATATATATATATATATATATATATATGATGAGGAAATATATTCCCGCCCCTACTATGCATGGTGTCACCGGGAAATTAACACAATCTCACAGAGAGAATGCATATATGCATGTGTGGTCCAAAGAAGTGCGAGTAAATATATATATACAAAAGAAGAAGTAATAATTAAAAAAGAATAAAAGCTATCCCTTAATTAATTTAGGGGAGGATCGAGGATGTGTGCCGGCCTGTCTATAGCTCTCTCTATATATATAGCAACCAACGTTAGTTTGTTCCAACTACTCCTCCACAACCACCAATTTCATATCCATCGATCAGCAGAAGAAGAATTCTTCTAAGATAGAAAAGATAGATAGCCTCCTCCTCCGCCGCTGTCCCAATTTAGTCCCATATATCCATCATTTTCCATTCTCCGGCCGGCCGGCCAAACCTTAATTAATTATCTGCCCTCCATCCACCTACATCAAATTATTATTATTATTCTTATTATTATTATTAGTAGTAAAAGACCATCGATCTAGCTAGCAAGCCAGCAGTTCCAGGATGAGCGCTACTGCTGCAGCTTCTAAACTCCTGTCGAGAAGAGTCACGTGCAATTCTCATGGGCAGGAGTCAAGCTACTTCCTTGGTTGGCTGGAATACGAAAGAAACCCTTATCACCCCCTCTCCAATCCTTCCGGAATCATTCAGATGGGCCTCGCCGAAAACCAGGTATAGACGTAGTACACTTAATTGGAATCATCCATCCATGCATGCATGCATGCATGCGTCATATCATTATAATTTCTTCTTCTTCTTCCATCAAAATTAGTAATCTAAGAAGATCAAAATTAGTAATCTCTTCGATATGATATGATATGATATATATGTGTGTCTAATTATTTATAAGCTGCACGGATGTATACTTGATTATATATAGTGTGCGTACGTACGTATATAGATTAGAATTAGATACCTAGCTAAATATATAATAATTAATTAATCATCTTATTTATAATTAATGCAGCTGTCGTTGGATCTTCTGGAAACGTGGCTCGCCGACCATCCCGAATCAACCGATTTCAAGAAAGCTGCAGACGAAGCTGCCTCCTCATCCCTTTTCCGGGACCTGGCCCTCTTCCAAGATTACCATGGCCTCCCTGCTTTCAAACAAGTAATTTATTTATTTATTTATTTATTTATTACACTTGCAATTATTTAATTAACTAATTAATTCCTCCGTAGTAATAATTAACTACCGCGCGCGTACGTACCACAACTACACATATATATTAATCATCGATCTTGTATATGTATGAACTCGTAAGTAATGAATTTGTAGTAAAAAAATCATGTATAGTTAATTAATAATAATTAGTTGTTATTTTTTTAACAATATTTATTAATTGTGCATGGCATGGCTGATGGCAGGCGTTGGCTGACTATATGAGCGAATTGAGAGGAAACAGAGTGAGCTTCGATCCGAAGAAGCTGGTCCTCACCGCCGGCGCCACCTCTGCCAATGAAATCCTAGCCTTCTGCCTCGCTGATCCAGGAGATGCCTTCCTCATCCCCACCCCATATTATCCAGGGTTCGCACTACTAAACAACCCTAATTAAACCATGCATCAACTAATTAATTAAACTTTTGATCCATCATCCATCTTCATGCATATATATATATATATATATATGCATATAATATATGTATGATGATATGGTTGTTATACTATGCAGCTTCGACAGAGATCTGAAATGGCGGACCGGAGCAAATATCGTCCCAATCCACTGCTCCAGCTCCAACGGCTTCCGCATCACCCGACACGCGCTCGAACAGGCCTACAAAGACGCCGTCCTAAAACGCAAGCTCCGCGTCAAGGGGGTGCTCGTCACCAACCCTTCGAACCCCCTCGGCACCACCATGACCCCCGATGAGCTCCGCACCCTCGCCGACTTTATAGAAGACAAGAAGAGCCTTCATCTCATCTGCGACGAGATCTATTACGGCACCAACTTCCTCTCTCCCGCCAGCTTCATCAGCATCAAACAGGTCGTCGACGGACGCCCGCGTCTCTCGGACCGAGTTCACATCGTCTGCAGCCTCTCCAAGGACCTAGGCCTCCCCGGCTTCCGCGTCGGCGCCATTTACTCCGACAACGAGCTCGTCGTGGCGGCGGCCACCAAGATGTCCAGCTTCGGACTTGTTTCTTCGCAGACTCAGCACCTGCTCTCGGCCATGCTGGGGGACCGGGACTTCACGAGAAGCTACACCGCGGAGAACAAAAGGAGGCTGAGGGAGAGACAGCGGCAGATGATTGAAGGTCTTGGAAACACCGGCATCGAGTGTTTGGAGAGCAATGCGGGGCTGTTCTGCTGGGTTGACATGCGCCATCTGCTGGCCAAAACCGGCTGCTTCGAGGCAGAAATGGAGCTGTGGAAGAAGATAGTCTACGACGTGGGACTAAACATTTCGCCCGGCTCCTCCTGCCACTGTTCCGAACCGGGTTGGTTTCGGCTTTGCTTTGCCAACATGACGGAGGCGACGCTAGACCTCGCCATGCACCGGCTTAGGAACTTCGTGGAGAGGGATGAGGCGATAAGGCGATCGCAGCGCCGCCCGCTTGGGCCGGCAACCATCGCACGGTGGGTTCGTCGGCTGTCTTCAAAGAGGAGGCCGCTGATGCAGCTCTCGCGCTAGCTAGCATGCATGCCGGTTATATATCAAACGTTTCGTGCAACTGCTAGTGCTTATGGATCATTATGTATATGTTGAACAACTTTAATTTTTCTTCTCTTTAATTTGGTTTCTTAATTAACCTGCATGCATGCAAGCTCTTTTTGCCTACATTGCCATGAACGGCAAAATTAAGGTTCGCTCAGCCCGGTTTGATTTGGGTCTTGAAGTGGGCTAGTTGTTCATGCATGCATGCATGCATGCCCAAACGCGCCTTGTATTTCTTTCTGAATTAATCAAGCTTTGACTTAATTAATTTTGACTGCCACTCATCTCTTCGGCTAGCTCTTACTTTAATTAAAACGTACTCTTTATATTTATTTACTATGCATAAATTAACCCCCAATTCACGCATGCATATCATCATATATAACTTATAAATTAAGTCAACACGCAATCATCTCATGAACCATGACTTTAAATAAAGAATGTGCTTATGGTGGATTCAATCCTACTTTTAAGCTAATTATTATATTAATTAATATCGGGCATTATCGCAAATGCGGCTGAGGAACAGGGATTATTTGTCGGCGGGAAGCTACAGCGGTGGTCGGCGGATCAACGGCGTGCGCCGATTCCGTTGTTTCAAAAATACTGCTTCTAATACCATTAATTATACGCCGCTATATAATAAGCCGCTGTGGTCCAGCAACCGACCTTGCTCGTCTAACGCAAAGCGGGACCCACAGAGAAAACTCTCCCATAAAGTTTCCGGAGAATAGACACCATTACCAAATATTATATGCTCCGTTTGACTGATATGGCTGTAGCGATCCGAGGAAATACAGTGATCTTGAAAATGGGGATCCACTCCATTTTATATCCATTTCGCTGTCGTGATTTTTTGGGGAGGATTTAACGGGATCATTCATTCTCATTCTTTTATATATTTTTAAATCAAAATACTCTGCACTCTTAGATTCTTTTGAACAATGCCTTGTCCATTAAATGGACAAATGAATCTCTACTCTTTCGTCATAAATGAAAAGATCCAGATCCCATGAACGCTCACCTCACCTAACAAACTTCATTTAATTTTTTTTATTAAAAAATTATCTTCTTTAAGATTCCGCGAAATTCAAATAGGTCGGTGCTAGCCCAGTCGTGATCCGGGCGATATCGAGTACATCGTCTGACTGTGGTCGTGTGCAAAACAAACAAACAAATGAGTGTTAGCAAAAAGAAGAAACTTGGTATTAGACCAGGAGGACAGAGAAAGTTGTTCCGTATCTTATCACATACATATATCAGGCTATATATCTATATATATATATATATATAGTTGTTTAATACCGCTTAACTAGACAAAGCTTTTGGGCTTACTTATTTGGGTTGTCAGTGATATGCCCATTACACACCAGTACATTTTTATAGTTCATATATTACATAACATATACAACACACTTTATTTATTGTGCTAGGTCTTCTGCTTCATCTCTTTTCAGCGGCAATGTGTGGCGGCTCGCATCCTGGAGGTTGTGGTTCAACATTTCCCTCCCGGAATCTCTAGGGTTTGTACTTTAAGTCGCGAGCGTAAGGTTTCAAAACGATCTTGCGGTAGTGGTTTCGTCATAAGATCTGCTAATTGCTCTTCCGATGTGCAATACATTAGAGAAATAACATTTGATTGAACTAACTGTCGAATAAAGTGATGTTTCAAGTCAATGTGTTTTGTTCTCTGATGTTGTACTGGATTATTTGTGAAAGAAATTGCAGACTGGTTGTCGCAATGGAGGATCAGCAGCTTCTGTTGATTTTCTTCTCTTTTTATGCTACTGTCTTGTTGTTCAGCTATTTGAATATCTTTCTTCTTTCTGTCTCTTTTTGGGGATATTTCCTGCATCATCTGCTGTAGCCATATGGCTTCGGTAGCAGCATGAGTAATAGAGACATATTCTGCTTCTGTCGTTGATAAGGCCACAGTTGTTTGTTGCTTTGTGCTCCAAGCAATGAGATTTGTGCCATGGAAGAATAGATACCCGCTGGTACTTGTTCGATTATCTAAATTGCCTCCCCAATCACTATCACAATAACCTTCTATTTCATTACTTGCATTTCTATAGTATAAGATTCCCATGTTCACAGTGCCTTTTAAATACCTCAATACTCGTTTTGCTGCCATCATGTGCATTTGTGATGGCTTACTTACAAAACGTGAGAGGATATTCACTGCATTGTTAATATCAGGTCTTGTTGCAGCTAAATAGATCAAAGTCCCTATTATTGTCCGGTACTTTACTTCATCAGTAGGCTGGGAGTCATCTTTCTTCATCAGTTTTGCATTTGTCACCATAGGAGTATGGACAGGCTTGGTTGCAGCCATGTTAAACCGTTTTAACATGTCTATAATATATTTCTCTTGATTGAGAAATATATATGTTGGTTGCTGATGTATTTGTAAACCAAGAAAATATTTCATTAACCCCAAATCTGTCATTTCATACTCTTGAAGCATGTTCTTTTTAAATGTTCTTACTGCATTTTCATCTATAGCTGCATATATGATATCATCGACATACACGACTAATAATAAGAAATGTCCATTTTCATAATGTTTGATATAAAGGGCTGGTTCAGATGGACATTTAATATATCCTTGTTTATGTAGATAAGTATCTAGATGAGCATTCCAAGCTCTTGGGGCTTGTTTCAAGCCATATAATGCCTTCTTTAACTTGCATACCTTTTCAGCTTCATTTTGATTTTCAAAACCTTGGGGTTGAGTAACATATACTTCCTCTGTAATATCCCCATTTAAAAATGTTGATTTAACATCAAGTTGATAGATTGGCATTTGATATTGAAGTGCTATAGATAAGAACATCCTTACTGTTTCCATTCTGATAACTGGGGCATATGTTTCTGTATAATCACGACCAGGTATTTGAGAATATCCCTTAGCTACGATTCTTGCTTTATATTTGGCTATCTAACCATGTTCAGTATATTTAATTTTGTAAAGCCATTTCAAGCCAATAACTTCTTTATTTGAAGGTCTTTCTACTAAATCTCAAGTGTGATGCTTCTCTATCATTTGCATTTCTTGTTTCATTGCTTCAACCCAAAGTGGATTTGTCTTGGCCTCTTCATAAGTATGTGGCTCAGTGGCAATACAGGCTAAATAAGGCTCTGCATATATATCCACAACTTTTCTATATTTCTTAGGAGGATGTGATGTATCATACATATCACTTACTGTTCGATAAGAACGTGATGGTGTGCTAACACTGGATGGTAGTGGTTGTGTCTCTTCTTCATTGGAAGAGGGCTCTACTTCTACAACCGTGGGCACATATTGTTGATTCTGATCCTCAACTTTAGACCATTCCCATTCTTTATCTTCCTTAAAGATCACATTCCTTAATAGTATAACTCGTTCAGTGATAGGATTATAAAGTTTGTAGGCCTTGGATTCTTGGCTATAGCCAACCATTATACATGGCTCACTCTTTGCTTCAAGTTTATCTCTTTTAAATTGAGGGATGTACACAAATGCCAAGGATCCAAACACCTTTAAGTGTGTAACAAATGGTTTGGCTTTATACCATGTTTGAAAAGGAGTACTAAAGTTCAGAGCTTTAGTTGGTGCTCTATTAAGTAAATATACTGCACAGTTAACTGCTTCGGCCCAAAACTGTTTAAGCAAATGTTTTGCTATCATCATTGTGCGTGCCATCTCCAATATTATCCGATTTCTGCGTTCCACAACACCGTTTTGTTGTGGTGTCATGGGTGTTGATAACTGTCTGTGAATTTCTTGCGCTTGACAATATGTGATGAATTCTTTACTTAAAAATTCTCCACCCCTATCACTCCTTATACCTTTGATTTGATGATCACTTTGTTTTTCTATATATGTTTTAAACTCTTTGAATTTGGTAAATACTTCGGATTTATTTGTTAAAAAATAAATCCATTGCATTCGTGAGTAATAATCAACTATGAGTAAGAAATATCTATTACCTGAAAGAGATGGAGTAATTGATGGGCCCCATACATCGAGATGAAGTAACTGTAGTGAATACTTAGCTCTCCAAGTAGAGTCTTTAGGTACTCCTTGTTGTTTTTGTTTTCCACGAAGGAAAAACTCACAAATATTCATATGCTGAGATACAGGAGGTAAACCTTTTACCAGTGATGTTTTGGATAATTTATATAAGTCACCTATATTGAGATGACCATAGCGCTAGTGCCAGAGTTCTGACATTTTTCCAGCTGCGTTACATATATATGAGACATGATGTTGCAATATACATGGGAATATCTTGTTCTGTGCCATTTGTACTGTTAACACTGCTTCTTGAGTTGTAGCATCAATAACTTGGCATTGGTTATTTTCAAACACAACTTTATGCCCATTTTGCACTAATTGTCCAATGCTCAAGAGATTGTGTTGTAATTGGGGCACATAGAGGACATTCTGGATTGTTTTGGGAATTCCTTGAGGATTGAGGACTGTCACATCATCTTGACCCTCAATTGTCATTGTATTCCCATTTCCAATCATAACTTTTGCCTTAGTTGTAGTGTTGATAGATTGAAAGATATTTTGATTGTTACTCATATGGTTAGAGCATCCACTATCAAGTAATCATACATCATTTGGTTGGGTGTGCTCTATCTGATCTGTACAGAACATTTGTTCTGGAGGTGATACTTCAGTAAGAGAGATTTCTGAGGTTTGTCCTTCTTTGTTTTTGTACCAACAATCTTTATCTAGATGATTTGCTCGTTTGTAGGTTTTACACTTATAAAAACAATTCTTCATCTCATGGTTTGTTCTTTTACATAACACACAGAATTGTTTTTTGTATTCCATGTCTTGCTGCCCATTTCTTTGGACAAAAACACTATTTTTATTTTTGCCTCTACCTCTACTCCGTCCTTGGAATGCGCCTCTGCTTTCCTTCTGAAATTGATACTGAGGTTTCTTGGATATAGCCTCATCCTTTTTCACTGACCATTTGGATTGAAGAGCCTGCTCTGTGGAGGTATTATCAGCATGCATAAACCTCTCTTCATGTGCTAAAAGTGTTCCCCTAAGTTCAATTAATGAGTAATGTTGTAAATCCTTGGATTCCTCTACTGCTGCAACTACATAATTATATTTTTGCGGTAACCTTCACAAGACTTTAGTAACAATCTTTGTTTCCTCAATTGTATCACCATATGATCGTATATCATTCACCATTACGTTAATACGGGAGAAATAAGAGGACATACTTTCTCCTTACTTCATAGTCATGTTTTCAAACTCTGTCCATGCTGCCTGCAATTTTAGAACCATGGTTTTTTCATTACCTTTAAACTCTATTTGTAAGGTTTTCCATGCTTGTTGAGCTGTTTTAGCGGCAATGATACGGGGAAAAAGAGCTTTACTCACTCCTTGTTGTATATTTAGGAGTGCTTTTGCATCTTTTTTCAAATTCTCAGTATATTCTTTAACGGTTGTTGCTTCCCAAGTATTTAATGAGTGCTTATCAGTTGGTTTTGTGTACCCGTCTATGACTAAGTTCCACAAACCTTGTGACTGAAACAAAGTTTTCATTTGAACGTACCATAATTTATAATCCTCTCCATCAAAAATTGGTACACCAGTTTGTGAATAAACAAACTGAATGGAGGATGTAGACGATGCCATATGAGGAGAAGAATGAAATTAAACCACTTATCTGTTATGCAGACTGATGGAACTTGTTACCCCAAGCTTTCTCTTTCTCTGATGGCAACCTGTGAACTCTCAACCTGGCTCTGATACCAATGTTAGCAAAAAGAAGAAACTTGGTATTAGACCAGGAGGACAGAGAAAGTTGTTCCGTATCTTATCACATACATACATCAGGCTATATATATATCTATATATATATATATAGTTGTTTAATACCGCTTAACTAGACAAAGCTTTTGGGCTTACTTATTTGGGTGGTCAGTGATAAGCCCATTACACACCAGTACATTTTTATAGTTCACATATTACATAACATATACAACACACTTTATTTATTATGCTAGGTCTTCTGCTTCATCTCTTTTCAGCGGCGATGTGTGGCGGCTCGCATCCTGGAGGTTGTGGTTCAACAACGAGTTCAAAACTTTTCTCACTGTCTCTCCCCATCATTCCAAAAATGAAATTTCACTCTACATGTTGAGAAGAGCGTGCTGATACTGCTTTCTTTCATCAACAATTATTTCAATTCATTCACCAACCTACAATCTCAAACTCGCCAGAGCAGGAGAGCGAGGTAGCTTCTAAGAGCCCTCTCCTTGCCACCTCAATAGTCCTAAACCAGCCCCCGCCAACTGGTGTGTTGGCTTTGACTTAGTTGACTCGGTCAACAAGTCATAGGTGTTGTTTTTTGATATCACTATTTATGAGTTGTTGTGCATTTAATGTAGGAGATAGTAGTTGGAAGAGTGGCT
Organism: Platanthera zijinensis; assembly: GCA_039513925.1. Classification (NCBI taxonomy): domain Eukaryota; kingdom Viridiplantae; phylum Streptophyta; class Magnoliopsida; order Asparagales; family Orchidaceae; genus Platanthera; species Platanthera zijinensis. The sequence goes on along the minus strand of CM077094.1, from coordinate 174,230,646 downwards.
TTTATTGTGCTCCACATGTCTGTTTTTCATTGGTTGGTTTTGCCTATAAATAAGCATGTAAGTATTCTTTTTGATGTTAATGAGATAGTGAAATTCCCTTCCCCATTTCGAGTTTTCGTTTTGAGAGAGGAGCGATGCAGTGTTAGAGCATTTAGTGTTGTGCTGCCCGTTGGAGAACTCGCCGAGCGAGTAGGCCGTTCTCGCCGCGCGAAAAGGGGCTTGGCATGGTGGTCTCGCTGGTGGTGTGTTGGGCGGGTAACGTTTATCTCCCGGGCGGGTGTTGTTGTCGCTCGGGTTGAGTGCTCGCTGGTGGAGGTCTAGCCGCGAGTGGGGAGCAGTCTCGCCGGTGGTGCTCTCGCTGAATGTACTCGGTCTCGCCAACTGAGAGGGGTTGATCTCGCTGTTGTTCTCGCCGGGAAGGTACTCGCTCGAGTGGATCTCGTCGTAGAGGGGGGATCTCGTCGGGGATAACCGCGCGTCTTGGCAGTCTCGCCAAGTTGGTCCCGCCGACTATCTTTTGGGTGTGCGTTCTGAAGTAGAGTTGAGTCGTTGGTTGAGGTTGTGCGGGAACCCATACACGTTTCCAACAAGTGGTATCAGAGGCCAGGTTGGACCCCCTGGACGTTGCTCGGGAAGTTTAGCGACAAGTTGAGATGGAGATGGGAAGCGCCAAGCCGGAGCAAGTCCCCAAGTTGACAAAGACAAATTATGGGAATTGGAGTATTTAGATGCAAGTACTACTCGCCTCAAAGGAGTTATGGGAGATAGTAGAAGAAGGCATTGAGGTGCTTACTGCTGAAGCGGAGGCGGCGTTGACTAACGCACAGAAGACGACGTTGAGGGAGTCGAGGAAAAGAGATAAGAAGGCGTTGTTCTTACTATACCAAGGTGTAGACGAGGCGACGTTTGAGAAGATCTTAGATGTTTGAACCTCGAAGGAAGCATGAGAGATATTATAACGCTCCATGCAAGGAGTTGATAAGGCTAAGAAGGTGAAGTTGAAATCCCTTCGAGCCAAGTATGAAGTGACAAAGATGTAGAGCTCAGAGAAGGTTGACGACTACGCGACCCGACTGCGGACGCTCACAAATGAAATGAAGAGAAATGGAGAGACGACAGATGACGTAAGCTTCATGGAGAAGCTCTTGCGATCTATGTCAAAGAAGTTCAGGCATGTGGTGGTGGCGATTGAGGAGTCAAAAGATCTCACCCTGATGGCAGTGGATGAACTTGTTGGCTCGCTACAAGCTCACGAGTACTATATGTTGCAAGACGATGAAGAGTCGGGTGGCTTGGGTAAAGAACTCCAAACTCAGTTAAATTTTGGAGAGAGCTCGAGAAGAGGAGGAGGCCAGTGTGGTCGTGGCTACCAAGGAAGAGGTAGAGGAAGAAGAGGAGGAAGAGATCAAGGGAGGAATCAAAATCACCAGAGAGAGGCGGAGCAACCTCAAGGTTGGAGGCAAGATATAGGAGGAAGAAAAAGAGTCCAAGGTAGAGGTCAAGGAATGGGTAGACGAGATATATCCCAAATACAGTGTTTAAAATGTAACAAGTTTGGGCATATGAGCTATGATTGTTGGGTTCCAAGGAAGAGAGGAGAAGCCAACCATTACACAGCAGCAAGCAACACCGGTGGCGATCTGATTATGTTCCCAACCTATAGAGGAGCTGAAGGTGGAAGGAACAAAGTATGGTATTTGGATACCGGAGCTAGCAACCACATGTATGGGGAGAAGGAACTGTTCACCAGCCTCGAACCAAATGGTGGTGAGGTCAGTTTTGGAGACGCCTCAAAGATATCAGTGGAAGGAAGAGGAGTGATAGCGGTCACCTTGAATTGGAAGGAGGTGTACCTAAATTATGTGTTCTATGTGCCAGGCTTGAAAAGTAACATCTTAAGCCTTGGGCAGTTGGTCGAGAAGGGTTACTGTGTTCAGCTGAAGGATGACACATTGGCCATAAAGGACCATGAAGGAAGGGAGGTAGTGAAGGTGAAGATGACAACGAATCATATCTACACGCTGAGGATGGATGCCAAGGAGACGGTGTGTCTCGCGAGGACTGAAGAAGAAGAGGAAGCGTGGTTGTGGCACCACTGGATGAGCCATCTGGGGTTCACTGGGTTGAAGCTCCTATCTCACTCCAAGATGGTGGAAGGACTGTCTATGATCTCGCCTCCACAAAATGTCTGTGAGGCATGCACCAAGGAGAAGCTGAAGAGGCAAACGTTCGAGGGTGGCAAGTCCCGAAGAGCGAGAAGGCAACTTGAACTAGTTCACTCGGACATAGTTGGTCCGTTTGAGACTACCTCAGTAGGCGTAAGCAAGTATTATATCACCTTCACCGATGACTTTAGTCGGAAGTATTGGGTGTACTTCTTGAGGGAGAAGGCTAAGGCCCTTGACAGGTTCAAGGAGTTCAAGGCGATGGAAGAGAAGGAGAGTGGTCAACCACTAAAGGTGTTGAGGACAGATAGAGGTGGGGAGTACACCTCTAAGCTGTTTGATGAATTTTGCAAAGAATGGGGGATCTCTCATCAGCTGACAGCATCATACTCACCTCAACAGAACAGAGTGGCAGAGAGGAAGATTTGACCATTATGAATATGGAAAGGAGCATGGTGAAGGGCAAAGGGTTGCCAAAGAAGTTTTGGGCGGAGGCAGTACAGGTGGCTGTGTACTTGCTAAACCGATGCCCAACAAAGAGTGTGAAATTTATGAATTTGAAGCCTGGAGTGGGTGGAAGCCGAGTGTGAAGCACTTGAGGGTCTTTGGATGTGTAGTTTATGCTCATGTCCCGGACCAGAGGAAGAAGAAGCTAGACGACAAGAGTGAGAAGTGCATCTTAGTAGGCTACGCTCCGATGAGCAAGGCTTACAAACTGTACAACCCGGTGATGGAGAAAGCTATAATATCGAGGGATGTGGTGTTTGAGGAAGATAGCAACTAGAGCTGGGATGAAGTGGCGACGAACACCAAGGAGATGTTCTTTGATGATGATGAAGAGGAGGGTGGTCAGGAAGCTGAAGCTAAGATGGGTGGAGCTGAGCCACCATCACCACCTGTCAGAGAGTCAGGGGGAGCTCTCACCCCCTACTCAAGTGGAGTAAGTACTAGTGGAGGCAGATCCGGTGGAGCTAGCACCAGCGGAAGCAAAGATGATCGTCCTCAACCTAGGATGAGAAGGTTGGAGGAGATCTATGAGGAGACGACACCGACACTTAACAAATTTTTTTTATATTTCCCCACCGGAGAACAGGTCACGGATATTTTCACCAAAGCATTGAAGGTGAAGACATTCCTGAAGCTTAAGAGCAAACTCGGCATGTGCTGCCAAGTTTGAGGGGGAGTTTGTTGGCTTTGACTTAGTTGACTCGGTCAATAAGTCATAGGTGTTATTTTTGGATATCACTATTTATGAGTTGTTGTGCATTTAATGTAGGAGATAGTAGTTGGGAGAGTGGCTTTTATTGTGCGCCACATGTCTGTTTTTCATTGGTTGGTCTACCCTATAAATAGGCATGTAAGTATTCTTTTTGATGTTGATGAGATAGTGAAATTCCCTTCCCCATTTTGAATTTTCGTTTTGAGAGAGGAGCGCAGCAGCGCTAGAGCGTTTAGTGTTTTGCTGCCCGCTGGAGAACTCGTCGAGCGAGTAGGCCGTTATCGCCGCGCGAAAAGGGGCTTGGCGTGCTGGTCTCGCTGGTGGTGTGTTGGCCGGGTAGCGTTTATCGCCCGGGCGGGTGTTGTTGTCGCTCGGGTTGAGTGCTCGCTGGTGGAGGTCTAGCCCGAGTGAGGAGCAGTCTCGCCGGTGGTGCTCTCACCGAGTGTACTCGGTCTCGCCAACTGAGAGGGGCTGATCTCGCTGTTGTTCTCGCCGGGAAAGTACTCGCCCGAGTGGATCTCGTCGTAGAGGGGGGATCTCGTCGGGGCTAACCGCGCGGCTTGGCGGTCTCGCCAAGTTGGTCCCGCCGACTATCTTTTGGGTGTGTGTTCTGAAGTGGAGTTGAGTCGTTGGTTGAGGTTGTGCGGGAACCCATACACATTTCCAACATGGTGTCCCTAGGCATCCTACCACTTCTTAGCAGCCTAGCACAAGCAAGCTGGCTAAGCGACCTTTCGACCGGAAGTTATTGTTGACTGTCCCGCCCGAGCTGCATAGCATAAGCCCTCTCAGAGGCCTCAATCCACTAAGAGCCTTAATTATACAGAACTCGCCTCGCCGACGAGGTGGAGAGCCAGTGCCTTCGGCAGGTATCTACTTAGCTAGGCTCATCATTCAGGCATTTTTTCTTCTTCAATGAATTCTTTTCTTATCAATTCTTTTATCTCATCATCTATCTGCCTCGTCGGAGCCATCCATATCGATTGACTCGTTGTCGGAAAGTCACCTCTTCTAATAATGACGACTCCTTTGAGGGAGCTTTTGGCAAGTCCGTAGGCGCTGGACGCGAGTTTAGGACTCAGCCTACTCGCCATCCGTGTGGCCCATAATTCCTTTCACATGGTTATGCCATTAGCCGTGGTGATGCAGCATGGTTCGCCAACATGCGGACTCTCCTCAACCAGGTGGAAAGGTTTAAAGAACAAGTGACGAATGCAAGACGTGGAGGAGAGGTTGTACAAATTGGAGGTTCGCCAAAACTCTACTATGGATGAATTGTATAGGCTCGCTCAGGTAGCAAGGACAACGGGAAAGGCCTCCAGGCTTGAGATTAGCGAGGCCTCTTTGTTCTTCTCTTTGTTAACGGTGAGGTGAGCGAGAGTTACTTCTGTGATCGGTATGGTGTCAGATAGTAGGCGATAAATTAGGGAGGTCGAGGGAGAACTCATAGAGGTGGTCTCCCTCCCCCCTTTGGTATATATAAGCTTCTGTAGGACCTGCCGAGAGATTCCCTTAGCCACCACTCGTCAAATAATAGTGGGGTTGGACGATCTTTCTGAGCTTGGGACAAAACTCAAATAGAGCGGGGAAAATTTGCAACCCTGTATTTGTCGAGTGGGCTCAGCCGGCCTGAAGTGAAGGGCGGGTGCACGGCTTCACCGGGCACCCACTACCCAAACGAGCATTAGGGAGCGAGTGGATCTGGCGAGCTCGCACTCGCCCCTAGTAGAAGGCGAGTGGCGGGTGCCCGGCTTCACCGGGCACTTGCCACCCGGGCGAGTAGGCCGAAGCTGGTTCGGCTCGCCCATCAGGAGGTGTGATCTACGTATCCCTGAGATCCCATTTTGGTCTGTCATTAGCCATCCCGAACAGCAGTATTTTGTTGCTTGCAGTCCAATCTAGGTTGCGTTTAGTAAAATCAAAAGGCAGGATTTCACTATCCGCAGACCTTCCTCAGAAAACTATAAATAGACCCCCCCAGGGCACCTTTGGAGAGGACCTCTTCTTAGTTTATACCCTCTTTAGCTAGCTTTGCTAGGAAAGAGCTTTAACTAACTATTCACCGTGGTTTCTAGGTGGGTAGTCAGGAGCTCTCAAGGCCCTCCAAAGGTGCCCGGTCCATCATTAGAATGAGAGGGGAAGTGATCTAAGATCATTTGGGTGTGTGGCAGGACCTTCTCGTTGAGACTCGGGGGGTCTATTTAAGGTTCTGGTATGAAGGTCTTCAAAGTGAATGAACAGTAAGTTGAGCGTGTGACATTATTCGCGGGCTATGCGGGTTGTTGCTGTGTCCGCTACATCGTGCAGACTGGTACGGTGTCTGTCGGGTTGCAGATTGGCTTCTTGCCTTGGTGCCTAGTGGATTGGCTTGTCCGGCCTTGTCCTTGCGGACTTGGCAGACTGCTTGGTGCTAGTTGCAAGATGGGGAGGTGTTTCTATCCACTAGGGAGGTGACCACACTCCTCATCGTGCCTATAAATAGGACCCTCTGTCACATCAACAGTAACTGAATGAACAGTAAGTTGAGCATGGATTAATTATTGCGGCCTCGGATTTTCTCTCCGCGCAGTTTGAGAAGGTTAACTGGTTTGTTGTTTGCAGGTTGTGCGGCTAGCACTGAGAAGCCAGGAGTCTGGTTCTGACTGCGGTCAGGAATCAGTGGAGCTTGCGGTTAACAATCAGCGGTTTTGCAGCAGGTCGCTTTTGCGGCCAGACAGTCTTCTCTCCTTCAACATTTCCAGTTCAATAACCTGTCTGACAGTTTCGGCGGTCTAGGTGGTATGTTCTTTCAGTTCGACAACGACTCTTGTTCGCGGACTCTGGCAGCTAGGCAACCTCTGCAGTTAGGCGGCTTGCAGAGACTTGACAAGGTGTTCGGAAGAATAATGGGTTGTCCGTGGACTTCGCGGACTCCGTAGTTCAGTGGTGAAGCAGCGGCTTAGCGACCTCAGTGGTCTCGACATACTTGGTGGTCTCAGCTTCTGTCCGCCAGGCTTGTTTGTTGTCTTCCACTTCCTTATTATTACTTGGCGAAATTATGTCTCGCCATGTATGTCTTGCCTTGTAATGAAGATAGTTGATAATACAAGACTTTGCTGTTACCTTCATTTGCATCTGGTTTATTGAGCTCAGTTTATGGTTGGAGTGTTCTTGCACCTGGTTCCCGCTTTCTGCTTGATCAAGTTGTCAGCTTGATAGCTCTGAAAGTTTTTACTTGGCATCAGAGCTATCTCCTGATAATCTTGTGAAATTTTAACACAGTCATCTTTCAGATGAACACCACATCCTCGAACCATTGGAGATGCCTGACCGAATCCTCTCTGCCAGAGTAGAAGTTCGGGACGAGCACTCTGAAGCCTTCAGAAACTGTAGCCGCTAGGATCTCGTCATAGAAGGGGATCCTCCCTCCCTGGCGGTGGCGAGTTTCGTCCTTGCGAGTATCCACGTCATACTCGCTCTACTGGCGAGTATTACGGTACCTCACCGTTTGTTACACATCTCGGAACCTAATCCTCTAGTTGCTTGCTGGATAGTGTCGCGACTGCATCGGTTGCTCCTCTCCTTCCCTGGCTCGCTCCTTCCCTGGTCTCCTAGGTGGCGCTTCGTCCTCCGACGGTGTCACGCGATGAGGCGAGGTCGCCGTGACATCGGGGAGAGGAGGGAACCCTGCCAGGATGCTCCTCTCTATCCTCCTCACAAACTCTTCAAACGTCGGCATTGTCACATAGTCGCCCCATCGCGCAGAGTTACTGACTCTTGCCGAGTTGCCGACTTTCTCCTCATGCTCTCCTCCACTCACCATCTCATCTACTCGCGAAGCTTTCTTCCTCGGCTGCGATCCACGCTCATTGCACCAATGTGTTGAAGCCGGGAAAATCCCTGCTCTAAAATTCGGATCAAGGTAGTCTTAGGTTACCGGTTCAGCGGTCAGGCACGACGGCAAACAGGCTAGGATGAAAAGAAAGATGGATAACAAAAAGGACCCCAGGTGCTGCTGCAGGGAGGTCCCACCACGTACTCGGATACTTAGAAGAAGCTTCCCCTCCACAACCAAAAATGGCCGAGCAGGGTACGAGGTAGACTGACTTGCTACTAAGTCACGGCGACTAAGGTGGATAGTCGATAACTCGCGACCTGTCTCTCTAAATAAATGATTCAAAGACTCAGTTCGAAGTCTAGGAAACAAGAAGGTTTCAAGATCTTTGCGAGATTGCGCGTTGACTCTGACTCCTGTCTTGACTTGCTGACTTTGACTCTTGCTGACCTGGCTCTAGAGGGGTCCACCCTCGACGAATATGGGTTGTACATTCGAAGTTAGTGAAGATCCTGTGTGAATCGAGAAGGAAAAGTCTTGTAATTGTTTATTGTTTTCATACATTTTTAGCGGCGGTTTATCAGGTTGGAATTCGATCGTCTCGTGGTTTTTATCTTCTTGGGTTTGCACGTTAATTGGAATCTCATGGAACCTAAAGAGTCGGTAGTGTTAATTGGGCAGAGCTGGCGATATGAGTTTTAGGGCTTCTGGATGGAGGGCAGACTCAACAGCAAGCAGACGGCCTGGCAATATTGAAGGCATAAAATTTGATCAAATACCCATTTAATTCGTCTGTAGCTCCCCCACAAAATCCAAGAGAATTGGGATGGGATGAAATGAAATAGGCATATATGGAGGACATGCATGCATGCCTCTCCAATTGAGAGCAAAACATCATGGCTTGCTACCCAGTTGGCTGTCTACAGCATTGATTAATTAATGGTCATATATCCCTGTCTTTTTCCTCTAGAAATTAAGGAGGCCGGCAGCAGGCATGCATGGACCTACCACCCTGCAGCCACATCCCCACAAGCAGCATATATCCTCAGCACACTCAGCCACTCTCAAAAAGATATCGACTATGCTAGGCTTCTCCAGAGACTCATGTGGAATTAAATTTCAATTTTCTTACATAAAACTTTTTGTGATCTCCGGCTCGATCAGCTGCATGTGAGGATCGGAAATCAAGCATATATATATTGCAGCGCCATAATTACTCGGCCATGCCACATGGAGGAGGAGGAGGAGGAGGAGCTAGGAAGAGGTTTTATTGCTGGAAGAGGGAAGCCGGCCAGAACATAAGACCACCTGCATTTGCCGACCGGCACTGCTCCAGCCGCAGGAGACGGGGAGGCAGACCCGGGCCGGGCATGGGCCGGGCGGCTGTGAAGGGGTCCCCTTCATTCATTCATGAAATTATTTTGATCTGCTAACTCTAATATATATATATATATATATACATATGACAGTCTTGGCCACTGTGTTAATTGTAAGTTCAGTACTTGGTCGGTAATCTGGTCGGCGGTGCTCGACTGTTTTATTTGAAAGGTGACCGCCGGACGGAGAGGGGGCAGCAGCTAGAGGCGGTCCTACCGCCACCCTATTCCAATGTGATAGGGTCAGAGATGATTGTACTATTTAGATTTGGATTAATTTATCTTGTAAAAATGTAACGACGCTTCCTTTGATCCAACGCATTCAATGAACTGCAGGATGTATAATTGATGAATTTGTTGAAGTAAGAGTGGACGGTCTAATTAGGCAGGCCGTACAGAGCCCAACCGGTTCGACGGCTAGCTAATGGTAGATAGCCGATTTCTGGCTTCTGTTCTTCTTTGTGGCGGTCCGGGCCAGTAAGCACTCCGGGAGGTAATCAGGCGGTTAGCATTGGGCTAATCGCGGCTGTTGCAGTCTGGACTGTGAGACCACACAGTTTGCTTGGTGTTTTCACGTTCTCTGGTTAGCGTGGAGGCAGACAGTTAGAGTGGTTTGTGGAGGCTAACTGCACAGTTCGCTGGGTCTTCTTGCGCGGGTTGATGCCAGAGTTCGCTGGGTTGTGTTGACTTGTTTGCGGTGTTGTGACAAGTCTGGTTGGATGACTAATCGCGGGCTGCAGTGTTGCGCGGTCGGGAAGCGGAGACCGCAGAACTGCGCGGTCTGGTGGCAGAGTCCGGCAGATCTTCATAGGAGCAGACTTGGCTCAGAACGCATGACTGAATTTCGCAAGTTCTCGTGGACTGAGGAGAGTCCTTGCGGTCTGCCATATCAGACCGCCCCACTCCACTTCATTTTCACTTCAACAATTTCAACAGGATGCCCGCACACATCTCAAAACGCTTTCAGATGTCTTTGCTTTGAGATATGTGTGTGCATCCGCGCTGACCATCGGGTGCCCGCACTACTTTAAATGAGCACGTCAGCCAGCTTGCGAGACGATTCCACTTACACAAATCTGAGTTGGCCGGTTTGAGCACATTGCCCTGTATGAACTATATATTGGAAGATAATCGGGAATGGAGTCAGCATCTCGCAAACCTAAAAGCAAATGACGAAGATGAAGAAGATAAAGCAGCTCTCGAGAGGATCAAGCTTGGGCCAGCATATAGCCCGTAGCTAACTTGAAGATAAATAAATTTTATTATTGCTGATGCAATAGATAATTATGAAAAGAAAAATATAATGATTTATAACCTGTGTATATAGTCTATAATATAAATACCAACTGGAAGACCAACTTTGCTATGTGTGTGTATGTTTTAATCCATAATACTCTGCTTTTATTTCCATTAGTGGTATTAATCCATAATACTCTGCTTTTGGCTCCGTTTGGAGGGACTTATTTTCACCGGTCAAACGATTACGACCGCATGGTCCGGTTCATGCGATCGTAATCGCTTGACCGGTGAAAATAAGTCCCTCCAAACGGAACCTTTATTTCCAATAGTGATATCACAGGGGTGTTGAATCACCACTACGATTTCTCTGTGGATATACCAATCTTTAATGGCAAGCTTTACGAATATTGTAGTATATATCAAGATGAAGACTATGTTTGAATGAAACAAACCTTGAGCTACAGCGGAGAGGTCCCGCCACACACTCGAAAGATTTAAGAGAGCTTCTCCTCTCAAGCCAAGGTTGAGTTGGGCACCTTGGAGGGCACTGCACTCCAACTAAAGTAAACCAGATGAGAAAGAAGTCAAGGAAAAGCCCCCCTCCAAAGGCGCCGTTAAGTGTCTATTTATAGTTTTTCTGACTTAGCCTGCAAATAGCGCAATCCCGGCTTTTGAAAATGCTATACGCAGTCCAAATGGGTTTGCCAACAGTCAAACTCCGCTATTTGGTGGGGATATTAGAAGGCCAGCGAGGGCATTCTAGTAAAAATACTGCTAAGAGAATTGCACTCGCTATTCCCACTTGCCCGGGCCTGCGAATGCCTCTGTTGAGGTTAACACTTGCTACTGACTGAGGGCGCCATGCGATTGCGAGCGTGGTGGAAGCACTCGTCGTTCTCTCAACCTGATCTTGGGGCGAGTGCAGACCCACGTGACCCATTCGCCCCCTGCGTCCCCTGCTCCCTCTGGCCGCATTGACCTACGCGAGTCGAGGAGGGGTCCTACCCCACTCGCCCATCCGGCTCGCCCGAGCCCCAACTTTGATCTTGCTCCGAGAGACCCACTAAGTGAATGCATGGTTGTACACTCGGGAATGGCTGGCAAGGAGGAGGGAGATTCGTTATACCATTGTTGGTCAGCTTACAACTGACCCTTGCTTTTTGCTAATCTGTGTATTTGGTTGCATGCATATTGACAATGTGCATGGTGAAGCTTAGCCTCCTAAAAAAAAGAAAAATAATGAAGTGTTATTACTTTTATTTTCTTGCATTATATTTCTAGCATTCAGCCGGCCAGACTATGTTGGGCTATGTATTTATTTGTATTGTATGAACATAAGGTCTTGGGCATCTAACTTTATTTTTAGTTGAGGACACTCTTGTACTCATAATATTTCCACAGTTTTACCATTTTTTAATATTCTAGTTGCGAGTCTTGTAATCGAGCAGACCTGAACTTTTTATTAGATGACAATTACATGGGTGCGTGTTGGGGCGAGCTGATCTTAGCTCCCTAGCGAGACGGTGACCCCTATGCAATATTGATGTGGCCATCGACGAATTGGGGCGAACTGATCTTAGCTCCGGAGGGAGACGAAGAAGATCCCGGACGAGCTCACCGCCGTGGAAGGGGTATCCTAATAATAATTATCCTTTATTGAATTACCCTTTTCTAATCTCACCGATTACGGGTCTTACATTGTCCATGTGGCATAAAAAAGGGTGAACTTAATCAAAAGCAACATTTGCAAGTAAAAGCAGGATTAAACAAAAAAAAAACCCCCTCAAAACTGATAAACCGGAAGTCGATTGACCTGAAGGGTCCAAAAACATTTAAGCGTAAGGTATACGTGTCAGCCGTTCTGAGGCCATTCTGAACGTTGAGGTCCCACCCAGCCCGCTTCTTCCCAACCAAAATTGGCGCGTTCTTTCCGTAGCCTCTCTCTAGCCGGAAATGCCTCGACATGATTTCCTTATCGTTTCTCTGCCCTAAACCTAATCACCAATTTGAGGAGGCCGAGGTCGTAGCATAGGAGAAGCGTTCATGAAGTTCGTCGGCGGTAGACTGAAATGAAACTCGCGGCTCTACTGACCTCGGCCGGCATAAATTTCGGCCTCTGCGTGTTGTTCATCTCGCTCTATTCGGTGCTCAGGAAGCAGCCTTCAATATTACATGTGTATTTTGGGAAGAAGCTGATCCAGGACGGGCGGAAGGGAAATGATTGCTTTAATGTGGATAGAATTTTGCCAACTCCAAGCTGGATTGTTAAGGCATGGAGACCAACCGAGAATGAAATTTTGGTATCCTCCGGTCTTGATGCTGTTGTCTTTCTCAGGACGCTTGTTTTCAGGTATCCAAATGCACGTCACTCTTTGGTGCTATTCCCCCCCTTTAATATTTATTCAAGTAAAATCAATTTGTGCGTTAAACTTAAAATTTCACATAAAGCTGTAAAGTTAATGACTGTGCATAAGCCATCATTTTGCCTCTTAAAATTTTCAAATACAACCCTGGTCTGTTAAAAGTTTCATATATAACGGTAACTACTTTAATGGATACTGGGTGGGCCATTCGTTATCAAAGGCTTTACTTGGTTTGACCTTTTCTTTCATAACCAAATTCATCATGGCTGACTAAAATGATTTGTGCGGTAGTAAGGGAGTTGGAAATGAGAGTATGAGAGCAGTAAAATAACTAAGTAAAAAAAAAGATTCTCAAAATTTTGATCAAGTTAGGTTCATGGGAAGATCATCCGACACAAGAGTAACATCAAGGGATCCACAGGGATCCACCTGCCTGCCACCCTGGAGGTCAGACCACCCTAATGCAGGGGTCCTGCACTAGTACATGCTAGCAGGGCCTTACCAGGGCTGCATCCCATACACTCCAACCCATCTTCGGGCCCACGACAGACCGCAACGGGATGTTGAGGCCGTAAATCGAACGCCCGACCTCCTTGATAAAGGACTTTCACGCAAGTCCGGGTTGGAGTGTATGGTGTAGGACAGGAATCCACCTGCCTGCCACCCTGGAGGTCAGGCCACCTTGATGCAAGGGTCCCGCACTAGTCCATGCTAGCAAGGCCTTACTAGGCCTGCAACCCATATACTCCAACCCGGACTTGCGTGAAAGTCCTTTATCAAGGAGGTCAAACGTTCGATTCCTGACCTCAATATTCCGCTGCGGTCTGTCGTGGGCCCGAAGATGGGTTGGAGTGTATGGGCAGCAGCTCTGGTAAGGCCTTGCTAGCATGGACTAGTGAGGGATCCCTGCGTCAGGGTGGCCTGATCTCCAGGGTGACAGGCAGGTGGATTCCTGTCCTGCACCAATCATAGTTCTTCTCTACAATACTATTTTGTTGTACATATGTGCAAAATGTTTGATGAATAATGCCAAAGGAGATGCATGCTCCTGAGTCATGATGTATATCCTATTTTGTCCAATCAAATGACACACTAGTTGTGGATGACAACCCAGAATGTAGAATTCCGACACCCATCAATTAGTACTGTGAAGATACTTTAGGAGGAATGTTCATCAGGAAAACTCCCATTTCGAGAAGGATCTATCCATGAGTCCTTGAAGATCTCTTCCAGTGAGGATCTACCTTGGCACCCTATCTCGAGGATCCTCATCTCATGCAAGATCAACCCTATTGCTATCTGGTACCACAACAACCCCTCTTGGCCATATGCATCCAATTATTCTCTCTTCACAAACCTAGCTTAAAATCTATGGTTCTTGGAGGTAGAATTCTTTAGCAGTCCCGGGTCTGAGGGTTCTTTTCCATCAATACACAAACACATCTCTCTTTAATGTCCTCTCTCTACCTCTTTGTCTCTATAAGTGTCTCTCTGCACGTCTTCATCTTGTTTGGCTAAGCAATACTCGATTAGCAAATCATGACATATCAAGGTCATTATCCCAAAAGGCAAAAGGAGCGTTGACACTTAATTGCCAATATAGAATACTCCACCATAGTTGGTGAAAATGGTAGAGCATGGTCACAAGGTAAGATTTCCAACATAAAGAGGAGTTGAAATCGCAGATAGTCAAGGAAATACTAATAGCCTCACTTAAACATGCGATAACCTAAATCTCAATCCAACTAAATCCGATGAAAGTGGAATGAACGGATCAAAGAGCCTCAGCTAACCCCAACGCCACACTACCTGGATATGCGTCAACTTAATTTTGAGGAGGAATCAAATTGGGAAAAGACGAGCTATGTGACATCCTTCCTCACCCTTTAGCACCTGGATACAGACATAGAAGATGTAACACACTAACACCCGTTTACGAGATACTATGACATGGGTTCGAACAATTGGCACATACAAAACACATGATAAATTAGGTGTATTATAAAGAAATATAAGATTATCAAATTGAAAAGCTTACTAATCATCGTAAGTCACAACCGAAGAAAGAGTAGTGCTCAACCTGATTAGAAGTACATAGATTATCACTCCACATAACAAGATGAATTCTTACAACATTTAACGATACCAAAGGAAACATATAGTCTTATTACCCATTACAAATTGATCCAAAACATTGCCTATTAAAAGAACTACAACAAATAAAACACTATATGTTTGAGACACTATCCTTTGGGTCGACCCTTAATTCTGAACCAAATTCTCCGCAAGCACATATCAATTTAAATTGGTGGTCAAAAACCGACCATTGCAATGATTTCCTTCCTCTCGAGCACCCTAACAATCTAGGGTACCACCCAACCTGCAAGGTCAATATTTCTTTATATAATGAATTATTTAATGGTAATGTAAGCGAATATTGCTGGCTGTTTTGATCCTGCATAACAACTGGTTCATGATTCAACAATATGCATGTCGGCGGAAGGTGGCAGCACAAAGCGGGGCTGAACCTACCAGTTCAACCCTCCTCAATTAAACCACGGCGGCTCGGGGCTGAACCTGCGGGTTCAGCCCACATGGGAGGGGGGGGGGGGGGGGTTGGACGGCCCCTCATGGCCCAGAGGTATAAATGCCTCTTGGGCTTGGTCGACGAGGGCATATAAAGATTATTCAGGTATTTTCCTCTCCTTCTCTCAATCCGTAACCCTAATTTCCCTTTCCCTCCTCTATTCTCTTTTAATTTCGCTCTACGACTTTAACATTTGGTATCAGAGGATCCTTCCTCACCATATCAGACGCGACTTTCTCATGACGAGCCCACAATAGACGGCCTTGCCTCGTCGAGGCTCGATCGACTAATGGATGGTTGCATTCGAACGGCTGCATCGATCGACTGAGTCGTCAATTCCTCCAGTTCGTCGATCTCTCCCCCGTTTGACTTCGTCGACTCTTCCGTTCGTTGACTGCTGCGACCCCTCCGAACGTCGATCGTCGACTGCTGTGACACCTCCGAATGTCGGTTACTTTCTCTACTGCGTCAAACTGCCGTGTCGATTCCTCCAGATCATTAACTTTTGCTGCTTCTACGACATCGACTGCTGCTGCTTCTTTTATCGTCGACTGCTGCTGCTGCTTCTACGACGTCGACTGCTGCTGCTGCTTCTTTTATCGTCGACTGTTGCTGCTGCTTCTACGACGTCGACTGCTGTTGTTGTTTCTTCTCTCGTCGAACTGCTGTAGCCACTTCTTCCATCGTGGACTTCTGCTGTAGCTCTCTGCTGTAGTTCTCCATTTCGTCGGCTTCTTCTTCTTCTGTGTCGGATTGCCTCGATAATCTTCACAGCACCGACGTCGTCCGCATGCAGCGACCACTTTACTTGCCGGCGGCCCTTCTCTAAACTCTTGAGTTCCACCATGGTGACTCGCTCACAAGAAGAGTCCACGAGGTTAGCAACCCTAGAGGAGAATTACACCGGGCTGTCAGATATAGTGGCAGCTATCAAAGAAAAATTAAGGGGGTCAAAAAAATGTCTGGAAGAGCGACTGGATGCTCACATGGAGGAGATCAATAGCTTGTTGTCTCAATGCATCAATGACAAAGCAACTGTGAATGAGGAAGCAAGTACTCACTGAGGGCCGATCCAGTCGCTTGGGGGCCTTGGCAGGGGACGAGAGGACTTGATTAAACAACGACCTAGGGATACAATCTACCCTCCTCGGGATGGGCTTTTTCCTATCCCTAAGGGATCAGGACATGCCAACAACAACATAACAAGCGGCGACTGTGAGTACAGACCCCTCTGGCGGCTACAAGGCCCGAATATCAACACGGAGTGGAAGGATAATACCCGAATTGGTCGACAGAGCGTCAACGTCCTCTTGGCCTCGCTCAGGAATATGGAGCACACGACCAATAGTACCCGAGAGCATACCTTCCACCAAAAAGGACCCGCATGAATTACCCAAAATTCAAAGGGGGCGATGCGTTGGAATGTGTACAAAAGGCAGAGTTAGTTTACAACTACTAGGAGATTCCCGAAGAGCAGCGGGTTCAACTGGTGTCCTTTCACCTTGAAGATGATGCATTCCAGTGGACCCAGTGGTTCCTACGAGGGCGTGACTATGTCCCTTAGGCTAATTTCGTTGATGGTTTCGCAGCCAGATTCAGGCCCCTCAAAAATGAAGATTTCGAGGCTCTTATTCAAAAACTGAGGCAAAAAGGGATGTTGATGGAATACTGAGCAGAGTTCGAAAGATTTCGGCAACATGGTACTCGTCTTGGCCCAGAGGTATAAATGCCTCTAGGGTTTGGTCGGCGAGGGGATGCAAAGACTATTCAGGTATTTTCCCTCTCCTCCTCTGAACCTTAACACTAATTTTCCTCTCCCTCGTCTATTCTCTTCTAATCTCGCTCCATGGCCTTAAAACTGACACAATGTGAATTCTACATGATATACAATATTTGATTCATCTATAACTTCATAGTGACTACATAGTATCACATAAACATGCCACCTCACAAGTCGTAAGTGGGTTCCACACAATCACAACTTTACGGACACTCTCATGATGTTCCATGCATCAAGCATTCTACCAATTTCATTTAATCATGCAGCCATCATGGCCCTTGGAGACAATTCTTGTAGCGTCTTTGATGGTCATAACCATACGCCTTTCTATAGACCCCTTTGGAGGTTTAACCAGTCAGAGTATAAGAATAACATTGACATGTCCACCACCAATGTCCCTTCACAGAATACAACATGATTATCGTTCGACACTCGATTCCTATCACAATATTGACCTACTTGTACCTAATGTCTATCTACAAAATGTCGACACAAAATAATGTTGTAACCATTAGGTCCTAATCATAGTTTGTTACGGATATTCGCGACGGAGGTGCTGCGGACCGATGAAGAAGAACCGGACGCGTCAGGAGCGGCTTGGACTGGCGAGGACGACCCAGGCGGGGTCGACGGGGAGAATAATTAATATTCAGTTTATGTTTTATGTTATGTCATTTTATATTTCCTGTTATTGGCACCCCTCCTGTTATTGGCACCCCTCCTCATAAGAGGGGTTGATTTGGACTTGTAATGTTATGCTAGATGAATGTTGTGTTTCCTCCTTCTCTCCTAACCCTAATTCTCTCCCTCTATTTTTCTCTTTCTCTTCTCTCTAGCGCCGACACCCCCCTCTACTGCCAGATTCCCTAATTTGTATCAATTTGGTCCGACCTACCACACCGCCTGCCATACGGCCTCCGATCACCGCTTTCACTATCGCATCCCCGCATCGTTCCGCACGGAACCCAATCGTCTTTGTTCGTTCGTTCTGATCATAAGACCCGCCGATCGCTCAGTTCCTGTGCAGATACCCGATCTGTCGCTCACCAGCCGAGCGCTACGCAGATCGAGTCGCCGAGTGCTACACAGATCCGCAACCGAGCACTACGCAGATCCGCCGCGTGATCCACAGATCGCGTCGCTGCTCTGTCCGCTTCCGCACCAAAGCTCCCAAATCCGGTGCTTCTGATACGACTTTGCCTGCCGTCGATTCCTCTCCTCCTGCCGTCGATTTCGCTCCGCCTGCCGTCGATTCCGCTCCGCCTGCCGTCGATTCCGCTCCGCCTGCCGCCGATTTCGCTCCGCACTGGTCGCACTGTTTTGATGCAGGAAGAACGCTATCCATCAGATTCCGCCGATCCTTCTCCAGATCCATCCGCTCCTGGCCCCCGTCCGACAAGTCCAGCGTGCTCCGTCGCTTTCCACCCTATACCTGGGCCAATCTCTGCCATATCCACTTCTCCCAGCCGGCGTCCAACACCTCCCGCCACCGCCATGGCTCCTTCAACCAAATCCATTGCATAACCACCGCCGTCAGACTCCATCGAGGCCCTCCTCCGCCGCGTTGATGCCCAAGACTCCATGGTGGCCTCAATGCACGCCTCCATTCTTGCCCTTCACGCGAAGTTTGACGCACTCCAGCCCTCCGCCGCCTCTTCCGCGAACAGCTCCGCATTCCCGGCCGCCGACACGTCCATCCTTGGGGTGACGCCTCTACCTTACATTAGGGACTCCACGGCCCCGCCTCTTTCCGACCGCCCCGCCCTCTCTTTGGACCGGCCCACTTTTACCGGTGTGGACCCGATTGGGTGGATTGCCAAAGCAGAGTAGTACTTCGACCTCCACCACACTCCCACGAAGAATAAGGTTTCTACTGCCGTCGTGGGACTCGACGGGTCCTCCCTTCACTGGGCCCGATGGCTACGACAGACCAACTCGACTATCTCTTGGTCAGAGATCAAACAGGAGATGATCCGCCGTTATGACAGCCGCTACTTCGGATCCGCCGTCGAATGGTTATGCGGGGTTCGCCTGATGACGGAGGCGGGTCATGTAGAGAGCATCAGACACCAGCTCAGCCTCCTCCAGCTGCTCCACCAGGCCGACCGACCCCTCCTCAGCGATTTTCCAACCGCGAGCTTGACGACATCCATCGAAAGGAGTTGTGTTTCCGCTGCCGTCAGCCCTATTCTCCTACCCACGTCTGCGCGGTCAAGTAGTTCCGTGCCATCATCGGCGACGTCGACCCTGAGGTTGCCTTGGCTGACTTTGAGGCCCTGGAGCTCTCACCAGAGGATACCCCTCTCGACACCACCGCAACTACATACAACCGGTTGGAGCTATCTGGCGCCTCGACGGGAGGGATCTCTGGCCAACAGACCAGGCAGCTTCTGGGCACACTACGAGATTGCCCGATCATCATCATGGTGGACAGCGGCGCAAGCCACAACATCATCTCTGAGCACCTGGTGCAGTAACTCCCTCTTCCCTCGGTTCCCTCCTTGGATGTCGCGGTCCGCATGGGCGATGGGCACCACCGCCCGACTCAGGGTTGTTGCCATGTCGTCTCTCTCTCTCTATAGGGCCCTATTCTGTGACCGCGGACTTCTACACATTTGGCTTAGGTGACCTCGACGCCTTGCTGGGAGTGGCTTGGCTCCGCACGCTCGGCAAGGTACGCGCCAATTGGGAGACTATCTCCATGCAATTCCTACACGAGGGACAACCATGTCTCCTCGACGGTGACTCCGCCCTCCTATGCTCTTCGATCTCCTTCGACACCCAACCTCTGACAAGATTGCCACCAACCCAGTTTTCTCTGGTCCAGAAGAAAGACCGCGGTTGGCGTGGAACTATCCAGCCAATCTACTTGGTTGCTGCTACCACCTTCAGGGGGACTCTGATCCGTAGGAGGTCCCAATTGTTGGGCCTTATCGTCTGGAGTCCGAAGTCACAGAACTGTTCCAGGATCACTGTTGTCGCCACCACTCCGACTATTGCCTTGGGGACAAGCCATATTTTCCAGATGGCGGCGTTGTTACGGATATTTGCGACGAAGGTGGCACAGACTGATTAAGATGAACCAGACTCGTCGGGAGCGGCTTGGACCGACGAGGACGACCTAGGAGGGTTCGACGCGGAGAATAATTAATATTCAGTTTATATTTTATGTTATGTCATTTTATATTTCCTGTTATTGACACCCCTCCTGTTATTGGCACCTCTCCTCTATAATAGGGGTTGATTTGAACTTGTAATGTTATGATAGATGAATGTTGTGTTTCCTCCTCTCCTAACCCTAATTATCTCCCTCTCTTTGTCTCTTCCTCTTCTCTCTACCACCGGCACCCCCTTCTACCGCCAGATTCCCTAGTTTGTATCATAGTTTAACTTATACATACCCAATGTCCTCTCAAAGACTCAAATATAGATTTCATTCGACATAATTCACCATTCTAACCTTATGCATGGAGAATCAACCTCCAATAAGGCTTTCCGCATGAGTCCAAATCCTCCCACGATGCCCTACACAGGTTTCCATGCTACAAAATCCTAGTTTTCCAACTTTGGATCTATGATACATAGTATTTCTCGTGGATACGTACATATAACATCACATGAAAAAATGATAATCGTCAATCAAACACCGCAAATCCCAAACAAGACGGATTGATGAGCTTCAACACACAATGCGTTGCTTAGGGCTTTATAGCCAAAGACAAACATATAAAAATATTAGATTAGGATCATGTGTATTTTATCGTTAAACAAGAAACAATCTTAGAGCCTATGGGCTGATTGGGGTGTGCATCTACAATTTCCAACACAATATTGTAAAAAATTCCAAATTCATGAAGGGAGAAGTCTACGCGTCATTCCAGTGTTTCTATGACTTCCGACTATGAGATCATATGACTCTTTTCAAGACTATAGGGCACCCCTACGCATCCTTCACCATCAAAAGATATAAGTAGGGTCCGAAGGGGATCCCCTTCCGGCCACACCCATAACAAAGTCACGAGGCTTAGCTATAACTTTGACCGCTACATAAAGAATCCTTCACTGGAGGTTATGCGAGGTTGCTAAAAATCGATTCTACCAGAGATGGAAGGCTGACAAAAATGCAGGAGATCGAATACGTAGGAGGTAGAAGTCCGCCGAAAGTGTGGTGAAGCCCGGGGGATGACTCCAATGACAATGTCAGGAAATATATCTATAACACTGGCTGCTACCTAAAAGATCCTCTTTTGGTGTTCCAACAAGGGAGCAAAAAGTTGACTCATCAGAGAAGGAAGGCTGACGAAGATACGAGGGATCAAATTGCCAGAGATGAGTGCCAAAAATGGTGCGGGGAGTTGAATCTGTGCGCAATGCACTACTCTCGCTGAGAGCGGTCGTCGATACACAATTTGTAAAAAGGGACACTGAGGAATTGAAGACTGACCAACGTGGGAGTTGGGCGGCACGATAGGTTGTACCATATATTAAGATCTCGCGGGAACAACCAATTGGATGGGAGATGAAGGAGGAGTGGTGTGATATTCCTGGTGCTAGGATTTTTACAGTGTCGAAGATTCCAATTCAATCTACAACGCAATGCATCATTCAATCAAGATATTTCATAACACGGTTATGAAACGGAGATGGAGGAGTTGCGAATGAATCCTTAATTCATTAGGGAAAATAACATGATTATTTATAGCCTACAACTTAACACACCATTAATATTTAATATTACAATTACCCTCAAGATTGACAAAAGATATTCACTAATCCAATCTTGTTACAACCCCTGTTCATGCCCTCTGAATTGAGTCTCTTGGTCAAGCGATCTGTTACCTGACCCTTGATTGAGATGTGACTCAACTCCAGTAGCCCTTTATCAAATTTTTCCTTTATGAAAAATCTATCAATCTCTATATGCTTGGTTCGACCGTGTTGGACTGAATTATTTGCAATACTTATGGCTGACTGACTATCACATCACAACTTCATCTTATCTACTTGATCCAACTTCAGCTCCACAAGCATCCCTTTTAGCCACAAAAGCTTTGCAACCCCTAATGCAATGACTCAATTTTCTGCATCTGCTATCGATCTAGCCACTACTGATTGTTTCTTACTCCTCCAGGAGACTAAGTTATCTCCCACGAAAATGTAATAGCCTGAAGTGGACCTCCTGCCATCCGCTCAGCTTGCCCAGTCAGAGTCGCAATACCCCTCAATCTTTGTGTGTCCGTTCCTTCTAAACGTCAACCCCTTTCCAGGAGCATTCTTCAAGTACCACATAATCTGATACATTGCATTCATATGACCTTTCCCTAGATCATGCATGTAGCGGCTCACCACACTCAAAGTGAAGAAGATGTTCATGCGAGTGTGGCTCAAGTAAATCAACTTCCTAACTAATCTCTGGTATATCTCACGATCCACTGGTTCCCCGGCCTCAGTACCCAGTTTGTATTTTTGATCGATTGGTGTCGCAGAAGGTTTGTACCCCAACATTCCCGTTTCTGTGAGGAGATCTAAAACGTATTTCCTTTGGGAAAGGATTATTCTCTCTGTCTTATAAACAATCTAAATCCCAACAAAATACCTAAGAGGACCCAAATACTTCACCTCAAATTCCTTGCCCAGAGCCCCTTTGAGGAGGCCAATCTCCCGCTCATCATCTCCTGTGATGATCATGTCGTCCACATACACCGCAAGAATGGTGATGCGACCTTCATTCTGCCTGAAAAACACCATGTGATCAACATTTATCTAGTGATATCCCATCCCAATCATCGTCTTCCTGAACCCGTCAAACCACACGTGAGGTGACTGCTTCAACCCATAGAGGGACTTCTTTAACCCGTAAACTTTTCCTTCAGTCTTGACCATGCCAAACCCTGGTGGTATCTCCATATACACCTCCTCTGCGAGATCCCCATGAAGAAATGCATTCTTCACGTATAGTTGGTGCCACCTCCATCCGTCATTCACAGCATAGCTAATCAAAGTCCTGACGGTGCTCATCTTCGCAATGGGTGCAAATGTCATGTTGTAATCAATGTCATAGGTCTGGCTGTACCCCTTAGCAACCAATCGAGCCTTGTGGCGCTCGACCTGTCTATCTAGGTTTTGCTTCACAGTGAATACCCATTTGCACCCGACGACCTTCTTATCCTTTGGTAGTTGTGCTAGCTCCCAAGTTTTGTTCTTCTCAAGAGCTCTTATCTCCTCCTTCATTGCTAGCTTCCACTTCAGATCGTCTTTGACAACCTGCTAATTGTTAGGTATAATAATACTATCCAACGATGCAATGAATACTTTGTGAGAAAAAGAGATATGATCATAGAAGAGAAAGGAAGCAAGCTCCCAATCGTATCTATCAGGAGGATTTCCCGTATTACTGCGAGTAGTCTTCCGCAATGAGACAGTTGGTGAAGGGGAAATATGGGGAAGGATATCACCCAAGGCTTACAGTGATATAGGTGCTCCAGGAGTAGGGACAGACGTAGCCAAGGGACTAAGAGCTAGGCTGAGCACAAACATTGGATCAGGTACTGCTGACAGCTTCCCCATCCTACCGTTTGTAAGTAGTTGCTCCTGAGCCGTAGGTCTAACACCTCGCCTCTCCTCCACAATCTCGTCAACCTGCTCTTCTTTAGTCTTCTGCTCCTTCACAAATCCTCCCTGCCATACTTCCAGATCTGTCACCACCCTCTCCCTTTCTCGTCTCATATTTTAAGTATCTGACGAGTCTGGTGTGGGACGGATTCCCTCATGTCGGTAGTACTGCTCAAGCTCTCTAAAGCGAACATCCATGCTCACAAAACTTCTTTTCTCCACTGGACTCCAACACGGATACGCCTTCTGAGTACGAGACTAACCCACGAAGATACACTTGACTGCCCTCTCATCAAGTTTACCAACACCTGGCCTGTTACCCTTCACAAAGCACACACCTAAATACCTTCAAAGGAAGAATCCCCCCATTATGTCCCTGCAACTGCTGACATGGAGACTTCCACCCCAGAACCTGCGATGACATCATGTTGATCAGCTGTGCCGCTATCAACACCGCATATCCCCACAGATTTTGATGAACCTTCATGTTGAGCATCATACTCCTTGCCACCTCCAGAAGGTGTTTGTTCTTCCTTTCCGCCACTCCGTTCTGTGTCAGTGTGTTTGCACAGGTAGTTTGGTGCAATATCCCATGGGATGATAAGTACTCATCCATTGCCCTATTAATGTATTCTGTCCAATTATCCGACCTTAGTATTTTAATCACTGCAATGTATTGTGTTTGAACATGCTTATGAAAATCTCGGAAGCAGGTAAGTACCTCACTCTTATTTCTCGTCAAATACTAACATCTTCGCACGGCCTGCCGGTCGTGCTCGATGCTCCTAGTTGCCTTGGGTGCTCAGGGCTTCGCCCGTTCGCACCTAAGAAGGATTTGTCGGTTTGTTTTCGATGCTCTCGGGCGGCCTTTGACCGCCACCACCTGGGCTCTGCCCGCATAAAACCCGTGCTCCGGTCATTGTCTCAGTTGCCTCGAGTGCTCACGAGCTTCGCCCGTTCGCACCCAAAATGGATTTGTCAGATTTTTGCAGACATGCTATTTGCCTCGAGTACAATTCATTTTGCATTATTAAAGCAACCATCCTACATACTCATATTCCCAACCTTGGAGTTTACAAATTATATGTTGTGAATGCTGTTCACATCCAAAAAAGAGGCCAAAAGCACCCACGTTTCTAAGTACTAAAAATTCTATACAAAACAGAGAATGTTTTCAATGTGCTGTGAAATTAACACCGAAGATTAAAATGCAACGTAAGATGCAGTAGAAGAGAGATGCAGTGAAGTTTCGGTCTTACCATAGTTGGCGGTAATGGATTTTTTTGGTGAACGATGATGAGTAGCGCTGGTTTGCAGACAGCTCGGGGAGGAGATGCTTCGGGATTTTTCACGATTGGAGCGACGCCGGTTTGAAGAGAGGTCGGGGAGGAGATGGTAGGGGGATGTGGAGCAGCGCCGGTTTGCAGCGCCATTTTGGGGAGAGTTGGTAGTGTTTTTTTCGATTGTGAGGAGTAGGTTTCTCTCTGAGCGATGCAGTTTGGAGGAGCGGGGAGTCACAAAAATTGCAGGTTAGGGTTCGAGGAGCAGGGGAGAATCGCCCGTACTAACATATGAACTCTTAGTAAGCTCACCTAAATCACAAGCATCACACACCAATTTGGTTTTATTTACTTTTTCAAAAACAACAAAAAATAACCTAGCTACAGTGCCAAAAGAAGGGTGCCCCAACCTCCTGTGATGGAGTATCAACGTATCCACTGGACTCATCCTCTAACTTCCACCTTTTCTATCACAGGTACAAGAGCCGCGTCCAATCCTTCCCGATCCAGATATCACAACCCATCATGCTAAGTCCCAGTCCCAAGTATCCGACTCGTTCCTTTCTCTTGAAAATTCATATTGGGAATATAAAAAAAACACATCTCATTTGAATGATTATGAAACTAATGGATAAGAGACTAACTGAAAAAGGAGCATGCAAAACATGAGACAATTTTACTGAACTTGAGCAATTAACAGTACCCTTACCGACCACTGTTTGGAACATACCGTCCGCCGTCTGGATGCTATCTGCAATAACTAAGCGAGTGTAGGAGAACTCTCCTACATTTCCTGTCACGTGAAACGATGCTCCTGAGTCAGTGATCCAATCTGATGCCCTGAAGGAAGATATAGATGCAAGAGCAAGAGAGCCATCAGTTGGGTGGATACACATAGTGACCCCCAACTCCATCCCTGCTCCCCTTGCCCGTCTTTTTACTCTTGATGCCCTCCATCATTTGTTCCTCCTCTATATTGATAATGCCGACTTCCTTCGCAATGTTAGTCATTCCCAAATTGGCTCGATAGCCTCCTCCCCCACCACGAGCCCGACCACGTCCACGACCATGCCCTCGTCCACTACCCAAATCTCTCTCCTTGGGCGGTTTGCGGGACTTATCTCAGGTGACCCACCTCCCCACAGTTGTAGCACTGTCGGGTTTCTTCTCTCTATCTTGTAACACCAGAGCCAACAATTGTTAGTGTTGACTTCACAATAGTGGACTCTCCTATCCCCGCCTGAAGTTTGAGGTTTGTCTCCTCCTGGATCATGACAGAGATGACTTCGGTAAATGTAGGAATCCTCGTACCAGACTACCAGATAGACGTAAGGCTTTCCGCTGATCAAACTTGTCATCTAATCCCTTTAGGTACTTCATCGTCCTTTCCTCCATGATGATCTTGGAGGTCCTACATTGTGAGTCGTTGCAACACAACCCGCCGGAAGCGTGATCGTAATCCACCCATAAACGTTCCAACTCGGAGGCGTACTCCTGCATCGTCTTCTCTCCCTGAGCGGTGTCATCAATTTCTCCCTTCACCTGAAAGACCCGCAGAGTGTTCCCCAAACCATCATATGTATTATTCAGCTTATCCCAAACCTCCATGACTTTCTCTAGGCCGTCTACCATGGCGGAAATCGATGGGACAATCGAGCTAAGAGGCCACATAAACATCGTCATGTGGGCCGACCCCACTCATCTCCTCCAGTCGAGGTCTCTGGTTTCTTCAACGCACCTGTTAGGAAGTCTTTTTTCGCTGTAAGAGTTTTCTTCACACGGCTTGACCAACTCAGGTAGGTGGTCGGTCCATCAAGCTTTATATCAATCGGTGGAAGTTCCAACTTCTCCGGTCGGTGCGATGAGCCCAACACCCTCAATAATGTGGCCAATTCATCCGGGTCCAACTTCTTGAAGACATCCTCCATCGTTCCTTCGTTTAGCACCATGGATCAACTTCCTCACCGATCACCACATCCTGTACATATCAAGCAATGTCTCCTCCTGCCCTAGATCTGATCACGACATTCTATGGCCGAAGCATGCCAGACTTGCTGTGAAGATGCCCCTCCTCCCGATAGAAACAACCACTGTGTGCGGCAGGGCAGATGTCCACTGCGGCCTTCCTGGCCGCAGCCAACGGAAGCGGCCGCTGGGGTTGCTGGACCGCTAGGGTCGTTGCTGGCCGCTGGACCGCTGGGGTCTAAGGAAGTTGGAGACGGATCTAGCGATCAACGGGAGACGCGCCGCTGGACGGGATCGAGCGAGGCCCGCCGCTGGAAGGTCGCAGATCGAGCGAAGCACACTGTTCGTCGTTCCCAGACGGGAGTCGTTCGTTGTCGTTTGCAGATAGAAGACGCGCGCCGCTCGGTTTGTTCCGCCTCTGATACCAAGTTGCGAATGAATCCTTAATTCATTAGGGCAAATAAAATGGCTACTTATAGCGTGCAACTTAACACAACATTAGTATTTACTATTACAAGAACACATGCATGGAGTCTATTTATAGACTCTGGCCGTTAACTTTAATAGGGTCATTAAACATGAAATAAAATACGTTACTACATACATACTAAAATAAAAATGCTAGGTAAATAAAATATGTCAAGTCCACAAAATCCACCATCACTCTGTCGGTTTGTTTGTGTTATTTGGCCATCTTGAATTGACCCGTCAGACTTGATCAGTGCATTGCTACCGGCTCCATAACAAGTATGTAGTATTTCATAGGGACAAATAAATGAAATGACTCCAGCAATAATAGCGGTCACCCATAGGGTGTCAATAATCAACACAAGTCTAAATTAACTCTTGTCCCGCAAATAGTCCTATCCAATTCAGAAAGGATAGACAATAATGTACATTCTACATCTGTTAGCATATGATTATTTAACAGGAATGGGAGAAGAATGAAAATCCATAAACTGGACTTCAACAGTTAGGATTTGGCTAGTCTAGTAAAGGGACAACTCTATATACTATCTGCTAGACAATGCACGGAGGTCTAAGCTGTTGGATGAAAAACTCTCATCTCCAAATGAGGAGAGGAATCAAATATATAGACAAAACATTATTACAAGCTAAATACAGACCATACAGACCAATATACAGATAATAACAATAATAACGCCAATATAAGCTTTATAATGCAAAGAGATGCCATGCAATGTATTTTAAATTGATGCAAATAAATATTGGATCAATTTTCATCGGAGCTGTAACTTATCTAATCCTAAGTAATGCAAATTTTTTTGGAAAATCTGCATGGTTCAATTTACTGAACACAAAAATCTATTTATTGTTAGCAATAAAGTGGGGGAACAATAACACATCTCCGATGAGAAATTAATGACAATATAAGGAAATACAAGAGGTTAAGGCTTCATGCAGAAAGTAAGAAATCTTATATTTGATCTCCAGTAACAACAATAAGCCCATTAATATTAGATGAGGGAAGAAGAATAATCTAAGTAATACAGTATCATCATATTTGATAAATACACAACTCAAATGTATTAGAAAGGAAGCAATTTTATTCACATTAAGTGGATAGTTTTAGTTAAATAGCCTCAAATTATTTACCATTTTTTATGGAAGGATGTGAGGTGGTAAAGTTTGACTAGAAAATAAAAAAAAATCAGATAAAACTGATTTTTGGCACCTACTAGTGACATAGTGTTAGGTTACGGCTACTCCTATGGAAGAAAAAAGAATAATACCTGCGATCAATTTCGATGCCCTAGGGGGATGCCGCGATTTCCCCCATTTACACAGCCGCTGAACCGGTTGGGCCCGTCCGGTTTGTTTAAGAAGAGGGAGAGACTAAACCAGTTGGTATAGTCTTCTTGTTCCTTGACCCCTTGCGATGGTAGACCACACCGAAGCGGCACCGGTTCATTTCATTCCCGCCGTATTCAAAAAATTGCTTGTCCTCAAGATGAAACTCGGGGTATGTATCCTTGAGCTCATCATAATCCACCCAAGTCCGTTTGGACTCGGCCATGCCCCTCCAGTGAATCAGTAGTCGAACGATGGATTTCCCCTGCACTGTCTTGACCCTCGCTTCCAGAACCCTCTCTGGTACCGGCCGAGCTTCGCCCAATTCCGTCACCTCCGACAAGGGGCTAACATTTAGAGCGTCGCCTTGTGTCGCCCTCTTGAGCAGCGACACATGAATGGTTGGGTGGATATGAGAGTCCGCTGGAAGTTCCAGAGTGTAAGACACATCCCCCACCCTACTCAAAATCCGAAACGGCCCGTGGTAGCGGGGAGCCAGCTTTTGGTTCTTCACTCCTGCAACTGACAACTGTCGGTAGGGTTATAATTTGAGATACACCCACTCTACCAGCTCAAAGTTCTGCTCTCGTCGGTGCTTGTCTGCTTGGGTATTCATGTGGTGTTATGCTTTCTGAAGATTCTCCTTCAGCTGTTTTAAGATGTCACCCGTTTTCGCAACGCGGACTCTACTTCTGGCACTTCGGTCGATCCTTTTTCATAGTTCCGTAGTGTCGGTGGAGCCCTCCCATACATGCTCTCGAATGGTGTCATCTTTGTTGCTGTTTGGTATGCCGTGTTATACCAGTACTCCGCCTAAGGGAGCCATTTACTCCACTAGTGGGGTTTACCTGCAATGAAACACCGCAAATAGGTCTCCACGCTTCTATTGAGGGCCTCCGTCTGCCCGGCTGTCTGGGGGTGGTTGGTTGTACTCATGCGTAAGGATGTTCCCATGAGACCGAAAAGCTCCTTCTAAAACCTGCTAGTGAACACGGTGCCGCGATCGGAAATGATGGAAGTCTGTATCCCATGCAGTCTCACCACCTCCTGAACGAAGGCTTCCGCCACGGCCTCTGCGGTGCAAGGGGGCATTAGTGCAATGAAGTGTCCATACTTAGAGAGGCGGTCCACCAACACCAGAATAACCTACTTGTTCTGTGATTTGGGTAACGCCTCGATGAAATCCATTGCAATACTTTCCCATGTAAGCTCCAGAATGTCCAGCGACACCAGTAACCCTGCTTGAGCGGTCGTGTCGTACTTCTGCCTCTGACATTCTCTACAGTTCTTCACATGTTGTCCTACATACTCCTTCATCCCTTTACAATACACATTCTGCTTGATCCGCTGATAGGTTCGCAACAATCATGTTTTTTTGAGCCTGCCGTTGGGGGTGTCGTGAAACTCGTGTAGTAACTGCTGACTCAATGGGGGATCCTGGTGCCACTACCAAGTGTCCCTTATAGTACAAATGGCCATTAATGACATGATAGCTCGCTTCCACTCCTCTACCTTCCGCAATATTCATCAACATCTGCCGCAGCTCCGTATCGGCTAACACCTTCCAATGAACATCCTCCACTATGCCCAAGACCAACGCAGAGATAACAAAAATGGAACTCGTCGTAGGCAAGTGCGAAAGCACATCAGCTACCTGATTCTCTTTCCCTTATCAGTACTCTATCTCGTAGTCGTACCCCAACATCTTTGTCACTCATTACTGCCACTCTAGTGACGAAACCCGCCGCTCCAGGAAGTACTTTAAACTCTTGTGGTCGGTCCGTATTTTGGAGTGCCTCCCAATGAGATACGACCGTCATTTCCCCACCTCATGCATGATCTCCAACATCTCATTCTCATAAACCGTCAGTCCTAGCACCTTCCCTTGAATTGCCTTATTGTAGTATGCTAACGGTCTCCCTTCTTGCATCAACACCGCCCCAAGCCAGCTCCCGACGCATCTGTTTCCACCATGAACAACTTTGCAAATTTTGGTAATGCTAGCACTGTGGTCGTCACCATGGCTTCCTTTAGTGCTTGGAACGCTAACTCCGCGTCCCCTCCTCACTCAAACTTTCCTTTTTGAAGTAATGTGTTCAACGGCTTAGCAATCTTTCCGTAGTCCTTCACAAATTTCCTGTAGTAGCTCGTAAGCCCCAGGAACCCTCTCAACATCTAGATGTTGATTGGTTTGGGCCACTCCGTCATGCTCTGGAGTTTTTGTGGTCCGATCGCACCCCTTCTCTATTCACCAGGTGACCTAGATACTCCACCTCCTGTTGCCCGAAAGAGCACTTTGATCGCCTCACGTACCACTTTTGCTCCTTGAGAACTTGCAGCACCATCTGCACGTGCTCCTTGTGCGCCTCCATACTCGGACTGTAGATGAGAATGTGGTCGAAGAAAACTAGCACAAACTTCCGCAACTACCTCTTGAAAGTTTTGTTCATGAACGCTTGAAAGGTTACCAACGCATTCATTAATCCGAAGGGCATCACTAGGAATTCGTAGTGCCCTTCGTGTGTTCGGAACGCCGTCTTTTCCACGTCCCCCTCCTGCATGCGGATTTGATGGTATCCTGACCGCAAATCCAACTTCGTGAAGTAATGAGCTCCTTGAAATTCATCTAGAAGCTCGTCTATGACCGGGATCGGAAATTTGCCTTTAACGGTGACCCCGTTGAGCGCTCTGCAGTCTATGTAAAATCTCCAAGTCCCGTCCTTCTTTTTCACCAATAGGACCGAAGAAGAAAAAGGGCTTGTGCTATGTCGAATGGTTCTCTCCCGCAGCATTTCCCAGACGCATCTCTCGATCTCCCCCTTCTGTATGTGAGGATCCCTGTATGACCGAACACTGGTGGGCTCCACACCCTCCTTGATCAGGATTCGGTGATCGCATGTCCGCGGTGGGGGTAGCCCTTTTGGTGTCTCGAAGACCTCCTCGAACCTCTCCACGACCTCCTGCAACCTTTCTGGTATCTTTTCCTTCCCCTCTCCCGGATCTTCTCCGGCCAGGACCCTTGCCATGGGGTAGTTCTGCTCGACACTTCTCCAAGGGCAAGATCGTGTCTTCTTTCACCCACGGGCCGGTCTGACTCTTCAGCTTGTGTGTCTTCCCACCATATGTGAACTCCATGGTCATTGTTCTCCCAGTCATTTGTGACTAGTTTTAGTCACCTCAACCACTGCACCCCCAGATCGACATCCGAACCCCGAACCAGTAGTATACACAGATCCGCATGGCACTTGAACCCTTGTATCGTCAGTGGCACCTTCTTCACGACCCCCGTGCACTGCAGGAGGTTTCCGTCTGCTACGAGCACCTTGAACACCTTGGCCTCCGTCGGTGTGATGGTTAATTTCCTGGCCACCTCGGTGTTGATGAAGTTGTGGGTGCTCCCACTTTCTACCAGTATAGACACCTTTTGATCCCCCACTCTTCCTGTCATCTTCATTGTGGAGGGTTGCCCTCCCCCTTCTAAGGCATGCACGAATACTTCAATCTCCTCCATATCAAGGACTTCACTCTCCTCAGTCGGGGCTATCCTCATTGGCCTCCGGTTCCTTCTCCTCTTACAACATGTATACCTGCACCACCTTACACTTGTGCCCGAGAGCAAATTGCTTGTCGCAAGTGTAGCACAGTCCATTGGCTAGTCGATCCAGCATCTCTTGCCATGACAATCGCTTCACTACAGCCTCCCTCCGTGTGGATGAGTTGTTGGTCCCCCCTGGTCGTACCCTGCTCTGCTTCCTTATTGCTCCCTCGGTAAGATGTTGCCGCCTTGCGTCTTCTCAGTTTTTTCTCTTGCAACTGGGCCATCCTGATGGCTTGTGCTAGGCTCCTGGGCTGAAATGTCTTCACCCCGTCGCTGATTTTCTCCTTGAGACCGTCCAGAAAGCACCCCAGAAGCGCCTTCTCTGACCACTGCAACTGGTTAACTAACCTTTCAAACTCCTTTCTATACCCATTGACGGTCCCTGCCTATCTCAGCTTGTTCAACATAATGCCAAAGTACTCATATTCAGTCGGCCTAAACCTCACGATGAGCCCATCGCAAAATTCCTCCCATGTGGGGTAAAGTCGCTGCCTCCTCCACCAGCTCAACCACTGATATGTCTCCCCTTCCAGGTGAAAAGAAGCGATGTGTACCCACTGGTGCTTGGGAAGCTCTTGGTACTCAAAAAGCATCTCGGCCCTCTCGATCCATTCCAGGGGGTCGCCGTTTTTGTATTTAGGAAACTCCATCCTCGTTAGTCGGGGCTGCACTGGCGGTTAGTGTTGCCTTGGCACCCACACCTTCGGGAACTCTGGAGGTTGCCCCAAACTTGATTCCACGGTCCCCCATTCTCCCTTAGTCTTCCCCTGCCTTGCATGATGGGCTCCCGACCCCAGTGATCCTCTGCTAGTGCCTCTCCTTCCCCTCTGTGTGGGGCTCAAACTCCCCCGCGCCATCCCATGCCGATTCCGTTGGTTCCTTCACCCTCTCCCTAGACCCAATGAGGCTGCCGCGGCTGCCGAGCCAGTCCCGGGTCCCTGATGAACCCAGTGGAACCTTCAGAACTGTCGCCGGTCCTGCCAATGCCACGCGGTGGATGGCCTGGTGCTCGCTGGCCAGGCGCGGCGACCCCCGTAGTCCCGCCAAGTTCCCCGATTCCCCCTTCAGTTCCTGTCGGCGGCGGAAATCCTTCCGCGCTTCTGCGTTCGGCCGATGCATCCCCTGCGCCGCCGGAATCAGCCCCTCCGTCGGCTGTAATGCCCTTGCCGCGGCCGGTCACCCGCTCGATGCGACAGATTTGCTCTCCGAGAGCTTTCGTCGCCTCCAGCATCTCCGCACTGGAGAGTTCCTCTCCCTCGCACAGCTTCAGCGACAACTCCCGCTTCACCGCCTCCATGAGATCCCGAAGACCCTGCTGCCCCTCTTCCAGCGCTGTGAGTCGTGTTGCCATGGTTGTGGTGGAGGAAGACTCCTCTGATACCAGATGTTAGGTTACTGCTACTCCTATGGAAGAGAAAAGAACAATACCTACGATCTATTTCGATGCCCTAGGAGGATGCCGCGATTCCCCCCATATACCCAGCCTCCGAACCGGCTCGGCCCGCCCGGTTTGATTAAGAAGAGGAAAAGACTGAACCGGTTGATTCAGTCTCCTTGTTACTTGGCCCATTCCGATGGTAGAACACACCAAAGCGGCTCCGGTTCGTATCACATAGCCATAACGTATTTCTTACAATGGACTCATTGTGCATAAAGCAACTAATGATACATAGACAGAGATCCAGGTGGTCAGATTCCAGAATGCAAGGCACATGTTAGTCATCATTTGTTATGATGGATCAACTCGTACTAGAATCTGTTAATGTATCTTACATTCCTGTCAAGTGTCAAGCACAAATGCAGATCTTTATACTCTGTAGTACCGTTGGATGTTTTAATGAATTATGATTGTTGGAACATACTGTTTAGGAGATACTGTAACACTCTTCGAAATGTAAACAGAGAGCGCAATTACAACTTTCCTATAACTCAAAGTACAAACTCTAATTGGCTAAACACATTCCAAAATAAGTAAGTTTATACAACATATTGAGTTATATATAAATATATATATATATATATATATATAGACATACATAAGTTTGTGTATTATACATGGCTAAATAAATAGATATAACATAAATTGTACATATATAATAAAACTTGATAGGCTCTCTGCCACTTGATGAATCTATAGTGTTCGAAGATGGGCCTAACTCTACGCGGAATATAGAAAAGCACAAAACAAGTGCAAATGAAATATGAGAACTAGATCTTAATGTAATGCTCCTAAATGTGTCAACATGCAAATCTTTGACGCACAATTAATTAAATAAAAGTTAAAATTTTGGCAAAAATAAAAATTGATTACCCATTCATCCTGATTGTGCTAAAGTGCTAGAAAATTATGTGACAAATGAATAAAAATTACACGCCTATTGAGAATAAAGTAGTCAAAATTATGAGAGCATACATATCCCTAGTAATAATTATTACATGGTACAATATAAATGGCTTAAAAATAAATATGGGGCTCACTGAATAGTCGAATCCAACACAGGAATGAAGGAATGTGCGAGTTTAGGCGGGGGTGGGAGCAACATGTCGGTTCGGATGTGCAGTTTTGCGAAGGATTCAATGAGATTTTTTGGGTTTGAATATTAGGGGATTTGGGGAATGTTGATGGCTGTTGGAGGTGGAGTGAGGGAAGGCTTGGTTAAGACCCGGATAGAGGAAGCTTGGCTGGTGGCGGTGTAGGGAGCCTTGTGGTGGGGTGTTAGTACGTGCTGTGGGAATTTTGAGGGGGGGGGGGGGGTGGTGGTGGTGGTTGAAGAGAGGAGTGGTGTTAGAGGTAAGAATTGGGTGGGATATAGTCAAAATTTTTGGGATCGGTACCCGGATGAAAAGTTTTGGGGATCATAGAAGGAGCAGATTATTGTTCTATGGTAGTAAGCTGACTGTAGAGAATCCAATGAGAGAGAATAAAATGAAGTATTTATTAATTTCTGAAATTTATATCTCCAAATACAAGAATTGTACACTTTAAATAGGAAAAGAAGGAGAGAGGGAGAAGCTATCCTACAATGTGGGACTAAACAAGAAGAATGAGCTTGAACAAATAAGCCTTTATATTTTCCTTCAACACTCCTCTGCAAGCTGGAGCATACAAATCGTAGGCACCGAGCTTGGACAAAAACTGATAGTACAATGATCGTGGTGGGGCCTTGGTGAGAATGTCAGCCACTTGCTCGGCAGCTGAAACATGTTGTAACTCCAATTTCTTTAATTGAACCTTCAATTTCTTTAACTGATAGTACAATGATCGTGGTGGGGCCTTAGTGAGAATGTCAGCCACTTGCTCAGTAGCTGGAACATGTTATAACTTCAATTTCTTTAACTGATAGTACAATGGTCATGGTGGAGCCTTGGTGAGAATGTTAGACACTTGCTTGGTAGCTGAAACATGTTGTAAATCCAATTTCTTTAATTGAACCTTCTCTCAGATGAAGTGACAATCAACCTCAATATGTTTAGTTCGCTCGCAGAATACGAGATTCTTGACAATATGTATAGCTGCTTGTCTGTCACACAATAGAGTCAGGTGAGGAGAGGTGAACTCCCAAATCACGAAGGAGACCTTCTAGCCATGTGAGTTCAGATACAACTGCAGCTATTGCACGATACTTGATCTCAACAGACGGACATGCAATAACCGATTGCTTTTTTGCTACACCAGGTATTAAGATGCCCCCCAAAGTATGTACAATAACTAGTTGTGGAGCGTCGATTATCCAGAGACCCAATATAATCAACGCCAAAATAAACAATCAGAGCTAGGTTGGAAGTGGAAGATGGTTTATATACACGCCCTTGTCCAGGCACCGCTTTCAAGTATCTGAGAATGCGCTCAACGACCTGACGATGAGAGCTCCGTGGAGTATGCATAAATCGACTGATAACTCCAACTACAAATGAGATATCAGGTCTTGTCACAGTAAAATAGATTAGCTTTCCAACAAGGCGACAATAATACTCAGGGTTAGGAAGTAACAGATCTGAATTAGAGCCTTGAATATAGAGCTTGGAAAGTACTTCGGGGTGTCAGCAGGCTTGCATCCCGAATAGCCAGCATCCTGGAGAAGATCATGACAGTATTTTATTTGATATAAGATAAGACCATCAGGTCGTCGTGCTACCTCGAGCCCAAGAAAGTATCAAAAATTTCCCAAATCTTTAGTTTGAAATATAGAGTTCAGGTGCTGCTTAATCATTTGTTATTTCCCGTGATTATGATATATTCAACGTAAACCAAGAGTATTACAGTGCCTATTGGTTGATGAAGAGTAAAGAGAGAGAAGTCAGCAGAGTTTCGAGTGAATCCAACATCCTGAACGACTTTGCTAAATTTGTCAAACTATGCACGAGGAGACTGTTTGAGATCATAAATAGATTTCTTCAGGTAACAAACACGAGACTCCCCCGTGGTCTCAAACCCAGGAGGTTGATGCATGTAGACAGTCTCTTGAAGGCCGTCATCGAGGAAAGCATTCTTGACATCCAACTGATGTATGAGCTATTGACGATGAACAACAAAGGAGATCAGGACGCGAACAATATTCATCTTGGCAATTGGTGAGAAAGTCTCATCATAGTCGAGGCTCTGTTGCTGAGTGAAGATTCGAGTCACAAGCCGAGATTTAAGGCGGTCAACCGTTCCATCCGGAGTATGTTTGATAGTATAAACTCACTTACATCCGACGCAAGTCTGCTCGAGAGGAAGGGGAACTAGGTCCCATGTCTGGTTTGCCCATAGGGCAGTCATTTCCTCATCCATAGCAGCTCGCCACCACGGATGATGAAGAGCCTCTTGCACAGAATTAGACATCAAAATGGAGGATAGTGACGACGCCAATTTGAGAAGAGGCGGAGAGAGGTGATGCAATGATACATAATTCGCCAAGGGATGTGCCATAGATGAGGATGTCAGATCAGCTGGACGCGCGAGATCAGTTGTATTGGGTAACTGTTGTGGGGTATCAGATTTGGGAGGACGACGGGAGTACACATGAAGTGATGGTTTGGGTTGCACTGCCGGTGATGACGACGTTGGAAGAAGTGGTGGAAGACGAGACGTAACAGTGACGATGGGGCGAGGTAAGATGGGAGGTATAAGAGGAGCTAGAGTAAGGGAGTGGAATGGTTGGTATTCGAGAAAGGTGACATCAGCCAAAATCACCCTTTTGCGATCAATGAGAGAGTAACACACATAACCCTTCTGAGTGCGGGATTGTCCAACAAACATATATTTGACAGTGCGAGATGCAAATTTATCCGCAGTTGGACCAAGGGTATGCACATGATAGGTACAACCAAAGACACGAGGAACAATAGAGAAAAGCTGTTTGGAAGGAAAAAGAAGAGTAAACGGAGTTGGGAAGTTGAGAACGAAGGACATGCGATTTATGAGATAGTAAACAGTAAAGACCGCAAAGTTCCAATATAGGATGAGGACCTGCATTTGAAACATGAGGGATTGTGCGATGTCGAGAAGATGACGATTCTTTCATTCAGCCACACCGTTCTGTTGCGAAGTATAAGATGTTTGATGGATGATGCCAAACTCAGTACGCAGATTGGAAAAGGTACGACCTGTATATTCACATGCATTATCAGTATGAAAAACTTTAATAGCGGCGGAGAACTGAGTTCGAGTCTCAGTGATAAAGACACAAAATGTAGAAACATGTTCAGTACGATCCCGAAGTAAATATAACCAGGTCATGCACGAGTAATCATCAATAAACGTAACAAAGTAATGATAATCATCAACACTATAAACTTTATAAGGTCCTCAAATATCCGAATAGACTAAAACAAAAGGAGTATCACTCCGAGTACAAATTAGTAAAAAAGATACACGATGCTATTTTCCAATGATATATGATTCACAAGTAAACTCTTGAAGGGAAATATTAGGAAGAGTCTTCTTGAGAATCGGGAGAAGAGCATGTCCAAGACGACAATGCCAATCAACAGAAGTGACCGAGGAGAGAGCAGTGGAAGGAATATTCAGGAGATAGAGCTCATTAGACAGCTGCCCCTTACCAATTATACCCTGCTTCCGGTGATCCTGCACAACAAAGGAAGCATGTGAGAATATGACGTTGCAATCTAAGTCTTGAGTCAGACGGATAACGAAAAGCAAATTAAAATGTGATCCCGTAACATGCAAAACCGATGATAGTGTAAGGGTTGAAGTTAGTGGCAAATCAGCAGCACCAGAAACCAGAGTAGTGACACCATTAGCCACGGTGATGAACTGGGGATGTGCAGATGACAAGTACTGAGATGATTTCTGCGGAGTCATATGGTGTGTGTCACCCGAGTCCACAATCCAATGAGAGCTATGAGAGAGACAAGTTATACCTTCGGGAGGGACTGACACAATAGAGCCAGATGAGCGAGTGATCACCCCTTGGAGATGCAGGAGCTGAGTGCGTTGAGCATTGATATCGTCATCGGCGGAGTCAGGGTTAACAACAACTTTAGCAGTGAGATGTGGAGGCAGACCATGCTTGCGGTAACAAGTGGCCTCCAGGTGACCATCCCGACCACAGTGAGAACACTTGGGACGAGGTCTCCTAGTACGACCACGTCCCCGAGTGTTAGTGTGACCCCCACGAGTCGTCAAAGCAGGAGAGGCGGGAAAGGGCTGCCGAGAAACATCAGGTGGCGGAGTAACCTTTAAGAGCATAGAACAGACATCTGATGGAAGGGAGTTGTAGAGGAGGAGAGAATATGAGCTCGAACGCTGTGGAGATATGGGGAACCCGGGCCATCATCATGGCTATGCCGTCAACTTCTTTCTGTGCCAGTTGCACAACAAGATCCAAGGTAGGGGGCTGATGTTGTGTCCATGCCTCAACAAGAGTCTTGGATCTCACAAAAAAGGAGGTCAAGTCACCTGTCGTGCCGGGGCCAAGGGTCTGGAGATCAGTGATGATATCAAACAGGTGCTGGAGGCTGTTCTGGCCAGAGTAGAATAAGTGGAGTTCTGTCCACATCGCTTTGGCCGTTTCATGATACATGACCATGCGATAGGGCTCAGTGTCCATTGAATTGAGCATCCAGGATTGGACATGACCGTCATCAAGGAGCCACTCTTCGGCCGACACAGTAGGAGTGGTTGCGGTTAGGTGGTGAAGGAGACCTTTGATCTGCAAAACATGAGGAACAAAATGCACTCACTCAACGAAGTTCTGCTTCCTAGTGAGAGAGATGGTGGTGATCCGAAGCTCATCCCGAACTTCAGGGAGACGAGCAGTAGCACGAGCAGGGAGCAAGGAAGTAGCCGTCGAATCCATGGGATAGTAGGAGAAGAGAGAGGCCGCAACAGAGCAACTAGTGGGCAATTGGGGAGCTGTGGCGAACTACACCAGGCGGACTGAGTTTAACAAGGCAAGAGCGGCCTAGTTGCAAGCTGCGGCCTGGGGATGAAACAACGGCCAAAGAGATCCAGGCGAACCGAGAACTGCGGCCTGGGGAAGAAATAATGGTTTAAGGAGGAATAACGACGGCCAGAGAGCAAACTACATCACTGGCGATCTGGGGAGGTGCAGCGACCTAGCGACCAGAGAGGTCCAGGCGACCTGAGACGTAATAGAGGTGCTGCGACCTAGAGACCTGCTGAAGAGCAAGCTGCGACAAAGAACACGCCTGGCGGTCTGAGAGGTCTGGGTGGCTTGAGAAGAAACGGAGGCCAAGGAACAAGCTAAAAAGATTCTGCGACCAGAGAGAACAACGACTTGAGGAGAAACGCCGGCCTGAGAGAGGCTGTGGTGGCCTGAGAAAGCTGAGAGAGGGTTGCGGCCTGAGAAAGACTGACAACCAGAAGGGGGGGGGGGGAGCAGCAGCAAGTGATGTAAGAGTCCGCAGAAATACACAGCTAAGAGGAGCCGCGACCTGGAGAAAGGAATATGCGGCTAAGAGGCTGAGACCGCGAGAGATAGAAGAGTGGGTCCCAGTCGGGGCAGGAAGTCTAAGGCTATAAAAGCCAGAGGATGTTTGAGAAAGGGCAGAGAGCGAAAGGAAAGAGGAACTGGCGCACTGGAGAGGGGAGACTGCAATCTGCGCGGGAAAAATAGAAGACCGCAGGAGGGATGCGGTTAGGAAACCAAGGCTAACCGCCAGGGGGTGTGGATAGCCCAAAATGTGAGCACGATTCAGCGAGTTCGGATTGTTGGCCCCGATACCATGTCGAGATTCCAAGGAGAGAGAAAATAAAATGAAGTATTTATTAATTCCTCAAATTCATATCTCCAAAAACAAGAATTGTACACTTTAAATAGGAAAAGAAGAAAAGAGAGAGAAGTTACCCTACAATGTGGGACTAAACAAGAAGAATGAGCTTGAACAAATGAGCCTTATAATTGGGCCTTTACATTTTCCTTCAACATTGAATGAGAAACAATTAGTGAAGGGATAGAGGAGAGTGGTACTGGGAAGGTTGCTGGTAGCACTAGAGGCGTTGTAACTGGGAAAAATGAATGAGAAACAGGTAATCCGACATGGAATGATCGACACAAAATTGATGAAGGGTTATAGCATTTGTAGTGAGCGCTAGTGCAGTAGAGAGTGACTGTAGGACTATCTGTAGGAGGTTGTGACAGAGGCTAATAGGAGGGAGAAGGTAGCTGTGTTGGCAGAGGACACGTAGGGCTTTGACACCCTAAGAGGGTTGCGACTTCGACATCGGACTTTGACCCAGGCAGCTGAAATTCCTCGATGCCCCAAATATGAAAACTTGTTAGTATAAATTGGGGATAATTAGGTTAAATGCATCCGATGACTGACATCATTTAACTTAATTCTCAAAATACAACACTCGAGCCTTTATCCCACTATAATGGGGTCGGCTATGTGGACCTTAAATTCTCAAAATAAATACAACATGAAGATATGAAAGATCGAGTTGGTCGCATTTATGGCTCCGATCAACTAATTGACAATCCTATAGCCGAGGGTATGTAAATCGACCCGGATTGAAATGCAGGCCCAAAGTAGCACGATTGATCCCTATCACCCCCCGCCCCACCCCCCTCGTCCATACTTAACAATGTCTTGGATACATTTCGTAGTCCCTTTCCTTCTTAAGGAGATTTTGATCTGAACATATGGATTAAAACAAGTGAATAAGCTTGAACAATATTTAACGAATGATACTTCAAAACTTCTAATATTTTAATGTTCCTAGTATTTTTGGTACTTAGTTACATGATTATTCTTTTCTTTACTGCTGTACCATATTTTACAGAAGTGATTCTTTAAGTTCTTGATTATCCTACTAATTCTACCCATCTTTTTACTTTGCAGTATTCGTATATTCTCCATTGCTTTCCTGATCTGCATATTTGGAGTATTGCCACTGAATTATTATGGACAAGAAATGACTCACGACCAAATTCCTCATGAATCTATAGACGTTTTTACTATTGCCAATGTCAAGGAAGGGTCTCAATGGTGAGCATGATGATGTTT
The DNA here is from genome assembly GCA_039513925.1 of Platanthera zijinensis. Classification (NCBI taxonomy): domain Eukaryota; kingdom Viridiplantae; phylum Streptophyta; class Magnoliopsida; order Asparagales; family Orchidaceae; genus Platanthera; species Platanthera zijinensis. The sequence continues at coordinate 174,189,359 of CM077094.1, read as the reverse complement.
GACTATCATAGAAGTATAAAACTACATGTTCTTTCAGAGAACTCAATCTTGAAAATTTCTCTAATGTGATTCACACCCAAGCTAGCACTTCATTTCCTTTTACATTTATCACAACGTCTGATAGATGCATGCTATCACGAACCAAGATTGAATGCTTGAACACAAAATAGGGGTACAAAATATTGACACAAACTTGACCCGAACTCTTAAGGGCTGGTTCTCTCTAAGAGCCTTTCTCACCTAGTAGAGCTTAACACTAAATTAGATCTCCAAAGATACTAAATGGCTCCCTTGACTCCCTTATATAGGCGGGAGTGGGTATTAAAAAAAATACGATAATGCCCTAAGGGCAGTGGCGGAACTAGGATATTAGTCTGACCCGGGCACAGGCAACTTAAGCTTCGTTTGGTGCGGTGGCGACGGTCGTGAACGCGATGGTCATGAATGTCCGACCTCGCCTAAAAAAATACATACATTTTATACACAAACATAATTTATTTTCTTGGTTTCAGTCATAATCTATCTTACCAAACATGCATTCTATGATAGTAATGACGTATTTGGCCAAACTCATCAGAGCAAATAAGCCGCGTTAAATGAAACCTTAATTTTTTTATTTTTAATTAAATCACAATTTCAAGTAATTTTATTATCAGCATCAACTATTGATCTCCTAAATTGTTATAATCTACCAAATCTTTAAACAGAAAGCAGAGTAAAATGGTATTCATTAACTAGTCAGTGACAGGAGATGAAACTTCAAATAGAGTAGTAACATAAACATTGTAATTCAAATTAGAAAAAATAAAAATACAAAATGGAATTAAAAGGGATTCAAAGTCAATAGGGAAGAGATAATGAGAAAAGAGAAATATCGACAAATAAATTCTAGATCCTTATCACTCCTGCGATCTAAAATGATGGATCAAATAGCACTCCAGAAATCTAGGGTGGATCTAAAATGGTGGATCTCCTAACAAGCAGTTCACTAGAAAAAAAATCCTAAAATGACCAAAATGGCATTGCAAAGTTGGAATGAAAGAAAAAAAAATCACTTATCACTCTAGAAATCCAGAAAACCAGAGCATGACCGCATGAGCCAGGAAGAATCAAAGAATAGCGAGGACTTGCTCCAGTTCGGCAGTTCCTGCAACCTACTCAAGCTCTTCGTTTCTTCCCACTGTCCCAGTAGGGAGAAAGCTCGATCCAGTCGACCTCCGCTATCGTGCCCTCATTTCTCTGACCAGACCCTAGCTGGCAAAAAAAAAAATAGCGCAAAAATACACCCGGGCACGTGCCCGGGTGTGTCTAGCTGTGGGTCCGCCCCTGCCTAAGGGCTACATAGACTAGTAAGGGTCGCGTGTTGGTCGTCTTCATATCAACACTCCCCCAAAAATCGATCTTGTCCTCGTGGTCGGGGTCTGTATGGGTCATCAACGAGCGTCAGAGGGTCCAAGTCATCGAAGTCAAGACTGTCATCTTCAGATCCGAGTAGCACACACATGTGTTTGAGAGGGCAGTATGGGTGGGCGAGTATGGCTGTTGACAATGAAAGCAAAGGATCTTGCAAAGAAGCTTTAGGTGTTGCTGGTGAGATAAGCGTTGGGGTCGTCAGTGTGTGGGTGGAAGCGGCATTGCCGAAACTCAAAACTAACGGCAGAGGATTTACATAGAGGGCCTAGGTGGGGGCAAGGGATATAAGCGGAAAAGAGGCAACAAAGATTTCAACCGTGACGGTGGTGGTGGTAGTGACAACGACTGGTGGGGTGGTCGGGACGATGAGGAAGGATGGGTTGCGTAGAGTTTCTCGACAAGACAATGAGCTTAGTCCATGACGCTAGAAAGAGTAGTTGGATTGTGGACTCGAAGGCGCGCCCGTAGGTGGGGTTGTAGACCCCCGGGAAATTACCCCAGATAATAGTCGGGGGCTAGGTTGAGTATGTGAGTACCTACCTCGATGGACTCGTTGATGTAGGTGATCACAGTGTCGGACTAGCACACGAAGTTGAGGCATTCGTAGGCATTGCCCGCATGGAGGGTGTCATTGTGGCAGAGGTCTTGAAACTGTGTCCGTAGCCTATATTATATATAATAAGGAAACAGAAAATACAAGACTACATAGCAGAGTAGCGGTCAGAGGATAATAAAATGCACACATCTTGGGGTAGCGGCATTCCCCTTCCCCACGGAATTTTCATTACAAGCTGATTTTTCCAAACAATCTGCCGCCATATTACCACTTATTTGGATCAACGAGATTTGTATCTTCGGAGCCTCATAAAGCAGCCTGGCCATTGTTGATTCAGTTTCCCCTGCATGAATTCCACCTAGGATTTGATTTATCCTGCTGCAAGCTTCATACGCGTCCCCCTCAAGAATAATTCTAACCTGAGTTGTAAAAAATTGTTTTGCAACTTGAAGCACCAAGAGAGCGCTCCTTAGCTTAGTCATGCTTATCGATCTGCTTGAGATTTTTGTACCCTGGGCCGCAAGAGGGTGTCCAAGGCTGTCTCTAACTAAACACCAAATACCCGCAATACTTTTTTCCCGCACCGCACCATCAAAATTGACTTTTATCCATTCATGAGGTGGGGAGGTCCATATTGTGGGTGGAGTTTCTCCTTCAATGTTGTCTAGGAGAGGCTAGAGACCTGTGGCGCGTTCAACGCACCCATTGGAGTGATGAATCCTCTATATAGTTAGTGGCTAGGGGAACCTTCTGGTTTGCAAGAGTGGACTGAAGGTTGAAGAACTGTTTAGTGCGGGCAATCCAAACAAGGGGATTGGTGTGGTCGAACACAAGAATCTCGATCCGACGGAGGTTAGCCTGGTGGATTCTCGTACCCGGGTGGAAAAATGCCATACTGTTAGGGATGGTCCAAGGGGGTTGCGGCGATGGCGGCAGAGGGGTCGGTGGATTCTCTTGAAGGAGGAGATTGAGATTCTTAAACCGAGGTTGAAGTTGATCCAAGCGACGGGTGTCAGCAGAGGTAGAGGGAAAAAGCGTCCTCATTGGCGTGGAGGGCCGTTGAACTTGTCTATGCCATGTAACGAAGGTGCGGAAGGTAGGGAAGGAACTAACGGGGCTGGTGGGTGACAATGGGGCACCAGAAGGGTGACAAAGCTTTTGGAACAACAGTAGCTGGAATAAAGGAAGCTGGGAGCGGTGCTGGACACGGAGAAGAAGGTGCACCGACTGCTGGAAGGAGATGTAGGGGCCTGTGGACATCGACAGATGAGGGGGTTGGGTTGGGAAGCGGCGACGGTTGATGAAATGCTGAAGGAGGTTCTGAAGGGCCATTAGAATGCAAAGGGGCATTAGAGGGTCGATGAGAGTCATAGTGACGTGTTTTAGGGAATGTGACTGGCGGGGAACGAGCTGGGGTGTGCGTGGGGTGACAACAATCTAGTGTGACGGTTGTACAGAGGACATGTGCGGGGCCTACGACTCCTACCGGGTGTTGTGCGGCGGCAAGATGACGAATGCAACGAGAGAGAGGACGCTTGTGAGGAATCTCCGAACATAGAGGAGGTTACTGAGGAAAACGACAGAAGGAGAGCAAATCAGGTGAGTAATGACTTTCAGGAATAGGGGAGGAGAATATTTTATGGTTTAGGAGGGAACCCTGAGTGAGCGTCAAGTCAGACTCATTGATAGATGCACGCTATCGCAAGCCAAAATTGAATGCTTGAACATAAATAGGGATACGAAATATCGAGATAAGCTCGACCCGAACTCTTGAGAGATGGTTCCCTCTAAGAGCCTCTCTCATTTAGGAGAGCCTAACATTAAACTAGATCTCCAAAGATACTAAATGACTCTCCCCCACTTCCTTATATAAGCAGGAGTGAGTATTCAAAAAATACGATAATGCCCATAGGGCTACCTTGACTAATAAGGGTCATGTGGCAATCGTCTTCGTGTCAACGTTAATATGAAGTAAAAGCAAATATTTAGCCTCAATTATATAACTAAGTTGTTTATTATCCTAGTTTCTACTTTTCAAATTTATTAAGGTAATAACTCTCTTTCCTCTTATGTTACTTCTTGAGGATAGTGCATGTGCGGTTTACGACACATATATGGCAATAAATCCTATGATGAGTGGTCGTAGATCCACAACATTTTTCTCCTTATTAAGTTCTTATTCTGGCTTTGTCATATTTTTTATTTCTATATTTCTCGTGATCTTCTTTTATTTATGCATTGTAAAATTTATTTTATTTCATTTCTATTTTAAACATTGTATTATTTTATTCTATTTCATTTTTATTTTAATTATTGTAATCTTTTATTTATACCAGTGTTGTCTTATGAATCGGGTATGCACGAAAAAGAAGTTTATTTCAACATCAAGAGATCTAAGACTCCTTCCACCGCAAATCCTCCTCTCTTCTGCGGATTTCATCTATGCACGTGCATTCCGCCTTCATATCATTCTCCGATGCCCTTGCTTTGGACGCCACACAAGGCTCCAACCTTCGAACCATGAACTGTGAAGAACTGAAAGCTAACTGAAAACCTTTTAAAAATATATGCCAGATCAACCGTCCAAACGTTGACATACATAAAGACGATACAACAATCAGCCAACAAAACAATTATAAGGTTGACAAATGAAGGCTTATAGGTCGGCATAGAGGATCTTGGTGAAAACACCACTCTCTTCGTTCCCCTTCCCCTTCCTCCGTTGCATCTTGCCCTGTGACTCGATCCTGTGCATGAGCCTGTTCAAATTTGGTATTAGAGTCAACTATGGAAGGATCCAACGACCCCTTGGATACTATGCCTGAAACAATGCAAAGATTGATGATGAATCAACTTGCCACTTTCGAAAACCGACAATAAGCGACATTAACTAACATCTCCCTCCCCCCACCCCATGGAGAGCCTCACGCCCCCTTAACGGGGTAGCGGCAATTTTTTTTTGCAATGGGGCCAAAAGTAGTTATCATGGAGGCTCCCCCTTCCAGGTCACGTGATGGATTTCACATGGGATGTTAAGAAAACAACACTCTTCCACACTATGTCAAGTTGGAGTTTTTGACATATGACGACAAGAGCTACATGTGGTATGGTTGACGAGCACTTCACCAATTAGAGAACACCGATCATATAGTGGATCTCGCTTGCCACTTATCACTTGATAAGAATGGCTCAGATGAGAAGCCTTACATGACTTGGGATGACTTCAAACAGTCCCATCACATGCTCTTCAAACCCTTAACTTGGGAAAATCCTTTGGGGGAAGAACATGAGGACGATTAATGACTACCTAAAAAAGTTTCGGACTATCCTTTCGTAGTGCCCTATATCTGAACTGGTCATCTTCACCACGGGACTCGAGGAGCGCCTTTGCTTGAATGATGAGTTTGAGGGTCCAGCTGACCTCACTACAATGAGTTTGACGCAGATTTGCGATCACCGACTACAACCGGATAGGCCCGACGATTGCTAGCGGTGCCACTTCCTCCCAGAACCTTGTCGTTGAGATGAGATGGACCAACTATGGCCCCACCCTATTACATCTGTCGTGAATATACGAAGATGGTGAAACACTGCATAAAGGGGCTTTACTTTAATTTTGATGAGAGCTATGCGCCCAGACATCAGTGCCAGAAGTCTTTTGGCTAGAGTTGGAGGATGATTGGGGACGTCGGACCATGAGTACGAACTACGAACGAGCAAGAAATGTCTCTCCATGCTCTAACATGAGTCATAGAATGAATCAAGAAAGCATACCCCTAATGCGAGCTTGAGGGAAAGCTCGATTTGGGGAAGGGGAGTGACGTTATAGACAATTCACGACACGTATATGATAAGAGATTCCATGATGGAAGAGCGCATATGCTCTGTATCTACTCATTATTTAGTTCATGTTTTGACTTTGAATTTGTTATTTCTTTATTTTTTTGTGATCTCATTTTAATTTTTTTTTATGCATAATAGTCTTTTATTTTATTTTATTTCTATTTTAAGCATTGTAATCTTTTGTTTATACCTAGTGTTTCTTATGACCGGAGTGAATAAGAAGTTTATTTGGGCATCAAGAGGTCTAGGGCTCCCTCTTTCCATCGCCAATCTCCCCCTCTCTTTATGCTTCCGTCTACGCACACACTCTTTGCCTTCATATAATTCATCGATTCCCTAGCTCCGGATGCCGCGAAAAGGCCGTAACCTCTGATCCCATCATAGGTCGACATCGAGGATCTCAAGGAAAACACTCCTCATCGATCTCCATCTCCTTTCCCCGTCGCATCAGCCCTGTGACCCGATCTTACCCCGAGCCCGTGATAGATGGTATGGTTGTTGGAGTTATCACATTTAGTTTAATATTGAATTTCAATCTATGTATTAGAGTCTTTAGGTTTGTGTGCATGTGTTTAGTCCCACATGGGCTATCAATGGTTTATGAGTTTTTGTAGTCCTTTAAATATCTCTTTAAGGGAAAAATAAAACACACTTTCTATTTCTCTCTCATTATTTCAACATGGTATCAGAGTAGGAATTATTTTATCCCTAACATCTCTTGTTCAAAACCCTCGTGGCTTCGACAGCGTTACGCTTGAGCCCGCTTTCGCTTCCGATTGGAGACTTAGGCTCTTTTTGGCTCGACTGCAGCTATGGGAGAATCCGTGGTGAAAAAAATCTGATTTTTTGTAGAATGGTGGGAAAATCAGTGAAACTGTTTGTAAGCGCAAAAATTTCTCAGTGCCGTTCAGAAACAGAAAACTATTTTAACTGTTTGGAAAATGGAGGAAATGGCCAGATCTGAGCCCTTCTTCCCAAAATTGGTTGCACCTCCTGTAAACAGAGAGAGGTTGATCCTCCTTTCTCTGCCAAAACCTGGACATGACAATGAAGATGCCTCCTTCTTCTAGCAAGTATCTGCAGAGCTGAATGTCTGGAGCAGCAAGAGAAAGATCTCAACAATCTGGATCTCCACAAAACAAAATCAAGAACTGTCGGGGTTGAGGGCTTCAACTTGTTGATAGCTTGTGATCTCCAAAGTCAAAAGGTGAAGAAGTGGAAAGTGGTGATGACAAACAACAAAGAGGCGCAGTAAAATAAGGCGAAAGGGGCTCCTGGATTCGCGATGGAGTTCCGTACGATGAGGAGGAAATGGAGGAGGAGCTTCGTTCCAGGCGAGAGGCGACCGACGGGTTTCGATCGAATCAGGAGGAGTCGACGAAGAAAACCCAGCGGGACGAACTCGTCGTGCGAAAGGCGGAAAGAAAAAATCGATTTCTGAAAATCAATCGTGGTCTGGCCCACGGTGGGAGAAGAGGAGAAAATCAGACTTTTTCTGCAAATCTATTTTGCCACAGCTCATGTTAAATCATTGTTTGGTGCGGCTATTCAAAAAATAGCTGTGCACTGCACTTGTATCGCCCTCCCAAATAGAGCCTTAGCCTCTGAGCTTCTGCTTCCTAATCGAATCTCGCCAGGCATCCATGTCGTCTTCTCCACACCTTAGATGATCGACGTTGAGCCCGTCGTAGATGCCATCTAGCGAAAGAAACCTTTTATAGTCTCAACAATCTCCTTTCAAATCCTGCCGCTGCTCCCTAGTCTTGGCTCGGTTACCGACGCAGATCCCGTCTTCCCGATCCAAATCGACAACATCGTCAATCTCCATGCCGATCTTCCTGCGTGTTCTGAATGATGATGTCTCTGCTATCTGCCGATCTTCCTGCATGTGTTAGACGTTGATTTCCCTACCATTTGTCGATCTCCCTGCACTTCATTTTTTGTAGATGCCTCCTCTCCAGCTACCTCTGTGACTACAACTTACTGTAGTCGATAGATGAGCTTCTCCAGATCAATGTCGACCTTGTCAACTTGCTGCAAGCAACGTGGATTTCATTTACTTACTACAGAACGCCCATTCTTTCTACGACGACAGTTTAACCTTAGATTCTTCGCCACTGCTAATCATCAAAGTTCCTGTCGATTTTTTCTTGTTGATGAAGCCATTTCTTCAGGGGTTTTATCCTCTTGCCAATTATGGAGAGCTTCTTGATGGTCTATTGGTCTTTATGTTGTCTTCTGCAATCCATTATATTGTTCCTGTCTATGTCATCCATATGTTAGTTTTGTTTGTGCTTACTTATGCCTAAATGCATGTGTGTCCCACGCGGGGAGTGTTAGAGACGAAGGCTCCTCAGAATCACACATGATGGATATTCGTCACCGCGATGATATTTCCCGACTCGCCTTAGTCCCACACAACCCACTCGGCTTCTGTCTAAGTGTTGTTAGATGTAGCTCATTGCATACCCCATATTTCCTCATTTTGATAGGTACATGTGTTCCGATACTGACTTTCTATGTGGATTTCTCGTTGTGTGTTTAAATGGACACACTCGACCCTACATCTCCCATTATCGTGTTTCTTCCACATGTTTTTTGGGTGTAGATGATGTTATCATACCACCGTGTGTTTGTGGTATCGTCTGATGGAATCGTGTATGTATTGCTCGTGTGTATTGTGCGCTCATGTTGTCGTACCCCGAGTCACCACTGATGCCATCCTTTCCCACTCTACCACCATTTCCTTCATCAACATATGACATTTTCAAGCCGTGGGTTTTACTCTCTATCTTGAGCGGGAGTGTTGGAGTTATCATATTTAATTAAATGTTGTATTTCACTTTATGTATTTTATTCTTTAGGTATGTGTGTATGTGTTTAGTCCACATGGACTATCAATGTTTTGTGAGTCTTTGTAGTCCTTTAAATGCCCCTTAAAGGGAAGAATAAGATGCAATTTCTATTTCCCTCTCATTATTTCAACACTAGTCTAACAATATTTTACTTCTGTTTGATTCTTTGATTACTATCTTAATGTTTGTGGCTTACAATATTCAAAAATAATATATTGGAAATTGCTTTAACTAAACCGTGTACTCTGAACTAATAGACTATGACATTGGTGAATATTATAACAACAACAACATTCAAGCCTTTATCCCACAATAGTGGGGTCGGCTATATGGATCCTTTGTCGTTATTGTGCCCTATCTTTTGTCATAATCTCACTAATGCCTAAGTACATCATGTCTTTCCTTACAGTTTCATTCCAAGTCTTTATTGGTCTACCCCTCCCTCGTTTAACATGCCTAGTGACTAGACTCTCTCAACGCCTAACATGTGCCTCTAATGGTCTCCTTTGTACGTGTCCAAACCATCTTAGACGAGCTTCTCGCATCTTCTCTACAATTGGTGCTACTCCTGTCTTATCCCTGATACATTCGTTCCTAATTTTATCCAATCTCGTGTGTCCACACATCCACCTAAACATTCTCATCTCCGCAACTTTATTGGTCTACCCCTCCCTCGTTTAACATGCCTAGTGACTAGACTCTCTCAACGCCTAACATGTGCCTCTAATGGTCTCCTTTGTACGTGTCCAAACCATCTTAGACGAGCTTCTCGCATCTTTTCTGCAATTGGTGCTACTCTTGTCTTATCCCTGATACATTCGTTCCTAATTTTATCCAATCTCGTGTGTCCACACATCCACCTAAGAATTCTCATCTCCGCAACTCCCATTTTTTGCTCATGTACACAATTCACTGGCCAACACTCAGAACCATAGAGTATCGCGGGTCTAATTGCAGTACGGTAAAACATGCCCTTAATTTTTAGTGGTGCTTTACGATCACATAAGATACTTGACACGCCTCTCCACTTCAACCAACACGCTTGGATTCTATGTGTCACATCTTTATCAATACCTTCGTCTTTTTGAACTATCGATCCAAGATATTTAAAACACTTACTACGGGAAATATCTTGATCACCCAACTTAATAACCAAGTCATCTGTCCTTCTTGTACTGTTAAATTTAAGCTCCATATACTCAGTCTTTGCCCTGCTCAACCTAAAACTCTTTTTTTCTAAAGTATCTCGCCAAGATTCAAGTTTTGCATTTACACCTTCGCACGTCTCATCAACCAAAACGATATCATCTGCAAAAAATAAACACCAAGGTATTGCTTGTTGGATATGTCTGGTGAGCTCATCTAAGATAAGGGTAAAAAGATAAGAGCTTAAAGCTGAACCTTGATATAAGCCAACAGTGATAACGAATTCCTGTGTTAATCCGCCAAATGTCCTCACCATGGTCACTGAATTTGTATACAAATCTTTGATTGGTGAATATTAAGGGGAAAAAATCCTTGGCCCTATTATTCTATGATTTTTCTATATGAAATCATTCAAGCTTATCCTTGTCGTGAATAGGCTCCAGTTAGTGGATGCTACGGTATAAGATATGTAATGCCCCTACCTACTGTGGATGCGCCACGTGTTTGCAGACTAGTGACCTCAACCCATTTCCACGGATCTGATTGGCCGCAACCTCTAACTCCAATGGCGGGTTGTTGAGGTTGAGTCTCTAACCGCAGACCTCCTTTGATGAGGGAAAATCCAGTTAAGCGGGCAGCACAAGGACTTCCCAGGAGGTCGCCCATCCGATACTACTCTCGCCCGAGCAAGCTTAACTATGGAGTTTTCCTACTTCTCATCACACATTCAGATACAGCTTAGTTGGTGATGAGGATCAGTTTAAAGATCCTTTATCTAGAAGGTCGGGGGTTCAATCCCCAGCCTCAACAACCCGCCATTGGAATTAGCGGCTGCGGCCAATCAAATGCGTGGAGATGAGTTGGGGTCATTGGTCTGCAAACCTGTAGTGTGTCCGCAATAGACCGGGGCGTTACATAAAAAGTGCACTTTTTATGTAACGCCCCGACCTACTGTGGGTGCGCCATATGTCTCCAGACCAGTGACCCCAACCCATCTCCACAGTTCTGATCGACCGCATCCTATAACTCCAATGACGGGTTGTTGAGGTTGGTCTCCAACCGCAAACCTCCTTTGATGAGGGAAACTCCAGTTAAACGGGCATCACAGGGACTTCCCAGGAGGTCACCCATCCCAATACTACTCTCGCCCGAGCACGCTTAACTATGGAGTTTTTCTACTTCTTATCACCCATTGAAACTCCATAGTTACGCGTGCTCGGACGAGAGTATTATTGGGATGGATGACCTCCTGGGAAGTCCCTATGCAGCCCGCTTAACTGGAGTTTCCCTCATCAAAGGAGGTCTGCGCTTGGAGACCCAATCTCATCAACCGCCATTGGAGTTAGAGGCTGCGACCAATCAGATCTGTGGAGATAGGTTGGGGTCACTAGTCTGCAGACCTATGGCGCACCCGCAGTAGGTTGGGGCGTTACATATGCACTTTTTATGTAATGCCCCGGCCTGAACCCCTGACCTCCTAGATATCTCTAAACTGGTCCTCATCACCACCTGAGCTCAGTTGGTGATGAGGACCTATTTAGAGATCCTTTATCTAGGAGCTCGGGGGTTCAAGCCCCAGCCTCAACAACCCACCATTGGAATTAACGGCTGCGGCCAATCAAATCCATGGAGATGGGTTGGGGTCATTGGTCCGCAGACCTGTAGCGCGCCTGCAACAGACCGGGGCGTTACAAGATAAACTATAAGCTAATATGTAGCCTTCTTGTGTTTTTACGATCAAGCGCAATATTACTGATGTCTGCTTCAGTCTGGTGGACTATATCTGATTAGAGATCAAATTGAATTGGAATTATGAATTTTGAAAGCCTGGACTGTTCCCTTTCTGATGAAATGTTCTATTAAATTTATCCCTAATTAGATTCAATTTGGATTGCATTACTATGTAAAATGCCTTTCTTAAAACTTTCTAAAGTTACATTGAGTAATTCAGATGCAATTGCGTTGGCATTTCATACCAATTAGATGTCACATGAGAATATCATAGCACACAAGCTGTCTTTAGACTTGACATTGCTTTATAAATTTTTGTTGAAATATGGATGCTTGAGCTGAATGTTTTGTCTTCCCGCTACAGGTTTTGGGTTCACTGCCTTGCCCTGCATATTATCTCTTTCTCAGCTTGCATCCTTCTTTATTTTGTAAGACTTTTCTTAAGAATCACAAAGATGTATTTTTTAGTTTTTTTAAGCTCATCTTTCTTTGCTTTGAAGTTTTATTGAAGTATGATATGTGGTTTCTGTTTTGTTTTCATCAGGAATATCAAAGCATTTCAAAACTGAGACTTGAGCATATTTCAGCTTGTCCTCCTAACCCTAGTCATTTCACTATTCTTGTTCGTTCCATACCACGATTGAGAGACATGCCACTTGACGATGTCATCAAATTTTTTTTCATGACTTATCATGGAGTGAGTTACTTATCACATCAAAGGATTTATCGGAGTGGAACATTTTATAAAATTATGGTATGTATTTCTAGGTCTGCATAACTAATTTTAAATTTGCTTGGTTCAAACCATAATGTAGCATTTTAGGCCACTTTGGTATTTTACTCTGACTTCTTCTGTTTCCCGAGAACGTATTGATCTCGTTTCTTTTGCTTATCAATTCCCAAGATTGCAGATGTCGGATGTCAGATTCATGTCGGTTTGGGTTTTTTATGTTGGATTGCGGGAGATATATCAGAGACATTTCATAATGTCGGATTATAATATTATAATTATATATATATATGTATATTCCATAATTTTTTCATTTATTAATTAAATTGTAATTATTTTATCTAATCAAGTGTAAACTAAAATTCATATAAGAAAGTTAAACTACTAACAATCATCTAATCAATTTATAATAAAAAAACAATATTGCATACTTTCTATCATGTAATACAACATCACAAAATCATATTAAACTAAAAATATAATTGTACCTTATTCCCAAAATGTGAGTGCACTGCTCCACAAAATCTGATACTCTAATATAAATCTATATATTATTTTCCTGCAATCAATGAACATATGAGTAAGACTAAACGATATTAAAGATTAAAACATGACAAAAAAAATTAACTTAATAAAACTCACCTAAGTAATATCAAGTTTCTTGATCTGTTGGATAATCCTCGGAAGTATAAATCATCAATGCATCATCAATGTCCTCCTCAGAACTCTCATCCTCATCCCTCTCCGGCATAGGCTGTTTTCCTTTTGATTTTGCCATATATACCTGCTTTAAAGCCGGCCTTGCACTTCTCCTAGAAGCAGAACCCACATCAACATCTAAAATGTCCCCAATCTGAGACCAAGTCAACCCTTCTCCAGGAAACACTTCGTTATCATTATCATCATCTACAACATCATCGGCAGGACCCATTAACCACTCAGCAACCTTTCCTTCATCAATACTCTTTGCAGACAATGAGTCTCGAGATGGATCAGAATATTTAGACTTTAGCTTTGAATTGAATTTCACAAATACAAGATCATTCAATCTTTTGCTTTCTAGTCTATTCCTTTTCTTGGAATGAATCTAAATATAATAAACATAAACAATAAAAATTATTATCATTTTAAGATATTTTTGAAATATCATCTTAAAACTTATACTTGTAAGTAAATTACCATCTCAAAAGTGCTCCAACTCCTTTCACAACCGGAGGAACTAGTTGTCAAATTTAAGATTCTCATGGCCATAGTTCTCAAATTTGGAGTTTGAATTCCATAGAACTTCCACCAATGAGCTTATAGAAAAATAACAAATTATTACACTAGTCAATTTAAAAAGTAAAACAAAAATTATTTGGTGAAAAATAGAGAAAGATAATATACCTGGATTGAACCCTGATAGTTCTTTTTTCCTCTTTGCTATGTCCTGGCCAAATAATCCTTGCTCTAGCTGATAAACTTCAACCTCAGCAGTAATGACATCTTGCATAGAAGGATTATGAGAGTACATTCTAGTGAGACATTCAATAAACCCACCCATAAACTTTGGGTCTCCATCTATCTCTTCCCTATTTGAGTAGTAGAAGAAGGGATTCAGAAAATATCCTGTTAGATGTAATGGACTGCTCATCTTAGTCTCCACTCTTCTATCTATCAACTTCCATATAGGAAGATATTTTCTCTCCTTAAAAGCAAGAGCAGCAGCAATCTCCTCTCTAGCCTTCGTCATTTCACCATACAACCATTCCATTGAAGGTGCGTCTCCATCAGCTCTTCTAAGAACTTTCACCAATGGGGAAAATATAAGAAGGGCAAGCTCAACATTCACCCAAAAAGTACCACCCAAAACTGTAGTTGTAGCCTACAATTCAAGAATCAAGAACATTAGTACATTACAAAGTACAAACAGATTAATCATAAAAATAATATTTGAAAAAAACTACTAAAATACCTATTTGCCTGCATCACTGCTAGATAATTTGGTAGCATCCCACCTTACTGATGCAAACATCTCCCGCAACTGTCTCTTCTTCTCATGGATGCTCTGTAACGAAAGAAATGCTGTGGCGAATCTGGTAACTCCAGGGCGCACAAGATCATGTGACTCCAAGTCTTTTGTAGTCTCTCTGAACAAGTCAAAGGAGATAGTATGAACATATATAAACACTGATAATTGACGTCCAAGTGCAATAGCATTTTTTATTTGCTTTAATCTTGCAATGTCCTGGAGAAGCAAATTGATAGTGTGTGTAGCACATGAAGTCCAAAATAGTCTTGGCCTCTTCAAAGCCATCAACCTTGATGTCGCCATGTTATTGGATGCATTATCTGTCACAACTTGTATAATATTCTCTTCTTTTGGGCCATCTGGGCTGGCAATCGACTCATCCATAAAATCATAAATAAATTTTCCATCATGTGTGGATGACGGTACATTTTTGGATAGCCAAAATGCCACCCCAGCAATAGTGTGCACCACTATGTTCATGATGCTTCTCCCTTTTCTATCTGTCCATGCATCCGTAAGAATACTACAGCCATGCACCCTACAGGTTTGAGTGAATGTAGTTAGCATCTCCTTCGTCCGTTGTACCTTATCTTCAAGATTTTCTCTCTCATCTCATATGGGGTTGGACCCTTCATCCCTGGTCCACATAGCCCTGCTGCATATAATGCCTGTTGAAAGGATGTATCATACACGACATTGAAAGGAATTCCTGTCTCGTATGCCCACCTAGCAATATACAAGCACGCATCATCTCTAGCTTTTTTCTTGTACTTGCTATCAATGGTGGTTTGCACCATTTTGCTCGTCTCGGTGCTTTGAGATTGAACAAATTGATCCATAGGCCCTTTAGTATCTACGCTTGCATAAAGGCTCCTTTCTGTAGCTTCTTCTATGTCATTACCTCCAACAACTACCTCTTCCAAAGTTATTTGCAACCTTTTAGTCTTAAATTTTTTGGTTGTCTGTGCAGTGTGTAAATATCCCTCCACCTTTTCTTTAACATCAGCTGGTACCGTCGGACAAGCCTTAACGTTGCCCCTTATCCCCCCAAGTGATGCTTCAAGCGAGTAATTCTACCATTCACAATTTGTTTGCAATATATGCATCGTATTCTATTTGTATCATTATGAGTCACCTTCTCCCCAAATGCTCAACAAGGATCTCGACCTACTACGGAGGAAGTACTGGGAACCTTGCTAGAACCTTCTGATGAATTCATTCTACGCAAAAAGAATTATAAATTTTTTAAAAAAGGCAACATCAGTGATATTTCATATCTAGATGCCCACAATATTGATGTCATCATTAATCAATGTTCATTGATCAGTTTAAAAACATAGCTGAATAATTTTTCTCACATCATATGTTGCCACAATGCCGCAAATATAGAATCATAAAGGATAAGGGAAGAGACAAATATAGAGAAATAGAAAGAAAAAGAGGATTATGAATAAATACAACCACATTGCCACAATGTCAGTCGACTGCCATAAGGATTGGCCACAACCAAAATGCCATAATGCCAATTGACTGCCATAAGGATTTTTTCATAGCCACAATACCACAATGCCACAATGCCACAATACCACAATGCCACAATGCCACAATGCCACAATGCCAGCCAACTCTCATAAGAATTTACCACTGTCACAATGCCAACCAACTCTTATAAGAATTTACCACACAACAATTCCATAATTCCAATTGTCATAAGACAGATGCATATCATAATCTAACTGCGTGTGCATATCATAATCTAACAATTCCATAATTCAAGTTGTAAAATTTGTATACCACACAACAATTGAACATTTGTATACCCTATATGCACTTGCGTGTGCTCTGATGCAGCAGATTAAAGAAAAAGCAGATGCAGCACTGCAGCAGATAGAAGGAAAACGGCCGAGAAGAAAAATCAAAAGCACCAAATAGCCAGTCGAGAAGAAAGAAGAAGGATGAAGAGAAAACTAAGCCCTAATTATAACTTAAAAAATAAAGATAAAGCTCACAGTGCTGAGGGGACGAGCCACAAAAGAGGAGAGGAGAGGAAAACTGTCGAGAACCAGTGCCCTCTGCACTTGCGTGTGCTCTGATGCAGCAGATTAAAGAAAAAGCAGATGCAGCACTGCAACATAGTGAAGGAAAACGGCCGAGAAGGAAAACCAAAAGCACCAAATAGCCAGTCGAGAAGGAAGAAGGATGAAGAGAAAACTAAACCCTAATTATAACTTAAAAATAAAGATAAAACTCACAGTGTTGAGGGGACGAGCCACAGAAGAGGAGAGGAGAGGAAAACTGTCGAGAACCGGTGCTGATAAAAAGACGGCCGACGAAAGACAACCGACGAAAGCTGTCGAGAACCAGTGTCGAGAATCACCGACAAATCAAAGAACCAGAGAGCCGTTAGCCGATGGAGTCAGAAATCACGAGAGAGAAAGAAGTCGCGAGAGTAAGAAATCGCGAGAGAGGGAGACTAGGGCAAGCCGAGGCGGAAGGTGATGAGTCGGGGGAGGAGGAGAAGAAATATAAGCGATTATTAATAAGTTTATAAGTAATAACTAATAAGTATATAATTAATTAATATTTATAAGTTATAATTAAATAATTATATAATTATTAACCTAAAAGATTTTAAAACGCCACAAACAATATTGCGCCGCCATAACCCGCAATAGCGGGCCGACATGTCGGCCGCCATTCTGGAAAACGCAAAAAATTCCATTTGCAGCGGTAACGTTGCGGTTTCACCCAAAAAATGACATGTCGGCCGACATGTCGGACATGTCGGCCGCAATCTACAAGCTTACTCAATCTTATGCTGCTACTAACCAACGGACATCATATCTAGGACAATTACACACATTTGGTGAAGAAGTATCACCTGAATACCTTTTGTTATTGTCGGAGAGAGGATAGTCCGGGAATATACAAATTTTGATGGTATATAAAATATGTTCATATAAAGTTATGCTCATATAGTACATAAAAAGTGCTTGTGCATCATATATAGCGTAATCTCATCAACTCCCGACGGAGATCTGGAGTTTGTTCTCCAGACTCAAAATTCCTCTCAGATCTGCTAATAGCCTTTATTATCTAAAATCATTTTATCTCTCTGTTCTATATCATGTGCATGAAAGAATATCACTAGCGTATGTCCAAAATTCAGTTATCCTTTGCCACCATAAGTTAAACCTTGCAATGATCAAATATCACAAAGAATCGCCATTATGAATGATGGAATCAAGGAAATACAATTGACTAAAGTTTATAAGAACTAATATTATAATTATAGAAAAGCAAGCTTCATAAGAATTATTAAGAATAGTTCAAAGTTCAAACTAAAAATGATACCTTAACCTATGAATCTCTTTATCTGGAATATTACTTGAAATCATCGATTAATAAGATGGAAAAAATATCTCATGAAACCTGAATTGTGTATTGGTGGCCAACATTTCTTTGTTTGAAGAGAAGTTTAAACAGGGACATCCTATCATTTTTTGCAGCATATGCAAACAGTTGTTCCTTCTCTTATTCATCTTGACATCATGGGAATTAACAGATAAATATAATTTACTATACTTAGCATCTGATGATATCCATTGTGCAGCACTGAAGCACTTCTCTACATGATGCTTTGCTATCCTTCCATTTTAAGAATTATATTTATCTAAAATTGCAGACAAATGCAGAGAAGGTATGTAGGAAGTTTGTCAGCCTAAGAGCTACAAGTTTTGACCTTAAGCGAAGACCTGCAATATATCGATGCAGTCTTTGTGGAGGAACATCCAGATCCTTTGATCTGTATGATAATGTATTTGATGTTGAGGGGAGAAATACACCACTCAACCTTTCAGATCCGAGGGAAAAAGAAGAGGTTATTCGTCTAACATGAACCAGTTTTCTACGTACAATTTTCTTGTATTTCCCAATAAATCTTGCAATGCACATAATTCTTTTTTTTCCAGGCAGGTGTATATACTCTTACTTTATATCACCTTTATCATCCCAAATTTCATATTTTGTATGTTACATGCTTTTTTCCCAAGGTAAGGGCACGAAACTTAGGTTGTCAGTGTTGAGAATTTAATTGGGAAAGTCATGTAGGCTTGGGCACTTAATGTAGATCCTTGAACTTTTTGCCTACAACTAATGAGTTTTGGATTGGAGGCATAAATTCTAACATGACATCAAAGTATGTTAGGCCCAAAAGTCCACTTCTATGTCAACCAATTAAAACAAAAAATGTATCTGCTTTGGCATGTTAAGAATATAATCCCTTGAAATTTATGTAGCCTTGTGCACTTAATATAGATTCCGTTCCCTTCCATCTTTAACTAATTGTTCTTAGGTTGGACATGTAGTCTACTAGTCAGTACTAATTGAGGTTACAACACAACAACAACACTTAAGCCTTTATTCCACTATAGTGGGGTCGGCTATATGGATCCTTTGTCGCCATTGTACCCTATCTTTTGTCATAGTCTCACTAATGCCTAAGTACATCATGTCTTTCCTTGTTTCATTCCAAGTCTTTATTGGTCTACCCCTCCCTCGTTTAACATGCCTTGTGATTAGAATCTCACAACGCCTAACAAGTGCCTCTAATGGTCTCCTTTGTACGTGTCCAAACCATCTTAGTCGAGCCTCTCGCATTTTTTCTGCAATTGGTGCTACTCCTGTCTTATCCCTGATACATTCATTCCTAATTCTATCCAGTCTCGTGTGTCCACACATCCACCTAAACATTCTCATCTCCGCAACTCCCATTTTTTGCTCATGTACACAATTCACTGCCCAACACTCAGAATCATAGAGCATTGCTGGTCTAATCACAATATGATAAAACTTGCCCTTAAGTTTTAATGGTACTTTATGATCCCATAAGATCCCTGTCTTTTGAAGTTATTGATCCAACTCCACTTCAACCAACCCGCTTGGTTTCTATATGTCACATCTTTATCAATACCTCCGTCTTTATGAACTATCGATCCAAGATATTTAAAACACTCACTACGGAAAATATCTTGATCACCCAACTTAATAACAAAGTCATCCGTTTTTCTTGCACTACTAAATTTAAGCTTTATATACTCCATCTTTGCCTTGCTCAACCTAAAACCCTTCTTTTCTAAAGTGACCCACTAAGATTCAAGTTTTGTGTTTACACCATCGCGCGTCTTATCGACCAAAACGATATCATCCACAAAAAATAAACACCAAGGTGTTGCTTGTTGGATATATCCGATGAGTTCATTTAAGATAAGGGTAAAGAGATAAGTGCTTAAAGCCCAACCTTGATGTAAGTCAGCAGTGATAGAATTTTTGTGTTAATCTTCCAGATGTTCTCACCCTTGTCACTGAATTTGTATACATATCTTTGATTATGTCAATGTATGATACATTTACACCTTTCTTTTCTAAGACTCTCCATAAGATCTCTCTTGAAACTCTATCATAAGCCTTCTCAAGATTGATAAACAGCATATGCAAATCTTGCTTTCTTTCTCGGCAGTTGTCAATGAGTCTCCTCAAGAGATGTACAGCTTCCATGGTCGATCGCCCTGGCATGAATCCAAATTGATTTTCCGAGATGTTAGTCACCCATCTTACTCTTCTTTCTATTACTCGTTCGCATAATTTCATGGTATGATTCATCAATTTAATTCTTCTGTAAATAATATAATTTTGTATATCTACTTTTTTTATACAAAGATATCAAGATACTTTCTCTCCATTGGTCTGACATCCTATTTGACTTCAGTATCTTATTGAAAAAATATACAAGTCACAAAATTTCTTCATTCCCTAGACATTTTCATACTTCGTGGGTATATCGTCTGACCCAACCGCCTTCCCATTTTTCATCTTCTTTAAAACATCATTTACCTCTGATATTTGAATTTTACAATAAAACGTTATGTTTTTATACTCCTCCGATTTACTTAAAATTTTCAAGTTGTCTTTCGTTTCATTATAGAGTTGATAAACATATCTTTTTCATCGCTTTTTAGTATCCACATCACCCGTTAAAACTGTATTAGTTTCATCCTTTGTGCATTTTACTTGGCTTAAATCTCTTGTTTTTCTTTCTCTAGCTCGAGCAATTTTATATATGTCACGTTCTTCATCTTTGGTACCTAGTCGCTTATAAAACTCTTCATAAGCTTGATTTCTTACTTTATTTACTGCACGCTTAGCTTCATTTTTGGTGACTTTATAATTGACTAAATTTTCATCAATATTACAATCATAGAATGATTTATAGTTGATCCTCTTTGCCCTCATTTTATCTTACATTTTCTCTTTCCACCCCCAATATTCTTTATTTGATAGCGCACGACATTTTGATACCTTAAATACATTCTTTCCACATGTCCTTAAATGTGAAGACATAACTTCTCATGAGACACTAGGATCAACATAAGAGTTATCAACTAGTTGTTTCATAATTGCTATCTTGAAAGCAACCTGTTTTTCCATCTTCAAATTCCATCACCAAATTTATGACAACATTTTTGTTCTTGTCTTAAATTTATTATATTTAATTTGTACGTCTAACACTACTAACCTATGTTGTATTGTCAAACTTTTTCCTGGTATGACTTTGCAATCATTATAAAACATTTTATCCATTTTGTGTAAAATAATCAATTTGTGACTTATTTAGTGCACTTTTAAACATAATTAAATGTTCTATCATCTTTATAAAAAGCGTATTTGTCACTATTAGCTAATGTGTTATGACAAAGTTTAAAATAGTTCGTCCTTCTTCATTTCTTTCTCTATATCTAAATCCTTTATAAATTGTTATATAATCTATATTTTCCTCTTCTATATGTCCATTTAAGTCTCCTCATATAAATATCTTCTCTCTTTGTGAGATTTCTCTTACTAAATCATTTAAATCTTCCCAAAATTATACTTTAATAGCTTCACTTAATCCTACCTGTGTCGTGTAAGCACTGATCACATTAATAGTTTCTTTTCCGATGACCAATTTAAAAACCAAGATTCTATCACCTTTTTTACTTATCCCAACAACTTCATCCTTTCAAGTAGTATCCACAATAATATCTACTACACAACTTATTTTATTTTTTCCTGTGCACCATAATTTAAAGCCTGAATTATCTAAAAATTTGGCTTTCTCACCCACCCATCTTGTCTCTTGCAGACATAAAATATTTATCCTTATCCTAATCATCATATTCACTACTTTCATCGTTTTTCTCGTTAACGTACCTATATTCCAACTTTCAAACCTAAGTCGGTCACAATCCCTACGACATACTTCCCTAGGATGTCTAATATGTGAGAACTTTTGCCTATTTAACACTATGCCCAAGTTATCTTGGAGGTGCAGCGGTCATTGTCAAGATACCGTATTTGGAGCATACGACGAGGACTCTTGCATATTTAACACTACACCTGAGTCTTGGAGATGCAACGGTCCTTGCCAAAATGCACATTCGGACCATGCAAAGTGTTCCTTAGGGGGAACAACCTAGCTTTTGCACAATTTCTCAAATGATCCATATTCATAAGGGTGACTAAATTTTATGCTGACCGTCTACCTAACACAACCCTCACCAATTTTCATCCAGGCTTGGGACTGACATAGACTGGTTTACTAATTGAGGTTGTTTAGAAAATATTTTACTTACATGCTAATGACCCCAAGAACCACGAGGTTCAGAACACTATATGGATGAACACAATTAATTAAATCTTCTAGTGAAATTTAGGTAAGATCTACATGAAATAAGAATATTATACTTGGTTATTTTATTTGGAGGGATAACACGGAGTTATAGACCTTCAACTCTTTTATTTTTTTAAAAGGAGGCTATCACATATTAGAGGGATGTTACTGTTGATTTTGTGATACAAAATCTTTTGAACCTGATAATGATGTAAGTAATTAGATGATGTCATCAATGATGTAAATAGTAGGATGATATCATCGATGATGTAAATGATATGATGTCATTGATGATGTAAATGATATAATGATGTCATCGATGTTGTAAATGATATGATTATGTTAGCTATGATGTAAATAGTTGAATGTGACCAGCGATGACAAAAGTTTGTAAATAAATAATTGATCTTGATGACTATAAATGGGGGTGTAGTCTTGATTTGAAAGACATCAAGTTCAGAATTATTTCTTGAGTTCTTTTCTCTCTTGATCTTTTCTTATTTTATTTGTTCTCTCCCATTCTTCTCTCTTCTTCAACTAACAGCTGGTATAAACGGGCGGTTCTGACCTTGGACATAGATGACTTCAACAAATTTTAAGGTGGAGAAATTTGATGGGAGAGATAGCTTCAGTCTGTGGAGGATCAAGTTGATTCCTCCATTGAAGCAACAATGAGCTTAAAAGATCGTGTTCGAGCTAGAGAAATTATCGAAAGAGATGACGACGGATGCGAAGGAAGAATTGGAGATGAAAGCTCATAGTACTATTCAACTTTCTCTTGCTGATGAAGTTCTTGGTGAAGTCGCCGAAGAGGATACTGCGTCAAATTTGTAGAAGAAGCTCGAGACTCTCTAATTAAATAAGTTTCCCATGAATTGCTTGTACTTAAAATAACGACTTTGCACTTTCAAGATGAAGGAAAACACGTCCATCAAGACCCATTTAAATGAGTTAAGCCAAATAGTGATGGATTTGAAGAACATTGATACGAAGATTAATGACAAGGATCAAGTGAAAATTCTCTTGTGCTCAGTTATTCCATCATTTGGGCAATTTGTGAATAGTGTGATGCATAACCGAGATACGCTTTCCATCAAAGACGTTAAAACAGGTCTGCATTCTGAGGAGTTGCGCGAAAAAGTGTCATCAAACAGATCAAATAGGCATGCCGATAGATCATTCGTGAGAGGACGATCACACAAGCTAGATTGGAAGAGCGATAAAGGAAAGTCAAGATTAAAGTTGAGAAACACGAAAGGATCATGCTTCACTACACAACATTAAGAGATCCACAATCGATTGGAATTGCAGAACAAATGAATCTCCTGGTGTTATGTAGTAGTGCACGATCCCTTCAGCTTGAGGATTACTTGGTGCTTGAGGATCGTTGCGGGGCTTTCAAAGGAGTTTTGGGTGGATGCACTAAATATCTTAGTCTATCCCATTAATAGGTCGCCATCTTCAGCAAGCTTGTAGATTGCGGTCGACATGCCCAACATGTCATTTTCAAAGGGGAATCGCCATGTTACCACCACATTTGTCAAATCTGGCGTTTTCCAGAATTTCCCCAATATTACAGCTAATGGCGGCCCAATATTACGGTTTTTTAAAATTTGTTCAAAAATATTTATAATTTTTTTTTATATAGAATAAATTCATCATAAGGTTTTAACCAGATTTCTAGCACTTCTTTCATAGTAAGTCGAGATCTGTGTTGAGCCTTTGGTGAGAAGGCAATTTCAAATGACACCAATCGTATATAATTAAATACTTGTTAGTAATTTAATTTTCTCATATGAATTTTAGTGTACACTAAATTAGATAAACTAATTACCATCTAATTAATAATTAAAAGTATTATGAAATATATATATAATTATAATATTACAATCTGACATTTTTAAATGTCTCCGATATATCCCCCCCAATCTGACACTCGACATAAAAAACCCAAACCGATATGAGTCCGACATCTGCAACCTTGATCTTCAGTGATTAGATAAAAGACTCCAGAGGAGTTAAGGAATGAGAAAGCTGCTGATTACTCGATGCTATGAGTATTTGAGTGTCCGACATATGCACTTAAGCAAAATAGCAAAATTGACATGAGGGCAAGAAAATGCATCCTTCTCGAATATGTCGAAGGATTCAAAGTCTATAGATTGTGGTGTTCTAAAACAAAGAAGATCGTGATCACATGACACATAATATTTGATGAATCTGTCTTTATAAAGAAGCAGATTCAAGCTGAAAGGACATATGTGCCACATGTCGAGGTGGAGGCTAAGGTTTCATTCCTCGAGATTAAAAATAGGGCGTCAAGGACACAAATTGAGGATGAGCCAGACCGTCAGGAGGGTCTGATTCATCATTAGGAGCTAGAGCCACATCCGACTGAACATGAATGTCACAGGCCACGACGAGCCAGATGTTCGCTAGTGAGGTATGAAGATTGGCTCACCTATGATTTTGAGGATGTAACTGTATATGATTTTAATATAGAAAATGGAGAACCTCTCAGTTATGAAGATGCCGAATCTTCTAGTAACTTCCCACAACAGAAAGTTTCTATGAAAGAAGAGATTGAGTCTCTACATAAAAAGTTTCACTCCCAAAACACAAGAAAGTCATTGAATGCAAATGAGTTTTCAATATCAAAGAAGGTTCTTCATTGAAGGATAATGTCTTGTACAAGACAAGACTCGTGATAAAGGGCTATCCACAGAAAGAAGGAGTGAACTTCAATGAAGTCTTTTATTCAGTGGTGCGACATACATCTGTTCGCATACTGTCATCTATGGTAGCAGTCTACGACATGAAGTTAGAGAAATTTGACGGGAAGACTGCATTCCTACATGGTGATCTCGAGGAGAAGATTTATATGCATCAACCTAAAGGATTCATGATTAAAAGCAAAGATGATTATGTTTGTAAGCTAAAGAAATCACTTTATGATCTGAAACACTCTCCAAGACAGTGATACAAGCAATTTCATCAGTTCATGATATCCATCAGATTCAGTAGGAGCCTACTAGACCTGTGCGTCTATTTTAAGGTACTTGATGATAGTTCTTGAATTCATCTTCTTTTTTATGTTGATGATATGGTCATAGTCTCAAAGAATAAGCGTTCATTTTACTCAGATTTTTTCCCGCCACATGTTGCTACTTCTCAAAATTTCAAGGCAAACAGTTTTCTTGACTACCACATTACAGTTACGACGACATCAACCACCGTGAAAAAGAGTGGCACCCCGCTCTCTTCTTATCATAGGTATTAACCCGTGACATGAGAGTTACGCGTTGTAGTCATATAAAATAGGCGTTTTAATGTAGAAATATAATATCAATGCACGTTGTTGTTTCTAAGAAATATAATTGTTGAAGAAGCCCACTTAACTAGGCCCATTTAGTTTTTCTATTGTTATTTCTCTCTCCTCTTTAGTCCCACATTGTGTATAGGGCCTTGCTCTCTCTTCTTCTTGTCTATATATTTGTATTCATTCTTTGTATCTACACAAGTGAACATATATACAAGGTGGATTTTTTCTCTCTACATGGTATCAGAGGCAAAGGTCCTCCTTGGGCGGACTCTCCGTGTCTAACCACCTGCGTCGGGCGGTTTCTACGGTCTCCCTCTCCCATCCGCTTCTCTCCCTGGCCGCTCAGCTTCCAGCGGTCTGTCCCTCCGTTTCCGCTCCCTCTTCCTCTCCGTGGTTCCACCCTCCTCCTTGGGCTTCTTATAGCCTCTGTCTGCTCTGTCCTGTGGGGCCCTCTTCTCCCCACTTCTTTATCCTATCCGCTACGGGCTCTCTTCCCGTGCGGTCTGTTCCAGTTTGTCGCTTGAGTGGTAACTCGCGACCTCCTCTCCGGGCTTCTCCTTCCCGCCTCCTCTCTATCCGCGGCTTTGTCCACCTGACCGTGCGGACTTCCCTCTCCGCATTTTGGTCGTGATCTGCTAGGTCGCTGGTGTGACCGCGCGGCCTGCCTCTTCTCGCAGCGGCCTGCCTCTTCTCGCAGCGGCCTGCCTCTTGCCGTTGCATCTTCTCGCCGGTGCCTGCTCTCTTCAATCTGGTCCTCTACGCTGCGGCCTTGTTCTCGCCGCGGCCTGCCTCTTCTCGCAGCGGTCTGGTTCTCGCAGCGGTCTGGTTCTCGCAGCGGTTTGGTTCTCGCAGCGGTCTGGTTCTCGCAGCGGTCTGGTTTTCGCAGCTTCCTTCCCGGCCTCTTCGCTGTTGCTCGCTGCGGTCTCTTCTCTCCTTCCGCTTGAGTGTTGGTACTCGCGGTCTCTTCTCTCCGCTTGAGTGATCTTTACTCGCGGTCTCTTCGTTCTGCCCGCTCGTAGCTTCTGTCTCTGACCGCTGCTGTGCTCAGCCTGACCGTGCGGACTGTTGCCTCCCGCATTTAGGTCGTGGTCCTTTTCTCCTGCTATCCGTGCGGATTGTCTCTGTCTGCTGATCTCTATCCGCCTCTGGTCGCGGCGTCCTCCTGCCGCTGGTATCTTTCCATCGTGACCAGGCGGACTGTCTCTGACCGCTTGCTCTCTCTAGTCGCGCGGACTCTCTCTCTCTTGCCGGTCTGCCTTCCTAGCCGCTTCTCCTCTATGGGATCTTCTGCTGAATCAACCGGCACGACCATTCCTCCTACAGATCGACCGGCCTCTCTTCCTGACATCCGGGATGAACTTCGTATTACGACTATCTCTCTGACTAGCAAGAAGAATTTTGTTGAATGGGCACATTCTGTTCGCCGGGTCCTGCAGTCCAAGGGGTTTCTTCATCACTTGACCCAGGTGGTTACCGGTACTCCTACTGATGATTGGTTACGTAATGATGGTCGTGTGCAGACATGGATACTTAATTCTCTTGATAGCGAATCCTATCGCCTGGCCATGTACCACGAGACGGCCAAAGGAATGTGGGACGAGCTCCATACCCTTTACTCCGGCAAGGATAGTCTGCACCATCTGTATGACATTATCACTGCTCTCCAGGCCCTCGATAGCAGTGGTACGACCGATCTGACTTCCTTTGTTGCTCAGGCTCGATCTTTGGTCGAGGCATGGATCCAACATCAGCCTCCTACTGGCGACCTTGCTGCCCAATGTGTCCAAAAGGAAGCTGTGGGTATAGCCATGATGATGGCTCGGCTACCCCATCACCTTCACAGTGTTCGGGCTCACATCCTCTCTTCTACTGTTACTCCGTCCTTCTCAGATGTGTGTTCCATGCTTCTCAAAGTCACCCCGCCTCCGGATGTGTCTGGACCTCCTTCTCCGGTTCTTATCCAGCAGGTACCTCCACCGCTACTGCCTCCTCCCTCCTCTGTCCGTGGAGGCCGCTCTGATTCTCGGGGACGTGGTCGAGGTGGACGGCCTCGGCCTAAGTGCTCGTTCTGTGGCAAAGATGGGCATTTTGAGGCCACGTGTTATCGCAAGCATGGTCGCCCTCCTCGTCCGCAGGCCTCTGTTGCTGCCACCGACTCTTCTCCCACTCATCCAGGCCTCGACGAGGTTCGCCTCCAGCTTCAGCATCTTCAGGGCCTGCTCAGCCGCCCGCCAGCCTCAGTTGCCTCCGCTGCCTCCATCTCCAATGAAGGTATCACCTGCCTTTCCTCTGGCCCGCAATGGATCCTCGACTCGGGTGCTACTCACCACATCACCTCTGGTCGGCCACCTCAGTACTTGTCTTCCCCTCACCCAAAGTACATTACTGTGGCCAATGGCGCCTCCGTCCCTGTCTCTGGATGTGCTGATATCTCTCTCACCCCTTCTCTCCACCTCCGCTCGGCTCTTCATGTTCCGGACTCTCCGTTCAATTTACTTTCTGTTGGTCGCCTTACTTCTGATTTACATTGCTTAGTGACCTTTACTTCTTCTTCTTGTCTGATACAGGATCAGCAGACGCGGACTATCATTGGTAAGGGACGACTGCAGAACGAGCTCTACCTTCTTGACGCCTCTCCTACTCTCCTCGCATCTGTATCCTCTTCCGATTGGCATCGACGTCTTGGTCATGCTCCTCTACCTGTCCTCCAGAAGGCTCTTCCGAATGTATCTCTTCCTGTTTTTCAATGTGAAACATGTATTTTTGGCAAACAGCCACGTGCATCATTTCCTTCTAATTGTACTCGGAGCTCCGCTCCTTTTATTTTAGTACACTCCGATATATGGGGTCCGTACAAAATTACTAGTATTTCTGGCTATCGCTATTTCGTGACCTTTATTGATGATTATTCGCGCATGACGTGGTTGTATCTTTTTCGCGATCGATCTGAGCTTCCCCGCGTCTTCCGGGCATTCATTCTTGAGACTGGTACTCAATTCTCTGCGCCCATTCACACTATTCGTACCGACAACGCGCGCGAGTACACTGGTCATGACTTCGCGACCCTCTGCTCTGAGTTCGGCATTATCCACCAAACCTCTTGTGCGTATACTCCGCAACAGAATGGTGTCGCCGAGCGCAAAATCGGCACCTTCTTGATGTGGCTCGGTCCCTTATGATTCAAATGCAGGTTCCCAAACCATACTGGAACTTTGCGCTCTCCACCGCCTGCTTTCTAATCAACCGTCTACCGTCCTCCGTTCTTCAGAATGCCACTCCGTTCAGCCTCCTTTTTCCGTCCACCCCACCTTTCCCTGTGACTCCTCGTATCTTTGGGTGTACTTGCTACGTTCACCATCTCGGCCCTCCTACCGACAAATTGGATCCCCGTGCGGCCAAACATATCTTTGTCGGTTACTCTCGCACTCAGAAGGGGTATATGTGCTATTCGCCTACTACCCACAAGGTTACCGTCTCTGCCGACGTTACTTTCCGGGAAGATCTTCCCTTCTTCTCTGCTCCGGATATAGTTCCCATTTCTTCTGCTCCGGATGTTGTTCGTCCTATCATCCCGGTTCCCTGCTCCTCATCCTCGCCTCCTCCTCTTGACCCGGCTCCGGTCCGTCCGACTCCACCTGTTATTCGGGTCTATTCTCGTCGCTCTTCTACTCCCGATGCCCCACTGCAGTCGGCCTCGCCCTCTGATGCTCTGCCACCTGCTGCTCCGGTTCCTGCCTCCACTGCTCATCCGATGGCAAATTACGTCTCTCTCCATCGCCTTTCACCACCGCTTCGCCACTTTGCCACTTCATTATCTTCTGTTTCTATTCCTAACTCTGTGCAGGAGGCGCGACAACATCCTGGCTGGCGGGCTGCCATGGAGGAAGAAATGACGGCCCTTTGGGCCAACCAGACCTGGACCCTGGTCCCTTTACCTCCCGGTCAACACCCGGTTGGATGTAAATGGGTGTTTGTCATCAAACATGCCCCGGATGGCACTATTGCCCGCCTGAAGGCCAGACTGGTGGCCCGTGGCTTTACTCAACAGCAGGGTCTCGATTATGAGGAAACCTTCTCTCCAGTGGCCAAGCTCAACTCCGTTCGTGTGCTTCTCTCCGTAGCTGTACATCGCCACTGGCCCCTTCATCAGCTCGATATCAAGAATGCCTTTCTGAATGGTGATCTTCACGAAACCGTCTACATGCGCCAACCACCCGGGTTTGAGACCACGGGGGAGTCTCATGTGTGTCTTCTAAAGAAGTCCATTTATGGTCTCAAAAAATCTCCCCGGGCGTGGTTTGACAAATTCAGTAAGGTGGTTCAGGATATGGGTTTCACTCGGAGCTCTGCTGACTTCTCCCTTTTCACCCGACACCGGGCAACGGGAACTGTAATTCTGTTGGTTTATGTTGACGACATCCTACTCACTGGGGATGACTCACAGGGGATCCAAGCAGTCAAACAACATCTGAGCACTGTATTTCAGACCAAAGACCTAGGGCATCTTCGCTACTTCCTCGGTCTTGAGATCGTACGACGACCGGATGGGCTTGTACTCTCCCAAAGGAAGTACTGTCTCGATCTCCTCAAAGATGCTGGCCAGACAGGTTGTAAGCCAGCTAATACACCAATGGAGGCAAATCACAAGCTCTGTGCACATACCTCTGATAATGATCTGCTTCTCCAGAACCCGGAGTACTATAGACGCCTTGTCGGAAAGTTGATCTACCTAACCGTCACGAGGCCTGACATATCATTTGCTGTTGGGGTTGTCAGTCGTTTCATGCATGCTCCCCGGGTCTCTTATCTCCAGGCTGTTGAACGGATTCTCCGGTACCTTAAGGCAGCTCCGGGTCAAGGGCATATCACAAGCTCTGTGCACAATGTCAGTCGACTGCCATAAGGATTGGCCACAACCAAAATGCCATAATGCCAATTGACTGCCATAAGGATTTTTTCATAGCCACAATGCCACAATGCCACAATGCCACAATGCCAGCCAACTCTCATAAGAATTTACCACTGTCACAATGCCAACCAACTCTTATAAGAATTTACCACACAACAATTCCATAATTCCAATTGTCATAAGACAGATGCATATCATAATCTAACTGCGTGTGCATATCATAATCTAACAATTCCATAATTCAAGTTGTAAAATTTGTATACCACACAACAATTGAACATTTGTATACCCTATATGCACTTGCGTGTGCTCTGATGCAGCAGATTAAAGAAAAAGCAGATGCAGCACTGCAGCAGATAGAAGGAAAACGGCCGAGAAGAAAAACCAAAAGCACCAAATAGCCAGTCGAGAAGAAAGAAGAAGGATGAAGAGAAAACTAAGCCCTAATTATAACTTAAAAAATAAAGATAAAGCTCACAGTGCTGAGGGGACGAGCCACAAAAGAGGAGAGGAGAGGAAAACTGTCGAGAACCAGTGCCCTCTGCACTTGCGTGTGCTCTGATGCAGCAGATTAAAGAAAAAGCAGATGCAGCACTGCAACATAGTGAAGGAAAACGGCCGAGAAGGAAAACCAAAAGCACCAAATAGCCAGTCGAGAAGGAAGAAGGATGAAGAGAAAACTAAACCCTAATTATAACTTAAAAATAAAGATAAAACTCACAGTGTTGAGGGGACAAGCCACAGAAGAGGAGAGGAGAGGAAAACTGTCGAGAACCGGTGCTGATAAAAAGACGGCCGACGAAAGACAACCGACGAAAGCTGTCGAGAACCAGTGTCGAGAATCACCGGCAAATCAAAGAACCAGAGAGCCGTTAGCCGATGGAGTCAGAAATCGCGAGAGAGAAAGAAGTCACGAGAGTAAGAAATCGCGAGAGAGGGAGACTAGGGCAAGCCGAGGCGGAAGGTGATGAGTCAGGGATAAGACAGGAGTAGCACCAATTTCAGAGAAGATGCGAGAAGCTCGTCTAAGATGGTTTGGACGCGTACAAATGAGACCATTAGAGACACCTGTTAGGCGTTGTAAGAGTCTAGTCACTAGGCATGTTAAACGAGGGAGGGGTAGACCAATAAAGACTTGGAATGAAACTGTAAGGAAAAACATGATGGACTTAGGCATTAGTGAGATTATGTCAAAAGATAGGGCACAATGTCGACAAAGGATCCATATAGCTGACCCCACTATTGTGGGATAAAGGCATGAATGTTATTGTTGTTTTGTATCAACAAGAAGAATGTTGATTTTGTAATACAAAATCTTTGAATTTGAGTAATGTTGTAAGCAATTGGATGATGTCATCGATGATGTAAATGATAGGATGATGTCATTGACTATGTAGCACGAGGGCGAAAACGGGATATGAGATACGATACGAAACAGATACGAGAAATGTGATTTAAAAAAAAAACTAGGATACGAGAAACGTTTTTAATTATTTTAATATAAGTATTAATTAATATAAAAATAAAACAACTAACAAACTATTTGTACAAATTAGGCTTCTAACATGATGCATTATCCTTTTAAAATCAGAAGACATGATGCATTGTTTTTTGACATATTTTGGATATTAATATGATGCAGAAAGAAGAACCAGGAGAAGAAGAAGAAACAGGCGTAGAAGGAGGAGAAGAAGGAGAAGCAGGAAAAGAAGAAGAAGAAGAAGATGGAGGAGGAGGAGAAGCAGGAGAAGGAGAAGAAGGAGAAGAAGGAGAAGAAGAAGAAGAAGGAGAAGCAGGAGAAGGAGGAGGAGAAGAAGGAGGAGGAGAAGAAGAAGGAGGAGAAGAAGAAGAAGAAGGAGAAGCAGGAGAAGGAGGAGGAGAAGGAGGAGGAGGAGAAGAAGGAGAAGCAGGAAAAGAAGAAGAAGAAGAAGCAGGAGAAGAAGAAGAAGGAGAAGAAGAAGAAGGAGGAGGAGAAGAAGGAGGAGAAGCAGGAGAAGAAGAAGAAGGAGGAGGAGGAGAAGAAGAAGTAGGAGAAGAAGAAGAAGTAGAAGAAGCAGGAGAAGGAGTACTTGCGGGTCGGCGGAATCGGGAGCGGAACGCCGACGGGATCGGGAGCGGAACAAGAAAACCTAATGCATAAAATGAAATACGCGAGCTCTATCTCATAGAATCGCGTATCCCCTTGCGGGATATGCGATTCCGAAAATAAAATATATATTTTTTAAAAAATGCATTTCCTGGAGTTTCAGAAATGCGTTTCCGCGTGTTTCCAGGCATTTCCCGTATCCGATACGCGTTCGAGTCAAAATGTAGATCATTTTTAAGTATCTGTGCTTTGTAGGGTCATTGATGATGTAAATGGTAAGATGATGTCATTGATGATGTAACTGATAGAATGATGTCATCGATGATATAAATAATACGATGGTGCAAATAGTTGAAAGAGGTCAGCGATGATACAAACTTGTAAATAAAATAGTGGTCTTGGATAGCTATAAATGGGTATGAAGTTTTCATTTGTAAGACATCTAGTTCAGACACATTTCTCTAGTTCTTTTATCTCTTGCTCTGTTGTGGTCTCGTGGTGTTCTTATTTTCTTCGCTCTCTCCGACTCTTCTCTCTTCTCCATGCTAACAATTACTAGTTTTATACCTTCAATATTTTAAAGTTTTTTCCTTGATTAAAGTTTAGTTTAATGTAAATGTAACATCCGTAAGTTTTGATGCGAAATTTAATTTAAATTGTAGGGTCGAGTCGCGACGGATTTTGATCGAGACAGCGCGTCGTCAAGGTACAATGTTACTATTCTTAAAGTTCGCGTCCGTTAATTTGAGAAGTGTGTTAACCATATTTATAGTGTAACGTATTTTAATTTTAGTAACGTTGCACGACGAAATGGTTTATGTTCAAAGGCATTAGCATAGAGTGGGTTGCGTTTAGCCAAATTATCATTTTTGAATAAATGGGGTGCCAATAGCAGTTTCCTCCCCTCTCCTCATACGGTTAATAAGAAAACCACAACTTCTCATAAACCTGCACTCTCATTTCACGGGAGAAAAAGAAACCGCATACCCGACATTTGTATAATCCCGTAAACCTCATTTCACGGGAGGAAAAGAGAGCGCAGGCCGACGGTTCTCCCGTTACGCCCTTTCCCGCAAGCGACGACGCACGAGCCGACGCCTCCCGCAGCCCTTTCCGCCGGTCGATTCCCCCTCCAGAAATCAACTCCGACTTCTCCTTTCTCTACGGGCGCCGATGGGTGTTCCTTTTCCTTCCTTGGCAGTGGAAGAGCCGGATTCAACCCTAACCGGTGGAAGTTGAAAACGTTTGGTTTCGGTGAGATCGATTCCTCTTTTGTCTCTATTCCTTTATGGAAATCCTTCGATTTGGAAGTTAATCTAACCTAGATTTTCATCCTATTGCTTTAGTTAGGTTTTGGAGTACAGAATCCACCGCAAAATTGGAGTTGGGCGCGTTGAGAGCCTCAATCACTCCCTCATAAAGGTAATACACTAGGTTATCCGTTGATTTTGGCTTACCTTAGCATTATTGGAATTTTTCCAACGAAAACCCTTAGGGGAAAATGTGTAAATTAGGGTTGTCTTGGATTTGTCGGATTTTTGTGGCCTCGGGGGATTCTGAAATTCCCTAGCAGTCGGATTTCCTTCGGAAAAAACAAATGTCGCCACGCCGAGTGTACGAGCGCCGCACCACCACTGTAAGGAAACCTAATTCCTGCTAATTAGACATAACAAGAAATATATTTTTGTATATACATGTGTAGGTTTTGTACAAATATCATGACCATGCATAGAAAGGTGTGGTGATAGGAAAACGGTCACGGAAAACGTGTAGGATGACACCCTTCTCCAAGACCAAAGTAGTCAGATCATGAACAATAATGTTATGTACGAAACCTTTACCCATGTACGTAAGCTTGGAATTTGTCCAACTAAGGGTGTGATGATCCCTTCTAGTCGATCACGAGAAAGTCAATGGTTTTTCAGTAGTATACCAAAAGAGATGTCTCAAGCAGAGTATCATCAGACCAAAAAGGTCAGTAAGCACACAGAAGTCTTTTCGTGCTAGGTAGAGGTGCACTACCTTTCTCATAAGACATATGGTACCCTATGAGCAATATAGTCTTGGGAGTTGACTCCCCTTTGAGACAGTTAGTAGATTCGAGACCGTGTCCGCGTGACACTAGAACAATTGAGTTCGTAAGATGGTCTCGGGTCGTCAGTTTCAGATGCGCGTCAGGAGCTACTCTGCCTAGAGCCTTCCAAGTAGATGTACATGCTAAAAACCACCTAGAACTCAAGCATAGACCTGACGTGAGACAGTACACTAGTTAGTGAACGCCGGGACTTGGGTTAGTGAACTGAATGTCACGAACATAGAACAAGTAGATGTTTTGACCAGGAAGTGTTGTGAAGGCATGCATAACATATAGCATAAATGTTTTTAATGCACGAAACTATTTTTTAAAGACATGCATTCATCATTTGAGAAAATGTTTTTAGTGTCACTATGAGGAGTTACTTTTCCTTACTCTGACCCCCGTGAGCAATGTTTTTACAGGTGACCCAGGTGGGAAGCTACGCCTAGGATGAGCGTTAAGTGGAGTCAGTTTGTAGTTGTTTCCACTTTCAGTTTTCTCTATTTCAGCATATACTTGTAGTTGTGGACAATGTACCTTGTTAGTGTTTTTTATGCCTTGTATCAGACTTATTATGTTATTACAGATTTTCAGTCAATTCAATTCTATTCATGTTTAGTGGCTCTGTGAATCCAGATATGAGGTATGTGGTTACCCTTAGTTTACTTTCTTAGCTTCCGTTGTAAATTTTAAAATTCTTAGTAGTTGCTCGTTTTTACCTGCTGCATACTAGTTTTTAATACTGTTTCCTCGTTCTCTTTATATCGCTGACCCGGCCGGATGGTTGATTATTGTAAAACTGGGAAGGGGTGTTACAAATATGTATCAGAGCGCAGGTTTAGGATCCCTGGACCCAAGAAAGATTCACAGAGTCATAGGAATGTGTAAGAGTAAACTCTTGTTAGTAGAGTATTTTAGTTGCGTTTAAGCCCTAGTTTTCGCAAGAGTACGAATTAAATTGCTAAGCCAGATTTCACGGATGCATGATAAATAATTATATTTCCTTTATATGTTCTGTCAGACACCACGTGTTAGTGAACCGGGTGAATCTTCACGTCAGGACCCTGTTCCTAACGCGACTATGGGAGACGCTGCCGTGCCACAGGTATCACCAGTTCCAGCAGCTCCAGAGGGCACTGACATAACGTCTCAGATTGCCAAGGCGGTCACTGTTGCCTTGATGGAGTTTCAGAGAGGACTGACTGCAGGGTTTCCAGCTCCACTACAAACACCAGCCCCTGCACCAGTTCCTGCCCCAACACCCGTGGAGATGACCCTGGAACGCTATTTGAGGAACTTTAGAGGGCTTCAACCCTCTAACTACAGTGGGGATGAGACCCCTATGGACACAAACGATTGGATAACAAACACCAGAGACCTGTTGAACGTTTTGGAGTGGCAGGAGAACAAGATGGTTCCTCTGGCAGTTTTCCTCCTCCGAGGTGAGGCAAAGGTCTGGTGGGACAAGTACCGGGCAGATGATCCTGCAGGAAAATTATTATGAAATTTCTTCTTATTTTCTGAAGTGATGCGTTCTGTTTATTAGTATGATCATATTTTTGGCCAGGTCGTACGTCAGACATATTTACGTGGGGCGAATTTTCTAGAGCCCTTGCGAGTTGGTTCGTGCCTCCTTCCGCACGACGAGGTCTCCAGGAGAAATATCTTAGGCTTTTCCAGGGGGACATGATCGTTACTGAGTACGAGCGAGAGCTTACTCATCTGGCTCGATATGCGGGTGTGATGCAGGGAGATCAGGCTGAGAAGTGCAGCCGCTTCGTGGATGGCTTGCGTGACTCGTTGAGACAACCGCTGATGAGCATGGTCAATGCTGACTACAGGAGCTTAGTGGATACGACTCGCAGGCTGGAGGCTGATCAGCAGAAGGTTCAGAAGCGAAGTAGTTTCCATACGAAGCGATCTCAGGATTCGCATCAGCCGCAACAGAGCAGGAATGACCAAGGGAAGAACTGGAGCAAGAAGCCGAAGCCTGATGCTAAGAAGAGTGGTCAGTCTGGTGACATGAGCAAGGACTACCCCACTTGTCCCAAATGTCAGCGTCGCCATCCAGAAGAGTGTTTGGCCAGCGCAGGCGTGTGTTACAAGTGCCGACAACCTGGACACATAGCTCGCTACTGCCAGGAAGTTGGTGCAAATCAGGTAATCAAAGCCTCGTTGTACATTTATGTAATTACTGTAGATAACAAATGTAATTTGTCCCTGCAGTCGAAGTACGAGGTTGGTGGTTTTAGCAGAGTAGACAAGGGCAAAGCGTTGATGATCATTGATGGGAGACCACAACAGGGTCGAGATTTAGTGCAGCCCAGAGCATATGGGCTTGGTCAGCAGGAGGCAAAAGATCAGGAGGATGTAATGACTGGTACGTGTTTAATTTGCTTAACAAGTTTATTTAATCCTCCTTAGTGACACTCTTGTCATCTTTGTAAATCATTCATGTTGGCATCCTTATGATTCGTAATTTACCCTCCAAGATTCTGTTTGATACGTACGCCTCACACTCGTTTATCGCGAAATATTTAGTGCATAAGCTGAATTTAGAAGTCTTCCCAAAGACAGTACCGCTGGAAGTCATGATGCCGAATGGATCTCTTCTGCAGACCAGAGATAAGTGCAGGGTACCGGTGCAGTTTGGTGATACCAAGATTATCGTGGAAGCTTTGCAGCTACCTATTGCAGGATTCAACCTGATTTTTGGAATGAACTGGCTTTCGGCAGTCAATGCCAGGATTGACTGTAGAGCGAAGCAGATACAGTTTGAAGGCCCTAACCAGACTGCATTTTATTTTCAGGGCTTGAAGGGAGTAGTGAAGATGATAATCTCCGCAGTCCAAGCTAGAAGGTGCATCAGTAAGGGTTGTGAAACCTTTGTAGTACTGATGAACGCGGAGACTAAGGCTGACTTGGCAGAGGTACCAGTGGTGCAGGAGTTCCCCGATGTTTTCCCGGAAGAGCTCCCTGGTGCCCCTCCAGATAGAGAGATTGAGTTCCCGATAGACTTGCAGCTTGGGGCTACACCGGTAGCCAAATCCCCCTATCGGATGGCTCCAAGGGAACTAGCGGAGTTGAAGAGCCAGTTGCAGGAGTTGCTTGACTTGGGCTTTATACGCCCCAGTACTTCACCTTGTAGTGCTTCAGTACTATTTGTGAAAAAGAAGGATGGTAGTCTGAGACTGTGCATAGATTACCGTGAATTAAACAAACTGACCGTAAAGAATAGGTACCCGATTCACAGGATTGATGATTTGTTCGATTAGTTGGTGGGTTCGAGCACCTTTTCCAAGTTAGATTTGAGGCCGGGCTACCACCAGTTAAAGATTCGAGACGTGGATATTCAGAAGACGGCTTTCAGTACCAGATATGGACACTTCGAGTTCGTGGTCATGCCGTTCGGGCTGACCAATGCCCCTTCAGTATTTATGGACCTGATGAACAGGGTATTTCGGGAGTACTTGGACCGTTCGTTATCGTCTTTATAGATGATATCTTGGTGTTCTCTAAGAGTGCAGAAGATCATGCCTCACACCGATTGTTTTGAGCACCCTCAGGAAGAACCAGCTGTATGCCAAGTTTTCAAAGTGTGAGTTCTGGCTGTCAGAGATTGCATTCTTAGGCCACGTCATCAGTCAAAAAGGGGTTAGTGTTGATCCGAAGAAGATAGAGACCATCAAGAATTGGCCAAAGCCGACGACAGTTTCAGAGGTTCGCAGCTTTTTGGGTCTAGCTGGTTACTACAGGAGATTCATCAAGGATTTCTCAAAGATAGCCTTACCACTGACTTCCCTCACCAGGAAGGGTAAGGGCTTGGTTTGGACAGTTGAGTGCGAGTTGGCTTTTGAGGACTTGAAGGACAGATTGATGACTGCACTAATCTTAAGTTTACCTTCAGGGCCTGACGGGTTTCAGATTTATAGCGATGCGTCAGGTCAGGGTCTGGGCTGTGTTCTCATGCAGCATGGAAAGGTCGTAGCCTATGACTCGAGAAAGTTAAAGGTTCATGAGAGGAACTATCCCGTGCATGACTTGGAGCTTGCAGCAGTCATACATGCTCTGAAGATATGGAGGCACTATCTCTATGGAGTGCGTTGCGAGATCTTCACTGATCATAAGAGCCTCAAGTATATCTTTGATCAGCAAGAACTCAATTTGAGGCAGCGCAGATGGTTAGAATTTATATCGGACTATGACGTAGACATTCAGTACCACCCAGGAAAGGCGAACGTGGTAGCTGATGCTCTTAGCCGTAGAGGTTCGTGTTCTTCCCTTCTCATTCAGCAGAAGGAGTTGGTGCGGGAACTGGAGAGACTGAACATCACCGTTGCGCCACGTTGTAGTTTTGGTTCTGCTTGGTTGAGTTGGATGGAGATTACTTGCGACATTAAGGATAGAATCAGGACAGCTCTACCTTTGGATCCAAAGATGATAGAGATTTGGATCTCAGTGCAGTCAGGTCAGAAAGAGAGATTCTCTATTCAGGATGATTTATTATTTCATGATGGCAAGGTGTGTATCCCCAATATTAGCTACCTTCGCGAAGACATTCTATTTGAGACACAATTCTAGATATTCTATATATCCGGGTAGCACGGAGATGTATGCTGATCTCAAGAAAGTAGTCTGGTGGCCAGGCTTGAAAATTGATGTTGCAGATTATGTAGGGAAGTGCGAGACGTGCAAGTTAGTTAAGGCCGAGTGCCAAAGACCTGGAGGCAAGTTGCAGCCACTTCCCATTCCCGAGTGGACATTTGAGGATATATCCATGGATTTCATCCATAGCCTGCCGAGATCGCAGAGTGGGAATGACTCCTTATGGGTTATAGTTGATTGGCTTTCTAAGGTCACCCATTTCATTCCTCTTAAGAAGACATATCAGAGTCCTAGATTGACATAATTATATATAGACGAGATAGTTCGACTTCACGGTGTTCCCAAGACTATTGTTTCAGACCGAGATGACAGGTTTACCTCCAGGGAGTGGAGATACGTTCAGGAGTGGTTGGGTACCAGATTACATTTCAGCACCGCATTCCATCCCCAGACTGATGGACAGACTGAGCGCACAGATAGGACTTTGGAGGATCTGTTACGGATGTGCATTTTGGATTTTGGAGGAAAGTGGGAGAAGTATGTTATTCTGGTGGAGTTCTCCTACAATAACAACTTTCAGTCGAGTATTGGGATAACACCGTTCGAGGCCCTCTATGGTAGACGTTGTCGGACACCGTTGTGTTGGGCTGAAAGTGAAGAAAGATCTACCATCAGGGAGTCATGGATTGATAAGACCACAGATAGGATCAAGCTCATTCAGGAGCGTATGAAGACAACTCAGGATCGTCAGGACAAGTATCATGATCAGAAGCACATGTCAGTAGAGTTCAGTGTTGGAGACTACGTTTATCTGAAGGTCAGACCGGTCAGAGGAGTCTCTAGAATAAAACAGATGAAGAAACTGAGCCCCAGATTCGTTGGTCCTTTTGAGGTGCTGGAAAGAGTTGGTGAGGTTGCATATAGGTTGGCCTTACCTGAGGAAATGAGTGGTGTACATGATGTATTCCACGTCTCCTATCTGAGGAGAGCAGTCAGAGATTCTAGTCAGATCATCAGCACCGAGGAAGCACCAATCGAGTCAGATCTTAGTATTGGGGTTAGACTAGTCAGAATCGTAGATTCAAGGATACAAAAGCTCAGGAATAGAGAGATTCGCATGGTCAAAGTCCTTTGGATGAACTGTATCCGTCCAGAGTATACTTGGGAGCGAGAGGATGAGCTTAAGAGCAATGCAGACTATTCTTTCCTCTTCGATTCATGTATGGTTATAATTTTCGAGGACGGAAATTTTTGTTAGGAGGGGAGATTTGTAAAATCCGTAAGTTTTGACGCAAAATTTAATTTAAATTATTGGGTCGAGTCGCGACGAATTTTGATCGAGGCAGCGCGTCGTCAAGGTACAATGTTACTATTCTTAAAGTTCGCGTTCGTTAATTTGAGAAGTGTGTTAGTCATATTTATAGTGTAACACATTTTAATTTTAGTAACGTTGCACGGCGAAATGGTTTATGTTCAAAGGCATTAACATAGAGTGGGTTGCGTTTAGCCAAATTATCATTCTGAGTAAATGGGGGTGCCAATAGCAGTTTTCCTCCCCTCTCCTCATACGGTTAATAAGAAAACCGCAACTTCTCATAAACCTGCACTCTCATTTCACGGGAGAAAAAGAAACCGCATACCCAACATTTGTATAATCCCGTAAACCTCATTTCACGGGAGGAAAATAGAGCGCAGGCCGACGGTTCTCCCGTTACGCCCTTTCCCGCAAGCGACGACGCACGAGCCGACGCCTCCCGCAGCCCTTTCCGCCGGCCGATTCCCCCTCCAGAAATCAACTCCGACTTCTCCTCCTTCCTCTACGGGCGTCGGTGGGTGTTCCTTTTTCCTTCTTTGGCCGTGGAAGAGCCAGATTCAACCCTAATCGGTGGAAGTTCAAAACGTTTGCTTTCGGTGAGTTCGATTCCTCTTTTGTCTCTATTCCTTCATGAAAATCTTTCGATTTGGAAGTTAATCTAACCTAGGTTTTCATCATATTGCTTTAGTTAGGTTTTGGAGTATGGAATCCACCGCAAAATTAGAGTTGAGCGCGTTGAGAGCCTCAATCACTCCCTCATAAAGGTAATACACTAGGTTATCCGTTGATTTTGGGTTACCCTAGCATTATTGGAATTTTTCCAACGAAAACCCTAAGGGGAAAATGTGTAAATTAGGGTTGTCTTGGATTTGTCGGATTTTGGTGGCCTCGGGGCAAGATTCTGAAATTCCCTAGCAGTCGGATTTCCTTCGGAAAAAATAAATGTCGCCGCGCCGAGTGTACCAACGCCGCACCACCACTGTAAGGAAACCTAATTCCTGCTAATTAGACATAGCAAGAAATATATTTTTGTATACGCATGTGTAGGTTTTGTACAAATATCATGACCATGCATAAAAAAGTGTGGTAATAGGAAAACGGTCGCGGAAAACGTGTAGGATGACACCCTTCTCCAAGACTAAAGTAGTCAGATCATAAACAATAACGTTAGGTACGAAACCTTTACCCGTGTACGTAAGCTTGGAATTTGTCCAACCAAGGGCGTGAAGGTCCCTTCTAGTCGACCACGAGAAATTCAAGGGTCGTTCAGTAGTATACCAAAAGAGATGTCCCAAGCAGAGTAGCATCAGACCAAAAAGGTCAGTAAGCACACATAAGTCTTTTCGTGCTAGGTAGAGGCGCACTACCTTTCTCATAAGGCATATGGTACCCTATGAGCAATATAGTCTTGGGAGTTAACTCCCCTTTGAGACAGTTAGTAGATTCGAGACCGTGTCCGCGCGACACTAGAACAATTGAGTTCGTAAGATGGTCTCGGGTCGTCAGTTTCAGATGCGCGTTAGGAGCTACTCTGCCTAGAGCCTTCCAAGTAGATGTACAGGCTAGAAACCACCTAGAACTCAAGTTTAGACCTGACGTGAGACAGTACACTTGTTAGTGAACGTCGGGACTTGGGTTAGTGAATTGAAGGTCACGAACATAGAACAAGTAGATGTTTTGACCAGGAAGTGTTGTGAAAGCATGCATAACATATAACATAAATGTTTTTAATGCACGAAACTATTTTCTAAAGACATGCATTCATCATATGAGAAAATGTTTTTAGTGTCACTAGGAGGAGTTACTTTTCCTTATTCTGACCCCCCGTGAGCAATGTTTTTCCAGGTGACCCAGGTGGGAAGCTACGCCTATGATGAGCGTTAAGTGGAGTCAGTTTGTAGTTGTTTCCACTTTCAGTTTTCTCTATTTCAGCATATACTTGTAGTTGTGGACAATGTACCTTGTTAGTGTTTTTTATGCCTTGTATCAGACTTATTATGTTATTACAGATTTTCAGTCAATTCAATTCTATTCATGTTTAGTGGCTCTGTGAATCCAGATATGAGGTATGTGGTTACCCTTATTTTACTTTCTTAGCTTCTGTTGTAAGTTTTAAAATTTTTAGTAGTTGCTCCTTTTTACTTGCTGCATACTAGTTTTTAATACTGTTTCCTAGTTCTCTTTATATCGCTGACCCGACCAGATGGCTGATTATTGTAAAACTGGGAAGGGGTGTTACAATAAAACTGCACTGTAGCACATTTTTCTCTAACATGGTTTCATTATTCATATACTTGATTGGCATATTTGTTCAATGGAGTGAGATCCTCTTAATCATTTAGCTTATTGCGTGTTGGGCTATTGGATGGAATCTAGATCCAAACATGACCTGATTAAGAGTATTTACTTCTGTTTCTTTGACTTAGTGTACTTGATACTATCACCCTATTGAGATGAAGAGTAGGATCATTCCAACATAATATACCTCCGAGGAATCCCATCCCTTTCTTCTTAACTTTGCTCGTAAAGACACAGATCACAGGGCGATGACTATCCAATGTAGGCATTGTTGGCGCTGAGAAGTAGGAGCGGAGAAAGGAGCGGCGCTTGGGGACACCTAACTCGGTAATGAGATTGTTGTCGCTAGAGGTACGTTGGCTCTGCTAAGGTGGAGAGGAGCACGAGTTGCATTAAGTGGAGAAGGCAGAAAGTTGAGTGAGTCGGCAGTCGTGTTGAAGAGAATGCACCTTTAGATTTTCAGTTCCCATGTATCTCCAAACATAGCCGTCAGAAGAATTAATATGTGAAACCCTAGTCACTTTTGATGATATGGTCACCTCTTGACGTGCCTAAGCTCGCTTATCTTTTGATACCCCTTTAAGCTAACACCATACACAACCTCTATTACTAACTTGAAAAGGTTTTTGTGACGATTTTTCCAGAAACAACTTTGGTAAATATATCATCAAGTTGAGCTCCAATAGAAAAAACACAGTAGAGATGTTTTGTTTTGAATTTTCTACAGCACAAAGTGATGGTCAATCTTTATATGTTTAGTCTTCTTATGGAATACAAGGTTAATGGCAATGTGGATAGTGTCGTGATGTATTTAATTAGAGTCGTCGTAATATTCTAGTATTTTAATATTTTAAGTGTCGTATGTAATTACAGGTTTGCCCCCGAGGTCCTATATATATGGGCCTTGTCTTGTAGTTGAAAGAAAACAATGAAATATGAAGTTTCCTTTCTCTATCTCCTCTCTCTCTCTCTCTCTAAGTTCTTCTCTCCTTCCTCCACCCTCTAGGGTTTCTTCCCCTCTCATCTCCTCCCCCACCATTCTAGAGTTTAACCCCATTGTATCTCCGCCTCCTTCCCTCACAATCCCCGGCTCGTAACAACTTGGTATCAGAGGGCTTTCCTTCGCTCCGGTCGCCGTTCCCTACGGTCAGCCACTGTTTCCCCTTCCCAGCGCCTCCAGCAAGTTCCTGCAGCTCACCTACCATCGTCTCCTCCAGCACCACGGTTCCTTCCTCCGGCGAGTTCAGCAGGCGCCAGTCGACTTCAACAACACCCTTCATCTTCTTCCTCGAACACACCGTACCCTTTTTTTTTCGAGCTGTTCGTGCCCTACTCCGCCTGTTCCCAGCACGCTCGCACCTCTCCGCTTCCTCAACTCCAGCGGACGCCACTCCTTCCTCGACCTCCAGCGCCTCCTTGACTTCCAGCACCGGTGTTCCTTCCCTCGGCGAGAGCC
This sequence comes from Platanthera zijinensis, assembly GCA_039513925.1. Classification (NCBI taxonomy): domain Eukaryota; kingdom Viridiplantae; phylum Streptophyta; class Magnoliopsida; order Asparagales; family Orchidaceae; genus Platanthera; species Platanthera zijinensis. Next base: position 174,145,298 of record CM077094.1, on the reverse strand, counting down.
ACAACGACTTCAACCACATCCACCGCGCCTCCAGCAACTTCCGTCGACAACTCTATCTGTGCACTTTTTCATACGCCAGTCCCAACCCTGCTCGCGTCCGATCGTCTTACTCCAACGACTGCGCCTTCTTCTTTCGAAGCTGACGACGTCGTCGACCCCACTCCTCAAGTCCCAAGCCGCGCCCGCCTGCGTATCCACACCCGCAGCTTTCTCATCTTCTCCGCTCGAGCCCTGCGCCTCCTTGAGCCCAGCACCCTACATTCCCTTTTCTTTTTCTTTTTTATTTTCAGCTCTGAACACGTACATCCCTGCCCACGTCACTCTCTCTTCTCTTTTTTATTCTATTCCACATATCCACTTCCAACAAACCGTACCTTATTAATTCTAACTTATTACTTGATTAACTACTAATTAATTATTTAAGGTTTCCATCATGTTCCTTAGCGATGCAGACTGCATTGAGCTTCTCGCCACCCTCGCCAAGCTAAACCGTCGTATTGTTTATCAGGAGGCTCGACTCGGCCACACCGATGCTCAGCTCGACCTCACGCTTGACGCCCTCCACATGTCTCGCGACTCGTTGGTGGTTTTTCTGTCATTACCACCATCGGAGCTAGACTCGTTGCCTCCTCCAATGATAGTGCCACCACCATCCTCCGTCGTTCAAGACACACCGCCTCCATCGCCGTCGCCACCGACTCGACTCATGCAGTCGCCGCCGCCGGCCGGTGATATACCACCTCTCTCCGCGGTGGTCGTCCTTCTACCGCTTCCGCCACCTCTCCGGTCACCCGCACCATCGCCTCCGGTAATCTCGCCGCCTCCTTCACCAGTTCTTCCTCCATCGGCCCCGGCATTGCCGCCCCCTCCGGGGATCTCCCCGACTCTTTTCCCGGCTCTTTCTCCGTCGGCCCCTACCTTGCTGCTTCCACCGGCCTCCTTGACACCTCTTCGGCCGGCCCCTGCTCCACCGACCCCGATGGATCCATCCTGTTGCCGCATGTCGGCCCTCCGACCTCCGTGTGGCTGCTGCTCACAGCCCCTCCAACGGCCCCGACGAAGCAATTCCATATGCCGCCCAATTTCCTGATGGCGCCGTCGCTCGTCGCCGACGCCACCACCGCCGCTACGCGTTACCGCGCGTTATTTTGGAGAGAGGTCAAGGTACCAGATTGTCCGGCCACCCTCAGGGAGCACGAGCTTGGGGGCAAACTCGTTTTGAAGGAAGGATGGAGTGTTACGGGTTCTCGGTGTTACAGTCCTCCGTCAGTTATCTTCATATATATGTATCGAGTCGTGATGTATTTAGTTAGAGTCATCGTTATTAGACTCATCGTAATATTCTAGTATTTAATATTTTAAGTGTCGTATGTAATTACGGGTTTGCCCCCGGGGTCCTATATATATGGGCCTTGTCTTGTAGTTGAAAGCAAGCAATGAAATATGAAGTTTCCCTTCTCTCTCTAAAATCCCCCCCTCTCTCTCTAAGTTCTTCTCTCCTTCCTCCACCCTCTAAGGTTTCTTCCCCTCTCATATCCTCCCCCACCATTCTAGGGTTTAACCCCATTATATCTCCGCCTCCTTGCCCCACAATCCCCGACTCGTAACAGATAGCTACCTAATTATCACAGTGTAATTTTATGGTCTCTTGAATATGAAACCCATGCCATTCAAGATACATCTAACCCATATTATCTCTCATGGAATAGTATAATATATACAATCAGAAAAAATTATTAAAATATTGAAATTTGACATCTTAAAATGCCTTTGATATATCCTGTAATCTGACATTTGATATTTTAAACCCAAACTTACATGAACCTGATATCTGACATCTACTCTATGTCATAAACTTTGTTCAATCAAATAGAAATTTTTATGATCTCTACATGGCTTGTCTGCTTGCTTAAACAATCATGCATAATAAAGAAAATAATTAAATGGAAAAAAGATGATAAAAAAGGGGATTGTGATTTGTGCCACACTGTCACATAAGCATGTTCAAGAACTTAGTAAGATATTTCTTTCTCTAAATACCTGCTTCTCAAGTTGCTATAATGAAGTTGAAGTTAACTGTTGGTGGATGTGGATGATTTTCTCTATAAGTTCATTTGATTATGAACCTACACAGCCTCTTAACAAATCTGAGTAGTTATGCTCTTTTGATTTGAAGCTGCACTGCCTCTTAGCAAGCTACAATACTTATTTTTGATGTTTAAAACTTACATTTGATCGACTACGTCTTTGATCAAGTTCCTTCCAAATTGAATTTAGACATTATCATCATCAGTTCATTGTTTAAATTTTCTTTAAATATATTCACAGGATTGTACAGCTGCCTTGGTATTTTTTAAGACAAGGTATGCTGCAGTTGTGGCTTCCCGAGTTCTTCAGTCATCAAACCCTATGTTATGGGTTACTGATTTGGCTCCCGGACCTGATGACCTCTACTGGCCAAATCTTTCAATACCATACAGGCAACTTTGGATTCGCCGAATATCAATAGTTGCGGCTACTATTCTATTTTTGTTTTTATTTCTTATCCCAGTAACATTTGTGCAAGGTCTTATTCAGTTAGAAACATTACAGCAGAGGCTCCCATTTTTAAGAGGTATATTAACAAAGTAAGTTTCGTAAGTGATTATTTCCCCACATTGTGATCTTTACTTCTCCCGCAGCTATATTACGCTTTTAAATTGTCCCTTCTATTTAGTATTTAAAAATTTGATTTCTTCATCTCAGAAATTGTTTGTTGGAGCTTTTACTTCATTGGGAATTTATTTTAGTAAGTGCCACTGGTGGAACTAGGACTGCCTCTAAACTCTCTAATTTAGCAGTACAAAAACTGGTGCCCAAGCCTTCAATAAATAAAAAGAGAGTTGTCATAGCAAAATTGTAGATGATCAAGTCATGTCGAGGTTCATTACTCAATGCTCATTCCAGGCCATCTATAATTTTCTTAAGTAGCCACATTTATATAATACTAAATTTTTAATAATTTGATTGATTGTCAACCTTTGTTGAATGTTTATGGTCTTATATTTATCCGCGAGTGTAATCTATATCAAGTGAGCGAGCGATCATAAGAAAACTAGAAATCTTGCAAAGCAGATAGTGACCTAAGCAAAAAACAATAAATTTTAATGGTATATGTTGGTAGATATGATAATAAAAATATTTTATTTCAACTCACTGGGGGCGATGCTATGTTATTAAAGGCGTGCCTGTGGCGCTCGTCAGGCACCAGGCACACAGGACTTTGCCTTTTCCAGGCAGAGGCTGGCGAGATAGCCTAGGTGCGGATGAGACATGTGCCTCACCTGGTTAACAAGGCGCACCTTGGTAGAGGCGGACAAGAAAGCCCCGATTCGGATGAGGCGCGCGCCAGGAGCGCAAGACGTTCCCGAGGCGCGTGCCAGGAGCGCAAGACGTGCCCAAGGCGCGCCTTGTGGGCTTCATTGGAAAAATAAAATAAGTCCTCTACATGAAATCTCTTCGCTCGATTTATTAAAATTAGGGTTTTTTCTCCCCCGCACATGAATTCTCCTTTTTCCCGTGAAGCTCTCTCGCTCTCTCCCTCTTGCCCGCGTGTTCTCGCATACCAGTGCATCACACTATCTCTCCCTCTCGCTACCAGCGCCCTCTCGCCCATGTGTTCTCGCCCACCGAAGCATCTCTTTCTCCTCTCTCTTGCATGCTTTGATTCCAGGTAACCATAAACATTTGTTAATTTACCTATAGTCAATTTTAAATGGTGTTTTTTTTCTTTTGGTGTTCATTTTTGTTAGATAATGTAGAAGAAAATAACATAAATGCCCATTTATAGACCCATTTTCTACTTTCTCTTTTAGTCTCACATCTCTTGTATAGGATTATTTCTCCCTCTCTTCTCTTATATATTTGTATTCTTTCTTGTATTTCACACATGAAGAAGTATATACAAGGTTGAGCGTTTGTTTTCTACATGGTGTCAGAGGGCTCGATCTGACCGGTCCGGCCTGCCTTTGACCGCCCGGCTTCTCTGTCCGCTCAGTTTCCTTCCTTGCCGCGGCGACTTGTTTTTCCTTTCTTATCGCTTGCATCCTCTCTCTTCTCTACCCGCTTCCTCCTCGTCTCCCGTGGATCCACCACTCTTCCCTCTTTATATAGCCTTCCTCTCTCTGGATCGTGGACCCCACCTCAGTTCCGTTAGTTTTCCTATCCGCTGCGGTCTCACCCTTCTCCTTACCCCTGCGGTCTGCTCTATAACCGCTCGGGTGCGGCCTATTTCTCAACCGCTCTGTCCGCTAGCATCTTTTTCGCGACGTCTGTATTTACCCGTGGCAGCCTTCACTTCTCGTCGCGGACTTCTCTACTCGCAGCAGCTGCCTCTTCTCGCGGCGAACTCATTTTACCCGCAGTGACCTCTTTTACCCGCAGCGACTTATCCTTACTCGTTGCGACTTATTCTGCTCGCTGCGACCTGTTTTACCCACATCTTCTTTCACCTGCAACGACGTCTCTCTACCCGCAACGACTTATCCTTTCTCGCGGCGACTTATTCTGCTCGCTGCGGCCTATCCTTCCTTGCGGTCCCTCCTTACTCGCGGCGACCTAGCAACGCTCCCTTCTGCTCGCTACGGCTTCGCTTCTCCTGCGACGTCTCCTAGCTGCTGCCTTGTCTCTAGCCGCTTGTGTTAACCGGCTAACCGCGTGCTCCTATCCGCCCATTTAGTGTGCCTAGCCGCCCAGGGACATGGCTTCCGATTCCACCACTGCTGCGGATTTAACTCCTCCCTCTGACTATCCTCGTACTGCTCCTTCTGAGCTTCGGGATGAGCTGCGCATTACCACTATCTCTCTTCGTGGAAAGCAAAACTTTTTGAAATGGGTACACTCCGTACGACGTGTACTTCAAACTAAAGGTCTCCTTCATCATTTTACCAAGACCCCACCCACTGTACCTACTGATGAGTGGATCCGTGATGACGGACACGTTCAATCTTGGCTCCTCAACTCTCTGGATACCGAGCCCTATCGTATGACTATGTACCATGAGACCGTTCGTGCTATGTGGACTGATCTTCATTCCCTCTATTCTGGAAAGGATAGTTTCCAGCACTTGTTTGACATTTTCACTGATCTCCAGTCCCTTGACGCTGGAGTTACCGGAGATATTACCTCCTTTGATGCACGGGCTAAAACTCTTGTTGAGACTTGGATCCAGCATCAGCCTCCCATTACGGACTTGGTGACTCAACGATAGAAGGAGGCCGTGGGAATTGCTATGATGATGACGCGTGTCCCCCCACATTTTCATAGTGTCCGCACTCATGTTCTATCTTCCATTGTTACTCCATCCCTCTCAAATGTGTGCTCAATGCTCCTCAAGGTTACTCCTCCTCCGGATGTCCCGACTTCATCGCCCGCTCTGCTTCAGCAACCCGTGGCCACTCTCGCTCCATCTACTCGTGGTCCACCGGTTCGTGGTGGCCGCCAGCCTCGAGAACGCGGTCGTGGTGGCCGAACCCTCTTCAAGTGCTCTTACTGAGGAAGGGATGGCCATCTGGAGGCCACCTGTTACCGCAAACATGGTCTACCTCCTCATCTTACTGCTACAGTGGCTCCCTCACCTCCCTCCACGACTAGTGATGATATTGCTGCGTTACAGGCTCAACTACAACAGCTTCAAGGCGCGGTTAGTCGCTCCTTTGGCTCTGTCGTCTCGATCTCCAATGAATGTATATCTTGCCTCTCTCACAGCCCTCACTGGATTTTGGACTCGGGTGCTACACATCATCTTTCTCCACAACGACCGCCTCAATATTTCGATACTCCTTACCCCAAGAACATCATTGTGGCTAATGGTGACACGATCCCAGTTTTTGGCGCTGCCAATCTCCCTCTTACTCCTTCCCTCTCCTTATCTTCGGTTTTTCATGTTCCGGGCTCTCTGTTTAATCTCCTTTCTGTTAGCCGTATTACACAAGATATTGATTGATGTGTTACTTTCTCACGCTCTTCATTTGTTGTGCAGGATCGACAAACACAGACTATACTTGGTAGAGGGCGGCTGTCCAACGGGCTGTATCTCCTCGACGTTTCTCCCACTGCTCTCTCCACCGTCTCCACCACCAATTGGCATCGTCGTCTGGGCCACACCCCCTCCTTATTCTCAAGAAAGCTCTTCCTACTGTTTCTCTTCAAGAGTTTTTTTGTGAATCTTGTATTTTCGGCAAGCAACACCGTGTATCTTTCTCTTCCTCATGTACTCGGAGCGATGCTCCTTTATCGTTAATACATTCTGATATCTGGGGGCCCTATAAAGTCCCTAGTGTTTTTGGTTACAAATATTTTGTTACATTTATCGATGATTACTCGTGAGTTACCTGGTTGTATTTACTTCGTGATCGAACCGAACTCACAGCTACGTTTCGTACGTTTCTTACCAAAACGCGCACTCAATTTTCTACTTGTGTCAAAATAATTCGTACAGACAATTCTCGCGAGTACACCGGTCACACCTTCTCCAGTCTCTGCGTTGAGTTCGGTATTCTCCATCAGACTTCATGTGCCTATACCCCCCAACAGAATGACATAGCGGAACGGAAGAATCGCCACCTCCGTGATGTGGCTCGCTCTCTTATGATCCAAATGCAGGTTCCTCCTCTTTATTGGAACTTTGCCATTTCTACAGCCTGTCACCTTATTAATCGCATGCTGTCCTCCGTCCTCAACTTTGTGGCACCCATCACTCTCCTTTATCCATCCACGACTCTCTTCTCTCTCACACCTCGTGTGTTTGGCTGTACCTTTTATGTCCATCACCTCGGTCCCTCAACTGGCAAGCTCGCCCATCGGGCTACCAAGACGATGTTTGTTAGCTACTCCCGCACTCAGAAGGGGTATGTCTGCTTTGATCCTACAACTGGTAAGATGGTTGTGTCTGCTGCTGTCTCCTTCCATGAAGGCCAATCATATCACTCTAGTCCTTCTGATCCCCTTCTTCCTCCTCCTCTACCTCGGCCCTCCGTACCTGTAATATCTCAATTACCACCACTTCTACCTACCCCCCAACCCCACCAGTCCAAATCTCATATCACTCCGAGCATCCCACCACCAACCGTCCCCTCCAAACCCCCTGTTCTTCAGGTGTACACTCGTCGTCCTCCACGTTCAGATGCCCTGCAGCAGCTTTCCTCTACCGGTGTGATCTCGCGGCCTGTTGATCCGGCATCCTCTTCAACGACACATCCCTTGGCCAATTATGTCTATCTACACCCGCTCTCTCCGCCCCTTCGTGTCTTTAATCTCTCTCTCTCTTCTATTTCTGTACCTAACTTTGTGCAGGAAGCTCTCCAGCATCCGCGGTGGTGCACTTCCATGGATGACGAGATGACGGCTTTGTGGGGTAATCACACTTGAGATCTTGTGCCCCTTTCTCCGGGTCACAGTTGTGTTAGATGCAAGTGGATTTTCACTATCAAACTTGCCGCAGATGGGACAGTTGATCGCTTAAAGGCTCGACTTGTGTCCCGGGGCTTTACCCAACAATACGGTCTTGATTATGAGAAAACTTTCTTCCTAGTCGCAAATTGAATTCGGTTCGGGTCCTCCTCTTCTTAGCTGTTCATCGCCAGTGGCCCCTCCATCAGCTAGATGTCAAGAATGCGTTCTTGAATGACGATCTTCTTGAGATAGTGTACATGCATCAACCGCCCGGGTTTGAGACCACGGGGGAGTCTCGGGTCTGTCTACTTTGCAAGTCTATTTATGGTCTCAAACAATCTCCACAGGCGTGGTTTGGGAAGTTCAGCAAGGTGGTTCGTGAGGTTGGCTTCAAACAAAGCTCGACAGATTCCTCTCTCTTTACTCGTCACCAATCAACTGGGACAGTCATACTTCTGGTCTATGTGGACAATATTCTTATCACTGGTGATGATTCAGCTGGGATATACCATGTGAAGCAACATTTGAACTCTACCTTTCAAATCAAAGATTTGGGCAATCTTCGTTATTTTCTTGGACTAAAAGTAGCACGACGACCGGATGGCCTTGTCTTATCCCAGCGTAAGTACTGTATTGACCTTCTGCAAGATGCTGGCTTCTCGGGTTGCAAACCTGCGGAAACTCCGATGGAAGTCAACCACATGTTGTGTGCTCAGGGATCTGAGCACACAACATGTGGTCAGCCGGTTTATGCATACCCCACGGGTCTCTCACCTCCAGGCAGTGGAACGCATCCTTAAGTATCTGAAGACTTTCCCTGGGCAAGGACTTGTGTACAAGCCGTTTTCCTCCCTTTCTCTTATTGCATACTCGGATGCTGATTATGCGGGCTCATTTGATGATAAACGTTCAACTACTGGGTTCTGTACATACTTTGGAGGAAATCTTATCACATGGAGGAGTAAGAAGCAGACGGTGGTCGCCCGCTCGTCTGCTGAGGCCGAGTACCGTGCGATGGCGGCTGTTACATCTGAAATAACCTGGTTTGAAAGTCTTTTAATGGACTTGGGGGTTAAATTATCCTCACCTTCAACACTGTTCTGTGACAGTCAAGCTGCGATACACATTGCAAAGAATCCTGTGTTTCATGAGAGGACTAAACATATTGAGGTTGATTGTTATTTTGTTCGAGAAAAGGTTCAAGCAAAGGACCTAAAGCTTGAACGTGTTCCTGCCTCTGGACAAGTTGCTGATATCCTTACCAAGGCGCTGCCTCGCAAGTTGTACTACCAGTTCTTGTCCAAGCTTGGTGCATATGACTTATACGCTCCAGCTTGCAGGGGAGTGTTAGATAATGTAGAAAAAATAATGCAATGACCCATTTATAGACCCATTTTTTCCTTTCTCTTTTAGTCCCACATCTCCTGTATAGGATTATTTGCCCCTCTCTTCTCCTATATATTTGTATTCTTTCTTGTATTTCACACATAAAGAAGTATATACAAGGTTGAGCCTTTGTTTTCTACAATTTTTAATAGTGTTGTTTAATTTCTTTATATTCCTTTTCTTTTGGAAGCAAGTGGGTCTATGTTCATCCAGTGTTCAATAAAGCCAAGATCCTGGATAGAATTATGTGGAAAATGACTAACTAATAAGAATGATTCGATTTGCAACTCTTATGAAATGGTTACAAAAGGTGGGATTTACTGTGCTGAACAACAGAGAGCTTTAGGAATACCGAACCTTGTCTCAAATTCCCCCAACATGTACGCATGAAAATCAAAGATTTCATGAAATGAAAGATGCACACATTCCTTGACTTTGTAGACGTGGATACTTTTGGAAGCGGTTAGGAGATGAATAACATTTAGGAAGAAGATTCATGGAAGAGGTGTGTGCAAGAAGTCTTGGGCCAATGGAGTAATAAATGTTTTCTGCACTTAACATTGAAAAGTTGATACAAAAAACACAACAAAAAATAATGAAACAAACATCTATTAATAAAACTTGTAAGAAGGAAATTAGAGGGCAAGCTTGCAAAAAAAATAGCCCAGTGGATGTGATGCAGATCTATCAGATCATACACCAGGAGGGGTTCACTGTAAGGCGGGACCACATTCGTGTATTCGTGTAGGAGGGCTTGATCGGATCGCCGATCCGATTCCGCGAATGTGTCCAGATCCGTGTTGCGAGTCAAAATCATATATTAATTTAGTATTTTTGGTTTATATTTGTTTTATTTGAGTGACCCTACCTCCGACCAATCATAGTCGTCGATGGTTCCCTAGCTTTTCTTTTATTATAAATAGATAGGTAGTGGGCTGGTTTTAGATATTATAATATTTTTGGAGAGTTCAATCCCGGAACCCCGTGATTACCCCACGGTGCCGACTCCGTATAACCCTAGGCGACGACTTCTAGGCGCTCAATCTTCCCCCCATGGTACTACCCATCCATAGCCCTCTTTTCCCCACCGTAAAATTTCCTTCCACCGCACCCATACCCCTCTACAACCAACAGTTTTGCTATTCCAGCAACCTCACCGGCAGCCGCCCAGTCCGCCTCCAACAAACCATCTGATCGCCCTCCTCCTAGTTCTTCCCCCACCCAATCCACCCTTTGCAGCCCCAGCGCCATTCCGACGACCTATCTTCAGCCGCCGCCCAACCCCCTTTCCCCCACCGCAACCCCTCCATCCACAACCCAAATTCAAACCCTACCTCCCTCCCCTTCGTGGAACCACCCTTGCAGCCCCCTTCCCGCATCCAAGCCGCCTGGATTTAGGCAGTCCAGCCCAGATCCTGCTTTTATCCTCACCCTTCCTTCATTCCCTAGCCCAGATCCGCTCTCAATTCATCGGATCTATCCACCTCCGCTCGGATCTACACCTACGTAGCCAGATCTATCCATTTCCGGCCCGATTCCACCCTCCACCGCCGAGGACAACCACCAGCACTATTTCCATGCCGCCGATTCCACATTAGATTTCCGTCAAAACGCATATAGCTCCGGAATCTTCAGTGGCTTGGTCAGCCCACTACTTTGGTGAGCCACTTGTTGTATTTGGATGTTTATTTTCAGCATTTATTTATTGGTTTGGCTAGCATATTTGCTTGGATAAATTGCCTGTGGAAATTTGTGTCATATCGCTAGTGATTTGCAGGTGGGATTCATTCGTCGCACGCTTTTTCTTTGGCCTTCCGAGCGGAGGAAACCATCTAATGCTTGTTTACTAAACGCTTGTTTTCTGCTTTAATTATTGTTGTGTGAGTTACTGATTAATATTGCTCGTCGTAATTGGTAATCGTCACCGGCGAAATCATTACATATAGGGTTGGGATAGTGTGTCAAGTCTACAATTTCACCCATAGAAGTCTTGGTTTTGTGCACCCCGTAGCCTACCCTATATCAGTTGGTATCAGAGCCTAGGTCGCGTCGTTTGCATACTCCGTAGTGGTAGGATTTTTAGAGCAAGCATGTCAGATCCACTAGTCACTGACGAACGAGCGGCGAGCTCGAATTCGGGTGCCGCTTTTGCTGAGTTTCAACGTCGTATTCTAGATTGTTTAGACACTTTAGGTACCCAGTTCGACGATGTGCGTCATGAGCTTATCGAGGTGAACCTCCGTTTAAATCACTTAGAGAATGTCAGGGACACTCCAACACTTCACGATGACTCACTTGAAGATGACCCTGATGCTCCTCCTCGTCTTGACCAGCTTCTGATGGATGGTCAGGCTCCCGTAGACTGTTACCATCGTGATATTCTTCTCCGAGCCCCAGCACTGCTGGTGAGGCGGAATCCCGATCTTGCGATTGAGCCTAGACAAGATTCGGCTCGTGATAGACACCCACACCAACATGATGAGTATCGTGTGCCCTGTCAACTTCAGCCTGACCCTAGAGATCGTGTGCCCCCACACGGTCACCGCGACCATCACCGTGACGAATATTATCCTCCAGGTCGGAGAGAGCGTGGTCCCCCACCCGCTTGATATGATTACGCTCATGATGATTACCCAGAGGATTATCCTGACCCACGGAGAGGTGTCCACCACTACGACATCACTCGTCGTGTTAATCGCCTTGATGCCCCTTTGTTCAATAGCTGTCTGGACCCGAAAGCCTTTAGCGATTGACTCCTTGACATGGACCATTACTTCGAGCGGTATGATATGAGCGACGAACGCTACGTCCTCTTTGCCAAAATGAAGCTGGTCGGGAAGGGCAAAGTATTCTGGATTAGCGTAGAGAGAGCTGTTGAGAGAGATGGTTATTATCCCATCACCCGATAGGATAATATGAAGTAAAAACTGAAAGATAAGTATCTCCCTGCGTCCTACCGAGACCAGTTACTTGATCAGTTACAAAACTTACGATAGAGGACACTTACTGTACCAGAGTATATGGTTCGCTTTGATGAGCTTGTCGTTAGGAGTGACATCTCGGAGGAGCCTATTGACACCTCATCTCGCTTCAAGGCGGGCCTACGTTCTGAGATTTGGAGAGAGCTGATTCCCCATCATCCTACCGAGATCAGTTACCTTTATTGATGATTACTCGCGTCTCATCTGATTATATCTACTTCATGATCGTACTGAACTGACATCTGTTTTTCGTACTTTTCTTACTGAGACGCGTACGCAATTCTCAACTGCGTTAAAAATCATTCGCACAAACAATGCTCGTGAATATATTAGTCGCACCTTCTCAAATTTATGCACCGAGTTTGGGATCATACATCAAATCTCGTGTGTTTATACCCCCCAGCTAAACGGTGTGGTTGAGCGGAAAAATCATCACCTCCTTGATGCCTCCCGATCACTTATGTTTCAAATGCAGGTGCCCACAAAATACTGGAATTTTACGGTTTCTACTGCCTGTCATCTCATCAACCGTATGCTCTACTCTGTGCTCGACTTCGCATCTCTGTTTTGTCTCCTCTTTCCTTCCAAGTCTCCGTTCTCCCTCACACCTCGTGTCTTTGGCTGTGTATGTTATGTTCACATTCTTAGTCCGCCCACTGACAAGCTCGCTGCTCGCGACACAAAATGTATGTTCGTTGGCTACTCCTGCACTCAGAAAGGTTATATCTGCTACTCTCCTATCGATGGCAAGCTGATTGTTTTGGCGGATGTAACCTTTCTTGAGGATCAACCATTCCACTCGTCTCCTTCGGTCCTTCCACACCATCTCTACTTTTTCCCGTCGCTCGTCCCGCAGTCCCTGTCACGAATCTATCTCTCCCACATCTTGCTTCACCGCTCCCGACACCCGCTCTACCTCCACCACCTCCACCACCTCCACTGTAACATCCGTAAATCTGACGCGAAATTTATGTTAATGTAGGGTCAAGTCGCGACGGATTCTGAACGAGACAGCGCATCGTCAAGGTACAACGTTACTATGCTAGGGGTCGCGTCTGTTATTTGGTAACGTATGTTAGCCATAATATTAGTGTGACGCACATTAAGTTTATGTAGCGTTGCTCAGCGAAATTGTTTTAGAATTTAAGGTGATTTAGTAGCGTGGTTTGCGGAAAACAACTTAATGTTGGCTTTGGGGTGCCAATAGCAGTCCTTTTCCCCCACGATTGATTCTATAACCGCATGCCCGGTCATATTAAAAACCGCACCTCTTTCTTACGGGAGAAAAACCGCACGAACCCTCCCGTCCTGTTCCGTCTCCCGCATAAGGCGAGCCCGACGATTTCCGCCAGTCGGACTCCCGCGCCCTAGCCGACGGCCGTTCCCCCTCCGGAAGCCAAATCCGACCACTCCTCCCTCCTCTGCAGGCGCCAACAAGCATTCCTTTTCCTTCCTTGGCCTTGGAAGTGTCGGGTCTAACCCTAGCCGGAGAAGTGAGATCCGATTTTTGGTTTCGGTAGGTCCGTTTTCTCTTTCTCTCTATTCCTTTGTGGAAATCCTTCGTTTTGGAAACTAAAATAACCTAGGTTTTGGATTTATTTGCCCTAATTAGGTTTTGGGGTTCGAGTTTCACCGCGGAATTCGAGTAGGACGCATTGAGAGCCCTAATCGCTCCACAAAAAGGTAATTTTTGGGTCTTAGCATTTGTATTTTGTTAACCCTAGTTGTTTTGGATTTTTCCATCTGAAATACTTAGGGGAAATGTTGGATTTAGGGCTGCCCTAAATTTTTGCAGGTTTTTCGGTGGAGTCGGGGCAGCACTTGAGGGTCCCCAACAGTAGGATCACCTCTGAAATAGAAGATGCCGCCGCGCCGAGTGTACGAGCGCCGCACCACCCCTGTAAGGAAATTTAATACCTGTTAGTTAGACATAACAAAAGTTATATTTTTGTATACGCATATGTAGATTTCGTACAAGCAACATAACCATGCATAGTAAAGTGTGGCGGTAGGAAAATGGTCGCGGAAAACGTGTAGGATGACGCCCTTTTCCATGACCCAGTTAGTCAAGTTATGAATAATTATTTTAAGTACGAAACTTTACCCGCGTACGTAAGCTTGGAATTTGTCCAACCAAGGGCGTGAATGTCCCTTCAAGTCGACCACAAGAAAGTCAAGGGTCGCTTAGTAGTACACCAGAAAAGATATCCCTTGCAGAGTAGCGTCAGACCAAAAAGGTCAGCCAGCACACAGAGTTCTTCCGTGCTAGGTAGAGGCGCACTACCGTTCTCATAAGGTACATGGAACCTTATGAGTAGTACAGACTTGGGAATTATTTTCCCTTGAGCCAGTTAGCAGATTCGAGACCGTGTCCGCGTGACACTAGAACAATTGGGTTCGTAAGATGGTCTCGGGTCGTCAGTTTCAGTTGCGCGTTAGGAGCTACTCTGCCTAGAGCCTTCCTAGTAGATGAGCAGGTTAGAAGCCGCCTAGAACTCAAGTATAGACTTGACATGAGACAATACGCTAGTTAGTGAACGCCAGGACTTGAGTTAGTAAAATAAAAGACGTGTTTAGTACGAGTAGATGTGTGACCAGAAAATAGTGCGAAGGCATGCATAGCACATAGCATAAAAGTTTTAAATGCATAAAATTATTTTCAAAGACATACATGCATTCATACGTAAAGCTGGCTTTTAGTGTCACTAGGAGAGGTTATTTTTCCTTACTCTGACCCTTCGTGGGCACTGTTTTTCAGGTGACCCAGGTGGGAAGTTACGTCTAGGATGAGCATGTGGAGGCGTCAGTTTGTACTATTTATCCTATTCAGTTTACTCTATTTCAGCTTGTACCTGTAGATGAGAACATTGTATCAGATTAATGTTTTATCTAAATTATTTCAGACTATTTATGGTTAACCAGATTTTCAGTTAATTCAGTTTTACTTCCTGTTTAGTGGCTCTGTGAATCCAGATATCAGGTATGTGGTTACCCTTAGTTTATTTTATTCAAACTTCCGCTGTAAGTCTTAAATTGCTTAGTATAAATTTTATTACCTGCTGCTACTAGTTTTAATACTGTTTCCTAGTTTTCTTTACATCGCTGACCCGGCCGGACGGCTGATTTCTGAAATACTGGGAAGGGGTGTTACAAATTGGTATCAGAGCCAGGTTTAGGATCCCTGGACCCTAGAAATCATTCACAGAGCCATAGGAGCGTATAAGAGTAAACTATTGTCAGTAAAGTACTTTAAGTTGCGATTAAGCCTTAGTGTTCGCTAGAGTACAAAATAAGTTGCTAGATCAGATTTCTTAGATGCTTAATAAATAATCAGATTTCCTTTATATATTCTATCAGGCACCGCGAGTTAGTGAACCAGGTGAATCTTCACGCCAGAACCCGGTTCTTAGTGCAACCATGGGAGACGCTGCCATGCCACAGGTACCGCCAGTTCCAGCAGCTCCAGAGGGCACTGACATAGCGTCTCAGATTGCCAGGGCGGTTACTGTTGCCTTGATGGAGTTTCAGAGAGGACTGGCTGCAGGGTTTCCAGCTCCAGTTCAAGTACCAGTCCCTGCGCCAGCTCCGGCAGCAGCACCTGTGGAGATGACCCTGGAGCGCTATTTGAGAAATTTTAGAGAACTTCAGCCTTCGAACTACAGTGGGGATGAAACCCCGATGGATACAGATGATTGGATAGCTAACACCAGAGACCTGCTGAATGTTTTAGAGTGCCCGGAGAATAAGAAAGTTCCTCTGGCAGCTTTCCTCCTCCGAGGAGAGGCAAAAGTCTGGTGGGACAAATACCGGACAGATGATCCTGCAGGTAAAGTGTTATGATTAATTCTTTTATTTTAGGAAGTAATGTGTTAATTTTATTTGGTGTAATCGTATTTTTTTTTGGCCAGGCCGTACCCCAGACATGTTCACTTGGGGCGAGTTCTCTAGAGCTCTTGCTAGTTGGTTCGTGCCTCCTTCCGCACGACGAGGTCTCCAAGAGAAGTATCTGAGGCTTTTCCAGGGGGACAGGACAGTTACTGAGTACGAGCGAGAGCTGACTCATCTGGCTAGATATGCGGGTGTGATGCAGGGAGATCAGACTGAGAAGTGCAGTCGTTTCGTGGATGGTTTGCGTGACTCGTTGAGACAGCCGCTGATGACTATGGTCAACGCTGATTACAGGAGCTTAGTGGATACAGCTCGCAGACTGGAGGCTGACCAGCAGAAGGTTCAGAAGCGAAGTAGTTTCCGTGCGAAGCGATCTCAGGATTCGCATCAGCCGCAGCAGAACAAGAATGATCAAGGAAAGAACTGGAACAAGAAGCCGAAGCCTGATGCTAAGAAGAATGGTCAATCTGGTGACCGAAGCAAGGACTACCCCACGTGTCCCAAGTGTCAGCGTCGCCATTCAGGAGAGTGTTTGGCCAGTGCAGGCGTATGCTACAAGTGCCGACAACCTGGACACATAGCTCGTTTCTGTCAGGAAGCTGGGACTAATCAGATAATCAAGGTCCTTTTGTATTGATTACATTTATGTAATTACGATAGATTTTTAATGAAATTTACTTCTTGCAGTCGAAGTTCGAGGTTGGTGGCCCTAGCAGGGTAGATAAGGGCAAAGCTTTGATGCTCACTGATGGGAGACCGCAGCAGGGTCGAGACTTAGTGCAGCCCAGAGCGTATGGGCTGGGTCAGCAGGAGGCGAAGGATCAGGAGGATGTTGTGACAGGTAAGTGTTGTTTGCTTGCAAGTTGGTTTTAAATCCTCCGTAGTGACACGTTAAAATTTTCATCCTTCATAAATCATTCATGTAGGCATCCTTATGATTCGTAACTTACCCTCTAAGATTCTGTTTGATACGGGTGCCTCGCACTCGTTTATCGCGGAATCTCTAGTGCGTAAGTTGGATTTAGAAGTCTTCCCCGAGTCAGTACCGCTGGAAGTCATGATGCCGAATGGATCCCTTCTGCAGACCAGAGACAAGTGCAGGGTGCCAGTGCAGTTTGGTGACACTGAGATTATCGTGGAAGCTTTGCTGCTACCTATAACAGGGTTTGACTTGATTTTTGGAATGGACTGGCTTTCAGCAGTCAACGCCAGGATTGACTGTAGGGCGAAGCAGATTCAGTTCGATGGCCCCAACCAGACATCTTTCTCTTTTCAGGGATTGAAGGGAGTAGTGAAGATGATCATATCTGCAGTCCAAGCGAGAAAGTGCATTAGTCAGGGTTGTGAAACTTTCGTAGTACTGATGAGCGAGGAGCCTAAGACTGTTTTGGCAGAGGTACCAGTGGTGCAGGAGTTTCCAGATGTTTTCCCGGAAGAGCTCCCTGGTGCCCCTCCAGATAGAGAGATTGAGTTCCCGATAGACTTGCAGCCTGGGGCTACACCGGTAGCCAAATCTCCCTATCGGATGGCTCCAAGGGAACTAGCAGAATTGAAGAGCCAGTTGCAGGAGCTGCTTGATTTGGGTTTTATACGCCCCAGTACTTCGCCTTGGAGTGCTCCAGTGCTTTTCGTGAAGAAGAAGGATGGTAGTCTGAGATTGTGCATAGACTACCGTGAATTGAATAAGCTGACCGTAAAGAACAAGTACCCGATTCCTAGGATTGATGATTTGTTCGACCAGTTGGTGGGAGCGAGCACCTTCTCCAAGTTAGATCTGAGGTCGGGCTATCATCAGCTGAGGATTCGTGACGTGGATATACAGAAGACTGCTTTCAGTACCAGATATGGACACTTCGAGTTCGTGGTCATGCCGTTCGGGCTGACCAATGCCCCTTCAGTATTTATGGACCTGATGAACAGGGTATTTCGGGAGTATTTAGATCGTTTTGTCATCGTCTTCATAGATGATATTTTGGTGTTCTCTAAGAGTGCAGAAGATCATGCAGCTCACCTCAGGATTGTTTTGAGCACACTCAGGAAGAACCAGTTGTATGCAAAATTTTCAAAGTGTGAGTTTTGGCTTTCAGAGATTGCATTCTTAGGCCATATCATCAGTCAGAAAGGAGTTAGTGTTGATCCAAAGAAGATAGAGGCCATTAAGAGTTGGCCAAGGCCGTCGACAGTTTCAGAGGTTCGCAGCTTTTTGGGTCTTGCTGGATACTACAGGAGATTCATCAGGGATTTCTCGAAGATAGCCTTACCACTGACTTCCCTCACTAGGAAGGGAAAGGGCTTGGATTGGACAGTTGAGTGTGAGTTGGCCTTTGAGAACTTGAAGAACAGATTGATGACCGCACCAGTTTTGAGTTTGCCTTCAGGGCCAGACGGATTTCAGATCTATAGTGATGCTTCAGGTCAGGGTTTGGGTTGTGTTCTCATGCAGCATGGAAAGGTCGTAGCCTATGCCTCGAGACAGTTAAAGGTTCATGAGAGGAACTATCCCGTACATGACTTGGAGCTTGCAGCAGTCATTCATGCTCTGAAGATATGGAGACACTACCTCTATGGAGTGCGTTGTGAGATCTTTACTGATCATAAGAGCCTTAAGTATATCTTTGATCAGCGAGAGCTCAATTTGAGGCAGCGCAGATGGTTGGAGTTTCTAGCAGACTACGATGTAGACATTCAGTACCACCCAGGAAAGGCGAACGTGGTAGCTGATGCTCTAAGCAGGAGAGGCTCGTGTTTCTATCTTCTCACTCAGCAGGAGGAGTTAGTACGAGAGCTGGAGAGACTGGACATCGTCGTTGTGCCCCGTTGCAGTTTTGGTTCAGCTTGGTTGAGTTGGATGGAGATTTCGTGCGATATTAGAGATAGGATCAGGACAGCATTACCGTTGGATCCAAAGATGGCAGAGATTTGGATCTCAGTACAGTCAGGTCAGAAAGAGAGGTTCTCTATTCAGGATGAGTTATTATTGTATGATGGCAGAGTGTGCATCCCAGATGTTAGTCACCTTCGGGAGGACATTTTGTTCGAGGCACACCATTCTAGATATTCGATACATCCTGGTAGCACGAAGATGTATGCAGATCTTAAGAAGACAGTCTGGTGGCCAGGTTTGAAGAGTGATGTTGCAGATTATGTAGGGAAGTGTGAGACATGCAAGTTGGTTAAGGCCGAGTGTCAGAGGCCTGGAGGCAAATTGCTGCCACTTCCCATCCCCGAGTGGACTTTTGAGGATATATCTATGGACTTCATTCATGGTTTGCCGAGATCGCAGAGTGGGAATGATTCCTTGTGGGTTATAGTAGATCGACTCTCTAAGGTCGCTCATTTCATTCCTCTTAGGAAGACGGATCAGGGTCCGAAGCTGGCACAGTTGTATCTAGACGAGATAGTTCGACTTCACGGTGTACCCAAGACTATAGTTTCAGACCGAGATGGCAGATTTACCTCCAGGGAGTGGCGTTACGTACAGGAGCGGTTGGGTACCAGGTTACATTTCAGCACCGCATTCCATCCTCAGACAGATGGACAGACTGAGCGCACAAATAGGACTTTGGAGGATCTGCTTCGGATGTGCATGCTAGATTTTGGAGGAAAGTGGGAGAAGTATGTTACTCTTGTGGAGTTCTCCTACAACAACAGTTTTCAGGCGAGTATTGGGATGGCACCGTTCGAGGCCCTCTATGGTAGACGTTGTCGGACACCGTTATGTTGGGCAGAGAGTGAGGAAAGATCTTCTATCAGAGAGTCATGGATTGATAAGACCACGGACAGGATTAAGCTTATTCAGGAGCGTATGAAGACAGCTCAGGATCGCCAGGCCAAGTATCATGATCAGAAGCACAGGTCAGTAGAGTTCAGTGTTGGAGACTACGTTTATTTAAAGGTCAGACCAGTTAGAGGAGTCTCTAGAATAAAGCGAATGAAGAAGCTGAGTCCCAGATTCGTTGGTCCTTTTGAGGTACTGGAAAGAGTTGGTGAGGTTGCATACAGGTTGGCCTTACCTGAAGAAATGAGTGGTGTACATGATGTATTCCACGTCTCCTATCTGAGGAGAGCAGTCAGAGATTCCAGTCAGATCATCAGTACCGAGGAAGCACCAATTGAGACAGATCTTAGTATTGGAGTTAGACCAGTCAAGATAGTGGACTCAAGGATTCAGAAGCTCAGAAATAGAGAGATTCGCATGGTCAAAGTCCTTTGGATGAACTGTGGCCGTCCAGAGTATTCTTGGGAGCGAGAGGATGAGCTAAAGAGCAATGCAGACTATTCTTTTCTTTTCGATTCAGGTATGATTTCAATTTTCGAGGACGAAAATTTTTGTTAGGAGGGGAGATTTGTAACATCCGTAAATCTGACGCGAAATTTATGTTAATGTAGGGTCAAGTCGCGACGGATTCTGAACGAGACAGCGCATCGTCAAGGTACAACGTTACTATGCTAGGGGTCGCGTCTGTTATTTGGTAACGTATGTTAGCCATAATATTAGTGTGACGCACATTAAGTTTATGTAGCGTTGCTCAGCGAAATTGTTTTAGAATTTAAGGTGATTTAGTAGCGTGGTTTGCGGAAAACAACTTAATGTTGGCTTTGGGGTGCCAATAGCAGTCCTTTTCCCCCACGATTGATTCTATAACCGCATGCCCGGTCATATTAAAAACCGCACCTCTTTCTTACGGGAGAAAAACCGCACGAACCCTCCCGTCCTGTTCCGTCTCCCGCATAAGGCGAGCCCGACGATTTCCGCCAGTCGGACTCCCGCGCCCTAGCCGACGGCCGTTCCCCCTCCGGAAGCCAAATCCGACCACTCCTCCCTCCTCTGCAGGCGCCAACAAGCATTCCTTTTCCTTCCTTGGCGTTGGAAGTGTCGGGTCTAACCCTAGCCGGAGAAGTGAGATCCGATTTTTGGTTTCGGTAGGTCCGTTTTCTCTTTCTCTCTATTCCTTTGTGGAAATCCTTCGTTTTGGAAACTAAAATAACCTAGGTTTTGGATTTATTTGCCCTAATTAGGTTTTGGGGTTCGAGTTTCACCGCGGAATTCGAGTAGGACGCATTGAGAGCCCTAATCGCTCCACAAAAAGGTAATTTTTGGGTCTTAGCATTTGTATTTTGTTAACCCTAGTTGTTTTGGATTTTTCCATCGGAAATACTTAGGGGAAATGTTGGATTTAGGGCTGCCCTAAATTTTTGCAGGTTTTTCGGTGGAGTCGGGGCAGCACTTGAGGGTCCCCAACAGTAGGATCACCTCTGAAATAGAAGATGCCGCCGCGCCGAGTGTACGAGCGCCGCACCACCCCTGTAAGGAAATTTAATACCTGTTAGTTAGACATAACAAAAGTTATATTTTTGTATACGCATATGTAGATTTCGTACAAGCAACATAACCATGCATAGTAAAGTGTGGCGGTAGGAAAATGGTCGCGGAAAACGTGTAGGATGACGCCCTTTTCCATGACCCAGTTAGTCAAGTTATGAATAATTATTTTAAGTACGAAACTTTACCCGCGTACGTAAGCTTGGAATTTGTCCAACCAAGGGCGTGAATGTCCCTTCAAGTCGACCACAAGAAAGTCAAGGGTCGCTTAGTAGTACACCAGAAAAGATATCCCTTGCAGAGTAGCGTCAGACCAAAAAGGTCAGCCAGCACACAGAGTTCTTCCGTGCTAGGTAGAGGCGCACTACCGTTCTCATAAGGTACATGGAACCTTATGAGTAGTACAGACTTGGGAATTATTTTCCCTTGAGCCAGTTAGCAGATTCGAGACCGTGTCCGCGTGACACTAGAACAATTGGGTTCGTAAGATGGTCTCGGGTCGTCAGTTTCAGTTGCGCGTTAGGAGCTACTCTGCCTAGAGCCTTCCTAGTAGATGAGCAGGTTAGAAGCCGCCTAGAACTCAAGTATAGACTTGACATGAGACAATACGCTAGTTAGTGAACGCCAGGACTTGAGTTAGTAAAATAAAAGTCACGTGTTTAGTACGAGTAGATGTGTGACCAGAAAATAGTGCGAAGGCATGCATAGCACATAGCATAAAAGTTTTAAATGCATAAAATTATTTTCAAAGACATACATGCATTCATACGTAAAGCTGGCTTTTAGTGTCACTAGGAGAGGTTATTTTTCCTTACTCTGACCCTTCGTGGGCACTGTTTTTCAGGTGACCCAGGTGGGAAGTTACGTCTAGGATGAGCATGTGGAGGCGTCAGTTTGTACTATTTATCCTATTCAGTTTACTCTATTTCAGCTTGTACCTGTAGATGAGAACATTGTATCAGATTAATGTTTTATCTAAATTATTTCAGACTATTTATGGTTAACCAGATTTTCAGTTAATTCAGTTTTACTTCCTGTTTAGTGGCTCTGTGAATCCAGATATCAGGTATGTGGTTACCCTTAGTTTATTTTATTCAAACTTCCGCTGTAAGTCTTAAATTGCTTAGTATAAATTTTATTACCTGCTGCTACTAGTTTTAATACTGTTTCCTAGTTTTCTTTACATCGCTGACCCGGCCGGACGGCTGATTTCTGAAATACTGGGAAGGGGTGTTACATCCACCACCTCTTTGTGTCTATTCTTATCGTTCGTCCA
This sequence comes from Platanthera zijinensis, assembly GCA_039513925.1. NCBI lineage: Eukaryota > Viridiplantae > Streptophyta > Magnoliopsida > Asparagales > Orchidaceae > Platanthera > Platanthera zijinensis. Next base: position 174,123,013 of record CM077094.1, on the reverse strand, counting down.
AGAATGATTCCATAAGGCAACTCCCTTCTACCAATGCCATCCCGCGGCCCGCTGATCCAGCATCAACCTCTACAACTCATCCATTGACGAATTTTGTCTCTCTACATCGCCTCTCTCCGCCACTCCTAAAATGTCATCTCTCTTTCTCCTATTTCTATTCCTAACTCTGTGCAGGAAGCTCTTTAACACCCGGGGTAGCGGGCTGCCATGGATGACAAAATGATTGCCCTCTGGGCTAACTAGACCTAGGATCTGGTTCCTCTTCCTCCCGACCAGTCCTGTGTCAGTTACAAGTGGGTTTTTGTTATCAAACATGCTGCAGATGAGACTGCTGACCGCTTAAAAGCTCGCCTCGTGGCTCGTGGATTCACTCAGCAGCAAGACCTTGATTATGATGAAACCTTCTCCCCGGTTTCCAAGCTAAATACTGTTCGGGTCCTGATCTCCTTGGTCGTGCATCGTCAGTGGTCCTTACATCAGTTAGATATTAAAAATGTCTTTTTTCAATGGTGATCTCCAAGAAGCAGTTGATATGCATCAACCTCCCAGGTTTGAGACTACGGGAGAGTCTCGTGTATGTCATCTCCGGAAGTCTATATATGGTCTCAAACAGTTTACTTGTGCTTTGTTTGAAAAATTTTGTAAGGTGGTTCGTGAAGTTGGGTTTACGCGAAGCTCGACTGACTTCTCCCTCTTCACCCGTCATTAACCAACATATACTGTGATTCTCCTTGTGTTTGTTGATGATATTCTAATTACGGGCGACGATTCCAAAGGGATACAATAAATCAAGCAACATTTAAACTTAGCATTTCAGACGAAAGACCTAGAAAATTTTCGATACTTCCTTGGACTTGAGGTTACAAGATGACCTGATAGTCTTGTCCTATCCCAACGGAAGTATTGTATTGATCTTCTTCAAGATGTTACCTACTCAGGGTGCAAACATGTGGACACCTCTATGGATGTAAATCACAAGCTTTCTGCATATGGTTCTGATTCCGACCACTACTTACAAATCCAGAGTACTATAGACGCTTGGTGGGGAATTTGATTTATCTTACGGTTACACGACCTGATATCTCATTTTTTGTGGGAGTTGTGAGTCGATTTATGCATGCTCCTCGGACATCGCATCTCCAAGCCGTCGAGCGCATTCTCAGATATTTGAAGACTGCTCCGGGACAAAGACTAGTTTTCAAACCATCTACTTCTCTCTATCTCTGGTTGTGTATTCTGACGCTGACTACGCGGGTTCTCTTGATGATAGACGTTCCACAACTGGCTTTTGTACATACTTCGGCGGATACCTTATTAACTAGCGTAGCAAGAAGCAGACTGTTGTTGCTTGCTCGTCTGCTGAAGCCAAGTATCGTGCTATGGCCACTGTTGTATCTGAGCTAACCTGGCTTGAATGTCTTCTAAATGATTTGGGGCTCAAACTCTCATCCCCGACAACCTTGTTCTGTGACAGTCAAGCAGCTATACATATTGCCAAGAATCTCGTATTCCATGAACGAACCAAGCATATTGAAGTTGACAGTCATTTCATTCAGGAAAAAGTTCAATCTAAGAAGTTAGAATTAGAATATGTTCCTGCTACAGGGCAAGTTACTGACATTCTAACTAAAGCCCTTTCTCTACTGCTATATCATCAGTTCTTATCCAAGCTTGGCGCCTACGACTTGTATGCTTCATCTTGCGGGGGAGTGTTAACGAAAAATGAAAAAGCCCAATAGAAAATGTCCATTCTTTAAGCCCATGTACATTCTCTTTATTCCCACATCATAGGATTGGAGTTTTCTCCTCCTCTCTCTTCCTATATATATGTATGCTTACATGTACAAGAAATATATAAGTTTTGAGAAATTAATAAAATTTGACTTTTTTCTCTCTCTCTTGGTTCTTCTTTACCGATACAATTACTCATTTTTAGTTGCTATATGATCCATAATTAATTCTGGAAATGAACAGGTTGGTATTGATTTTTGGAAGTTTTGAACGCAGGAAATTCATGATTCAACTGGTCACGGGCTATCTCCCCAGCCTGATTTTGCTGTTGTTTTTCTATATCGTACCTCCAACAATGATGCTATTTTCTACAGTGGAAGGGGCTATCTCGCGCAGTGACAGAAAAAAGAGTGCATGTTGCAAAGTATTATACTTCACGATTTGGAATATTTTCTTTGTAAATGTTCTATCTGCATCTATTATCCATCAGCTAATGTTCATTTCCCAGCCAAAAGACATTCCTTTTGCTCTTGCTCGAACTTTACCAGGACAGGTAATTATTTTCTGTGAGTTATGGATGAGATTATTAACTCATTGCTGGGCAAATTGCTTTATGTTCATAAATAGAGGAAGTCAACACCTATTTGTATTTAGTTACATTTGTCTGTTACTGAGACTGAATTCATTTGACCAAAGTTTTAAGTAAAAACATGTTTTCAGAAAGTATAGTAGAAGTTAATGGGACAGGATGTTAAGGATCTACTATTTGTTATTCGTTAATATTATTATGTTTTAGCGTGTAGTTGTTTAGAGTTGTCATGCTTAACACGGCTTTTAATAATTTGTTATATGTATCTAATCTAGTGTAGGTGATAGAAATTATAGTGTTTATATATGCATATTCCATTAGAGTCCGTTCGTTTCGCGGGAATTGGGCCGTTGGAATTGGTATTCATTTACCAATTCCAATTACAGGCGTTCGGTATGTAAAAAAAAACGTGGGAATCGGCAATGAAATGTAATTCGGTCGGAATTGGGTATAAGGTAAACGCGCGACATGCATTTCCGACCTCGCTAGGTCAGATTTCGCAATTCCGCTTCTCCGCTCCGCTTCCTTCTCCCGTCGCCGCGATTCCTGCTCCCGATCCCGCGATTTCGCTTCTCCTGCTCCCGTCGCTGGCCCTTCGCCGCGATTTGCCTCCGATCCCGCTTCTCCGCTGCTCCCGTCGCCGCGATCTGCTCCGCGATCTGCTCCCGCTTCTCTGCTGGTAACTAGCTGCTTAACCTTGCGTCAGATTCCATACTCCTTGAGATTTAACATGAAAAAAGTTTGGTATCAAAACCCATTCTAAATAGTAGAGCATCATACGTATGATTTTCTCCATTTAATATGCTAGACTACAAATTCACAAATCTCAGAGAAAAAGATAAGTAATAATTATAGAAACAACACCTTTAGAAATGTTCATTCATAAGACGAAGTGCAAATGTGTATGTGTTTGTGTGTCCTTTTGTGGTTGGATATATAATGTGTGTTTTTTATGTTTAGATGGATGAAACAGCGTGACTTCTCAGCCGCTACCTCCACCGCCGCCGATCTCAAGGGCAGACAGGATATATGCCGTCATTGCAGCTATTACGGATTTGACTGAGACTGATGTCATACAGGCTATCGATATGCTGAGTGATGACGACAAGAAGGCCGACGTGTTCATGGCTTTACCGATGCCAATTAGGAGGACCTGGATCCGCTTACATCTACGCGATTGATTAGATTATGTTAAAGACTTTTGGTTTCATGTGCGGACTATTATAATGTTGTAGACTATTTTGAACTTTTTTTAATGTTCGGTGCGTGGACTCTTAATTTTTATTCCGTTGAAATATGATTTTTAATTAGCTATTTCAATTCAGTTTATAATAAAAATTACAAATTTGAATTCTGTACTTTGAATTCCAGGATACAGCCGAACATCGGAATTGCTAATTCCAATTTCTATGACAGAATTCCTGCATTCAGCCGAACAGCAGAATTGGAATTGAATTCAATTCCAATTCCTGCGGGAATGGGAATTGAATTCAATTCCAATTCCTGCAGCTCAATTCCTACGAAACGAACGGACCCTTAGTGTAAATTTATATATAGACCCCTGGGTCTTGGAATGGGGGAAATTTTTTATACATCCAACGAACCATGAGCATGGTGCATTGGACGTATTTTCTCCCGTAGATAACATTTATTTCTTATAATTATATTACTTACAAATAATTTACGGAATATATATATTTTTTGATATTTTTACGGTCATTTTAAGTACTCAAATATCTGTATTCTAAAAAAAAATCAATCGAAAAAATATAGTTGTAACTAAAATTTACAACTTGAATTTTCTGGTAAGAATTTTCAACTGTAATTTATAGGAGAAAATACGTCCAATGCTCATGGTGCGTTGGACATAAATTTTTTTCCCTTGGAATGAGGAAACAATGTGACGTAAGATAAGGTGTAGGTAGTGAGATGATTATGCCTCAATGGGACTTTAAATGATTGATAAGGTTGTTAATGTCGGATGTTGGGTTCTTGTTGGTTTGAGTTTGAAATATCGAATGTTGTATTATGAGGATATATCGGAGATATTTTACAATGTTTGATTTTAATACAATAAGAATAACAGATAAGCCTTTATCCCACTATAGTGGGGTCGGCTATATGGATCCTTTGTCGCCATTGTTCCCTATCTTTAGTCATAATCTCACTAATGCCTAAGTCCATCATGTCTTTTCTTATAGTTTTCATTCCAAATCTTTATTGGTCTACCCCTCCCCCATTTAACGTGTATAGTGACTAAGCTATTACAACGTCTAATAGGTGCCTCTAATGATCTCCTTTGTACATGTCCAAACCATCTTAGTTGAGCTTCTCACATTTTTTCTACAATTGGTGTTGATAGGGAAAGAGAAAGTGCAATGTAAAGTGAGGGCAAAGAGGATTAGCTATAAATCACTCTACGCTTATAGAAATAATGAAAACTTAACCAGGTATAAAGTCGCCAAAAAATAATCTAAACATGTAGTAAGTAAAGCAAAAAATCAAGTTTATGAAGAATTTTATAAGCGACTAGATACCAAAGATGGAGAGCGTGACATATTTAAAATTGATCGAGCTAGAGAAAGGAAGATAAAAGATTTAAGCCAAGTAAAATGCATAAATGATGAAACAGATGCAGTTTTAACGGATGATGCGGATATTAAAGAACAATAAAAAAAACTTTTATGAACTCTATAATAAAACAAAAGACAATGAATTGGACTTAAAAATTTTAAGTAAATCGGTAGAGTATAGGAACATAACGTTTTATCGTAAATTTTTATTATCAGAGGTAAATAATGCTCTAAATAAGATGAAAAATGGAAAGGAGGTTGGGCCAGACGACATACCCATCGAAGTATGGAAATGTTTAGAAAATGAAGGAATTTTATGACTTTCAATAAGATACTGAAGTTAAAGAAGATGTCAGACCAATGAAGAGAAAATATCTTGCTACCTTTGTGTAAGAACACAGAATATATACAAAATTGTGTTAATTACAGAATAATTAAATTGATGAGTCATACCATGAAATTATGAGAACGAGTAATTGAAAGAAGAATAAGACGGGAGACTAACATCTCAGAGAATCAATTTGGATTCATGTCAGGGCGGTCGACCATGGAAGCTCTACATCTCTTGAGGAGACTCATTGACAACTATCGAGAAGGAAAACAAGATTTGCATATGTTGTTTATCGACCTTGAGAAGTCTTATGATTGAGTTCCAAGATAGATCTTATGGAGAGTCTTAAAAAAGAAAGGTGTAAATGTATCCTACATTGATGTAATCACAGATATGTATTCAAATTCAGTGACAAGGGTGAGGACATCATGAGGATTAACACGGGAATTTCCTATCAATGTTGGCTTACATCAAGGTTCAGCTTTAAGCCCTTATCTCTTTACCCTTATCTTAGATGAGCTCACCAGACATATCCAACATGCAATACCTTGGTATTTATTATTTGTGGATGATATCGTTTTGGTCGATGGGACGCACGAGGGTGTAAACACAAAACTTGAATCTTGGCGTGACACTTTTCAAAAGAAGAGTTTTAAGTTGAGCATGACAAAGACAGAGTATATGGAGCTTTAATTTAGCAGTGCAAGAAGGACGGATGACTTCGTTATTAAGTTGGGTGATCAAGATATTTCCCGTAGTGAATGTTTTAAATATCTTGGATCGATAGTTCAAAAAGACGGAGGTATTGATAAAGATGTGACACATAGAATCCAAGTGGGTTGGTTGAAGTGGAGAGACGCATAAGGGATCTTGTGTGATCGTAAAGTACCATTAAAACTTAAGGGCAAGTTCTACCGTACTGCGATTAGACCAGCGATGCTCTATGGTTTTGAGTTTTGGGCAGTAAATTGTGTACATGAGCAAAAAATGGGAGTTGTGGAGATGATAATGCTTAGGTGGATGTGTGGACACACGAGACTGGATAGAATTATGAATGAATGTATCAGGGATTAGACAGGAGTAACACCAATTGCAGAGAAGATGCGAGAAGATCGAATAAGATGGTTTGGACACATGCAAAGGAGACCATTAGAGACACCTTCTAGGCATTGTGAGAGTCTAGTCACTAGGCATGTTAAATGAGGGAGGAGTAGACCAATAAAGACTTGGAATGAAACTATAAGGAAAGACATGATGTATTCAGGCATTAGTGAGATTATGACACAAGATAGGTTACAATGGCAACAAAGGATCCATATAGCCGACCCCATTATAATGGGATAAAGGTTTGAGTGTTGTTGTTGTTGGTGGTACTGTTGATAGGGAAACAATCAATCAAAATCACTATTCACAAGAGTTAAGATAATATATACACAAATACATGGGAGGGTATTCACAACACCCACGGTGAGCCTAAGATAACTCTACCACACATTAATTACACTACATGTAACCCTCCCCCTCCCCCCAAACTCACGAGGGATCATGTTGTAGAATGAAATGAGAAAAAGCCTTAACTCCCAATTAGGAGCTCTAGTATATATATATATATAATCTCAAATACACTTACAATTTTTCCCATATACAATATTATAATATTCTGATAACTCCAATACTCCCTCTCAAGCTGGAGCAAAGATGTCAATCATGCCCAGCTTGGAAATGGTCAAATCTGAATAAGTAGGATCAACAACTTTAGTGAAGGCGTCAACGAGCTGGTTAGCCGAGGGGATGTAAGCTGGAAGAACAGTCCCAGTACGAACGTGGTCACACAAAAAATGAACATCCATCTCGATGTGTTTGGTGCGCTCATGTAGCATTGAATCCTGGGTAAATAGGAGAGCTGACTTATTATCACAGTAGAGAGTCGAGCCATCAACAAGAGATAGGTCAAGTTCAGTCAGCAGCGATCAAAGCCAAACCCACTCAGTAAAGTCGTGTGCCATGACGCGGTACTCTGACTCAGCAGACGAACGAGATACAATGGATTGTTTCTTACTCCGCCACGAAATAAGATGATCACCATAGAATACTCAAAAACCTGACGTAAAGCGTCGATCTGTCAAAGAGCTAACAAAATCTGCATCAGTGAAGCAGGAGAGACTAGTGGCACTATGAGCCCGATAGAATAGCCCAAGACCAGGAGCGCGCTTAAGATAGCGAAGGACATGTCGAGCAGCCTCTAGGTGAGATGTCCTGGGAGAATGCATAAACTGGCTCAAAACGCCCACTAAGAAGCTGATGTCGGGTCTGGTATTGGTCAAGTATATCAAGCGGCCAACAAGCCGCTGGTACTGAGAGTGGTCTGGAAGAGGATCATTAAATTCAGCATGAAGGCGATGGTTGGTGTCCATAGGAGTACTTGCAGGACGACACCCAAGTAGACCCTTGTCCCGAAGAAGATCTAAGGTGTACTTGCGTTGCGATATAGAGATGCCCTGTCGTGAGCGAGCTACTTCAATCCCAAGGAAGTACCAGAGGGGTCCAAGGTCTTTCACCTCAAAGGCTGAGCGAAGTGTAACTTTCACCTCAGAGATGCCAGAGGGATCATCCCCGGTGAGAATAATATCATCAACACAGACCAAGACAATGACACGACGTTCCTCAGGAGTGGCACAAATGAAGCAAGGGTGATCTGCACGACACTGAGTGAAGCCATACTGAAGGATGACCGAGCTGAACCGTTCGAACCAGGCACACGGGGAGTGCTTTAAGCCATACAGAGATTTGTGCAGTTGGCAAAATCTCCACGAATACTCCCCCTTAAGGGAAAAGCCTGGAGGAGGATCCATATAGACCTCCTCCTGTAAATCTTCGTGCAGGAAGACATTTTTGACATTGAGCTGGTAGAGTGGCCACATCCGAGAGGCCGCAATCAAGAGCAGAAGGCGGACACTGGTCAACTTAGCCATGAGAGCAAACGTGGAACCAAACTCGTCCGGAGCTTGAGTAAAGCCTTTGACCACCAAACGAGCCTTGTAGCGGTCAATAGTACCGTCAGCAGAGTACTTCACGGTATAGATCCATTTGCATCCAACCGTGGATTTCCCGGGACGAAGAGGAACCAGATACCATGTCCTAGTATGACGGAGAGCGGACATCTCCTCCTTGGCCTGAACCCACCGCGGGTCAAAGAGAGCCTCATCAGTCGAAGTAGGTAGCCAGACAGAATCAGCAGCAGCCATAAAAGCCTGGTAAGAGGGTGAGAAACACTGGTACGAACAACACTAGCCAACGAGTGCTCAGTAACCGACGAGTGAACACAACTACGCTTGCTCTTGCGGAGGGCAATAGGTAAATCAACAGAAGAAGTAGAGGAGAGAGAGGCTCAAGAGAGGTACCTGTGGCCGGAAGGAGCTGCAGTTCTTGACTGGAGGAGAAGTGGGTGCACCGGGTGGAGGTGGCAGCTGGCGGCGAGAGTAAGTCAGCAGGACATGCGGAGCTGCAGAAGGGGCAGCGTCGGGTGGAGGAGAGACGACTGGGAGAGGTTGCACAATAGTAGGAAGCGTAGGAGGGGTCAAATGTGCATGAAAGAAGGGAACCTCCTCATGAAATGTCACATCCATAGAGTACATGAGCGCAACCGGGGATCATAGCAACGGTAACCCTTAGTGGTGGTCGAGTAGCCAAGGAAGAGGCAGCGGATTGCCTTGTCGTCAAGTTTAGTCCGAGAGGGGTGCCGATTATGGGCAAAACACACACAACCAAAGGCCCAGAGAGGGATGAGAAAGGCGGAGACAGATGGATGGATCAGACTATAGGGGGTAACGCCATCGAGAGGACGAGAGGGAGTCCTATTAATAAGGAAAGCTGTTGTAAGAAGAACAACGCTCTAATAGGTCTTAGGGACATTCATTTCCTGAAGAAGGCAACAAACAGAGTCTAAGAGGTGGAGGTTTTTGCGTTCTGCCACCCCATTCTGCTCGGGGGTCCCCGAAAAAGAAAATTGGTGTAGAGTGCCCTCATCGCGGAGAAAGAGATCAAAGGGACAAGAAGTGTACTTACCTCCATTGTCAGAGCGGAGGATATGAACAAACGTACCATGCTGGGTCTGTATCATACGTGAAAAATGAGAGTAAACCGATAGGACCTCAGATTTATGTTTGAGGAGATAAACCCATAAGCAACGAGAATAACCATCAATAAAAGTTACAAAATACGAGAAACCATCAAGTGACACAACAGGGGCAGGGCCCCACACATCAGAATGTACTAACTCAAAACAAGAAGTAACACGTATAACAGAAGGAACATACGTGCTGCGTGTGTGTTTTGACAGCTCACATACTTCACAGCGAAAAAGAAAAACAAAAGACACATCGGGACATACAGACAACATCCGCTAAGGGCTAGCATGGTCAAGACGTGCGTGGCAAAGCGAGCTCGACGACAAACCTGGATAAGCAGCAGAAGAGGTAGGCGGGCAAGTAGCAATGGTGGTGGTAGTAGCAGTAGTAGAAGGTAGCTTCAGGTAGTACATCCTACTCCTTTCATATCCCGTACCAATAGTCCTCCCGGATCTCAGGTCTTGAAAAATACAACGATCAGAGAAGAAAGTTACTGAGCAGTTCAAAGTACGAGTAATACTACTAACAGATAAAAGTTTGAGAGACAACTGAGGGACAAGAAGAACATAGTCAAGGGAGAGAGAGGAAGAGAGAGGGATGGTGCCCCGAATAAGGACAGGGGTAACTAAGCCATCAACAAGTCGCACGTCTCGGTGGGAGCAGGGAACAACCTGAAGCAGGGGAAGACGTACTAGTCATATGGTCGATTGCACTTGAGTCAATCACCTAGGGTGACGAATCCTGGTCAACCATGGTCGCGGAGCAAGCAAATGAAGTACCTGAGGAAGAAGAGACAGTGGAAGCAGAGACAGTAGTGGAAGGCTGAGACTGTTGAAACTGTTGAAATTGGGCCATCATCTGACAGATGTCAGAGGAGTTGGTACCCAAGGTGAGTTCGACGGGCTCGGAATAATCAGCAGAAGCATAGTGTGCCTGGGGATTGCACCAAGAGTAGTACGCTCAGAGCCCCGTAGGTGTGGGTATAGCTGATAGCAACGACTGCGATCATGGTATAGACGCCCACAGTGAGAGCAAGGGCCAGGAGGACCCGTAGAGCCACGACCACTAGAAGAGCCACGACCACCAGGCTGAGTAGAGGAACCCCGATCACCGCGGCTACGAGTGCTGGAGGTGGAAGGGTGGTAGGAAGCGGAAGGGCCATCTGCTCAGTAGGGAGAGAGGAGGTAGCATGAACGCCGGGAAGACTAGATTGCCTCTGCATACGTTTCTCATGCTCTGCAACAATGGAGTAGGCCTCAAGATGATCTGGCAAAGGTGACAACCCCACGTTCTGAGCACGAGTAGACTCATATTCGGGGCGAAGCCCCATTAAGAACTGGTATGTCTCCCGTCTCTGTCGCTGTTTCCGAATAAGGGTGATATCATTAGAATACTCCAGGGCACTGAGAGGCTCAAGATCGTTAAACTCAAGAAAACGGTCCTAAAGGTAAGTGAAGTACTCCTGAACAGAACACTCCCCTTGTGTGGCGGAAGCGATGTCCTGAAAAAATGCCGAAAATCTGGGCATCAACACGCATGTCGCCAAAAGTGCGCTGGATAGCAGACCAAAACTCGTAGATACCCTCAAAACGCATAAACTGACTAAAGATGCGAGACTCCATCAAGCACTGAATCCATCCAAGAACCATGTACTTTTCGGTTGACCACTTGACTAAATCCTCTTTCTTATCATCTTTGTCAGTCAGTTTGGGTATAGGAGGGCCGACAGTCAGCCAAAAAAGCTTATTCCGGCCGGCGAGAGCCACTTTCATCGAAGTTGCCCATGAAGAATAATTTTTCTCATCGAGAAGGACGCTAGTAATTCGTCCCGTAGATTTATAGGTATCCTTGGAATCCATGAAGCACAGAAATAACAAGCAACGAGATCCCTCTCACAAAGGAGATTGGGGACCGAAGAGCGAAGAAGAACGACAAATCACATACAAAGCATCAATAACGACTCCATGAAGAAGACTAGGACGCCATTAGGTCTCCATGGAGAAAACAAGGAACACGGGCGGTGAAACCACTGGAGAAGACTCCGGCGGGACTAGGATTGAGGGGGGAAGCCTGTTACGGCTGCGGAACCGATGGAAAGACCAGCGTGAGGCGCTGCAGAAGACGCCATAAGCTAGAGATGGCACCGGAAGTGGGTGAAACACATGTGCGGGGACGCCAGCTGCAACTAAGGAGCGCAGGAAGCATCGAGCGATACGAAGCCGCAGGCGGCGGCGAGACGGGAATCTCTGGAGAAGCGGGAGGCCGGCGAGACGTGCGGAAGCGTCTGATGCGGGAGGCTAGGGCGCGAGACACGGGCGAACCCCAGGAGGCTCGGAATCCCTCTGATACCATGTTGTAGAATGAAATGAGGAAAAACCTTAATTTCCAATTAGGAGCCCTAGCATATGTATATATAATCTCAAATACACTATTACAATTTTGCTAATACACAATATTTCAATATTATGATAACTCCAATAGATCATACACCGAGAGTTTGGACAGAAGATGAGCATGTTGTGCCCTCGTCTGCGGCTTAGTCATCAAATCTGCAATCTGTTGCTCGGAAGGAACAAAGGAAGAACTAAGAGTACCACGACCATATTTCTCACGTAGAAAGAAAACATCAACCTTGATATGCTTGGAGAGTGAGTTCTTCATCGGGTTTAGAGTAATCTGAATGACACCAGTGTTATTATAGTAAAGTGGGGTGAGATCTGGAGAAGAGGCACCAAGGTCCTTAAGAAGCCAACGAAGCCAAATAATATCCTCTGCGGTGGTAGCCATAGCCCAAAGCTCAGCCTCAATACTGGAATGAGAAACACCAGTCTGTTTCGTGGACTTCCATACAATAAGGGAAGAACCCAAGAACATACAGAAACCAGTGACAGAGCGGCGATCAACAGGATCTCTAGACCAGGTAGCATCTGAGTATGCACAAAGCTGCAGAGAACTGTTGCTGGAGAAGAAAAGACCACGAGAAGTCGTCACTCAGAGATAACGCAGGAGCCGCAACAAGTGACCATAGTGCACAGAGGTAGGCGCACAAACAAATTGGCTCAACACATGAACTGTATGGGAAATATCGGACCAAGTAATGGTTAGGTAGACAAGGCTCCCAATGAGGTGGCGGTAGCGAGTGGGGTCGGAGAGTGGAACACCATTATCTGGACGTAGCTGAAGGTGATGCTCCATAGGAGTGTCCACTGTGCGAGAGAAAGAGAGCATCCCGAGCTAGGAGATTTGATGTGTATCTCTGCTAAGTGAGCTGAAACCGTTGTCTGTAGAACTGACCTCAAAACCCCAAAAGTAGTTCAAATGTCCAAGGTCGGTCATCTGAAACACCTGCAGAAGGTAATACTTAACGAATGTCACATGAGAAGGATCATCGCCAGTAATGATTATATCATTCACATAAAGTAACAAAAGAGTCCAACCACGAGAGGAAGAATGCACAAACAAAGCAGGATCATGTGGACTTGGCTGGAAACTGACGGCTGTAATGGCTGAGCTGAAACGAGCAAACCATGCGTGGGGCGCTTGCTTGTGCCCATAAAGAGCTCGTCTTAAGCGGCAGACAAGACCTGGAGGAGAGAATAGATCAGGAGGAGGAATCATGTATACATCCTGCTGAAGATCACCATGAAGAAAAACATTCTTCATGTCGAGCTGAAACAGAGACCAGTGACGAATGGCTGCAACTGCAACGAGAGTCCGAACCCTTGTCATATGAGCGACAGGAGCAAAGGTCTTGTCATAGTCTCTTCCCAGTTCCTGCTAAAAACCACGAGCAGCTAGTCAATCCTTGTACCTCTCTACAGATTCATCGGAGCAAGTCTTGACCTTGAAGACCCACTTACAAGTAATCGGAACAACACTAAGTGGAAGAGGAACAAGGTCTCATGTACGAGTGTGCTCAAGTGCCTCCAACTTAGTAGACATAACAACCTGCCACTCAGGTATCTATGCAGCCTCACGGTAGGTAGTCGGCTCTGGAGTGCTACAAGCAGTAGTACCAAGGGCAAGTAGGTCCAGCGGTAGTGTAACGAGGCTAAGGCTGTTGGGAGGATGTCGCTCACGAGGTGAGTTGCGACGCACAAGAGGATCGTCCACAGGACACTACCTGGAGGAGGCAGACACTGAGTTTGGGGACACTAGAGACGAGGGGACATGAGCAGGAGGAGGACGACGAGTGTAATGATATGGAAGAGGGACGATGAGCTCGCCCGAGGGAAAAGTGGAAGGTGGAAGGGAAATATGAGAAGATGAGATTGGAGAGGTCGGAGATGGTGTAGGCGGTGGCAAGAGGAGAGGAGGCGGACATGCTAGTGGAGACGAGGGGACATGAAGTGGTGGGGTGGGAAGAGTGACGAACTGGACATCAGAGGGAGGCACAGATGAGTGCGAGGTCGAGAGGACATATGACACAAAGAAAGAGTGAAACTCATCAAAGGTGACATCACGTGAGATACGAAGCTGATGTGTAACATGATCTTAACATCGATAGCCTTTGTGATCAGTACCGTATCCGAGAAAGACACAAGATACAGATTGAGCAGAGAGCTTGGTATGCCTATGTGAAGGAAGAAGAACATAACACCGACAACCAAAAACACGTAGATGAGTATAACGTGATGGTCGAGAGTACAAACACTCACTAGGACACCGATCTTGAAGAAAAGTGGAGGGCTACAGGTTAATGAGATAAACAACAAGGGAGACAACCTCAACCTAAAAATAAGGAGGAACGTGAGAGGAGATGATAAGAGTGTGGGCTGTCTCAAAAATATGGCGATGCTTTCTTTCAGTAGTCTCATTCGAATTTAGAGGTCGGCTCTCGACTCTCTCCTAATACTCGTCTCTTGAACTCGCCTGCTTTAACTCGCTTATGGGCGAGTAATACTCGCCTACATGAAGCCATCGAGCTTGATGTCGCCAACATGAAGTCACCAATGAGCGAGTAAGAAAGAAACTCGCCCATCATGTCGAGTATTCGCGAGTTGTCATCTTTGGTCTCTTGCTTGTCATCTTGTGCTATGAAGTCTTCTCAAAAAAAAATTATCTTCCGCTATGGTTCACGCTCACCGTACCAAAGTGTTGAAGCCGGGAAAATCCCTACTTCAAATGTTCGGACCTAATTGTAGCCTAAGGTTACTGATTCTGCGGTCGAACGTCACAATTCTGATGGCTAGAGCAAGAGAGAGAAAAGTCTACAAGCATACCCCAGGCGTCTCAGTAGGGAGGTCCGAGCACGTTCCCGGAAGTTTAGGTGAAATTTCCCCTCCACAACCAAAAGGCTGGGCGAGGTACGAGGAAGGCACGAACTTGGCGAGTATCAAATTTAGGGGGTCTCATCCTCTTCCAACGTGTCCTTCTTGGTACCCCTAGGGGTCTATTTATATACAAATTCTATGGGGGATGTGAGAATACCTCTGGGAGCTTTGGATACTCGCTCATACTAGCGAGTTACGAGAGCTACTCGTCCATGCTCGCTCATGCTCCTGCTTATTCTGTAAGGAGCGCAGGTTACGAAGCACACACAAGGTTTCAATCTTGTGACCTCCATATTTCAATGCGGTCGTTGATATCTTCCCTCAACTTCGCATGAGCCCGTCCTTAGATTCCACCGTTGAAGCCCACCTTAGATAGTCGTAATCCATGCAACGATCATCTCCCTCCTCGGAATTGCACAATGCTTCCATCCCTGAGTCAAGCTTTGATCTTCCTTTCATTTCCACTTCTCCTGACGATGCAATGCCTTTGGTCGCTGTTATCCACCAGCAGAGCTCACTATGGAATTCTCCTGTCCGCATACCTTTGGTTGCTGTCATCCATCAAGCATGCAACCTTCCCTCGAGCCTCTCGAACTACACGTCCCTCACCTGTCCTTTTGTCCCATCGGGTCCAGCGCCTCTTACAGCCAACATCAGGACTTTTCAACCAGTCGTATCTACATCAGCTGCATTATTTAGTTAATTAAGGTTGTAACTAATAAATTTAGCTCAACAATTAGTAGGCCCGCAATCATCATTGCGTCTACATCAGATACATTGTTTAGTTAATTAAGGTTACGTGATTAATTAATACAACAACAACATTCAAGCCTTTATCCCACTATAGTGGGGTCGGCTATATGGATCCTTCGTCTCCATTGTGCCCTATCTTTTGTCGTAATCTCACTGATGCCTAAGTACATCATGTATTTCCTTACAGTTTCATTCCAAGTCTTTATTAGTCTACCCCTCCCTCGTTTAACATGGCTAGTGACTAGACTCTCACAACGCCTAACAGGTGCCTCTAATGGTCTCCTTTGTACGTGTCCAAACCATCTTAGACGAGCTTCTCACATCGTCTGTGCAATTGGTGCTACTCTTGTCTTATCCCTGATGCTTTCATTCCTAATTTTATCCAATTTCGTGTGTCCACACATTCACCTAAGCATTCTCATCTCCACAACTCCCATTTTTTGTTCATGTATACAATTCACTGCCCAACACTCAGAACCATAGAGCATCGTGGGTCTAATTGCAGTAAGGTAAAACTTGTCCTTAAGTTTTAGCGGTACTTTACGATTACATAAGATCCCTGACGCGCCTCTCCACTTCAACCAACCCACTTGAATTCTATGTGTCACATCTTTATCAATACCTCTGTCTTTTTGAACTATCGATTCAAGATATTTAAAATACTCACTACGAGAAATATCTTGATCTTCCAACTTAATAACAAAGTCATCTGTCCTTCTTGTACTGCTAAATTTAAGCTCCATATACTCCGTCTTTGCCCTGCTCAACCTAAAACCCTTTTTTCTAAAGTATTTCGCCAATATTCAAGTTTTGCGTTTACACCCTCGCGCGTCTCATCAACCAAAATGATATCATCCGCAAACAATAAACACCAAGGTATTGCTTGTTGGATATGTCTGGTGAGCTCATCTAAGATAAGGGTAAAGAAATAAGGGCTTAAAGTTGAACCTTAATGTAAGCCAACAGTGATAGGGAATTCCTGTGTTAATCCTCCAGATGTTCTCACCCTTGTCACTGAATTTGTATACATATCTTTGATTGTGTCAATATATGATATATTTACATCTTTCTTTTCTAAGAATCTCCATAAGATCTCTCTTGGAACTCAATCATAAACTTTCTCAAGATCAATAAACAACATATGCAAATCTTGTTTTCTTTCTCGATTGTTGTCAATGAGTCTCCTTAAGAGATGTATAACTTCCATGGTCGACCTCCCTGACATGAATCCCAATTGATTCTCCGAGATGTTAGTCTCTCGTCTTAATCTTCTTTATATTACTCGTTCACATAGTTTCATGGTATGACTCATCAATTTAATTCCTCTGTAATTAACACAATTTTGTATATCCTTTTTATTCTTATACAAAAGTACCAAGATACTTTATCTCCATTGGTCTGACATCCTCTTTGACTTTAGTATTTTATTGAAAAAACATGTAAGCCATAAAATTCTTTCATTTTCCAAACATTTCCATACTTCGATGGGTATATCGTCTGGCTCAACCGTCTTTCCATTTTTCATCATATTTAGAGCATCTTTTACCTCTGATACTTGAATTTTACGATAAAACGTTATGTTTTTATACTTCTCTGATTTACTTAACTCTTCCAAGTTCAATTCATTATCTTTTGTTTCATTATAGAGTTGATAAAAGTATTTTTTCTATCGCTCTTTAATATCCACATCAATCGTCAAAACTGTATCTGTCTCATCCTTTATGCATTTTACTTGTCTTAAATCTCTTGTCTTTCTTTCTCTAGCTCGAACAATTTTATATATGTCACGTTCTCCATCTTTGGTATCTAGTCGCTTATAAAATTCTTCATAAGCTTGACTTCTTGCTTTACTTACTGCCTTAGTTATTAAAGGTGCAAGGCGCACTAAGGCGCAAAGGGGTCTTGGAGCCTAGGATCAAGGCGCAGCCGCGCGCTTGATGAAGGCAAGACGCAACCACATTCATATTGAAATATAAGCATCAAACATCAGTTAATTTTCTTGATCAGACTTTTCATCTATTCTACTCATTAATCATTCATTACTATCATTTATATCTCTTAAAATATATAATTAATATGGTCGCTTGCATCATATCTAAGTATTAACACTTGATTATGTTTCATAAATACTAAATCATGTAAAAACTATTGAGTTTTACATTATTTTGTTCTTTCTTTTGAAAAAAAAAGATTGCAATAGAAATCGCACTCAGACGTGCTTTTTATGCTCCAAAGGCGCAAAAAAGGCGCACGTCTTTGAGCCCGTTGAGCCTGGATCCTTAGGCGCGCCTTTAACAACATAGCTTACTGCGTGTTTAGCTTTTTTTGGCGACTTTATACCTTACTAAGTTTTCATCATTCTTACAAGCGTAGAGTGATTTATAGCTGACCCTCTTTGCCCTCACTTTGTCTTGCACTTCCTCTTTCCACCACAAAGTTTTTTTTTATTTTGGGGCGCAAGACCTTTTGATACTCGAAGTACGTTCTTTCCACTTATCCTTAAATGTGAAGACATAACTTTCCATGAGACATTAAGATCAACATAAGGGTCATCAACTAGTCGTTCTATAACTGCCTTCTTGAAAGTAACCTGCTTTTCCATCTTCAAGTTCCACCACCGAATTTTTTGTAACAATAAATATATCTTAACAAATAGTCGGCCTACAATCATCATTTGTCTTTGTTTCCTGCAAAGATGACAGAGCCTCTTTGGGGAATGAGAAAAATTTCTACAACATTGGGTCCTTAATGTGTTTGCACCAAATGCCCTGACGATCTGTTCTGCATAACGCACTTCCTAGGTACCGCACCTTTTTTCCGTTATGACTCATCATTTTGTGCTCTCCAATATTATGAAGTTGCACCACCTCCTTTGTAACGCCCGTAAACCTTTGTGAAGGTAAATCATAGCATCTTTTTGTAGCGTTATATAATAAATTTATTTGTCGCACATAGATAATTAAATAGCTGTCACGGCTATAACTTTTTGATCGCGCGTTAGTGCGATGGTGCAGTAAAATTTTCTTAGTAAGAACTCAGAAATTCCTCTAGATTGAGCTTTGCCGGTTCATTTATTTTGAGCAGTTATCGTAACTGCCCCAGCCGCACGTCTATTTTAAAACCCACAGCTTTGCCCTTTTATTTTTCCGCAAACCCTATCGATGTCGAGCGCTGTTTCCCTCTCCGTCTCCCGCAATTGGCATTTCCTTCATCGAGCGGCGCAGGCTCTTCTTCGGCGGGTGATACTCGCGCCTCTAGCCGGTGCTGCTAGCGGTCCCAGCGTCCCTCCCCTAACCTGAAGTCATCGCCGACCCAGCATAGGGTTTCCTGCCTTGTGTTGTACCTTGGGTTGCCGACAAATTGCCTCCTCCTTTCTCATTTACGGTGGCCTCCAGGTATCAGCCCAAGCCTTTCTTCCTCTTGATCCCTGACCTTCGTTTTTCCATCTAAATTTTTCAAAAAAAATTTAGGGTTCAAGGCTTCCGATCTCCTTCCTCGGATTTCAAGTGGTTTCCTTTGAAAAACTTAGATTTCAAGTGTTTTAATTGGAAGTATTTCAAAAATTTCACTTTAGTTTTACCGTGAATAATGGATCTTCTAGGTGTGCGAAGAAACTGACAATTTCAATTTGGTTAGAGTCGTCTCCATTTCTAAGATCCTTATTCCACTATTTTTTTCAGAAAACAGCGGTAAGTCCTTTTCGTTCAATGCAGTGTCAATTTTAGTTATCGTAAGATCTTTCGATGAATTCCTAAGTTACTAAAAACTATTTTTTAAATTATGTTAGGACTTTTGAATCGCAGTTGCGAGTCAGAGTGAGTTCTTACCATTATCTCAGATTGGGCCTCACTCAAAAGAAACTATGCCGCCACGTCAGGTGTACGAGTGTCGTAGCACCGCGGTAAGAAATTTTTATTTTTCTTGGTTAGACATATCAGATAGCCTGTATAATTATGTTTAGTATAATTCAGTAAAATTGATACGATTTTATAAAAAATTTCTACTATCAATATAGATAGTTAATGCAATTATTGTGTAGCTAGTATATCCAGTATGTGTTTAATTTTAATAAGTCCCAAACAGTTAGACCATATGAACAGTATATTTACTCGGTTAGATTGACGAATAGGAAGCAATAAAGTTAAATGTGGTTCTAGTCATCTTAAACCAATTTGGTGAATCGCCTTAACCATATGCACATGTTCATAAGCAAAGTAGCATTAGACAGAAAAAGTTATGTAGACACGGTGGAGATCTTCTCCCGTGTTTGATAGAGGCGCACTATCATTCTCGTGGGTGGTAGTATACCCTATGAGACAAATTATTTGAGGGATGTATCCCGCTTTAAAAATTAGTAGATTCGAGTCTGTGTCTGTGAGATGCTAGAACACTTAGGTTCGTTAGTAAAACTCGGATCGTTAGACTAGTATTGCGCGTTAGGAGCTACTCAGCCTGGAACTCTGTCGAGCAACAACCATAAGTGTAATTAGAACTCAAGTTTAGACCGAACCTTAGAAACTCCTAGATAACTAAAGTATTCGAAACTTGAGTAAACGTCATAGTTTGTGAGTAATTATAACAGTCATTTAATTTGCTAGTTTTATTCTTAGAAAAATCATGCACAGTACACTAGCATACCATTTTTCCTATAGCACAAAAGTTTTTCAAAGCATGCATATTTTTCTTCTAAAACAATTTTAGTGTCACTAGGAGGAATAATTTTTCTTACTCTCCCTTTAAGTTGACCCATGTTTGGGGATGTTTTTTACAGGGGACCCAGATGGGAAACTACGCTTAGGATGAGCGTGTCATGACAGCCGCTCCTATAGTTTGTTTTTTTCTTCCAGTTGTTGTTTTACTTTAGTATCTTACTGTTGTTTTGGACTTCTGTAATATAATATTTAAGAATTTGTATATGTACCAGACTTTGTGTAATATTTCAGATATTCAGTGGTTTGATTTTTTTTCTCTCTAGTGGCTCTGTGAATTCATCTTGTTGAGGTACACTTTTACCCTTTAGTTTCATATGCAGCTTCCGCTGTAAGCTTACATTTCAGTTCTTTTTATTTATGTCTGCTATGTACTAATTTTAATACTATTTCTTAGTTGACTTCTTATCACTGGACCCGATCGGACGGCTGATGGGTTGTTAAACTAGGTTGGGGTGTTACATCCTTGGGGTGCGAACGATTCACGATTGTAGCAAAACTAAGCCCTCTTTTGTTCCTTCAGACATTAAGATGTCAGCTGAGGTGGCATAAAATTTTTTTTGGAGATCGCAAGATCCGGGCAACTGTGTACACTACATTGCAGGAATTTTGTGCCGCAATCATCACGAACTCGATTTCCTTTTAGTTGCGCAACGAAGTAACCATCCACCCAGCACACGATCAGAGATCTTGCCCGATCAAGTACAGGTTGTTGATTGTTCGATTGTTGATAACATCAAATATTTGATATTTATTCTCCCCTTTTTACCCTAGATTGCATTGAATTTTTATGTGTTTTAAGGTTATAGAGATCGATTTACACATTATTTTTTATTTTTTTTGTAAGAGATTAAGGAGCAATATGGAGCATAATGGAGCTAGTGGAAGGACTTGGGATGAGAAGAAGGCATATATAAAGGTATGAGAACATCATTTGGAAACACACGACCAATCGCACGACCGCGCATCAAAATGCATGAACGTGCGCAAGCCTCAACATGCTCGACCGTCCATATGCATATTCGTGCACCCTTAGTACAAAATGAAATGCTTGCCCATGCATTCTTCCAAAGGCATGTGTGCCAGCAAGCACGCCCGTCTGTTCTTCCTTGGAAGTTTCAACAAAGCACACGACCATGCACTATATGCACTGTCTTACATCTTCGACAATTATTTCCACATCCTTGGTAGTTGCAGGCAGCTGCATCGGTAGTTTGACATCATTATGACTTATGACAAACGCATGGCCACACGTTTTGCGATTTATTATATATACTTGGAATTTTCATTTGAGAGAGAGCTTTCTAATTCCTCTAGCCTTGGGGCCAAATTTCTTCACACCTCCCCTCACCTCAGAGCTTTTTAGGCTTATTATAAAGATATTTTAGAGAGGAAAACTATCGAAGATTGAAGCAACAATATTGTGAAGTTCAAATTGGAGTTTCGCTTGTGAATGTTCTGCAAGATTTACAATCCTTGCAAAGTTTGTTTTTTTATTCTCTTTTATGAACTTTTTATCCGAAATCGTGCAATTCTCTTTCTTTATCTTTAATATTTTTGTGGTTTAGCCAACAATGAGAGGCCAACTCTCTTCTTGTGGTGATTGTGTAGTATCATGAATTAAAATTAAGATTTTATCGGTGAATGAATCAAATTTCAATTATATTTTGTATGATTATAGTTTTATTCATGTGTCCAATGTGTATTGTAGTTTAGTTGACCAATTCTCTAATCTCATGTGTAATTTTTGATATCAGACCCTGAATCAATTGGTTTATGGATCCCATGAATACTTCAAATACATACGGGTTACGTGGTACTGGTCTATGCAATACCTGCATTTCTAAATACAGGGTGTAGTTAGTATTTTTCAGGGTATTAAATCTTTTGCTAGAGAATGATGTACTTAGGCATTTGTGAGATTATGACAAAAGATAGGGCGCAATGACGACAAAGGATCCATATAGCCGACCCCACTATAGTGGGATAAAGGCTTGAGTGTTGTTGTTATTAAATCTTTTGCTATCGTTCTAAATACTTTCCCTCCACGACTTAGCATCTGCTAGAGAATTATAATCGCTTCGCCCAGATCAAGAGGTTTCGACGTGCTTACGAAATTTCTCTGTCAATTATACAAAACTCTTTATATAATTATATCTTTTTACTCATGCTTAATCCTAGTTAATATTTATGTTATGAAACAAACACCCTAACTCTAAATCTCAATAGTTTTAATTTTAAATTCAATTGTTTGTTTTTAGAATTTTGTAGTATATCAATATTTATTTATTTCATCATTTTATTTTAAATAAAATTAAATCAAAATTAATCGATCATTTAGATAAGTTTTGTTTAAGTTAACTACATCGAAGTTTGATACAAAATCTTTGTGGTGAAGATACTTTCTCATTTCTTTTTAGTACTTATGCGACCGGTGCACTTACCGATATATAACACGTGCATTAAGTGAGAACTTCAACTGTCCAACTTTTACTTTTTGACATTCTCATTCAGTTGGATACCTCAGTAATTTTAGCATGCCTTAATGTCGCTCTGATTATTATTGCATCTCCTGTTCTGCTAGCCAGTCTCTAGATATTACTTCTCGTTGTCTCTCCCCAACAAGCATTTCTACTCCAAATCCTTGTAGTCACCATTCCATGGGCACTTAGCCGATCTACCCATCCAGGTGTGTTGATGCAGCCTCTATGCAAGCAATGCCTCCTAACATCATCACCATCGTCTGTGTCATCAACGAGTACGATGAAGGCTCCCATCCCGATGACGTTTTGTTCCAGTGGCACACTACAAGAAGTTGTTCTTGCGTGAAATCAAGAAACCGGAAATCGCCTCACATGTTTCTATACCCTCCTACGAGCTTGAAGATAAGTTCAAAGTGAAGATGAGGTGGGATTTTATGGCCCCGCTATCTGTTATCTGTTAAGCTTATGTTTTAGGTCATAATCTAAAGTTTTCATGCGTAGCGCGTCTTTTTATGATCGTGTTATATGCATCGAGTTTAGTGTGGGTTCTTTTATACAAGTCCAAGTATTCGGACTTATTTACGGTTATGTTATTAGTATAAGTCTATATATAGACCCCTTGGGTCATAGAATGCAGAATCAATAAATTATTTCTCTCTCTTAGTTTCTCTCCTTTCCTCTTCGTCCGCAAGTTAGGGTTAGGGCTGAACAAGGCTCCCATCTTCCTTTTCATCCCATTAGGTTTATTTTGGCTTTGTATCTTTGCCACCCAACCACATCCGGCCACATCTCCAACGAGATACCGATGCGCTAAGGTAAAGCCCATAAGAAAGGACTGCATGGAAAAAACTCTATGCACTTTTTAGTTTATGTGCACAATACTGCTAAACTAGATTCCTTTCTGTGACAACCATCGGCTGTTTGTTTATGCAGTATATATGTAATAACCTGTTGAAATCCTTTTATAACAAAGTATGTTGAATTATTCTTAGTGTATTTTGAAGCACACAGATCCTTTTATCACTAGTAGTCCATCTTCAGTACTTTCTATTTAAGGGACCAATGAGATGGAGCCTATTTCAGGAACAAAATATTACATTAATATAGAAATATTTACATAGAGATGAATTGAAGGGATAGACAGAATAAGCGTAGCACTTAACCATGGCACAAACTAGTTTAGTTCTAATATGCTATTTATGATCCGTTAAGGCAATGCGATCACAAGATCTAATCTACAACAAAAGCTGTAAATTTGCAGTTGAAAGGAAGCTAAAAGAGAATGGATCAAGAACACATGTGCAGTCGTAGACCATATGATAAGGATCATATTTTTGGAGCTGATCTTCATTCGTCGAGGCCCATATGGATCTACTCATAGAGGAGACATGGTTTGGGTCTTCATCTATTGATCGGAGACTGAAGTGCGCCCGGGTTGACGATGAGATATTTTTATGTACTTATTTCTATTTTAGTAGTTTTTGCGAACATTATAATCGGGTTATGTGAACCGCCCATAATATTTTACCTAGGTAATTTCATCTATAAATATACATGTTAAGGGATCTCCCAAGTTCTGTTGGCGTATCATCTCATTGGAATCTAGAAGACTTAAATGATAGCATAGCACAAGGAGTTTCTGAATATGTTTCTGCTGAGTTGCAAGTTCAACAACGAAATACCGATGTTGGAGAAGTTCTTCGCCAAGAAACTGAACTTCCTAATATGTAACATCAAAAGAAATTGTTGGCTGGGTGATGAGATCCAATTAGATGATGTAGATGCGAGAAGTTTTGGCACCCTTGGGGTAAAGGTTAGCAAGATGATCCCATATAGCTTTCATAGTGTCATCATGACGAATGATAAACATTCATTAAAAAGACTGTTTGCAAGTCACATACACACAATAGCATTGATGACATCCCAATCAACATAAGTGGGAGACGTGGGGCAGGAGGAGCACCAGTGAGTGATGTCTTTTGCATTGTGGGGGAATATGGAAGGTGAAAGAGACACTTCAGTTAGAATAATTGAGTCTATTTAACTTGGAAGTTCTTAGATTTCCAAAGGCACTGAAAATGAGTGTAGGGGTTGGAGCGGGGGTGAATTGGGTGGTTATCATAGTTAAGCGAGGGCTTAGTGAGAGGAGGTCAACGAGAGCTTGTCAGGAGAACTTGCAGGAGCTCTAGAAGGGAGCTTTAAAAGAGCTCACATGAAGGTCGACTAGGGCTCCGGAAGAGCTCACGGGAGAGTTGGAGAGCTTGTGGGAGGTTCAATAGAGAGCTTGCAGTGGCAAGTTGAAGAGTGATAATTTCCCAAAAAGAAGTTATCTATTGCTTTATTCTATTTTAATATTCATCTTATTGATAAAAAAATGAATTAAATAAGCAAAAATATAAGAAAATTCATATCTATTTTATTTATGGTTAATATGTCTAATTTTTCCATGTTTTCCTTGCTGGAAATGTCAAACGAATCAATCCGGAGAAGTAAAGCAGAAATTATTTTGGACTGCGTAGGTTGTTACAACAACCAGAAAAAATTGTTGCAACAACTGCTGGACGGATTTTGAATTTAAAATTCGAATTTTATGCCAAAATGAAAATTGAAAAGAAGCAACTCTTGGTAAAGAACTGCACGTTTTTATGAAGAGAATCTCATACCATAAAAGGACTTTTGAAAAAGATTAGAAAGAGTTTTTTAGAGTGCTATCATCTTGGAGAAGAAGAAAAACGGCTTGGGTTTGGACGCACCGGCAAGGAGGAAAAAGACTCGAAAGCGGATTCTGAACACAAATTCCTACAGTATTTTCATTTCTAAACATCATGTCTAGTAAGATCTTTCTTGTTGTGCGGTTTCATCCTTCGAACATGAACTAAATTTCCTTGTTTTGTACGTTGGAAGTACTTTGACTTACTGTGATGTGATATTTGTAATTTTTTCTTTTATGATTGTTGAAAACGTATCTTTGTTGATTTTTATGTTCTATGTTATGAAAGTTTTGGATCAAGTATTCCTCTTTTAATTTACGTGGCGAGATTCGAGAGAGAAGTCACGTATTTTTAGGGTTGAATCCTTTATTTTTGTACAACGAGATTCGAGAGAGGAGTTGTGTAAATCTTTAGCCAAAATTCCGTCTTTATACTGCGCTGCAAGATTCGAGATAGGAGTGACGTAAGTGTAGCATAAATTTCAACATAACATCAAGAAAGAAAGAGATTTCGTCTTGGGCTAGCAACATTGATTTGAGTGCTTTATGTTATTCTCATTTTACCTAAGTTAGAGATAACTAGGAGAATTAGGGTAACAGATTTCTTAGATCGAGAGATGACGAATTCCACTTTTAAATCGTTACAAGATAGTAGTTAATCATTTCATAAAAGGTCATTCTAAAAACTCATCGCAATAGGCAAAAGAATTCAACGTACGAAACTACTTCTCCAACTTGATTAAAGTCATTCTAAATTAACGATACTCAGTTATTATTATTGTTTTTCTTTTTAATTGTTCTTAATCCAAATTAACTTTTAATCATCTCGCTTGAATTTAAAGAAAGGGTAGAACTAGTATTTCCGAGCACTAGATTATTCATTTCCTCGAGGGAACGATCTTAACTCATCATTTATTACTTGATTTGGCACGTGCACTTGCGGCAATACGCATAGATCATTTTCCGCGTATCAAGTTTTTGGCGCCGTTGTCGGGGAAGTGCAACTAATTTAGTGTCTTTTCTTACAATATTAGTAATCCCTAAGTATTTAGAGCTCAAGTTTTTAAAAAAAATTTCTGGGATTTTTTTTTTTTTACGTAACAATTTTAATTTTATTTATTCCTAATCTATTTGTAAAAAAAATTCAAAGTAGGTTTATTCATTTGCATTATTTGTATGTAGTTTATTTGTGCAAAGATTAATATTCATTTGGTGAATTCTCCCACGCAAAATCATGTATTCATATTTATATTCTCGATGTCATTATTACGGGACATTCAATCATGCTAGTGATGATTGTTATATAAAAGACTGTAGTTACATGTCATATGACTCACCCTATGGAGTACCAACATCTGATGATACTTCATATAGTGTTCCTAATTTTTATAATTATGCTCCCCCACAACATGCAACGTTTCCGCATTTCAGCCCGACCCCTCAAAGGCCGAGAAGAAATGAGAAACAATGCATATTTTGTCATAGCACCGGGCACGCTTTGAAAGAGTGCATTGCATTTCAGCGTCAAAGAGAGGAGTATAACAAACCTAAAATTCAAATCCTCCAATCCTCTTCTTATTATGACATTCCTTATGATTCTAATGATATATACGCATTAGCTCCTTGCCTACGAGGAAGTATTGGAGATATAACCATCATGTTCGTTGATGATCTGTGCAACGACGTCGCGGAGCTGCCTCTCCCTACACATTCATCACTTATTTTGGATTCACCCATGGAGGAATTAACCCACATATTCTCTGATAATGCTATCACCACGGTTCCTTCACCTTCTTTGCATGAATTTTCTACACCTATTTTTAACGATCATGTCGAAGATATTGCGCTTAGGGATAATCCTGAATCTGAGGATGTGCCAAAGTGTGTCGAAGATATTATCCTCTCCGATGGAGGAAAGAATTCTTTTGAGCACGATGATGCGCCAAGGTGAGATGAAGAAGATATCCTTTCTGATGAGCAGGTATACACTTCTTCATTGGATGAGGAGGTCCAACTCACCATCGAGGCTCTCGAGTTCTCGGGCCCCCTTGTTATGATGCTTACGATACCGACATCGATCAATCTTCGGAACCTATTGGGAGTGAAACCGGGATCACTCCCATGATTAGAAATCATTTATGTCTTTCTTCTATTTTATTTCCTAATCTCCTTTCATTATCTGAGCCCAAGCAAATTGATGTGTCACAAATGCTTCAGGAGATTATTGAGCATTATCCTCAAGTTGATGAGATGGGTATCCCCTTATGTGAGGAGGTTGAGTCCTCCTCCATAGTTGATGCCTCATTTATTTTCTTTTGTCCCTATAGCCTTTCTGTTGATGATGATATCTTGCAAGGCAAGGATATAGTTTATGGTGAGAATAGTGAGCAGCACTCCTCTTCTTACTTTTTGTTCCCACTACCTACGATGAACATGTATTATTATTTAGGAAAAGAGGTGGTGGTTTTATCGTCGTATTGGTACCTACTACCGACACGTATATTAGAACAATTACATGTTCATTTTTCTTTTCATCGACCAATAATTTAGAATTTTAAAATTTTTGAATAAGTCGTGCTGGGAAGACAATAAACCCAGTAGTTATCTTTAGTTTACTGTATATTGCGCTTTACTTTTCTTGTATTTTTTTTTAGTCCAACAATAAATTTAGTGTTTGGTGGGAGACAACCCATCGTATCGTAATATATATATATATATATATATATATATATATATATATATATAAAAATATATGATATATATAATGAAAGATAAAAAAAACAAAAAATTTCATTTATTTTCGTTAAAAGAAAATGTTGGAGGAAGCAAAGTTACATGACCCTAGTTGACTATGCCCAATAAGTTTTAGGAGTGAAAATGTTGGAGTGAAATTTGGACAAAAAACCTGTAGAAATTTGAAGGAAAACAGATTTCGTAAAACAGATGACAATTGTTACAACAACCTAAAAACGTCTGTAATGAAAATTATATTTCTGTTGCAGTTGTTATAACAATCCCATTACGTATGTAATAGGATTTAATTCTCTGCCTGCTTCTTCTAGTAATCGCACGGATGGCGGTCCAGTGTCGGTTCAATTGAACCGGCACGCGGGATAATTTCTGGCAGTTGTTATAATAATCATACTACATATGTAATAGGATTTAGCTATCCGACTGTTTCTTCTAACTTAACGGTCTGGGATAATTTCAACCCTAAGCCGGGTTTAATTCATTAGCAAAATTGCTAATTTAGCTATCATTAAATCTCATCTACTTAAATCCCGCCCCATTTATAAATAATAATAAATAAATAAATAATCAGTTTTCATTCCCTTCTCCAACTTGAAATCCACCGGCTAGGTTTAGAGAGAAAGTGCGACGGGGGAGATTGAGGTTGTGCAAGGCATTGGGAGCGGAGATCGGCAAGGTAGAGGGAGATGGACGGCGAGCGGTGACACCGAGAATTACCAGCGAGTGGTGTGTGTGCGACAAACAGTGAAATCGCGATTGGATTTCTGGAAACATGTGGCGGGCGGCAAGCTGTGTTAAACAAGGATTGTGAGGGCTCCTGTAGTCTAGGAATTGAATATTTCTATGGTATAACTCTGGACCCTGCTTCAATGAAAGATCAAAGTATAAATTTTTTATATTTTTATTATTTTCTAGTTTTCTTGGCACCTTCTGTGCTCGATTTAGGTTATGTCGTCAAAAAAAAAAGAGAAGAAATACTGTACAAGTAAAAGCGGTGAAGTTTATGAATGAGGTAGTGGAGTATTGATTTCAATCTTTAAAGTCACTCTCTTTCATCTTTAAAAGAGGATTCAATATGAAGAAGAAGACGAAGAAGAGGAGAACGAATATGATTATCTTCTATCTAGCTTTACTTTTGCATCGTTAGATTTACATTTTACTCTAGAATATATTGGGTTATGTGATTCTCTGGAATATGTTTTGGTGATACATATGTTGTGATGTGACACCTTAGATAGTATATTTTATGCTTCACTTATATGATTTGATGTTGTATGATGCTACCTATTATCATTTTTTTTTATGTTATTCTAACACTGATCTGAAATTAAGTATTTAAATATGTTATATGTATCATGCTTCGTCTCATTCATTTTGTTGAGAATTGTACTATTGTGTCGCCTGTGTTGCACTAACTAAAAAAATTTATAGGGTGATGAACTATTTAGGCCCCCAATGTTTCTTAGTCCTAATATTATTTATTTTATTACAACTATCATGTTTTGAATTAAATCTTATGGAATGATAGTCATCATGCGCATGTGCTATAGTTGTGTGGTTTTTAATTATACTCATCGATTATAACACAAATCGATCTCATGCCAATTACCATGTGCACTTTGAGGATGAAGGTTATGCAGGTTGGACTAAATGGTTGGATTTTTGAGGATTATCGCACGAGGAGAATAGTATGAGTACGCTAACATGAAGCAAATGAAGCAATAGACAACCACTTCATCACATCTAATTCAGGGGAGTTATTTAAATTTCAAGTTTTTGTCTCCCTTAAAAGTATTTACTTATTATTAATACAACTTAGAGTATCCTTATGATAACAAGATATCTTTGTTAGGGACTAACAAATGACCTAAGTGTGGAGGAGGGGGTGTTATAACCCCTACCAATTGATTGAAGAATAATTTATTTAACCAAACATTGAATGATCTTAATTCTTGTTTTAATTAATTATTATGCTATTCTAGACATATTCAATGATAATTAATTGGTATGACTGAATAATTTAAAGAGTTCATTCTATGAATTTGAAGTTAGTAAGATTTTTTCTGATAAAGCTCGCTCAAGCATTTATTTTTTTATATAAAATATTTGTTTACTTCTAATGCAATATTGTGATATTTACCTTTAAAATAGCAGGGAGGGATGAGCAAGAACTAAGTTCATAATGTAAGCCTAGATATGAGCTTAGATAGTATTCTATTTGATCATCCACTATAATTTTTGAGCTTGAACTTTTTCATATACAATATTCCATGCTTACATGTTATTTGTTCCTACTAGTTGTAACTTAGTAAGTAAGCCATTTATGGGTGTCGAATTTCTCTTAAAAAGGGTTTGATTTCATAGTGATATGTGACCTACGTATATGTCTACATACTTGGAATGATCCTAACTATGATAAAAAAAATGAGAAAAGAAATTTGCGTCATAGTGATATGCGGCCTAGGTATGTGAATGCATACTTAGAATGATCCCAACTATGATTTTAAAAAAAAAAGAAAAAAAAATGATTGAAGTATTATAGTGATATGTGGCCCGGGTATGTGCACTTATACTTAGAATGATCCCTACTATGAATAGAGTATGATTAAAAAAAATGATGTATCACCCCATAACATGGTGAATTATTAAGAATACTAACTAGAGGACGTCATATTATTACCAAAGCTATCTATAAATTCCTAACCAAGCCAAAACTATCATACTTTCATTTGAACTACTAACTCTTGTATAGGTTAAATCGTAGACTTAGCATATTCTTATCCTTTTCAATAAAATGCGGAGGTTAAATATAAAATTTTGCATGAAAGTAAACTATTTTTGAAGAAAAGCACGCACTGCACTAGAATACTTGTTTGAGCTTTATCTTCCATCTAACTAATGGATTTGTGAATGTTTGAACTCTTATTGATTGATAGGCTTATCAGTTAAGTAAAGCGAATTTCTTGAGTATATTTTGATTAAGTTGTTTTCAAGAATTAAAGATCATTTAATTTCACATCTTATTATTTCTTCAATCAGTCCTATCGTTATGAAATATCTTTGCTAGGGACTAACAAAGTCTTAAGTGTGGAGGTGTGATAACTTCCCGAAAAGAAGTTATCTATTGCTTTATTCTATTTTAATATTCATCTTATTGATAAAAAAATGAATTAAATAAGCAAAAATATAAGAAAATTCATATCTATTTTATTTATGGTTAATATGTCTAATTTTTTCATGTTTTCTTTGCTAGAAATGTCAAACGAATCGATTCGGAGAAGTAAAGCTGGAATTATTTTGGACTGCGTATGTTGTTACAACAACCAGAAAAAGTTGTTGCAACAACTGCTGGACGGATTTTGAATTTAAAATTCGAATTTTTATGCCAAAATGAAAAATTGAAAAGAAGCAACTCTTGGTAAAGGGCTGCACGTTTTTATGAAGAGAATCTCATATCATAAAGGGACTTTTGAAAAAGATTAGGAGTTTTTTAAAGTGCCATCATCTTGGAGAAGAAGAAAAACGGCTAGGGTTTGGACGCATCGGCAAGGAGGAAGAAGGCTCGGAAGCGGATTCTGAACACAAATTCCTACAGTATTTTCATTTCTAAACATCATGTCTAGTAAGATCTTTCTTGTTGTGCGGTTTCATCCTTCGAACATGAACTAAATTTCCTTATTTTGTACGTTGGAAGTACTTTGACTTACTGTGATGTGATATTTGTAATTTTTTCTTTTATGTTGAAAACGTATCTTTGTTGATTTTTATGTTCCATGTTATGGAAGTTTTGGATCAAGTATTCCTCTTCTAATTTACGTGGCGAGATTCGAGAGAGGAGTCACGTATTTTTAGGGTTGAATCCTTTATTTTTGCACTGCGAGATTCGAGAGAGGAGTCGTGTAAATCTTTAGCCAAAATTCCGTCTTTATACTGCGCTGCAAGATTCGTGAGAGGAGTGGCGTAAGTGTAGCATAAATTTCAACATAGCATCAAGAAAGAAAGAGATTTCGTCTTGGGCTAGCAACATTGATTTGAGTGCTTTATGTTATTCTCATTTTACCTAAGTTAGAGATAACTAGGAGAATTAGGGTAACGGATTTCTGAGATCGAGAGATGGCGAATTCCACTTTCAAATCATTGCAGGATAGTAGTTAATCATTTCATAAAAGGTCATTCTAAAAACTCATCGCAATAGGCAAAGGAATTCAACGTACGAAACTACTTCTCCAACTTGATTAAAGTCATTCTAAATTAACGATACTCAGTTATTATTATTGTTTTTCTTTTTAATTGTCCTTAATCCAAATTAACTTTTAATCATCTCGCTTGAATTTAAAGAAAGGGTAGAGCTAGTATTTGCGAGCACTAGATTATTCACTTCCTCGAGGGAACGATCTTAACTCATCATTTATTACTTGATTCGGCACGTGCACTTGCGTTATTACGTAAATCTATTTTGGGCGTATCAAAGAGCTTGAGGGGGTTGCGACTGGAGAGCTCGTGTGAGATGCGACTAGAGAGCTCGTTGGAGTTGCGATTGGAGAGCTCGCGGGAGCTATGACTGGAGAGCTCGTGAGAGCTACGACTGGGAGCTCTGGACATCCAGTCGATATCTTATATAAAGAAGCGGCAGAGCTTGAGGACTTCTGCCGAAACTGTTCTCGATGCACGTATCATCAAGATTTTTGGGAGAGGTCGCGGTCACCTGTTTGGAAGTGAGAGCAAGGAGAGAGTGAATGCTTCTGGGGTTCATGAGTTCGAGTGATAAGAATCTTGCGAGTTCGCAGCCTCTCGTGTAAGGTCGGGACGTACACACGAAATCGGATTGGTTGGGGAGTGACCCGGAGAAATTACTTGAGAGAAGTAATCAAGAGATAGCAACAATTAAATTTGTCCTACTGAGATATCATGTGAGAATTTGAAATGCAAATAATTATTATTCTAAAATTCTAATTTGTTATATAGGAACTCCCCTCTTTATATAAAGTAGAGGAGGAAGAATATATACTCTGAGATGCGAGACTAAAACAAGAAAGATGAAAATGTACAATGAGCTCTTTTGAGCTTTTTAGGGTTGGGCTTCAACAAAAGTTATGTTTTCTGGGCTGTCATCACAGTTGAAGCCCTACATATTCATGAGGGAAAAACAAGTTTGGCATCTCAAGGGTTTCAGCCTCACATATTCTTCAGGGAGTCCATAGTCATTCCAAGGACTTCATACAAATAGCTAAAGGCATGTTTGTCAGTTTTTCAAAAAGGAAAAGGAAAAAAAACTACTTGGAACTGATGACTGTAAACTGACTCTTTGAAATTCAAAGATGAAATAAACTTCTTTCTAGATATATATGTTTGCTTTCATTGTTTCTCAGTGTATGAATATTATTATTTTGGTTGCACGAAGTTTCAAGACTCATAAATGGCTATGCTTTTACGTTATTATATTGGGATAATATTATTTCTGTTTTCAATAGGAGAAAATTGTATTTTTATTTTACTTTATTTTCTTCTGTTACAGGCTACCTTTTTTATTACTTACGTACTGACGTCAGGTTGGACAAGTTTATGTGCTGAGCTAGTACAATTCTTTCCCCTTACTTATAATCTGGTACAAAAGTGTCTATTCAGAAAGAAGGTGGATGATCCAAATATGGTGCCGACATTTCCTTATCACACAGAAGTTCCCAGGGTTCTGCTTTTTGGGCTTCTTGGTTTCACATGTTCTATTTTGGCACCGTTGATATTGCCATTCTTGATTGTGTATTTCTTGCTTGGTTACTTAGTTTACCGCAACCAGGTTAGCACTTGATTTGCTTTGACATTTAATCAGATATCACAATGTTTGTGCTAGCTTAGA
This sequence comes from Platanthera zijinensis, assembly GCA_039513925.1. NCBI lineage: Eukaryota > Viridiplantae > Streptophyta > Magnoliopsida > Asparagales > Orchidaceae > Platanthera > Platanthera zijinensis. The sequence goes on along the minus strand of CM077094.1, from coordinate 174,089,129 downwards.
ATCTTATGCCCATTCAAGTCACCTCAGATAATTATAATCTTTCTTTTTATGCATTTTCTGCATTAGTTCAGTCGTGCATCATACTAGGATCAGTTTAACTAAACTTGAAATCCAATTTTATGAGCCTTAGCATTAGTCACATTTATTGTTAGTATCTTAATAACAATAATCTTTACCCCATTTCTTTTTTTTACTTTTTTCCAGTATTGTAAATCAGAACATCGCTGAGTTGTTTAGGACTTCTATCTCTCTCATCTTTGTTCAAATTCTCTAGAATTAAATTTAGCAAATCTATTTTTAACATAAACCTAGTTTCAGACATAAGTTCCTTATTTATTTTTAGAAAATAATACTGTTGTTTATAATATACAAATTTTTTGGCAGGCACTTATTTGAAAATGCAAGATTCTAGAAATTCATTTTCACTCCAAATTGAATTTGAATGGATTTTTGGAATATTACATTTAGCAACTCTAATTTTAACATAAACCTAGTTTCAGACATAAGTTCCTTATTTATTTTTAGAAAATAATACTGTTGTTTTGAAATAGATATTTCAAATTATAATATACAATTTTTTTTGCGGGCACATATTTGAAAATACGAGATTCTAGAATTTCATTTTCACTCAAAATTGAATTTGAATAGATTTTTGGAATATTACATGATTTTAACCCATCTAGTTCCAATCAATTAGGTGCCAACTTCAAGTGCAATATTTCAATTAATATTGTGCTTCTCTTAATCATTTAGGGCATTTAATAAAAAACTATTTTTCTTGGCCTCTTAGCATTTGGATTGTCTTGCTTCTCTTTCACTACCAGTGGTAGTTTCCCTTGCACCATATACCCACAATATATGGAAACGAAACCGCCGAGGATGGGGAAGTGGGGAACTAATACTAGCTACCGGTGTATAAAAATAGCTAATAATAAGTTAAAACTTTTATGGCTTCTCTAGGAATTAAACCATTGCATAGTGACTTTCTGTTATGTGCCTAATCAGATGTTGTCGGAGGAGTGACTGGAGGTGAAGATGGCGGTGGTGAAGATACTACAGAGCCTTGACCGCGGTTATCTAAGCGGCATGCTCGAGAGAGAGAGAGAGAGAGAGAGAGAGAGAGAGAGAGAGAGCTTCCAAGATCTCATTCAAAGATGGGAAATAGACTATTTCATTGCTTCCTCATGAAAGACCCTCAGTGTCTTTTAAATAGGACTTATAATAGACTTTTAAGAGAGGACATCACATAAAAACATAAATAACGATGTCATTTAAGGACGCAACTTTTAAGACAGAATAAATATATATTAAGAAAAAAATAATAATAAATAATGCCATAATAAGACATTAAGATCTATAACATCTCTCTCGCCTTGTAAAAAGAGCTTGTCCTCAAGTTTGAGGGAGATAAATAGTGTCCACGTTATCTGATACGATCATCATCAGAGTCCTCAACGTGTAGATAAAAAGCCGTTTGTACCTGTGGCTATGAGTGTACCGCTTGTCGCAGTTAAAACACAAGTCATGTTCACGCCGTTTCATCATCTCGGCCCGAGACATTTTACGAACTGTGGGGCTAGATGACTCTCAGGATGGCCTTGTTGAATGCCCTTGTTGGTGGGCAAATAGACCTCCTGCGCCAAGTGGAGGCAACGGTCACAGAGCCTAGCCAGAATCACAGCCATAACTAAGTCTGGAGGATCCTCAATTTCGACATCAAGTTGCAGGTGATCGCGAAGTTCAACAATGAAGATGGCAACCTACTTCTCTTGGTAAAGCGTCACGTGCTCTAGAAGAAGTTGAAACTGGTCCAGATAATCATCCATAAATCCTATTCTGCATAGTATTGCGAGAGCATTGAGGGTGTTGTTGTGGATGGGAGGGCTGAAACACAAGTTGCAATTCGCTTGAAGTCGTCCCACATCAAATTCAGATGATGAGTGAGGAGACGAGTGGGCCAAAGCAAAGCCGAGTCGAGAAGGTGGAAGCTGGAGGAAGTCGTTCATCTGCAGGAGTTTGTTAGTGGCCAAAGAATTTTTCGCACCTGGTGAGCCAGGTCAAGGGATCAACTTTCCCATCGTAGGTGGGGAATTTCAACTTAAGGGAAAGTTTTACCGTACTGCAATTAGACCTGCGATGTTGTATGGTTCTGAGTGTTGGGCAGTGAATTGTGTACATGAACAAAAAATGAGAGTTGCGGAGATGAGAATGCTTAGGTGGATGTGTGAACACACGAGATTGGATAAAATTAGGAATGAAAGTATCAGGGAAAAGACATGAGTAGCACCAATTTCAGAGAAGATGCGAGAAGCTCGTCTAATATGGTTTGGACACATACAAATGAGACCATTAGAGACACCTGTTAGGCGTTGTGAGAGTCTAGTGACTAGGCATGTTAGATGGGGGAAGGGTAGACCAATAAAGACTTGGAATGAAACTATAAAGAAAGACATGATGTACTTAGGCATTAGTGAGATTATTACAAAAGATAGGGCGCAATGGCGACAAAGGATCCATATAGCCGACCCTACTATAGTGGGATAAAGGCTTGAGTGTTGTTGTTGTAGGTGGGGAATTTCAATAGGGTATAACGCGGCAGAATAACAGATTCGGGGCGTAAGAGGTTCTGTGGTGGTGGATTGTGGTGGATGAGCGGCGGTAATGGGACTTGACTGTTATCAGCATGATCTGTAGGTGGGATGGTAACCATGGGAGTTGTTGTTAGTCCATCACGCTTGGTGCCATGTCGTCCTGATGACGTGTGTCGGCGTCCCGAAAGCGCTTCTACTTCCTGAAGGCATGCGTCCATGGAGAATATAACTGCGTGTAGCCGGTTCATGGCATTCAAGAAATCAGGCGAGATTAAGAGCGGGTGACGGGACAACTAGATTGCTCGACGATGGTTGTTTGGGAGTTTTTACGAGATCTGCATCGTCTCCCAATGGTGACACGCTTGCTGTGGATTGTGGGCTGAGGTTGTTTCCACTGATGTCTACCTTATTAACATGCAACCTTCCACTTTCCTTTAGGGCCAAAGTACTGATGCGTGTCTGTACTCTCACCCCCCCCCCCCCCCCCCGTTACACTCATCTTCGTTTTTTGGTTGTACTTGCTATGCTCTACTCCCTCCACGTGAGCGTATCAAGCTCTCTGCTCACTTTGTTTCCTATGTATTTCTTGGATACAATACCAAGCATAAAGTCTATCGATATTATGACCCTGTTGCACTTCGACTTCACATCTCATGTAATGTCACCTTTGACGAGTCTCACCCTTTGTGTTCTCTATGATCTCGACCTCACACTCATCTGTTATTCCCTTTGATGTGTAGTTTCTCAGCTTTCTCATCTACTCGCCTCATGTATCCTCTCATATGGTACCGGTATGTCCACCTCTCCCATTGCCGCAGCAAGAACTATCCCTGATCTCTCCTGTCTCACCTCCCCACTCTTCCCCTTTGTCACCTACCTCTCCCTCTAATGAGTTATCCATTTGGGACTGTGTACCTCCTCTTCCATATCACTACACTCATCGTCCTCCTTATGTTTCCTCGCCTCTGGTGCCCCCAGACTCCGTGTCTGTCTCATTCAGCGAGTGTCCTGTCAATGATCCTCTTGCACGTCGCTACCCACTTCGACAGAGACATTCTCCCGACCGCCTTAGCCTTGTTATACTACTACTATACTTGCTTGCCTTTCCTGCTACTGCTGTGGTACTCCAAAGCCGACTTCCTACCATGAGGCTGCCCAGCTATCTGAATGACAGGTTATTATGTCTGTTGAGTTGGAGGCACTTGAGCACACTCATACCTGGGAGTTTGTTCCTCTTCCACCCGGTGGTGTTTTTATTACTTGTAAGTGGTCTTCAAGGTCAAGACTCGCTTTGATGGTTTTGTGGAGAGGTACAAAGCTCGGCTTGTGGCTCATAGTTTTCAGAAGGAGCGTGGACGAGACTTTGACGAGACTTTTTCTTTGGTTCCTCACATGAATATGATTCATACTCTTATTGCAGTTGTATCTGTTCGTCTTTGGTCTCTGTTTTAACTCGACGTGAAGAATTCATTTCTTGACAATGATCTTCAGCAGGAGGTTTACATATTTCCTCTTCCCGATCTCTCTTCTCCCCCAGGACTTGTCTACCGCTTACGACAAGCTCTTTATGGGCTCAAGTAGGCGCTCCGCGCGTGATTTGCACATTTCAGTTCAGTCATTACACCCGCCGTTTCAGTCGAGTCCACATGATCCAACCCTGTTTTTGAACTCCTCTCGTAGTCAGGCTCTTCTGTTACTTTATGTGGATGATATGATTATTACTGGTGATGATTTTTCTCATATGGCCTTCGTCAAACATCACCTTCAGCTGTAGTTTCATATGACTGACCTCGGACATTTGAGCTACTTCTTGGGCCTTGAGGCCTCTACAGAACGCAGTTTTCAGCTCTCTCAGCAGCGTTACACATCATATCTCTTAGTTCGAGTTGCTCTCTCTTTCTCTCGCACAATGCACAATTGTACACCCATATGGAGCTTCTCCTTCAGCTATGTCTGGATGATGGAGTTCCGCTATCTGATCTTACTCTTTATCGTCTCCTTATAAGGAGTCTCATCTACCTCATTATTACTCGGCCAGACATTGCCCATGATGTTCATGTGTTGAGCTAGTTTGTTAGCATGCCTACCTCTGTGCATTATGGTTACCTGCTGCACTCTTGCGCTATCTCCGGGTGACGACTTCACATGACCTCTTATTCTCCAACTGTAGTTCTCTGCAGCTCTGTGCTTACTCAGATGCTACCTGGGCCAGTGATCCTGTTGATCGTCGATATGTTACTGTTTTCTGTCTATTCTTGAGTTCTTCCCTTATTGCATGGAAGTTCAAAAAATAGACATGTGTTTCTTATTCCAGCACTAAGGTTGAACTTCGGCCCATGACTACCATCGCTAAGGATATATTTGGCTATGTTGGCTTCTTGAGGATCTTGGTGTCTCTTTTTCAGATCGCACTTCACTCCACTGTGATAACACAGGTGTCGTTCAACTTACTCTAAACCCGGTGAAACACTCTCTTTCTAAGCATATCAGGGTGGATACTTTCTTCTTACGTGAGCAGTATGGTCGTGATATTCTTGCTCCTTCCTTGATTCTTTCAGAGCAGTAGCTTGCAAATTTGATGATTAAGTCACAAACGCAGACCCATCATGCATATCTATTGTCAAACCCTTGGTGCATGATCCCCCGTGAGTTTGGGGGGGGGGTTAGAAATATTGTGCATGCACACTACTGTGTATCCTATATAGTAATTACATCTTAGACTCATCTTGGGTGTTGTTATCACCCTCTCATATATATATACAAGCAGTCGTGCACGGAGGACCCCGTGCGGTAACATTCGTCGTGGGTGAGACATATGTCGTGGGTGAGACATGTGTCTGGGGGCGACATTCGTCGTGGGGGCGACATTCGGTGTGGGGGCGACATTCAGCGTGGGGGCGACATTCGTCGTGGGGCCGACATTCGTCGTTGGGGCGACATTCCTCGTGGGGGCGTCATTCCTCGTGGGGGCGACATTCCTCGTGGGGGAGACATTTCTCGTGGGGGCGACATTAATCGTGGGTGGGGGGGTGATTAGTCGTGAGGGTGACATATGTCGTGAGGGCGACATATGTCGTGAGGGCGACATATGTCGTGGGGGTGACATTTGTCGTGGGGGCGTCATTAGTCGTGGAGGTGACATATGTCGTGGGGGCGACATTCGTCGTGGGGGCGACATATGTCGTGGGGGTGACATTTGTCGTGGGGGCGTCATTAGTCGTGGGGGTGACATTCGTCCTGTGGGCGACATTCGTCGTGGGGGCGACATTTGTCGTGGGTCGACATTCGTCGTGGGGGCGTCATTCGTCGTGGGGGCGTCATTCGTCGTGGGGGCGACATTCGTCGTGGGGGCGACATTCGTCGTGGGGGCGTCATTCGTCGTGGGGGCGTCATTCGTCGTGGGGGAGACATTCGTCGTGGGGGCGACATTCGTCGCAGGGGCACATTGCATGAATGAATTTAAGGAAGAACAACATTTTTTTATAAATAACAATGAAATATAAATTCATGGCGGTGACGTTTGTCGTGGGGGCGACGTCGATCGTGGGGGCGACGTCGGTCGTGGGGGCGACGTCGGTCGTGGGGGCGACGTCGGTCGTGGGGGCGACGCCATTCATGGGGGCGACGCCGGTCGTGGGGGCGACGCCGGTCGTGAGGGCGACATCAGTCTTGGGGATGACATTGGTTGGGGGTGCCACTCAGAAAATGCATATTGGGGGGTGCAAGATGCAATATTAGAATATTTTGCAATTTGCCAAAACGGGCATATTATGGGTGCACTTTGCCAAAAAGTCAATTTATTTCATGTAACTTATTATATTTTTAAAGTAAAACGGATAAAACAATTTTACCCAGCTTAAGTTAAGTTGACTGTAAGTCAGAGAAATGTATGAACATCAAGAAATGACTTTTTTTAGAAACAATCACTCACAACACTTAAGAAATGAGACACAAACTTAACAATATGATAATTTTTCAAAAACTTCAGATCATTAAAATAATAATTAGTGATAGATTTTCAACGAATACCTTTGAAATTGGATTGCAAAACACCATCTTGCCGCCTGACACATTAGTAATAAGAACTTTGATAAATAAAACATTTTAACTCAATGCTAATAACGGTAAACAGCAAAACATTGTGTGGGTGCTGTTGACCCAACCTTCTCTCTGTTGCAGCTTCTTCGAGAGCGGCGACGCCTTTGTCGCTATCATCGTTGGCAGGAGCGGCGGTTTCTTCGTCGACAAGGAACTTCATTACCGGGTTGTTGGGGAGGATCCGCCAATGGTGGATAGTGGCAGAAGCAGAGATCAAGGAGGAGCCGCCGAGGAGGAGCTGCCGCTGAGGAGCCACCAAGGTAGAGTTGTGTAGGAGGCTTTGCGGAGGACTGCCGAGGAGGAGGCTTTGCCGAGAGGAGGCTCTGCAGATGTCTTTTTGAAATGAATTTTCAAGAGCATACATGCAGCGGGTAGCTGTATTGAAGCAGCTGGGGGTGGGCTGTAGAAGAAGTTTTGGGGAGCATAAATTGGATTTGAAATAATGCAAAAACTGATTTGGAAAAAAGATTTCGTTGGTGGGAAAATCTCTGATGGCAAACCAAAATGACCAAAAAACCAAATAATCTAACTTAAGGATAGTATTTTTAGGGGTATTTCGGGTAGCATCAATGTTACACCATCCACCTTTTATCTTTGCTTATAGTATAAAGATAGATATATATATCTTATCTTATATATATAAAGGAATATAGATATTTGGAGGCACATCATAGATTAAATATTGGTCATTGGATCATGAGAGAGAGCATGAGAGGGGGGAGATTTGGGAGAGAGAGTGGAGGAAGAGGGAGAGAGGGGGGGGGGGGGGGGGGCGGGAGAGAGAAGGAGAGAGAGATAGAGGGGGAGTGATAAAGAGAGAGGGGGAGAAATAAATTAATTTTTATAGATTAAAATTTGCAAAATTGTATAAAATACAAATAGGAATAGTAATTTATATTTTTTTGCGGTCATTTTAAGTACTCATATGTATATGTTTTGAAAAAAAAAGATTTCGGGTGCGTGCACAAGCCGCTCATAGGCGGGTGCAGCCCGTAGCGACGCATCGAGCACGGGCGAAGCCCGTGCGCAGGCGGGCGAAGCCCACCTGGATGCGGCCGAAGGCCGCCCGAGAGCATCGAGCACGGGCGTAGCCCGTGCGAAGATGCTCGTGTGTGTGTGTGTGTATATATATATATATATACGATTGTCCGACACGGGGCTCCTCCCCTATAGCTACGCGCCCCAGTACCCGACCCTTGACGGCGAGGTTCGCCCCACGGGCCGCCGGCCCTATGGCTACGCGCCACAGTACCTGGCCGGCGACAGCGGGCTTCGCCCGCCACCGACAGGTAGCTTCACGATAGTACCCTATTCCAACGACGGCTGGCGTCGCAAGCCCCAGATATGCACTCAACGCCCCCGATTTGGGGCATTGAGTGCACTCAATGTCTCTCTTTGGGGCGTTGAGTGCACCCAACGCCCCTAAATCGGAGTGTTGAGTGCACTCAACGCCCCAACATTGGGGCGTTGAGTGCACTCAGCGCCCTTGATTGGGGTGTTGAGTGCACTCAATGCCCCTATGCTGGGGCGTTGAGTGCACTCAACGCCCCAGCATCAGTGCGTTGAGTTCACTCAAAGCTCCTGATCTGGGACGTTGGGGCGTTGAATGTACTCAACGCCCTAAATAAGGGGTGGGGGCGTTGAGTGCACTCAATGCCTTTGATCAGGGGTGTGGAGTGCACTCAACGTCCTGCGTCACTCAAGTCCCCTGATCAGAGGCGTTGAGTGCACTCAACGCCCCAGATTCAGGGCGTTAAGTGCACTCATCGCCGCAAAGATGGGGCGTTGAGTGCACCCAACGACCCTGTCTTGGGGCGTTGAGTGCACTCAACGCCCCAAGACAGGGTCGTTGGGTGCACACTCAACGCCCCAAGACAGGGTCGTTGGGTGCACACTCAACGCCCCAAGACAGGGTCGTTGGGTGCACTCAACGCCCCATCTTTGCGGCGATGAGTGCACTTAACGCCCTGAATCTGGGGCGTTGAGTGCACTCAACGCCTCTGATCAGGGGCCTTGAGTGACGCAGGACGTTGAGTGCACTCCACACCTCTGATCAAAGGCGTTGAGTGCACTCAACACCCCCACCCCTTATTTAGGGCGTTGAGTACACTCAACGCCCCAACGCCCCAAGATCAGGAGCTTTGAGTGCACTCAACGCCCTAATGCTGGGGCGTTGAGTGCACTCAACGCCCTAGCATAGGGGCATTGAGTGCACTCAACACCCCAATCAAGGGCGTTCAGTGCACTCAACGCCCCAAATCGGGGGCGTTGAGTGCATATCTGGGGCTTGCGACGCCAGCCGTCGTTGGATTAGGGTACTGTCGCGAAGCTACCTGTCGGTGGCGGGCGAAGCCCGCCGTCGCCGATTAGGTACTGTGGCGCGTAGCCATAGGGCCGGCGGCCCGTGGGGCGAACCCCGCCGGGTGCGGGCGAAGCCCGCCGTCACGGGTCGGGTACTGTGGCGCGTAACCATAGGGGCGGAGCCCCGTGTCGGGCACTCGTATACACACACACACACACACACACACGAGCATCTTCGCACTGGCTACGCCTGTGCTCGATGCTCTCGGGCAGTCTTCGGTCGCATCCAGGCGGGCTTCGCCCGCCTACGCACGGGCTTCGCCTGTGCTCGATGCGTCGCTACGGGCTGCACCCGCCTATGAGCGGCTTGTGCACGCACCCGAAATCTTTTTTTTTTCAAAACATATACATATGAGTACTTAAAATGACCGCAAAAAAATATAAATTACTATTCCTATTTGTATTTTATACAATTTTGCAAATTTTAATCTATAAAAATTAATTTATTTCTCCCCCTCTTTCTCTCTTTATCACTCCCCCCTCTATCTCTCTCTCCTTCTCTCTCCCGCCCCCTCTCTCCCTCTTCTTCAACTCTCTCTCCCAAATCTCCCCCCTCTCATGCTCTCTATCATGATCTAATGACCAATATTTAATCTATGGAGTGCACTTAACGCCCCTCTCTGGGGAGTTGAGTGCACTCAACGCCCCAGAGATGATTGGGGCGTTGAGTGCAATCAACGCCCCAAGATCAGTCGAAAACATTGGGAATCATTGGGAGTTTTAAATTTTTTTTGGTGAATCATTAGGAGTTTTAAAGTGAGACCAGTCAAAAACATGTCATAAAATTATACAGAAGGTTAATTATGAGCAAATTTTGAACTTGCATCATTTCCAGAACCACTTTTACTGCTTATTGGTAGTAGCATGAACCTTACAGAAGGTTAATTATGAGCAAATTTTGAACTCAGAACTGTTTAAAAGCAAAATATTAGATGCGGTGCGGCAGTACCTAATATATTATGTGCCCCGACCGGTCGCTGCGCGGCAGTACCTGCCCTATATTCAATGGCTTCTCCGGCCCCCGGGCTGCGGCTGCGGTGGACGCCCGTCCCCGACGGTTCTTAAAAATATTTTTAGAATATAAATTATTTTATTTTTTTGACTTATTAATTCAAAAAGTAGTCTTTGAATTATATACTTTTGACCGATGTTCCAAAAGTTTTTGACTCTTGACGCAAAGACACGAAGGTGGTGAAAGCATGGTTCAGTAGTCTTGTTGTTTGTTCCAATCCACAATTCATGCAAGCCTGCAATATAAATTGTATTGAAACCTGAGATGAACTTTTAAATAAAATTGACTCCAGATAAAACTCATCCACAGTTCATTCGAACTTCTGAAATTTTAAAACCCATCCACATATAATGCAAGCTTCTGGAATTTAAAATAAAATTGACTAAAAATAAAACTCATTCACAGTTCATGCAAGATTTTGACTCCAGATAAAACTCTTCCACAGTTAATGCAAGCTTATGAAATTTTATATAAAATAGACTCAAGGTAAAACTCATCCACAGTTCATGCAAGCTTTAATAAATTAGGATGAACAATGCTAACTCGTGGTGAAAGTTTGATTAATTAATAGTGATTATATTTGCAAAGTAATTAGAAAAATCTCTCATTTATACTTTTATTATTGTATTTATAATGAAAAATTTAGATGAGATGATGCGTATGTAACGAACTTGTCAGTGTGCCTGCAACACTATTTCAAAGCTATTAAAGAAACCTTCAAGGAATTCCATTTTGCTCTTGCATAAAAAAACAATTCATTTCGCTTGCAATATCTTGAAAATGAGGCAATTTTTATACAACATACTCTCAGTCTCAGAATCAGAAATCTCAACAATTCAAAGTTATATCATGTACAACTTGATTAATGTCAACTTGAAAATGCAGCAAAAGGATACCCTCAGGAAGCCATGTGGCCTAACAAATCATTTCTAGATGAAACATTTTTGGCTCCGTTTGGCACGGTGGCGGCGGTCATAAACGCGTGAGTTAAACCGTCATTCGTTAATAATCAACTAACAAACACAATCAGTTTGAACATAAAGGTGGATGAAGTTCCTTGAGTGTGCGTTAACGAATGACAATTTAACCGCATGTTCATAACCTCCACCACCATGCCAAACGGAGTCAAAGTCAAACATAATAGATAACTTAATTCAACAACAATAAGCAACTCACAAAAAAGAGTAAAAATATACCCAAGCTTGAAGAACACATGAATGTCTCCAAATCACAATCCAATTTTTTGGCAGATATACCCATCAAAAGCACCAACAAATACATTCCAGAACTCACAATTTCATCACAGATTCACAACCAAATTATTTGGAAGATTACAAACGACGAAAAATGAAATGTTTTTTAGCATTAGATATGGCAAAAAATGACAAAAAAATATCGAAGCAGGTATAGTTGTGTCACTGTGTAACTGGAAGGCCGCCGGCGAAGTGGTTCAGTTTTGAGGCGATCTGTTGGGCTTTGTTGTACTAAAGGAGTTCGCTGTGGAAGTGTAACGGAGGGCAGGAAAGCTCTGCAGCACCGACAAAACCGTGAGTGAAGTTGCAAAGCGGTGTCGAAGGAAAGTAGAAAGGCCGTTGTGAAGTAGCTTACCTGCGTCGGAGGTATCCGTGGAAAGCTATGCACGACCTAGCGCTAGTGGAAGCAAATGCAGAGGAGGATGTCCTGGAAAGATAAGCACCGACAAAAGGGGAAGGTCAGCATAAGAAGAGATAGAGAAGTTTGGATTTACGGTCGAAGCTCAGAGGAAGAAGATGAAGAGGTCATGCACCGAAGTTGTCCCTGCACAGCGTCGACATTCCGAGAAGCTTTGCGCCGACGTTAGATTGCGCCGACGTTTCGAAGATAGATTGCGCCAACGTTCCGCAGCAGGGAGAGGATGAAGGATCAACGAGATGACCTAGCGGCGGGAGATAAAGGCTGACTGTATCGGTAAAGGCTGGTTGTATAGGCGATGGGGGTGAGTCACGGTAGTCGAGGGAGACAGGGCGCAGACGGCGGGTGCCAGTGGGAGAATATATTATTTTGAATCCGGTTTTTTGAGTCCGGTTTTTGGAAGTATGCGAATTCAAAATTATGTGGAATGGATGGTTAGGATTTGACCGTTGGTTTACATTCAATGGCTAGGATATGTGTTGTGGAGGGTCATGGATTTCAAATATACTTCTTTATAAAAGATAAAGATAATATATATATTTTATTGTTGATGATAATAATCATTTCTTCTCAATCTCTACCTAATGATGCAAGAAATTTAAAAGTTGAAACAGAAGAAAATAGATGTATATAGCATCAAAGATTTGAGCATCTCAACTATAGTGATCTGTCGAAGTTTCAAGTTATCAGTCTCTTGTTATTGGACTACCAGAACTTTGCACTAAAACTTGTCTTTGTGAAGTCTGCTTTTTAAATAAACTCCGCGAACTCTCTTTCCCAGTGTTAGATATGCTACATATAAAGAACCGGGTCCTCATGTTGGTGTCTCTCACGATCGGCTCGACTTAATTGTGAAAAGGTAGTAGGGGTATCAGGGCGGGTTTAGGTTTGCGTCGATCCCTCCTCCTGCGCTGACCATCCCGTTGTTTCGTTCGATCCCGCCTCCCACCGATCGTCGATCTCGCCGCGAGATTGCTCGTTCTTGCCGCTCCATCCTGCGAGGCATCGTCGATCCCGCCGACTTCCCAATCATGTTTCATCGTTCTCGTCTGCGTGCGCCAGAGGAAGTGTTTCATCGCTGCTTTCTCCATTCCTCCTGCCCTCTGCCTTCTCATATCTGTCGATCCTCTAAACAACTGATTGTTTCTTCCTGTTTGACGCCCTAGTTGTTGTTCTTCGGCACCTTCACCTCCTATGAGGCCCCTTTTCTCTTGCTACCCCAATTTGTCCAATGACCTCATCTCAGATTTCACATCTTTCAAAATCCAACATCATTCTTAATGGAACCAACTACAAGGAATGGTCTTCCACTATTCTAGTGTTTCTTCGTGGATTGCAACCTTAGGGTCATCTTGATGGGTCCACTCCGGCTCCAACACTCATTCTCGTTGACAATGCTTCCTCTTTTTCTACAACTAGTGGGACAGATGCGTCCTCTCCTTTTATCACTAGTGGGACAAATTAGAAAAAATGACATGATGATGCCCGAATCATTGCCATTCTTTGTCAATCTGTTGAGATATCCATTCCTATGGTTGTATGTGATTTTCCCACCGTCAGGAAGAGCTGGGATCACCTATGCCTGCTCTATCTGCCTTCCAGCCAGTTGTAGAAGTACTTCTTGGTGCTGACACTTGCTTCAACCTATCAGCACGATCGCTTCGTTCAAACCTTCTTTACGGAGCTCAGTGACTTATGGCGCCAGCTGGATGGTATGTCTACCTCTGCTTGCCCCACGTGTACTCGTTGCACCACTATTGCCGAAGAGATGAATCACCTGCGCATGTATGAGTTTCTCATGCGTCTTCGACCTGAGTTCGAGTCTGTTCGTGCTCAGCTGATGCACCGGGTTGCTCCTCCATCCTTACGCGACTGTCTTGTTGCTGCAGTCATTGGGTAGATTCGTCTTCACTCTTTGGAGGGCATGCACCCTGCCTCCTCGCCACAATCAATTCTTGCTTCTCTTCAGCACGGCTTCTCGGTACCTGATCCACCTGTCTTGCCTCTTCCTCCAGGATTTAGTGCACCTGCTCCGTATCGCCCGACTTCAGCAGCTTCACCCAATACTTTACCAGGTGCACCACCGAGCTCTAGGACATCACAACGTCGTGTTCCCCGTTGTCACCACTGTAATAATTTGGGACACATTCGCTCGGAGTGTCGCAAATTACAGTATGCCCAAAGCCAGCATGGGGCACCTCATTGAGCTGCTTCTATCCTGCCTCTTGCTGCTGGCAGTCCTACCTCTATTCCTGATCAGATCATAAACTCGTTCGGCAGCTCTCTCAGAGTCATGCCCCCTCGTCCTCGACATTTGTTGTCAGCCATGACTTCATTTCTCAGACCGACTCAGCGGTTGCATCTGCCTCTGCAGGTATCACTAAGGCTTCCTGGTTACTTGATTCAAGTGCATCCTTTCATATGACCTTTGATGCATCTCCCTTGCATTCCTGCAAGTCTGTTTCTTCTGACCTACATACCATCATTGTCGATGACACCACCTTGCCCGTTGCTAGTTGTGGTACCTTGTATACCGCTTATTTTCACATTCCCGATGTTGCCTATGTTCCTAAAATTTCCATGAATTTCATATCAGTTAGTTAGCTTGCTTCCCAATGTTATCTTATTATTTTTGATGCGTTTTTGTGTAATGTGCAGGATTGTCACACAGGGACACTCATTGGAGTTGGTCGTCGTCGTAGTAAGGTTTATGTGCTCGATCATCTCCGGCTTCCTTCACCCACTTCGTTACCAACTTCCTCTATTGCAGCTCCCTTTTGTCTTTCTTCGGTCAGCTTTTCATAGTGGCATCACCGTCTCGGCCATCCCAGTGGAGCTCGACTATCCTATCTTGTTCTTCAGGGTCTCTTAGGTTCTGTGTTGGTTGATCGCTCGCACTCATGTATAGGTTGTAAGCTTGACAAACAGCTACAACTCCTATATTGATCCAGCGAGTCTCAATCATCTTTTCCTTTTTCTTTAGTTCACTCTAATGTATGGGGTCCTGCCCCCTTTATTTCAAAATGTGATCATCGTTATTATGTTATCTTTATTTCCTACTTGACCATGAGACTAGTGCCGGACCGAGGAAGTGACAGGTACCACTCGTGCTCTTGCGATCAAGAGAACATCCAACATAATCAGAGTCGGAGTACTCGTGGAGTGTGAAATCAGTGGTGTTAGGGTACCAAAGACCAAGATTTTGGGTGCCTATTAGATACTTAAAGATATGCTTTACCGCTGTCAAATGAGACTCTTTAGGGTTGACTTGATACCTAGAACATAGACACACCGCGAATGAAATATCGGGCCTAGACGCACTCAAGTAGGGTAGTGATCCGATCATTCCTCTAAATACAGTTTGATCCACCGAAATGTCACTTTCATCCTTTCCTAATTTTAGAGAGGCACTCATTGGAGTTTTGACTTGTTTCAGATTCTCAAAGCCGAATCGAACAAACATATCTTTTATGTATTTCGATTGACTTATAAAAATTCCATCATTACTTTGAAAAATTTGAAATCCTAAAAAATAAGTTAACTCTCCAACTAAACTCATTTCAAATTCTGACTGCATTCGAATGACAATTTCTTCGCACAATTTTTCATTGGTGGCCCCAAATATAATATCATCCACGTAAATTTGTAAGAGAATTAAATCAAGATTCTCGTGCTTCATAAAAAGAGTGGTGTCCGCCCTACCTATCCTAAAGCCATGACCTAGGAGAAAAGTCGTGAGCCTATCATACCAAGCACGGGGTGCCTGCTTCAGTCCGTACAAGGCTTTCACCAACTTATATACATGATTTGGGTAGTCAGCGTTCTTGAAAGCGGGTGGTTGCTCGATATACACCTCTTCCTTAATATATCCGTTCAAGAATGCACTCTTAACATCCATTTGATTACCCCCATCTCCTTTCTCATCCTCTGTCGTGGACTCCACCTCCATCAACCTTAATAGTTTAGTTCCGCAACACCCTTGCCTCCCCGTTTGCTACGACCCTTAGATGCCCGCCAACAACCGCCGCCGCCGCCATTACATGTGTGAAGTGCGGTAAAAGTTATTTCCTCTTATTGTTGTTTATTCTTGTACTTGTATTGTGATGGATTTTATTTTCATGGTGCTATTAGTTCATACGTTGTGCGATTTGCAGGACTAATTCTTCTTGTGCTTAAAATTATTGCGCCCTGTCTGTTTGCAAATTAATATTTTGTTCTCCGTTAATTAATTACTTGACACCGCACGTGCCTCTGTCGTTTTTTATAATAATTATTCACCTGTTGCAATTTAAGTGGACAACTCTTGCATATTCATAACTTGCTTTGCATTTAGGGTTGCAATTAGTGAGTCCACCCCGTGTCTGCCTTACCACTGCATCAATAAGTCTCCATTCGGAACTTCAATAATATAAGATAAAGAGCTTAGTTTTTCAAGGAATAAAATGACTGTTGGCACTCTATTATTTAGTGCAAGTTGGTTTGTTTTTTAATACTTCTTGTAGGCTATATAAATTCGTATGCCAAGCCTTGTATAATCAACTGTTTTTGTAACAATGTAGTACTTTAGGCACCTCCCTCCTTCCCCTCTCTTTCATTTCGTTTTATTATCATTTTTGTTTTTCTATATGGTGTCAGAGCCAGATTTTGATCATGGTGCCCGACATAATATTGAACATGTTGTCAATATTGTCTCTCAATTTATGCAGGAACCCAATATCAAACACCTAACAGCTGCTAAAAGATGTTAGCAATTAACCTCTTTGGGAGAATAAAGGCAGAAGAAACAAAAAGCTATTAG
Source organism: Platanthera zijinensis (assembly GCA_039513925.1). Taxonomy (NCBI): domain Eukaryota; kingdom Viridiplantae; phylum Streptophyta; class Magnoliopsida; order Asparagales; family Orchidaceae; genus Platanthera; species Platanthera zijinensis. Next base: position 174,072,598 of record CM077094.1, on the reverse strand, counting down.
CAGGAACATGAGACAAAGCAGTAGCTGCAGTAAATTGAATAGGAAGAAATCAAATGGGCCTACTAGATAAAGGCATGCTCTATGTAATGAGTACTATGTATAGTTAAATATATCTATTGTTATTTTTGTTTTTTCAGCCTATATATATATGTAAGCCCGTTTTAGGGCGAACATGATTATTATCGATCGATTCTACTTGGTATCAGAGCACAGGAACAGCCGCTCGCTCGCCTCATCCGCCCGTTGCTCGCTCGCTCGCCCATCGCCGCTCGCCCGCCCGTCGCCGCTCGTTCGCACGCCAGCCCGTCGCCGCTCGTTCGCACGCCCGCCCGTCACCGCCCGCCCGCACGCCCGCTCCGACCGCAGGCCGCTCCGCTTCGCACGCCCAGTTTAGGGCGTGATCGGAGGGCATTTTGCCCTCCATTGGGGCTGCCGGAGACACCTCCATTTCTTCCTCGGGTGTTCTCTTCGGCTTTCAGATCTAGCCCACACTCGTAGGATGTCGTCCTTTTCCACTTGAAATCATTGTTCTCCGCTATGGATGCTCAATCCACTTTGTCTCCTGCTTCTCAATCCGGTGCTCTTCCCGGTTCCCCGGCCACCCGATCAGATACTTTGCATAGTCCCTCGGGTGATCCTCCTCGGAGTCATGGTCAGTCCTTGAAGATTACTACTGTTGCCTTGGATGGCACAAATTACCTGGAATGGTCCAGGGCGGCTCAACATGCGATTCGCAGCCACCAGTTATATGGCCTTATCGATGGTACTATCGCTGAGCCATCGCGTTCTGATCCCTCATGGCGCAAATGGGATGCGGACAATTCCTTGGTCGTCTCGTGGCTTCTTCATTCGATGTCTCCTCAGGTGTATCGGAGTTATATGTTGTTGGACTCTGCATACGAGGACGCGAGCCCGTGATACTTACTCCCAAGCAGGCAGTTCGATGCAGGTATATGAGCTCACTCGCCGTGTTCTAGAATTGAGACAGGGAACTATGCCCGTGGTTGCCTACTATTCTGAGTTTGAGCGCCTCTATCAGGAGTTGGATTTCTTTAATACCTTTACTGCAGCCTGTACGACTGATGCAGTGGCTCTTCAGAAGGATAAAGACCGCTTCCGTGTTCACGTCTTCCTTATGGGCCTTAACATGGAATTTGATGTTGTTCGACTGCATGTTCTCCATCGTGAGCCTCTTCCCTCCCTTCGGGAGGCATTCAGCATGCTCCTCAGTGATGAGAACCGTCGCCGCACTCTTGGACCTACTACTGACCACTCTGCGCTCGCTGGGCTTTCTCGCGGCTCCCCTCCTGTTTGCAGTCACTGCGGGAAAAAAGGTCATCTCAAAGACTCCTGTTTTCGCCTGCATCCGCACCTTGCCCCATCCGGTCGAGGTTCTGGTACTCGTGGTAGAAGTGGATATCGTGGAGGTGGTCGTTCTTCTGCTGACCATATTCAGTCTTCTGCACACTCTACTAAGGTTCTGGAGGCCACCTCTGGTGGGTTGTCTGCGGCCGAGTTAGAGGCCTTTCTCCGCCTGTTGCGCTCCCACACTGACTCTACTTCGGCTTCCTCTCACGCTGTTGTTGCCACTTCAGGTCTGTCCAATGCTCAGGTTGTGTCTTCCACAACTTCTGAGTGGATCATCGATTCAGGTGCGACCGACCACATGACCGGTTCTGCCTCAGGTTTTACCTCCTATACTCCCCTCTCTGGTCGTGATAAGGTTATTGCTGCCAATGGCTCTCTCTTTGCCATTGCTGGCAAAGGGACAGTCCCATGTTCTCCTGACCTATCACTTTCCTCTGTTTTGCATGTCCCTTCTTTTCCCCGCAATTTACTCTCTATTAGTCACTTGAATAACTCATTACACTGTTCTGTGACATTCTTTCCTGATGTTTGTGTTTTTCAGGATCTGGCTACGAGGCGGACACTTGGTAGTGGTAGGAATGTTGGCGGCCTGTACTTGCTGAACCAGTCTTCTCCCAGTGCTCTCTCTTCCACCAGATCTCCGACTCTTGATGATCTTCGACGATGGCATCAGTGCCTTGGCCACCCTTCTCCCTTATATCTTACTAAATTGTTTCCTGTCTTTCATCATTTACTTCAGTCTTTTGTTTGTGATGCGTGTGAACAGTCTAAACATGTTCGTCGGCGTTCTACTCATTTGTCTATTCCGAGTCTGTATCCATTTGATGTTATTCACTCTGATGTTTTGGGGTCCATCCCGTGTTCTCTCTTTATCTGGCTATAAATGGTTTGTAACGTTCATTGATTGTTACTCCCGCACTACTTGGCTTTATATGCTTAAAAAGAAAAGTGACGTTTTTTTGTGCTTTCAAAAATTTCATAAGATGGTGGTCTAACAATTCGGCGGCAAAATACGCGTGTTACGTAGTGATAATGGTGGAGAATATGATGATCGTGGTGCCTTTGGGGCCTATCTTACGGACCATGGCATCATTCATCAAACTACGTGTGTCCACACCTCCACTCAAAATGGGGTGGCCGAACGAAAGAATAGGCAGTTGCTGGAGGTGACCCGGTGTTTACTTCTTTCTATGCACCTCCCTAAATCCTACTGGGGGGATGTTATTCTTACAGCCGCACATCTCATTAACCGACTTCCGTCCCGTGCTCTCTCGTTTGCTACGCCCCTCTCTCGTCTCGAAAAAACGCACATTGTCCATACTTCTCATCTTCCCCCTCGTATCTTCGGCTCCGTGTGTTTTGTTCATGTCCATAGCCCGCATCGTGATAAACTCGATGCGCGGTCTCTTAGATGTGTTTTCGTTGGTTATTCTTCTACCACCAAAGGGTATCGGTGTTATCACCCTCCGACACGTCGGTACTATTGTACTGTCGATGTCACCTTTCGTGAGGGGGAGTCGTACTTAGATCCTCGTCAGGGGGAGATGACTAGCACTGGTGACGAGCTGATCGACTCCCCGCTCCCTATTGTTGCTCCTCATCCTATTCCTCCACCTTCTCCCGGCCCTATTATTGACACTCATCCTATTCCTCCACCTGCTCCCGTTCCTTCCACCTCCGCTCCTCCGATAATATACACATACTCTCGTCGTCCTAAGACTGTTGAGCAAGTGCAGACTGAAGATGTTTCACCAGTACCGGTGCCTGTCTCCAGCCCAGATTCTGATGATGACCTCCATATTCCTCTTGCCCGTCTCATAGGTAAGAAGGGTAGCACTAATCACCCCATTGCCAACTACATTCGGTATGATCACCTTTCTCAGGCACATCAAGCCTTTATTTATTCTCTTTCATCTATTGTTATCCCTAAGATATGGCAGGAGGCTGTTCAGATACCTGAATGGAAAACGGCAATGGAGGAGGAACTGCGTGCCTTGGACAAGAATAAAACATGGCAGCTGGTGAGCCTTCCTCCAGGGAAGCGAACGGTTGGATCCCGTTGGGTCTACACAGTTAAACAAAACCAAGATGGTGTAGTGGAGCGGTACAAAGCTCGTTTGGTGGCTCAGGGATATACCCAGGCTCAAGGTATCGACTACTAGGAGACCTTTGCTCCTGTTGCGAAGATGAACTCTATCCGCGTGCTTTTCTCGGTTGCTGCAAGCCGTAGATGGGAACTACTTCAGCTCGATATCAAGAATGCTTTTTTGAATGGCGACCTGGAGGAGGAAGTTTATATGGATATTCCACCGGGCTCTGTTATCAAAGGGTCCAAGGGAAAGGTGTGCCGGGTTCTAAAATCCCTGTACGGTTTGAAACAGTCTCCGAGAGCGTGGTTTGGACGTTTTTACAAGTTCATGCTTCAACTTGGATACACTCAAAGTCATGTTGACCACACACTCTTTATTAAGAGAAAGGGTGCCCAGGTCTCTATTCTTATTGTGTATGTGGACGACATTATCATTACCGGGGACCACTTGGAGGGGATTACTTACCTGAAGGGCAACTGAGCAAAGAATTTGAAGTTAAAGACCTGGGAAAGTTGAAGTATTTTTTGGGAATTGAAGTGGTGCGGTCTCGACAAGGGATTTTCATCTCTCAAAGAAAGTATACTCTGGATCTTCTTGAAGAAACTGGGATGCTTGGGTGTGCACCCGTGGACACACCTATTGAGGCTAATCACAAAATTGATGCAGATGCTAGTGGAGAAAAAGTGGATGCCTCAAAATATCAACGTTTAGTTGGACGTCTCATATACTTGTCCCATACTCGCCCTGACATTACGTATGTTGTGAGAGTCCTAAGTAGGCATATGCACTCTCCTTCCGTTCGTCATCAGCAGGCGGCCTTTAGAGTGCTGCGGTATCTCAAAAAGGCACCAGGCCGTGGGGTCCTTTTCAAAAACGGCCAATCACTAGAAGTTGAAGTGTTTACAGATGCTGATTGGGCCGGTAGCCAAGACGATAGAAAATCAACCACGGGGTACTGCACCTTTGTGCGAGGCAACCTCGTTTCATGGAGGAGCAAGAAGCAGAATGTGGTAGCCCGGTCAAGTGCAGAGGCAGAGTATAGGGCTATGGCACAAGGTGTTTGTGAAGGATTGTGGTTGAGGACTCTTCTTCGTGATATTGGTCTCCAAGGGAACAACCCTATCATGATCTACTGTGACAACAAAGCTGCCATCAGTATTGCACACAATCCAGTGCAACATGATAGAACCAAACATGTGGAGGTTGATAGACATTTCATCAAGGATCACCTAGACAAAGGAAATATTTGCACCCCCTTTGTGAACTCATTCGATCAGCTTGCGGACGTCTTCACCAAGGGTTTATGCAGCGATAACTTCAAGGACAGCACAAACAAGTTGGGAATGATCAATATTTATTCCCAACTTGAGGGGGAGAGTTAAATATATCTATTGTTATTTTTGTTTTTTCAGCCTATATATATATGTAAGCCCGGTTTAGGGCGAACATGATTATTATCGATCGATTCTACTTGTATAAGCGGTGATGTAAAAATAAAAGCCACCGTGTTAACTGAGCCTATAAAAGGCCTTGTGTAATGAAGCTTGTAAGAAAGAAGTACTAAAATAGTTTCATGTGTGTTTAAGAACTACTGCTAGTGTTCCTGTGTGAATAAATTAGCAAAGCTTGAATTAACATTGGTTACATTGGTATCAGAGCAGATATTGGCAGAGTAAGGCACTATCTGATCATACCAAAGATAAAGCATGTCTCATCAAGAAGCTTTAGGATATTCCTTCTCATCATATGGCATCCACCTCTACAATTGCTCCTTCAAATTTCACATATTCACAAAAAGGTGTTCCTATTTTTAATGGAGAAGATTATGAGCTATGACAAGTTCAAATGAGGACGTTATAGTTGAATCTAGGGAAACCTTACTAGGGAAAGCTTACTTTATTCTTCCACCACGGGGAAATATATAGGGACTACAATGATGTATGAAAATGAGACTCACGGTGTAGGACTAAACCAACACCCGCATAATAATAACAAATAAATGCGGAATATAATGTGGAATATACGACTTGTATAATAACTCTCAACTCTCCCCCTCAAGTCGGATGGAAGATGTCAGTCATTCCAAGTCTCTTGATGTTATCCATGAATGGGTCACTTCCCAAGCTCTTAGTGAACACATCTGCTAGCTGATTTTTAGTGCGGACGAACGGTGTGACCACTGTCTTTTTATCCAAGCGATCTTTGATGAAATGTCGATCCACCTCCACGTGCTTTGTTCTGTCATGTTGAAATGGATTGTGGGCTATGTTGATGACCGCCTTATTGTCGCAAAATAAGGAGAAGGGGGACGTCACGGGAAATCCCAAGTCCTGAAGAATGGTACACAGTCATAGACCCTCACACGTGCCTTGGGACATAGCACGGTATTCCCCTCAACACTTGATCGGGCCACTACATTTTGCTTCTTACTGCGCCATGTTACCAGGTTCCCTCCAACAAAGGAACAATAACTTGTTGTAGATTTCCGATCGTCACGGCATCTGGCCCAATCAGCATCAGTGAAAACTTCAATCCTCAGGTGGTCATTCTTGGAAAACAGAAGACCTCAACCTGGGGCTTTCTTCAAATACCGTAGCACACAATATGCTGCCTCTTGATGTCTGACCCTGGGAGCATGCATGTACCTACTCAGGATGCCAACTGCATAAGTAATGTCTGGACGAGTATGAGACTGTTATATTAGTTTCCCAACTAATCTCTGATAGCGAGTGACGTCGGCCTGATCATTGTCACCGTCTTCGCTGATCCCATGATTTTCTTCCATCGGAGAGTTTGCAGGAACACAACCAATCATACCGGTCTCCTGTAGCAAATCTAGGACATTTTTCCGCTGTGATATAAAGATACCCTGATCAGATCTAGTCACCTCAATTCCCAAAAAGTATCGTAGTCGTCCCAAGTCCTTCACCTCAAATTCGGCAGCTAAGAGGGACTTGAGATTTTCGATCTCTTCCAAATCGTTACCTGTGATTACAATGTCATTCACATAGACAATAAGGACCACCATACCCTGCACGCGCCTCCGAATAAACATAGTGTGATCCGACTGCGCCTGGTTGTACCCAAATTTGAGCATAGCCGTGAGGAATCTGCCAAACCACGCTCTGGGGGACTGTTTCAGGCTATATAAGGACCTCTTTAGTCGTCAGACAAGATCTTCAGCTCCTTTTTTTATGAACCCCAGAGGGAATTTCATGTACACCTCTTCCTCGAGCACACCATGGAGGAACGCATTCTTAACATCCAGTTGATGAAGATCCCAGTCCATGCAAGGCGCGCAAGACAGCAGTACCCGAATAGCGTCCATCTTAGCCACGAGGGAGAAGGTCTCTTAGTAGTCAACTCTTTGTGTCTGAGTGTACCCCTGAGCAACCAGACGTGCCTTGTACCGTTCGACCTTTCCTTCTGGGTTCTATTTGACTGAAAACACCCATCGCGAGTCAATAGCCCTCTTGCCGGGAGGGAGGGGCGAGACATCCCAAGTATGGTTCTTGTCCAAGGCCGACATCTCCTCTTCCATAGCCTGAGTCCAGGCCGGGATACCCAGCGCTTCCTGGCATGTCCTGGGAACAACAACCGTCGAGAGAGAAACAACAAAGGCCTGGTGGGTCGGGGTAAGATGTTGGTAAGCCACGTGGTTTGAAATAAGATGTTTAGTGCATGCAATCTTACCTTTCAACTAGGCAAGCGGGATGTGCAAATCTGCATCATCAGAATCTGAGGCAGTGGCGGGCACTGGAGGAGGCGGAGCCTTAGTAGCCTGCATTCGGGAGGAGTGGCGGTGATATACATGAGGAAAAGGAGATATCAGAGTATCAGGGAGAGGAACATGGATATGTGGTTCCTGTTCCTGAGACACAAGAGGCTGTGGTGGTAGAGAAGGAAGAAGGGGAAGAGGGACATTCATATCGTCAGTATTCTCCCCCTGACGAGGAGCATGAGTCGATGGCGAAAAAAAGGATTCCCCTTCTCGAAAGGTAACATCCATAGTACGGTAAACACGCCCAGAGGGAGGGTGATAGCACTGATACCCTTTCGTAGTAGACGAGTATCCGAGGAATACGCACCGGAGGGCCCGAGGGTCCAATTTGTCCCGGTGGGGCAAATGGATGTGGACGAAACATACACAACCAAAAACACGAGGAGGAAGGTGGGAAGTATAGACCACAGTCTTGGTAGACAACTGAGCGAGGGGAGTTGCATAGCCAAGCACACGTGAGGGAAGGCGATTAATAATGTGTGCAACAGTGAGAACTGCATTGCCCCAATAGGACTTTGGGAGGTGCGTAGCGCGCAGAAGACAACGAGCAACGTCCAATAGGTGCCGGTTTTTCCATTCAGCTACTCCATTTTGGGTAGAGGTGTGAACACACGTGGTCTGGTGTATGATATCACGACTAGCAAGGCACGAGCCAAAGACTCCTCGATCGTCAAACTCCCCCCATTGTCACTCCGTAAAACACGAACCACACCCTTAAATTGGGTTTGAACCATTTTGTGAAAAAGCTGAAAGCACGGGAAGACTTCACTTTTCTTTTTGAGCAAATACACCCAAGTTGTTCGAGAAAAGCAGTCAATAAATGTGACAAACCAACGAAACCCAAAGGTAGATAAAACAGGGGACGGATCCCAAACATCAGAATGAACAATATCAAACGGAGTGCTACATGGTGAAGCTAAATGCGATGAACTATGTCTCACATGCTTAGACTCATCACAGATATCACAGACAAAAGTTCATAAAAAAGGGGAAAAAACAGGGAACAATTTCTGAAGTTAGAGAGGAGAGGGATGTCCAAGCCGCAGGTGCCAGCGACGAACATCTTTAGCTGTAACAGTGGCACAAGAGAGGGTCTGAGAAGGAGGTTTATCCAGGTAATACAGTTCACCGCGGTTCCTACCACTGTCAATGTTCCGCTTCGTACCCAGTTCCTGAAAAACACAGGAATCAGAAAAAAAAGGTTACAGAGAAATTAAGAGAGCGAGTAATGTCACTAATAGAAAGAAAATTACGAGGGAAGGAGGGAACATGAAGGACAGATGGTAGAGAGATAGAAGGGGAGCAAGAGATCTGGCCTTTTCCAGCAATGGGTGACAATAGGACATTAGCAGAGATAACTTTGTCCTTACCAAACAAAGGGGTATAAGAGAGGAAACCTGATGAAGATTCTGTCATGTGGTGAGTGGCACCAGAATCAGTCACCCACTCAGACGGAGAGGCAGTGACAGCATAAGCATGCGGCGTAGCAATAGTAGCAATGGAAGCGAAAGCACCAGGATGCTGGTCAGACTAAGAGTGCAGCAGACGGCGGAAAGCATCCAACTTAGGAGCAGTAAGAGGCCCGGGCACAACATGGGGGGTCTCGTCGTAGACATCTGTAGAGTAAGCAGCATCATGAGGTCTGGAACCACCCGAGCGATGGCCCCCTCGTCCAGGCCCTCGTCCACGACCACGACCACGAGGGGCAAGATGAGGGTGGAGCTTGTAGCACACCTCCCGAGTATTGCCTCTGCGGCCACAATAATCACACATAGGAGCAAGAGAGCTAGGGCTGAGGACTTGGCCACGACCAACGCTAGTGAAGGCAAAGCGATCAGGAGGATCACTAGCACTGAGAGACCTCCGACGATCTTCATCACCCATGATCATACTGAAGGCCTCGCGAAGGGACGGAAGAGGAGTGCGGTGAAGAATATGCGTTCATTCCATGTCAAACTCCATGTTCAGTCCTATCAAGAAAACATGGAGACGAAAGCGATCCTCCCGTTGTTGAGAGTGAAGTGGGAGAAGTAGTCCAACTCCTGGTATAGCCGCTCGAACTCGGAGAAGAAGGAGAACGCCGTCATGGATCCTTGTCGTAGTTCCAAAATGCGGCGAGTAAGTTCATAAACCTGGGTAGAACTGCCAATCTGGGAATATGTCTCCTGAGCACTGGTCCAAATATCAAAGGCAGAATCCATCAACATGTAACTCCGGTAAACCTTCGGAGACATAGAGTGAATAAGCCAGGACACCACCAGGGAGTTTTCTGAGTCTCATTGCTTCCAAGAGGGATCAGTCAGAGGGGGCTCCTTAACAGTCCCATCGATGTAGCCATACATCCGGTGGATACAGATGACATGTAGCGCTGCCCGGGACCATTCAAGATAGTTGGTGTCATCTAATGGAACGGTGGTGATCTTTAGGGAACCAAAGTAGCCATGAGACCGCTGCGAGTAGCTCATCGGAGGCAGAGTCACGTATGGGGGCGACACCGAAGAGTCTCCTTCGTCGGGGGAAGGAGCAGCCATGAAGGAGACAAGACGGAACAATCTGGAGCCAAATGCAGAAGAGGCGGCAGGAGAGGCTAGGTGGCCAGCCTCAAGCACGGGAGACAGCGGTCAGGCTGCAGCAGGCAGAAAAAATGGCAGGCGGACGGCAGCAAGCAGAGGAGGCAGCGGCGTTCTTCATCTCAGAGAGGAATTGGCGGCAACAGCACGGGAAGGAGAACGCGGGCTGCATCACGGAGGGACGGCGGCGACACCCCTCTCAGCAGCCGACAGTAGGATGGGGGCCGCCCGACATGTAGGTCGGTGCCGAGCGGTGCGACGTTGAGCCGAGCAGGACGAGACCAGGGGGCGCAGTCGGAACGGGGCGGGATGAGCTGGACGAGGCGGGATGAGGCGGGGGTTTTGGAAGGAAAAAAATAGGGTTTTTGTGTGTGTTTCCCTCTGATACCAAGTTGAATCTAGGGAAAGCTTACTTTATTCTTCCACCACGGGGAAATATATAGGGATTACAATGATATATGAAAACAAGACTCACGGTGTGAGACTAAACCAACACCCGCATAATAATAACAAATAAATGCGGAATATAATGCGGAATATACGACTTGTATAATAACTCTCAACTGTTATTTCAATCCCAAGGTCTGTGGACTCTTGTCACAGATGGATTCCAACAGCCAACTGAAAAGCTTTCACTCACCTAATGGGATGCAGCAACCATTAAAGAATATACAGGTAACTTAAATTAAGATGTCAAAGCTCTTCTTAATATCCAACGAGGAGTGAGTAAACCAATTTTCCCACGCATAATTGCAACAACATCTGCACAAGAAGCCTAGAAAACTCTACTCACAGAATACTAAGGGACTAACAAAATTGTTATCATAAAGTTGCAAACAGCATATACAAAATTTGAAAATATGCGCATGAATCAAGGTGAAACCATCTCTTACTTCTTCTCTTGAGTAAGTACTATGGTAAATAACATCAGGACTTTGAGAGATGTTTTAGAAGATCGCAAATAGTATAAAAAAATCCTGAGGAGATTACCCCCAAAGTTTAATTATATAGTAACTGTTATAGAAGATTCAAAGGATTTAAGTGCATACTCTCTATGAGTTAAGAGGCTCTCTTCAAGCTCATGAAGAGAGATTTACCTTTTCTGAATATCCACAAGAACATGCCCTGCAATCCAAATAGCAATTCAAAAAGGAATTCAATCCATCCGCCAAAAAGGAAAAAGATTTCCTTCCTAACTCTACTGCCCAAAGATTTTTCCAAAGAAATTCTAGAGGCAGAAACAGAGGTAGAGGCAGAAAAGTAAGAGAAGGAAGAGGAGGTATGCAAGAAAACCCAAATAAACAACAATATTGTGTGTTGTGTAAACGCACTAATCACAATATAAACACTTGCTTCTATTGGTGTATGACGTGCAAATGAGTAAATCACCTTGATAGGGACTACTGGTATAAAAGTAAACAAGGCCAAACCTCAGAAGCCAAGGTTGGTGATATTAATCCTCCTGAACAAATGTTTTGTGCATGTGAAGATATAAATTCCCTAGATCATGACGTTTGGATTCTAGAAAGTGGTTGCTCAAATCACGTGAGTAATAATCATTCCATTTTTATTTGAATTGCAAAAAACTCATTAGAACAAGTCATGATAGGGAATGGAAATACTATGGCAATAGAAGGAAAATGAGAAATCCTAGTGAAAAGCTCACAAGAAATTCAAAAAATTATCAGAAATGTGATGTATGTACCCCACTTGCAACAAAACCTCTTGAGTGTAGGCCAGCTGATTGAGAATGGGTACAAAGTAATCTTTGAAAATGGTCAATGTCATGTAATTGATCCATCTTCACAACAATCTGTAATGAATTTGTCCGTGGCCCGAAATAGAATATTTCCATGTCATATGAGACATCATGTGACATATCTGTGCAACAGTGAACAAGAAGCAACTGAAATCTGGCATAAAATGTATGGTCATCTGATATATCAGATTTGTACAAGCCCCACAAGTACTCCTTGGTTAGAGGGTTACCAACAATATCAAAGCAAAGTGACTCGTGTGAAAATTGTATTCTTGCTAAACACTTCCAACAAGGTTTTCCAAAAGAAACTACTTGGAGAGCTTCATATCCCCTGCAACTAATACATATGGATGTCTAGGGGGCAACCACCACTTCATTCTAGGGTAATCACAATTTTTAATTTATAGTAGATAATTACTCAAGAATGCAATGGGTGTACTTTTTTGAACATAAATCAGAGGTATTCAATACCTTCAAAACTTTCAAAACCTTAGTGGAAAAAGAAAGTAATTTGCAAATAAAAGCTATAAGAAGTGATAGAGGAGGGGAATTTCTGAGTAAGGAATTCAATTTATATTGCCAAGATGAAGGTATATGTAGACAGCTCACTACTCATATGACACCTCAACAAAATGGTGCTGTAGAACGGCGAAATAGAACTGTGTTAGAAATGGCAAGAACCATGTTGCATGCCAAACAACTATCTAAAATTGTTTGGGCTGAGGCAATCAACTGTGTTGTCTATCTATTGAATAGAGCACCAACTAAAGCTCTAATCTTTAGTACACCTTTTCAGAAATGGTATAACAGAAAATATTTTGTTGCCCATTTCAAAGTATTTGGATGTATAGCTCATACATATATACCAAGCAATAAATGAGACAAACTAGATGCTAAGAGTGAAGTATTCATCATGATTGGATACAGCCAAGAGTCGGAACTCTTGTAAGTTATTTAATCCAAATACCCAAAAGGTCATTGTTTCAAGAAATGTCATATTTGAAGTAGAAAAAGCTTGGGAATGGAATACAACTGTAGATCAGAATCGTAATCGAAGGAGAATGTCAATGGTTGTAGATGAAGAAATCACCCCAAATGGAGCAGAATTTCCTCCACCTTCCAATTCAAGTCCTCCACAACCACAAAGAATTTCAGATAGTGATGATTCATCACCTCCACCTAAGAAATACAGAAGAGTAGAGGAACTGTATGTTGAACCATATTTGGCATACATGGTCACTGAGCCACATACTTAGAATGAAGTTAAAGACAATCCAAAGTGGATTGAAGTAATGAAACAAGAAATACAAATGATAGAAAAGCATGGCACCTGGGAGTTAGTTAATCAGCTCACTAATACAAAAATAATAGGTCTGAAATGGATCTATAAAGTCAAGTACAATGAAAATGGTGAAATAACAAAATATAAAGCAAGATTAGTAACAAAGGGGTATACTCAAATACTAGGTCGTGACTATACAGAGACATATGCCCCTGTAACTAGAATGAAAACAGTTTGTTTATTCATTACCACAGCTGTACACCTCCAATTGTCAATCTATCAATTATATATCAAATCAACCTTCTTAAATGGCAACTTAACAGAGTAAGTGTTTGTTCACCGGCCGGAGGGATTCAAAAGAGAATTTAATGAAGGCAAAGTTTATAAACTTAAAAAGGCACTGTATGGACTCAAGCAAGTCCCTCGGGCTTGGAATGCCCACATTGATAACCATCCCCAATAAGAAGGCTTTATAAAATGCTCATCTGAACCGGCGTTTTATATGAAGAAGAATGCAAATGATAATTTACTATTTTTTGCACTTTATGTTGATGACATGATTTATGCAGGATCTTGCACAAATGAAGTCCAACAGTTTAAAAATAGAATGATGCAAAGCTATGATATGTCTGATCTAGGCACAATGAGGTATTTTTTGGGCCTTCAAATTAATCAAGCGCCTGAGTACACCCTTATCAGTCAAGAGAAATATATCACTAACTTATTAAGAGATTCAATATGTTTGAAGCAAACTCAATCTACTCCCCCATGGCCGTGTATGAAAAATTAAGAGAGATGACTCACAACCAGTGGATGAAACATATTATCGCAAAATGGTTGGATCACTGATCTACTTAACAGCAACCCGTCCAGACATAGACAATGTTGTAAGTATTGTATCTCGCTTTATAAGCAATCCGTCTCAAATGCATCTAATGGCAGTGAAACGAATCATGCGATACTTAAAAGACAACAAATATAGGATTATTCTATAAACATAAAAAAGACAATGCTATAACAAGGTATTGTGATAGGGACTAGGGAGGTTCGTTAGATTATCGAAGAAGCATAAGTGGATATATATTCTTCAGCGGATTAAAACCTATAGCCTGGAACTCAAAACAACAAAAAACGATAGCCCTATCATCTGCAGAAGCATAATATGTTGCAATTGCTCATGCAACCACAGAAGCCCATTGGCTCCAACGAATGATGAAAGAAATCAATTTGCAAACCTCCATCAAAGAAAATAATGAAGAAAGAGATGATGAAAGGAAGATGTCGCTGATCTTACATTGTGATAGTCAATCTGCTATCGCAATAACCAACAATCCAGTCCAACACCAACGAACCAAACACATTGATCTCAATCATCATTTTGTTTGACAGCTAATAGAAGAGAAAGAACTTACCTTAAAGTTCTGTAAATCTGAAAACCAACTCGCAGATCTTCTAGCAAAGCCCTTCACAAGCTCGCTTTTAGATGCTGCAAGCCCAAAGTAACATCCAAACCTAGAGGTTACAAAGGAGAATGCTAGCAATTAAACTCTTTGGGAGAATAAAGGCAAAAGAAACAAAAAGTTGTTAGCAGGAAAATGAGAAAAAGCAGCAACAGTAAATTAAATAGGAATAAATCAAGTGGGTCTATTGATGTGGAGCAGAGATGTGGACGCGCTTTGGGCCCGTTCGGGGCAGATTTGACAACTTTCTATATATGACGTGCCCAGATCGACGATCGGACTTCGCGATTGCGTCTGGAGCGTCACCGCGAGTCAAAATCTTATATTACTTTATTTTTTTGGACTTTTATTTCATGTATTTTGAGGCATCTCCCGCCGGCCAATCATAGTCGTTGATTGGGATGCTCTAGTGCTTCTTTTTATTATAAATATTGGTCTAAGAGGCTGAACCAAGTCATTGCAGAATTTGGAGACTTCAATTTCCGGATTCCAGCGATCACTCCCCGATGCCGACGCCGTGGAACCCTAAGTGACGACTCCTAGGCGCTCAAACACCCCCCCCCAAGGTACTACTCATCCATAACCTTCTTCTTCCCCCTCCGAAACCCTCATCCGCAGCTCCTACAACACCCAAATCCCAACCTCTACCGACGAAAACTGTTCACGGAACCGTTCACCGAAAACACTGTTCACGAGAACTGTTTACCGGAGCCACTGTTCGCTGGGGTCACTGTTCGCCCGATTACTATTCATCCGGCTACTGTTCACCCCATTACTGTTCATCGAAATATTGCCCACCGAAATATTGTTCGCGCCGACCCTCCACTTCTTCCCTCCCATGGATCCACCCTCCGTTAGTCCTAATTTCTTGGATCAATTCAGATCTAGGAATTTCAGCCCCGATCCGTTATTTCCACCTTTCGTTCATTACCCCTCCACCTGGATTCGACCCTATATAGCGGATTCACCCTTCCCCGGCCCGGATCTACTTGTACCTGGTCGGATCTACCCATTTCATGTCCGATCTCACCATTTACCGCTGAGGACAGCCCCCGCCATCATTTTCATGCCGCCGGTTCCACCTCCGATCGCCGATCTACACATCCGGACCCTAATTCCTCAGTGCCTCGGTTCAGCCCGCTACTTTGTGAGTTTATTTTGTGGTATTGGATTATTTGATTTGACATTTTCATTGGTGAATAAATGTATGTGTTGTGATTCTTGCTCGTAGAAATTGTTTTGGTACGCTAATAATTTGCAAGAGACATTCACCGTGCACTTTGTTTTGGCCCTCTGAGCGGAGGAAGCCATTATAATTTGCCAAATTAATTAGTTGTTTTTCAATTCTAAATATTTGTGTGGTGTTAATATAAGTTATCATTGTTTTAATTTATTCGTCAAAATGTCGATCATTACATTGTATGTAGAATTGGATTAACGTGTCACACTCGCATTCCCACCTAGATTCCTAGGTTTTGCGCACCACATAGCCTACCCTACATCATTTTGGTATCAGAGGTCAAGGTTAGGCCATTTGCATGCTTTGTAGTGGTAGGTCATATAGAGTCTTTAGGTTCATCCATGACTAATTATCGTCATCGTTCCTCTCCTCTCTTGGGAGATTCTGAGTCCGCCTATACCCAATCTCATAGAGCGACTTCAGAGAAATCCTCACGTTATCATGATGATTATTATCGTCTGCGGCATACCACTTCCCGAGATCGTGTCGACCCACCGACACAACCTCACTATACCAGAGACGATCAGTATGATGATTGTCGTCGTTCATATCCTTGCACGCGAGCAGATCGTGTTGATCTTTCGACTCGACCCGATTACCTTAGGGATGACTATTATGAGGATCGTCATTTTGAGAGAGATCTTGAGAGTTAGTTTCGTACAGTTTCCCCTTCCTTTGACAGCTCATCGAGTCCCGAGTCTTTCAGTTATTGGCTCGTGGATATTGAGTATTATCTTAATCATTTTGAGTTATTTGGTGAGCGTCGCGTTAAGTTTGCGAAACTTAGATTTTTAAATCAGGCGAGGTGTTGGGTATTGTATCCACAACGTACCTGATTTGAAGAAGCCCCTGAACAAGCTAAGGTGAATTGACAATGTATTTGATTACTTGTCTTCAAGTTGTGCTTGCAGTTATTCATCGCTAAGTACACACCAATGTCAGGGTGCAGTAGGTCAATATACACGGGTCTGTGCAACGTAATCCCTCGTTGAGCAGATCAGTGTGTTGTCTTACGTGTACTCTCTCTATTGGAGTGTACTTATTTTCAAGCACACGGTTATGTAAGATCAAGAGCAGACAAGGAGCAAGGATGGGCCAAAGACCAGCTCACGGGAAGAAAGACGAAAATCGTCTAAGTACAAATCGACGAGAATCACGCCGATTCGACGAGAATCACTAGTGATTCTCGCCGAATCGTCGAGAATCACGAACTGATTCTCGCCGATTGCTGCCGGTTGTCTCGAAGCCGCCTTGAATTCCTCTAAGGAAGAATCGTCGAGAATCACGAAGTGATTCTCGCCGACTCGTCGAGAATGACTCTGCATTCTCGACGATTTGGCAAGAATCAATAGTGATTCTCGTCGATTCTCACCGGCTTGTGTTATCAGTAGAGATTGAATTCTGTCAAGTAGAATTCGGCGAGAATCGTAGTTGATTCTCACCGATTCGGCGAGAATCACCTACGATTCTCGCCGAATTTGACTTGGGCAATTTTCGCCTATTCTTTGGACCGGTCCAAGTTAACTGAACTATTTCGAACCGGACTTAGGGTTTCCTTTTGGTGGGGCCCACAACGGTCATATGGGATGACCTAATGTATAAATACCTCCTTATGGATGAGCGGAACATACACGAATACACGATTTCAATAAGAAGAGTCGCCGACGTGACCTACATCGCGATCTCGCTCCGCCGCCGTCGTCGCCACTCGTGCAGTCTGTCGTCGTTGCTGATCACGGTTTCTTCTAGATCTCCGGCGACAGAAGCTTAGCCTAGCACAGCGTCTCACGCGTCTAACCAGAGATCTTTTGTCTCTTGATTCGTAGATCGGGAAAACCATCCCCTTCTGAATCGATCGAGACGATCGATCCTAGTGTGACCGTTGGAAGACCTTGCTACCTTTGCTACGAAGGTTGAATCTCCATTGCATCGCCGCAGCACTCCGTTGCCGCCGCCAATCCCGAGAGCCAAGCCGCCGCCCTTTGCCGCCGCCGGTTTCGGGGAGATTCTCTCCAAGAGAGATCTAGGGTTGTGGACTCTTCGTTGACTTCAAGAACACATCGTCGAACGAAGAGGGACACCTTAGTCTCCATAAGTTGTTTGTATTTCTAATACATTCTATTTTCAATTTCATTGTAAAGGGACGATTAGTTCCTAGTTGTAAGGGTTGGGTGCAACCCGTGGTGTGGGAGTGGTGACTCCTACGTGTGGAAGGGTTCCTTCCGTTAGTGCAAGGATTAGATTTCAATCCTGTTGGTGAAGTGATCGAGTCGTCCCTGGTTGGGAGATAGGTCGAAGGGGGAAAGTGGACGTACCCAAATCGGGGAACCACTATAAATTGTTTGAGTCTTTTCTGTGCTGTGTTGTTTGATTTATTTGTGCAGGTACAGTTTTTAATTCCGCAAAAACGCTACAAGACACCTATTCCCCCCCATAGGTGAAGCTAGTTGGCACTAGGTGGACTTTCAAGTGGTATCAGAGGGAGGTTACTCAGCAATAAGGTTAACACCTTGAGTAAGATCCTGCCTCTAGTGTCAACTAGAAGTCGAGACTCAAGCATGGAGCTGGAATTTGATGTCCCTCCTCTGAGACTCCCTGCGTGCACAACAGAGTATTATCCCATCTGGAAGATGAGAGTTATGTTTCATCTGGAGGCCATCGAACCTCGGGCGTCACTCATCTTGGAAGAGGGTCCCTTCATTCCCATGAAGGCTTCCGATTCAGGAAAGGATATCCAAATCCCCAAGAGTCCCGAAGAGATGTCTGAGACCGAGCTCTCACTGTTCAACTTGGACAAGTTAATACGTCAGATCATCACTGACGTCTGGTCTGGTGTATCTCGTTCAAGAGTGGACAAGTGTAGGACGGCCAAGTCCATGTGGCAAACCATCTCAGACCTCATGGAGGGATCAGAGAAAGCAGGGACCAGTTATCAGCAAGAGGATGAAGCCTATGTGGTGGTCCTCATTTCTGAAGATGAAGGGCATGATCAATCTGTCAGTATCAGGGCTCCTGTGTCCTTGTCAGAGACTGAAGAAGAAGCTGAGGAAAGCAGTTCTGATGAAGCTGACTCAACAGTCTCTGCCGATCTTGACGGTAACCCTGAACAGCAAAGCCAGAAGCAGGTAACTTCTTCCTCATGCCCCTCTCCTCTTGAAGTTCCTGAAGACAGGAATAGTTCAGAGGGTAGTCCTTCCAGTGATGCAAGGGATATAGATAGCTTCAATCAAAAGATTGAAAATCTTGATTCCCTTGAGAGTGCCCTTCAGACAAGCAACTTACTTGTTGAGGAACAAGCTAAGGAGATTGCTCAGCTGAAGATCTTGATGAATCTCCAACTGGAATCCATCAAGGTAAAGGACTCAAAGATCTCGGATCTAGAGAGTCGTCTAGAGACCGAGAAGAGGATAGTTTCTAACTTTTCCAAGATAGATGCTATCAAAAGAAAAGTAGAAAATGGGTGGATCTCCCAAATCGTTAATTCATGGAGAAATGGGGAAACTGTGTTCAGACCCCCCACCCCGAGCAGGAAGGGCACACATCATGCATTCAGGTATGACCATAGGAACAACCATGGTCACTGCAAAAATGATCAGCCCTCATGTGGAAATACCCACAGTGCCAGAGCTGTCATGGCTACCCCTGAGAGAATACCCAAGGCTCATCCTGAGCCCTTTGTATTCTCGGCCTCAGCCCCAACTCATCATGAATCTACCGGAACCAGCTCTCACTGCAGTACTTTCCACCCTAGGACACAGGAAAGGGGGGTCAGGAAACATGTGGTAAGTACCCATGGGGCCTCTGGAAGCGTGCTGACTGAAAGGAAGGCACCACCTCCAAGGCCACTTGACACTCACCACATGCATTCTTTCCACCATCCCACGTGTCACGGTGGAAAAGGCAATTTTGTGAGCAGAACCGGCTTTATCCCGTTTAGACCTAAGATCATGACTACCTCAGTCAACAGATCAGGTCAGAAACGGCGATACAACATTCACGAGTGTTGGTGCTGTGGCAAGGTGGGTCACTTTGCCGTAGATTGTTGGCACAATCCTCTGTGCCAAGGGCAAGGGTATGTCCACTTCCTCTGGGCAGAGTTAGTCTTCCTGACAGGATTCCTGCAGGAAGGCATTCAAGATTTTATGCTGACAAGAACCTAGGACCCAATACATATTGGGTTCCTAAGGAAAGGTAATTCTTTTTTTGCAGGATAGTCTAGGTACCCAGGTACATGATGGGACCTAGACAGGAGATGTTCCAAGAATGACGTGGAACAAGTATCTGGAAAAGGAGCAGTGTCATCAACACAGACACATTCAAGTTGACCACTTGGTGTGCCTTGAGCAGAAGATCTAAATGATACATCTTTTAATCTCAGGGAGTAGGGATGACAGGAAAAGCACTTCCGGGACGTGTCAATTCCTCGGAAGAAGGCTTATCTCATGGAACAGCAAAAAGCAGAATTGTGTAGCAACTTCCACAGCAGAGTCTGAGTACATATCAGCTGGCAGCTGTTGCGCACAACTCCTTTGGATCAGAAACTAGTTAGCTGATTATGACCTTCAGTTCAAGGAAGTACCAATATACTGCGAGTCCTCCAGTGCAATTGTCATTGCCAACAATCCGGTATCGCACAACAGAACGAAGCATATTGAAGTGCGCTACCACTTCATTCGGGAGCACGTGGAGAACAAGGACATCTCTCTCTGCTATGTCCCCACGGACAAGCAGATTGCAGATATTTTCACAAAGCCCTTAGACGAGGCCAAGTTCAGTCTTTTCAAAACTGAATTGGGGATGCTAAACTATGAGTAATGAAGACTACAAAAGCTCCAGGCTCGTGCATCTAGGGGGAGCCTCTGCCAGGAACTCAAGGGTAAGCACAGGTGCAAGAACTGAGGGGGAGCATGGTGTCAAATGCACCAGACCCAGATTTGCAGAAGCCGAAAAGGGGGAGATTACCCTCTAGGCTAAGATGCTAAGGTGTATGCTCCAAAAGCTCTAAAGATAATGGTATGGAATTTCAACTCACTCTCGTTTTTCAAAGTTGTGTTTTCTTCCAAGCCGTTATATTCACCTTAGCTTGTAGGGTTTAGGCTTCTTCAAATAGGGGGAGATTGTTGGGTATTGTATCCACAACGTACCTGATTTGAAGAAGCCCCTGAACAAGTTAAGGTGAATTGACAATGTATTTGATTACTTGTCTTCAAGTTGTGCTTGCAGTTATTCATCGCTAAGTACACACCAATGTCAGGGTGCAGTAGGTCAATATACACGGGTCTGTGCAACGTAATCCCTCGTTGAGCAGATCAGTGTGTTGGCTTACGTGTACTCTCTCTATTGGAGTGTACTTATTTTCAAGCACAGGGTTATGTAAGATCAAGAGCAGACAAGGAGCAAGGATGGGCCAAAGACCAGCTCACGGGAAGAAAGACGAAAATCGTCTAAGTACAAATCGACGAGAATCACTAAGTGATTCTCGCCGATTCGACTAGTGATTCTCGCCGAATCGTCGAGAATCACGAACTGATTCTCGCCGATTGCTGTCGGTTGTCTCGAAGCCGCCTTGAATTCCTCTAAGGAAGAATCGTCGAGAATCACGAAGTGATTCTCGCCGACTCGTCGAGAATGACTCTGCATTCTCGACGATTCGGCAAGAATCAATTGTGATTCTCGCCGATTCTCACCGGCTTGTGTTATCAGTAGAGATTGAATTCTGTCAAGTAGAATTCGGCGAGAATCGTAGTTTATTCTCGCCGATTCGGCGAGAATCACCTACGATTCTCGCCGAATTTGACTTGGGCAATTTTCGCCTATTCTCTGGACCGGTCCAAGTTAACTAAACTATTTCGAACCGGACTTAGGGTTTCCTTTTGGTGGGGCCCACAACGGTCATGTGGGATGACTGTATAAATACCTCTGTATGGATGAGCGGAACATACACGAATACACGATTTCAAAAAGAAGAGCCGCCGACGTGACCTACATCGCGATCTCGCTCCGCCGCCGTCGTCGCCGCTCGTGCAGTTGGTCGCCGTTGCTGATCACGGTTTCTTCCAGATCTCCGACGACAGAAGCTTAGCCTAGCACAGCGTCTCACGCGTCTAACCAAAGATCTTTTGTCTCTTAATTCGTAGATCGGGAAAACCATCCCCTTCCGAATCGATCGAGACGATCGATCCTAGTATGATCGTTGGAAGACCTTGCTACCTTTGCTACGAAGGTTGAATCTCCATTGCATCGCCGCAGCACTCCGTTGCCGCCGCCAATCCCGAGAGCCAAGCCGCCGCCCTTTGCCGCCGCCGGTTTCGGGGAGATTCTCTCCAAGAGAGATCTAGGGTTGTTGACTCTTCGTTGACTTCAAGAACACGTCGTCGAACGAAGAAGGACACCTTAGTCTCCATAAGTTGTTTATATTTCTAATACATTCTATTTTCAATTTCATTGTAAAGGGACGATTGGTTCCTAGTTGTAAGGGTTGGGTGCAACCCGTGGTGTGGGAGTGGTGACTCCTACGTGTGGAAGGGTTCCTTCCGTTAGTGCAAGGATTGGATTTCAATCCTGTTGGTGAAGTGACCGAGTCGTCCCTGGTTGGGAGATAGGTCGAAGGGGGAAAGTGGACGTACCCAAATCGGGGAATCACTATAAATTGTTTGAGTCTTTTCTGTGCTGTGTTGTTTGATTTATTTGTGCAGGTACAGTTTTTAATTCCGCAAAAACGCTACAAGACACCTATTCCCCCCCCCCCCCCCATAGGTGAAGCTAGTTGGCACTAGGTGGACTTTCACGAGGGCATATTGGACTAGCGTTGAGAGGGACCTGCAGACGAGACTGTCTTCGCCGCATCATTAGTTGGGTGGACATGAAGCGTATATTGTGTCAGAGGTACCCTTCTTCATCATATCAGAGTCGCTTGCTCGACCAATTATTTTCTCTTCAGCAACAATCCATGTCTGTCGCTGAGTACATGGATTGCTTTGATGAGTTAGTTGTGAGGAGCGATATCTGAGAGGACTCAACCATGACCACTTGTAGATTTCGGTCTGGGCTTCGATCTAACATCCGTACTAAGGTGGTTTATCATAGCTCGAAGTCCCTCGAGCAGACGTATCAGCTTGCCCTTCATTACAAACAGTCTTTGAGATCCGCCAGAGCTGGTCGGTTGGACCCTCACCTTAACCTCCCAGTACGAGTCCTTTTCATACTGAGGTCACCGCGATGCCTACCACTGTCCTGTCACCCACAACGGAAGTGATACCTGATACAGATTGCTCTCACCCCAGCAAGATGTTTAGCCCCGCGAGTGACCTATCTCTTGTTTCTGACCCATCTCTTGTGACACCGATTGAGGGTGAGCCTGAGCGACCTATTGAGTCTGTAATGTTGTGCCCCTCACCCACCCCCCCCACTTTTGGCATGTCCGGGGTTGATTAACACTCATACCCTAGACTCATGTCTTGAGACCGCACCCGCAGACCCATTCTTGAGCGTAGGTCCATGTCGCTTTTCCCTTGGCATTAGCCACATTATGACCGAGAGCTCAGGGCCTGGTGTTGATCTCGTAGTAGCTATGTCACCCATGCACGGGAGCACTACCCCTTTCGATGGTACCCATTGGGAGGACCTTGACCTTAATAACGAGCCCTATGACGAGCCCCCTATTGAGTCTCCTGATGATCTGCCACATCTTGGTGAGGATGAGTTTCGGGTGAGCCACTCTGGTATGACGCCTCTTTCATTATCATCTCTGGCTTTGCCCCAGAGAAGGGACCTTGAGTGGGGCATGATATATGTAGGGCCTACCTTGAGTCCACTTGAGCATACTCATATTGTGAGGACCTACCTTATGACACCTCACACTCTAGATGAGTTTTGGGACACGTCAACCGCTGAACCACCCTATAAGTTCTTTCTTGTCTGGGACGCTCACCATATTCTAGAGTCACGACTTCTAGTCTGTGTGCACAGTTTTCACCCAAGTGGTCATCTTATCCGCGTTGACTTGTCGTACACACCTCCTCGTGAGCCTTCTGATGTGTTATGTTCCCTGAGAGACATCTGGCTCGTTACTAGCTTGTATTTGAGTATAGTTGACTCTCAAGATCATCTGAGCACTCGTCTCACACTAGATGAATATTTTTATATTCCATCGGAAGAACCTCCTGATAGGCCACCACATTTTAGAGACATCTCAAGCATTATTAGATGTTTCTATAAGGAGTGTACCGTGTCTGTCGTGTTCTCTTTGCATCATTTGCATTACCTGCATGAGTCTACTGAGTCTTTCACACGACATTTGCATGAGTTCCATGAGTCGGTCCGCCGACGGATAATAACGAGTAATGAAACTATAAAACTCATGCAGATAAACGGAGGTGAAAGCAGATATTTAATGAAGGCGAGAAAGTAATGGTGTGAATCCGCCCTGAGAGGCTCCCCTTGATACCTGCCCAAAAGCTAAGTGTCAGGCGAATGAGTATGTACTTTATTATTAGTCGTATTGGGACAAATACCTACTGGCTCGATATCCCGGCTAGTATGGGAATTCACCCGGTATTTAATGTCGAGGATCTGACGTCGTACTATGAGCCTCATGAGTATGTGGACCTGAGCAGTAGAGTTGCCCAGCCACCCCCACCCCCACTTTCGTTGCCTTACCACTCTCTTACCCACCTACGTCTGATGGCCACCACAGTCCACCCCGTGTTACCACCTACCTGGGGATTCGTCGTCTATGGTTTCACCGCAGGCACTACCGATGGTACCGGCCTCCACCCTTCGAGAGATGAGAGCATCACATAGTTCAGATCCCATCAGATTGTTCCTACCACAGATGGGTTGCACCGTCGCTACTTGGTATATTGGCGGGGCCGCCTCGATGCAAATGATGTTTGGATACTTACAGCAGAGCTTGATCGATTCACCCCTGGACTTCGACATCAGCACGACCTTCTCTATTCATCGGAGATGATAGCTTTTCAGTCTGGAGGAATTGATTGGCGAGGACACCCTTCTGCCGACGACACTTGACTTCTGATGGACTTCTTCGAGTTGTACCTGGCGATCAACGAGAGAATTCTAATCCCAATTCATCCGGAGATGAATTCTTTCAAGCCGGGGAGATTGATGTGGAGCAGAGATGTGAACGCGCTTTGGGCCCGTTCGGGGTTGATTTGGCAACTTTCCATATATGGCGTGCCCAGATCGACGATCGGACTCCGCGATTGCATCTGGAGCGTCGGCACGAGTCAAAATCTTATATTACTTTATTTTTTTGGGACTTTTATTTCATGTATTTTGAGGCGTCTCCCACCGGCCAATCATAGTCGTTGATTGTGATGCTCTAGTGCTTCTTTTTATTATAAATATTGGTCTAAGAGGCTGAACCAAGTCGTTGTAGAATTTGGAGACTGCAATTCCCGGATTCCAGTGATCACTCCCCGGTTCCGACGTCGTGGAACCCTAAGTGATGACTCCTAGGCGCTTAAACTCCCCCCCCCAAGGTACTACCCATCCATAGCCTTCTTCTTCCCCCTCTGAAACCCTCATTCGCACCCCCTACAGCCCCCAAATCCCAACCTCTAACGCCAAACAATGTTTACGACACTGTTCATCGAAAACTCTGTTCACGGGTACTGTTCACCGGAACCTCTGTTTAACGAAATCAATGTTCACCCGATTATTATTCATCCGGCCACTGTTCACCCGATTACTGTTCACCGAAATATTGCCCACCGAAATATTGTTCGCGCCGACCCTCCACTTCTTCCCTCCCATGGATCCACCCCCCGTTAGCCCTAATTTCTTGGATCAATTCAGATCTAGGATTTTCAGCCCCGATCTGTTATTTCCACCTTTCGTTCATCACCCCTCCACCTGGATCCGACCCTATATAGCGGATTCACCCTTCCCCGGCCCGAATCTACTTGTACGTGGCCGGATCTACCCATTTCACGTCCGATCTCACCATTTACCGCCAAGGACAGCCCCCGTCATAATTTTCACGCCGCCGGTTTCACTTCCGATTGCCGATCTGCACATCCGGACCCTAATTTTTCAGTGCCTCGGTTCAGCCCGCTAATTTGTGAGTTTATTTTTGGTATTGGATTATTTGATTTGACATTTTCATTGGTGAATAAATGTATGTGCTGTGATTTTTGCTCGTAGAAATTGTTTTGGTACACTAATAATTTGCAGGAGGAGACATTCGCCGCGCGCTTTGTTTTGTCCCTCCGAGCGGAGGAAGCCATTATAATTTGCCAAATTAATTAGTTTTTCATTTCTAAATATTTGTGGGGTGTTAAATATAAGTTATCATTGCTCTAATTTATTCGTCAAAATGTCGATCATTACATTGCATGTAAAGTTGGATTAACGTGTCACACTCGCATTCCCACCTAGATTCCTAAGTTTTGCGTACCACGTAGCCTACCATACATCACCTAATAGATAAAGGCCTGCTCTATGTAATGAGTACTATGTATAAGAGGTGATGTAAAAATAAAAGCCGCCGTGTAAACTGAGCCTATAAAAGGCCTTGTGTAATGAAGCTTGTAAGAAAGAAGTACTAAAAATAGTGTCATGTGTGTTTAAGAACTACTGCTAGTGTGCCTGTGTGAATAAATTAGCAAAGTTTGAATTAACAAAAGAATCCTTCGCTATATAAATGGAACCAGGCACTATGGGATGAAATATGTAACTTATAAAAGTAATGATCTATGAGGGTTCTTAGATAAGTGATTGGGCAGGCTGCGCAGAAGACAGAAGAAGCACCTCTGGATACTTATTTTTCATTGGAACCAAGTTAATTTTCTGGAGTTCCAAGAAAAAGAAAACAATAGCTCTATCATCCACAGAGGCAGAATACACTACCCTTAGTGAAGTTGTCAGTGAGGCTATATGACTCAAGAATCTTGTTAATGAATTGGTTGAGACAGAAGACAAACCCATCAAGATCAAAATAGACAATACTTCAACAATTGCTATGGTGAAAAATCTGGTGTTTCATAAAAAAACCAACCACCTTGAAATAAAGCTCCATTATACCAGAGATCTAGTAGCCAAAGGGAAAATAACTTTGGAGTACTGCGAATAAAAAAACAAATAACAAATCTGTTAACTAAACTGTTGTAATATGTAATACGTGTTGTAATATGTAATGTGCGTGTGTAACCTATAAATAGCCAAGTTGTGGCCCTAATAACACAAGGGATTTCATTTCATCTTGGTATCAGAGGAGGTTTCGCCGTTTCCCCCCTTCCTTTCTCCCGATTCTT
The DNA here is from genome assembly GCA_039513925.1 of Platanthera zijinensis. Lineage (NCBI taxonomy): Eukaryota > Viridiplantae > Streptophyta > Magnoliopsida > Asparagales > Orchidaceae > Platanthera > Platanthera zijinensis. The sequence continues at coordinate 174,045,772 of CM077094.1, read as the reverse complement.
CTCCTGACCGACCGAAATCGAAGCCAACGCCGCCGTTTCAGCTCCCGAACGACGCCGACGCCAATCCTGCTGCCTCTTCCCGTCCCTACCACCGATCGGAGGAGGCCTCGCCGTCACTTGCGCCCGCTCCCGATCTAGGGCTGCCGATCGACAGCGGCTTTGGTACATCTCCCGATCGACAACGGCTTCCTCCCGATCTCCAGGGCCGGCTACCTCCGGCGGCATCTGCGCCCACTCACGCCCGTCTAGGGCTGCCTCTAGGGTTGTGGGTATTGGGATTCCGTAGCCTCCGGAGGCCGTTGTCTCTGCTTCCGGCCGCCGACCTCCGTGCCCTAGTGCCTCCTTGCGTCACTCCCGATGCAGTGATCGGATCTAGGGCAGACTAATGTATTTGTAATACCGAACGAGACGCTGTGATCGGTTGGAAGGTGATCCATGGAGACGAAGGAGTGAACGATGACGGACGTCTTCAAGATGTTGGGCCCGGACGAGTTGGCCACATTATTGAGGGTGTTGGGTTCATCGCAACGGCCTGCAAAACTAGAACTTCCACCGATCGATATCAAGTTGGATAGACCGGCGACCTATCTGAGTTGTTCACGCCGTGTGAAGAAAATCCTGGCAGTAAAGAAGGTTGGGGGTTTTTTGACAGGGGTGTTGAAGAAACCAAATAACTCGGCTGGAGATGAGTGGGAGTCGGCCCATATGACCGTGTTCATGTTGCTTCTTAGCTCGGTTGTCCCATCGATTTCCGCTACGGTAGATGGCCTCAAGACGGTCATGGAGGTCTGGGATAAGCTGAAAAACACATATGATGGTGTGGGGAATACTCTACGGGTCTTCCAGGTGAAGGGAGAAATTGATGACACTGTTCAGGGGGAGAAAATGGTGCAGGAGTATGCCTCCGAGTTGGAGCGACTATGGGTGGACTACGATCACTCCTCTGGTGGGATGTGCTGCAGTGATCCACGATGTCGGACTTCCAAAATCATCGTGTAAGAAAGGACAATGAAGTTCCTAAAGGGGTTGGATGATATGTTCGATCAACGGAGAGCTCCACTCCTATCAGGTACGACGATTCCTACCCTTACGGAGGCCATCTCCGCTATGATTCAGGAGGAGACGCGTCTCAAACTGCAGGCAGGGACATGAGGGTCTATGCCTGTGAAGTCAGCACTAGCGGTTGCGGCTCCTGGTATTACTGGACAGAGGGAAGAGACCCGACAGTGCTACAACTGTGGTGAGGTTGGCAACCTGAGATATGCATGCTCTAAGCCGCCCAAGGAGAGAGATTCGTGAGGTGGACGGCGATGTGGTCGTGGTCGTGGCGGGAGAGGAGGCTATCGGGCCAATTTGGGTATGACTAAGAGTGTGGAGGAGCTTGGCGTTATATATACAAATTAAGGAGGAGCAGACCCTCCTGAGCATGATGGAGGGTATCAAGAGAAAGCAGGCGGGTGAGGGGAACAGAGAGGGAGCTGGGGGGGGGGGGGGGGGGGCGCTATGTACGCCCACCCACCTCCTAATGGATCTCTTGCACTGGCATTTATATCTCCTTCCAGAGCATCAGACTAGATCATCGACTCAGGCGCATCCCGCCATGTGACCGGAAATGCAGGCAAGTTCTCCTCCTATACCCGTTTAGCCACGGTGGATAGCATCCAGACGGCGGACGACACGTTTCAACCAGTGGTCGGTAAGGGTACTGTTAATTGTTCAGGTTCGGTAACACTTTCCAATGTTTTGCATTCTCCTTCCTTTCCAGTTAGCCTGTTATCTATTAGTTTCATAATTATTCAGCTAAAATGTGTTGTTTCCTTTGATATACCTAAGGTGACGTTCCAGGAGAAAGGGACGAGACAGATACTTTGGACTGAGACTTGGCATGATGGGCTGTGGTTTCTGGATCGGGAAGGACTGAATGCGGCTTTGATCTCTGTGGTATAGACAACGAGGAATAGCGGACAGAAGATGAGTGCAGAGGATGTGTTGAACTGTTGATATTCCATCACAGACGGTTGGGGCACCCCTCCTTCAAGACTGTAGCTTGGTTGTTTCCTACTGTTTTTGATGCAGCAAATAAAACAAAGTTGGTATGTGATGCATGTGATTTAGGCAAACTCACTAGGAGTTCTTATGCTAGTACGGGCCGAAGAAGCTCTTCCATTTTGATGTTATTCATTCGAATGTCTGGGGACCTTGTACTGTAAGCTTTTTAAATGGTTATAAGTATTGTGCTACTTTCATTGACTGTGCATCTCGTGTTATATGGCTGTATTTGATGAAAATAAAAGTGAGGTGTTCACATGCTTCTGGGATTTCCATAAGCTTGTACAGACACAATATCGTGCGGTAGTCAAGGTGCTAAGGTCAGACAATGGAACATAATACACCAACAATGCAATGGGGGAGTACCTATCAACTCATGGTATAGTGCACCAGACCACTTGTGCCTACACACCAGCACAGAACGGAGTGGCGGAGAGGAAGAACAGACACCTCCTGAAGGTAGCAAGGAGCATGATGCTAAACATGAAGGTGTTGTAGAGTCTGTGGGGTTATGCCGTGTTAACAGCGGCACAGCTGATCAACAGGATGCCATCAAATGTACTTGGGTGGAGGTCCCCATGCCAGCAGATATTGGGACACAATGGGAGATACTTCCCTTGAAGGTATTCGGGTGTGTATGCTTCGTGAAGGACAACAGACCGGGTCTTGGTAAGCTCGATGCAAGGGCAATCAAGTGTATGTTTGTGGGTTACTCTCGTACTCAAAAGGGTTACATGTGCTGGAGCCCAGTGGAGAAAAGATGATTCGTGAGTATGGATGTTGTCTTTAGAGAGCTGGAACAGTACTATCGGAAAGAGGGAGTCCTCCCTACATTAGACTCATCAGATAAAGAAAGTACAATGCTAGAAAGAGATATGTTGGTAACAGATCTGGGAGTATGGCGGGGAGGATTTGCGTAGGAGGAGGAGGAGCAGGAGAGTGATAATGAGCAGGAGGAGGAGATTGAGGAGCAGAGGAAGGGTGTGAGATCCACGCCTCAGGGGGAACTGCTGATATACAAGAGAAGGAAAAAGCATCCAGCAGTACCAGATCCAGGGTCAGTGCCCAGCCAAGCTCCTAGTCTCATGCCCGCGTCACCCCCCTTTTCTGGAACACCTACACCTCCACAAGCCTCAGGTGATATCCTTTCTCCTCTCCCTACTTCTTCTCTTATGTTACGAAAGACTACTCGCAGCAATGCGGGAAATCCTCCTAACAGATACGGTTGGGACCTCGCGTCCTTTGTCTCGTATGATCATATCTCCCCTACACACGGAGCATTCATTGCATCTTTGGATAGTGTTATTGTACCTAACAATTGGCAGGTCGCCAAAGCCGATCCGAAGTGGGAGGCAGCAATGAAGGAAGAGATGAGGGCCCTTGAGAAGAACAAGACCTGGGAGCTGGCATGGCTGCCAAAGGACAAGAAGGCTATTGGGTGCAAGTGGGTGTTCACCGTAAAGCAAAACTCAGATGGACAGGTTGAGCGTTACAAAGCTCGATTGGTGGCCAAGGGGTACAGCCAGACCTACGACATCGACTACGACGAGACATTTACACTAGTGTCGAAGATGAGCACTATTAGGACCCTCATCAGTCTGGTAGTGAATGGAGGATGGCTGCTACACCAACTAGATGTGAAGAATGCATTCCTTCATGGGGATCTAGCAGAGGTGTAGATGGAGATACCACCGGGATTCGGTACGGCCAAGACAGAAGGCAGAGTTTGCAGACTGAAAAAATCCCTCTATGGGCTGAAGCAGTCACCTCGTACATGGTTTGATTGATTCAGGAGAGCAATGATTGGCATGGGGTATCACCAGATCAACGCAGACCATACGGTGTTTTTTAGGCAGAATGGAGGTCATACCACCATGCTTGCAGTGTATGTGGACAACATGATCATTACAGGGGATGATGAGCGGGATATTAGCCGTCTCAAGGGGGCCCTAGGTAAGGAGTTCGAGGTGAAAGACTTGGATCTTCTTCGATATTTCCTTGGGATCGAGATTGCGTATGAGGCCGAGGGGATAATTCTCTCCCAAAGGAAGTATGCGTTGGACCTCCTCACTGAAACCGGGATGTTGGGGTGCAAGTCTGTTGCGACGCCAATCGATCAAATGTGCAAACTAAGTTCAGAGGTCAGAGAGCCAGTAGATCGGGAAATGTACCAAAGGCTAATCGGGAAGTTGATCTACTTGAGTCATACACCCCCAAACATCTCATTCTCTGTAAGCGTGGTGAGCCGCTACATGCATGATCCAAGGAAGGGTCATATGGATGCAGTGTACCGGATTTTGCGATACTTGAAGAGTGCCCCTGGGAAGGGGCTGGTCTTCAAGAGGAATGGGCAGGTGAGAATCGAAGGCTATTGTGACTCTGATTGGGCTAGCTGTGCGGATGATAGGTCCACTTCAGCCTATTGCATATTTGTGGGTGGCAACCTGGTCTCATGGAGGAGCAAGAAGTAGTCGGTAGTGACCAGATCGACAGCAGAGGCAGAGTTCCGAGCCATGACAGCAGCGGTTGCAGAACTCATGTGGCTGAAAGGAATGCTCGAGGAGTTGAGACTGGACCAAAAGGGCGGGATGAAACTGTGGTGCGACAGCCAGTCAGCCATCAGTATTGCAAACAATCCGGTTCAACACGATCGTACCAAACATATAGAGATTGATAGATTTTTTATCAAAGAAAAGCTTGATAACGGGCTACTGGAGTTGAGCCACGTTTCGACAAAGGGGCAGATGGCAGACTGCTTGAGGAAGGGACTTAGTTCAGAGGAGATGATCAGGGTTTGTAACAAGATGGGCTTAGTAAATATCTTTCGCCAATCTTGAGGAGTGTTGTAATATGTAATACGTGTTGTCATATATAATGTGCATGTGTAACCTATAAATAGCCAAGTTGTGGCCCTAATAACACAAGGGATTTCATTTCAACTTAAACCACTATTAGTTCACTCATTTGAAGAACTACGGGGAAGAATGAAGATGGAGCCATGTGTTAAGATAATTTCCTCCTAAGTGTGAAAGAGGCTAGCCAACTTTGATTATACTTTTCAAGCATGTGTTTCATGACGAGTATGAAAAGGATTAGCCGTCTTTGACTTGAAATTCAACATGTGCTCTTAAAGGAAGCTTCTAGGAAATTGTCCAAAGGAAGTTTCATGACATGTGTTTTTGACCAAGGAAGCTTCATGGAAGCTTCATCCACATGTCATCTACCACACCTACCTCCTTGATTTTGGCCCTATAAATAGGGATGAAGGAGGAGGGGTAATGCATCCACTTCTCTCCAAACTCAAGCATTGAAAGATTTCTAGAGAGGCCTTTGCGGCAATCGTCTTAGTTTGGGAGAACTTTCAGACGTTGTCGTACGACGTTGACGAGGAGTACTTCGCCTACACGGATTGGATCTGAAGCAGATATTGGCAAGGATTCGAAGAGGCATCTTGGAGAGGATTTGTGTAATCTATCTCATCCGCCGGTCGGTAACTTGCAATTTTTCTGTTACTATTTATTGTATTGTGTAGTGTGAAGCTGGTGAAGATCCTTTGTGGATCGGTGGAGGGAAAGCCTGTAATCCGTACGTGTGTTTTTCACACACTTTTAGTGGAGGCTTTTCGGGTTGGACTCCGATCGTCCCGTGGTTTTTCACCCAATTGGGTTTTCCACGTTAAAATCTCGGTGTGTTTTTATTCTTTTTGCATTGTGTTATTTTGTTGCGATGGCATACCGCTCAATGCGGTCGCGCAGGTTGCTCGCCTAAAATTTAAAATAGGTGCTCTGGTCGGGATTGATTGCTCGCATTCCCAACAAGTGGTATCAGAGGGAGGTTCATTATCAGAGCAATTATCGGGCTGACTTGTCTGAGATTTGAGACGAGCCGATTGAATATTTCAGGTTAGTAATCGGGTGCGGTAGGTGACGACCATTGGTCCGCTCCCTGTCCTCTTTGATTACTTTCCGTGGAATAGTCGGCTCAAAGAACTGAGGTCAGTCCGATCAGTGACAGAGCACGATGGAGTCTACTTCAGGTTCAGGGTCCGAGCAAATGGTGAAACTGAACGGCGCGAACTACCACCAGTGGCACTTATTGATGGAGGATCTTATCTATGTAAAGGGTTGGCATGCTCCTATCTTTGAGGAAATGCCTAAAGATTCGGATCCGGCTAAATGGAAGGTGGAACATCGGAAGCTATGTGGGTTTATCAGACGGTTCGTGGAGCCAAACGTCTACAACCATGTGGCTAGCATCAATGATGCAAAGGATCTGTGGAAGACTCTCGAAACCTTGTATGCCAAGAGCACGGGCATAAACAAGTTATATTTGCTGAAGAAGCTTGGAGAGTTTAGATACCGGGAAGGCTCACCTATTTTGGATCATGTCAACGAGTTCCAGGGGATTATTGATCGTCTGACTGCCATGAAGGTGACCTTTGAAGATGAGGTGAATGCATTGTGGCTACTCAAGTCACTTCCAGACTCTTGGGAGATGGTCAGAGTTTCTCTGATCAATTCTTCCCCCCAGGGGATTGTTTCCATGGAGATCGCCAAGAGCGGGATCTTGAATGAGGAGGTGAGACGAAAGTCTCAGGGGACTTCAGGCTCTTATTCACGAGTTGACGTTCTCTTTACTGAGACCAGGGGGAGAGGAAGGAGTAAGAGCCGAGGAAGGAAGGAGGACAGGAGTCAGAGTAGGGATAAGTCGAAGTCACGTTATCAGAACGTGGAATGCCACTACTGTCATAAGAAGGGCCACATCAAGAAATTCTGCTACTCGTTGAAGAATGACCAGAGGAAGAAGGGAGTTGCCACTGAGGGCAAAGATGAGGGTCATACGGTAGCCACCGTTTCAATTGAAGAGGACGACGTCATTATTGTTGGCGACGACGCCACGGCTGCACTCTCGTGTGACGATCGATGTTGGATCGTTGACTCTGGAGCTTCTGCACATGTCTCCCACAACAGGGAGCTATTTGCCACTTACACCACTCATGACTGTGGGGTGTTAAGGATGGGCAATGGGGATACGTCCAAGGTACTTGGGCGTGGAGACATGCACTTGAAGACGAGTACTGGAGCCCTACTAGTTCTGAGGGATGTGCGACATGTGCCAGACATCCGCTTTAATCTGATATCTGTTGGCAGACTTGGAGATGAAGGACACCTGAGTGTCTTTGGAGGAGATTTCTGGAAGCTGATCCGGGGATCACTTGTGATGGCCAGGGGTTATAGAGATTCTGGCTTATACTACATGGAGGGGAGGCCTGAAGCTGCTCAGGCCAACTCCGTCAGGGATGAGACATCCACTTCCTTATGGCACAGGAGGCTGGCACACATTAGCCAGAAGGGATTGGGATGCCTAGCAAAGAAGAAGTTGATCAGTGATATTTCTGATGTTCACTTGGAGAGGTGTGACCACTGCATGGCTGGGAAACAAAACCGGGTCTCATTCCACAGCCACACATCCACTAGGAGATCGGAGCCATTGGAGCTTGTTCACACTGATGTGTGTGGACCATTGAAGGTCCAGACTAAAGGAGGAGCATCATACTTCGTCACTTTCATTGACGACCATTCGAGGAAGCTTTGGGTCTATGTCATCAAGACCAAAGATCAGGTATTTGATACTTTCAGGAGATTCCACGCTGAGGTGGAGAGACAGTCTGGGAAAAGACTGAAGTGCATTAGGTCTGATAACGGGGGAGAGTATATTGGTCCATTTGACGTGTACTGCAGGGACCATGGCATCCGTCATGAGAAGACCCCGCCCAAGACGCCACAGCTGAATGGCGTAGCTGAGAGGATGAATCGGACACTGATGGAGAGGATTCGATGCATGCTATCTGAGTCGAAGCTGCCAGGGATGTTCTGGGGCGAGGCTCTTCTCACTACAGCGCATGTCATCAACCTCTCGCCGAGTTCAGCTTTGCAGGAGGATGTTCCTGATAGGGTCTGGTATGGGAAAGACCCTTCTTACAGTCACTTGCGGGTATTTGGCTGCAAAGCCTTTGTACACGTCCCTAGGGACGAGAGATCGAAACTGGATTCGAAGACCCGGCAGTGTATTTTCTTGGGGTACGGCTATAGTGGAGAGTTTGGGTACATGTTCTTTGATCCAGTTGAGAAGAAGCTTGTACGTAGCCGTGACGCTGTGTTCTGCGAGGATCAGACTATTGGTGATCCTGAGGGGACTGTTGAGTGGGAAGTTGACTCTCGCACTGTTGCAGAGTCACCTATGGTTGGAGCTGATGATGCTGAGGAGACTGGCGAGCTCGCGCCTGCACATGGAGTTGATATACTTCCGGATCATGATATCACCACTGATGGTGATCCAGGAGTCGCTGAGGATATTACTGATGATGTGCCTGCACCGGCCCCTGAGCCGGCCTTACGGAGGTCAGATCGGGCCAGGCACCCACCCGCTAGATATTCCGCATCAGAATTCATCTTGCTGACTGATGCGGGGGAGCCTGAGAGTTATGATGAGGCTGTGGAGAGTACCGAGAAGCGTCAGTGGATGGATGCTATGCAGGATGAGATGCAGTCACTGCAGAAGAACCACACTTATGACCTGGTGAGATTGCCTAAGGGCAAGAAGGCCTTGAAGAATCGATGGATCTTCAGGGTGAAGCAGGAAGATTCCTCCACACCTCCCAGATACAAGGCCAGGCTGGTGGTGAAGGGTTTTGGACAGCGACAGGGTGTAGACTTCGATGAGATCTTCTCACCTGTGGTGAAGATGTCATCTATTCGTGTCGTCCTTGGCCTCGCTGCGAGGCTAGATTTGGAGGTTGAGCAGATGGATGTCAAGACCGCCTTTCTGCATGGCGATCTTGAGGAGGAGCTTTACATGGAGCAGCCTGAGGGCTTTAGTGTCAGAGGGAAGGAAGGTCTTGTGTGTCGCTTGCAGAAGGGTTTATATGGCCTGAAGCAGGCCCCGCGACAATGGTATAGGAAGTTTGATTCCTTTATGGGGGAGATCGACTTCAGGAGGACCACCCTTGACCACTGCGTGTTCATCAAGCAGTATGCTTCAGAGGACTTCATCATTCTACTGTTGTACGTGGACGATATGTTGATCGTCGGGAGGAACACTGCTCGCATTGCTGAGTTGAAGCGACAGTTGAGTTCCACTTTTGAGATGAAGGATCTGGGTACTGCGAAGACCATTTTAGGGATGCATATTCACAGAGACAGGGGAGCCAGACTACTTTGGTTATCTCAGGAGCGGTACATCCGCAAAGTACTGCAGAGGTTTGATATGGATCAGGCAAAGAAGGTGAGCGTGCCGCTTGCAGCTCACTTCAGGCTTACCGCTGATCAGTGCCCCAGCACACCCGAGGAGATCGAGGCGATGCAGAAGGTTCCGTATGCATCTGCAGTTGGGAGCCTCATGTATGCGATGGTGTGTACTCGTCCGGATATTGCGCATGCTGTTGGGACCGTCAGTAGATTTCTCTCCAATCCTGGGAGAGAGCATTGGAGCGCAGTGAAGTGGATACTGAGATACTTGCAGGGGACGTCAGACTTGACGTTGAGATTTGGAGACAGTGAGCCAGAGCTGCTGGGCTACACTGATGCTAACATGGCTGGAGATGTGGATTCAAGGAGGTCGACGTCCGGATACATGATTCTAGGGGGAGCTGTCTCGTGGGCGTCGAGACTGCAGAAGTGCGTTGCACTATCCACCACGGAGGCTGAGTTTATTGCGGTTACTGAGGCTGGGAAGGAGTTGCTTTGGATGAAGCGGTTCATCAAAGAACTTGGATTCACTCAGGACCGATACACACTCCTATGTGACAGTCAGAGCGCTATTCACTTGGGGAAGAACCCCACGTTTCACTCGAGGTCGAAGCACATCGACCCTCGGTATCATTGGATACGAGATGTCCTGGAGCAGAAAGAGCTTGATCTTCAGAAGGTACACACTGATGACAATGGGGCAGACATGCTGACCAAGACTGTGCCAAGGGGGAAGTTCGAGCATTGCGTTAGGATCGTCGGCATGGCGGTTCTCTCCACATAAAGCAAGGGGAGAATAAGTTGTTGGGTACAGTTCCCGTCCTTTGTGGAAAAAGCTGTTGAGTTCGAGTCTCATTAACTCTAATTTGGTGTTGCTGATCGAAAGTGGAGACATATTGATGGAGGACATGGAGGGAGGCAAATTAAAGACTCTGGGGAAGATTGTCATAATGACATGATTTCTTCACTTAGTCGAAAAGGGGGAGATTTGTTAAGATAATTTCCTCCTAAGTGTGAAAGAGGCTAGCCAACTTTGATCATACTTTTCAAGCATGTGTTTCATGACGAGTATGAAAAGGATTAGCCGTCTTTGACTTGAAATTCAACATGTGCTCTTAAAGGAAGCTTCTAGAAAATTGTCCAAAGGAAGTTTCTAGGAAATTGTCCAAAGGAAGTTTCATGACATGTGTTTTTGACCAAGGAAGCTTCATGGAAGCTTCATCCACATGCCATCTACCACACCTACCTCCTTGATTTTGGCCCTATAAATAGGGATGAAGGAGGAGGGGTAATGCATCCACTTCTCTCCAAACTCAAGCATTGAAAGATTTCTAGAGAGGCCTTTGCGGCAATCGTCTTAGTTTGGGAGAACTTTCAGACGTTGTCGTACGACGTTGACGAGGAGTACTTCGCCTACACGGATTGGATCTGAAGCAGATATTGGCAAGGATTCGAAGAGGCATCTTGGAGAGGATTTGTGTAATCTGTCTCATCCGCCGGTCGGTAACTTGCAATTTTTCTGTTACTATTTATTGTATTGTGTAGTGTGAAGCTGGTGAAGATCCTTTGTGGATCGGTGGAGGGAAAGCCTGTAATCCGTACGTGTGTTTTTCACACACTTTTAGTGGAGGCTTTTCGGGTTGGACTCCGATCGTCCCGTGGTTTTTCACCCAATTGGGTTTTCCACGTTAAAATCTCGGTGTGTTTTTATTCTTTTTGCATTGTGTTATTTTGTTGCGATGGCATACCGCTCAATGCGGTCGCGCAGGTTGCTCGCCTAAAATTTAAAATAGGTGCTCTGGTCGGGATTGATTGCTCGCATTCCCAACACCATGTCATGATTATGGGAGTGTGTTAGAGGATAATCATGACAAGACTCACATTTGAAATCAAATTAAAGAAGATCATCATCCAGTTATCATGCAAAAAGAATTTTCAAATAAGGTGTCATGAGAATGTGGAGAAGATAACCACCAAAAGCAAGGAACTGTCAAAGAAGCGCCCTTCTAAGCAAATCTTTCATCCTTTTTACCTTTTTTTATTTTGCAAGTTGTATTTTGTCTTTTTTTGCGCCTTTTGCTCCTTCCTGCTCTTATATATATGGAGTCAATAGTTTGTAAGCAACACAGGAAGTTAAGTGAAATTAGTACCCCTGTACTCTGTTTTTATTGAATGAAAAAACCGACAATACCGTCCACCTTCTCCCCCATTGCACCTAAATCCAACATTGTAATCCATGTTTCTTATGAAATGAAATAGTGATAGTACCAGCTACCTTCCCCTATCCTTCTTCCTTTTTTTCCATTCCATTTTATTTCCAAAAGTCTTTGCATAGAGCTGGGAGACGATCCAAATCTGCAAACCAGTGAAGAAATTATGCAAGAAGACAAGGAGGTGATAAACAAAATAGATCTGAAACTATAAAAGCACCACAAGGGGATGAGAAATTGTCAGGAGAATATCTCATCTCAATTATCTTATATCCGCATTTCAGTCTTTTGTATATTTTATGTTATCTCTTTTATTTCTCTATGTACCCCACTCTGCCTATATATAAACTTACGAGTGCTTATTGTTGACGTATGTTGAATGTTGTAAGCTTGAGTTGTAACACCTCATTTTGATGAAATGAAGAACTAGCAGTACCATCTACTTTCCCACTCTCCATATTTTTTTCCTATAACATGTGATGTCATCCCACTACTGCTCTTTAGATTTTGCTCATTCAAATTACTTACTAAGTGCTTCTGCTAAATATCACATGGATATCATTATTTTTTTACATGGATATCATTATTTATCAGTATTGTCTTCGGGAAGCATGAACGACTCCTCGAAATATGGTAAAAGAAAAGAACCGTGAGAACTCGGTGCTTACATGGGACATTGAAAAAGATTACTATAACACTACATAGGTGATAGAAGATAAGCATGTGATAGGGATAATTGTATCTCAAATTCTCAATCAGTATCTCGCAAAAAGACATGTAAATCGTTACTTCGTAAGAAATATATGGATTTTATGACAGTATTATGCGTGCTAAGTAGTTTATCCACAATGAATATCTCTACTGATTCTTCTCATTCTTCAGTTACTGAATGTTTATCGTACAAAATATGAGAGCGGGGGGCAGCTATGGCCCATTGTGCACAACACGATCATATTCTCCCTCGTGCTGGCACAGATAATTGCCCTCGGGATCTTCGGACTAAAGAAGTCAACAGTCGCGTCAGGTTTCACCATCCCTCTCGTCATATGCACTCTTCTTTTCCACGAGTATTGCAGGAAACGCTTCCTTCCAATTTTCAAAAATTTCTCCGCCCAGGTCAGTGCAGTGTTAAGTAGTTCAGTATACATATACACATATATATATATATAGTTTAACGGCTTGACATATGATGTAATGTGGTGGAGCTTGCAGGCTCTTGTGGAGATGGACAGAGAGGATGAGATTTCTGGAAGGATGGAAGAAATCCATCGGATGCTACAGTCTGCCTACCGTCAGCCTACAGCTATGGACGACGACGAAGGTGAAGTTGCTGAAGGGGTCAAAGTGGAAAACTCTGACCCCTTAGCTTGAATCTGCTGCTCCAAAAGTATTATCAGCCTCGCTCGTCCATGTCCTCGGGTGGTATTTTTTGCTCTCTAATATGAGGAAAATAAGTGTGCATTACTCTTGTAAATAATAGTTGATCCCAGTGGCGTCAGTTCAATGTGATGTGAAAATAATGTTCATTTTATGACAGTTTTTTTCTTTGAATATTGAATTGATAGGTGGGATGATAAAGGCTCGAGTGCTGTTTGTAGTTGCACTGGTAGTTAAGCTGCTGGCTCCTGATTTGTAATGAATGTAGGTGATACTTGCTTGTTAAATTCCCACGGATCAGTATCTCATCTATCCTACCCTCGGCACACGGGTTCACTCAATACCATTTACATATTTAAACATGGGTAATGTATTTACTAGTTTGATGATTATTATTTTATGTTTTTATATTATTGTCACATCTTGGATGAATTAAATAACATAGTTTGTTGATTAAATTGAAATGTCATGATTAATATAATAAGTTCTTGTCATATATATTGGGCTAACTATGATGTTGGTAAGTGGGCTTGTTTGATCGGATGATAATCATTTGTATTACATTATGATTTGAGCATGCTATAGTAGATGCTTATAAATAGTTAAATGTAGCCCTGCGTGCTCATAAAGAGTAGGAAATTATCATGTCATAATAGTTCACAATTAAATGAGATGTTAGATAATTATGAAGTTTGGTCGAGCTACAAATTTTACTGTAATGTTTGTGGGTTAGCTTTCATTTAGAGGAGTTGCATATATAGTTAGCTTGGATCAAGGTTTACTTTTAGTAAACATATGTAGCTTTTTTTACAAGATTCAACAGGAAACTTAGGTTTAAATTAGAGTACTAATCAGATTTGTGGTCAACCTAGGTTAAGGTCTTAACCTTGTAGCCCTAGTCCTGCAGATATATGATTACTAGTGTAAACACTCAAGAGTGAATCTTCGGTTAGACAAATCACACTAGGTGTGAAGTGTTACCAAACCCTAAGTATAATGGGGGATCCCATTGTGAGTTAACTCTGGGTATTACTGAATACATAATGAGTTTGTCTTATCCTAATCTTATTGGATGTCTTGATTGAGAACCTATGTTAGAAAGGTTAATCTTTGGATTAGTCAGGAGAATCATTAGTACTCATTGGCTCGGGGTTTTGTTGATTGTATCATGTTGGTTGGTGAATATAACAATTGAGCATGTTAGGTTCTATTCGGTGGAATCGATGATGCACTCATACGGGACCACCATGATGCGAGCAAAGGATAGGATTGAGCAGCATCAAATGTTCAATATATTTTTTTATCTTTCATTTCCTTTTGCCTATGGGTATTTTGGGTATTTAATGTTTTAGAGTGTAGTATTATTTAAGAACTTTTTCTTGTTGAGAGAGGGGCAGATCATTTTGGAAAACCGGGAGTATCATTTTGCCCTGTTTCTGGGTTCCTGTTTGCCACGGAAGCAGTTATTAGGGTTTTTTGTTTGGCTTCTTCCTCGCCACATCCTCTCAAGTCTTCGCTGCTTGGAGATCCCACTGATTGGGAGATCATTTTAGTATTAAAGCGAAGTTGATGGCAAACTACGTCTGTGGAGGTCATGGGAGACGAGGTCGTCGTCGAGGCCGACTTGACGGACACGAGGAGGACGAGCCTTAGCGCCGGCGACCGGCGAGATCTGCAAGATATCGAACTTGAAATACAGAGGAGAAGAATCAAAGACCTGAAACACCGACTGACGCATGCCGGGTTGAACGCCAATCCTTTTGCTGCTCACACTTGAGTCAGAGGATGACGAGCGCACAGAGGAGATGAAACGCCACTCCGAAATATTGAAATAAAGGTCGTGATTCTGGACGTCGAAGGCAATACCCGCCTAGATGAGTTCATTTAATTGTTACTCACGGTGGAGAGGGTGTTTGATATTAAGGATTTGACGGAGGATCAGAAGGTGAAACTTGTGGCGATTAGCCTTCCAAAACATGCTTCGGTATGGTGGGAGCATGTTAAGAAACAGAGAATCCGAGAAGGCAAAGCAAGAGTGGATTGCTGGAAAAAAATGAAAAAAATGTTGTAAAAAAGTTTTTTGCCAACTCACTACCGTCAGAAGGCCTTCATTGAATATCACTTAGTGAAACAAAGTAATCTAGTAGTGGAGAAATACACTGAAGAGTTTGATCGATTGCGGATGCGATGCGACATCGCCGATGAAGAAGAGCAAACAGTCACGAAATACTTAGTTGGGCTCCAAGCAGAAGTCTCTGGTATTGTATATCTACAACAATATTGAACTTATGAGATGTTTGCAGATTGTCCTTAAAGGTGGAGAAACAACTGGAAAGGAAGAGCTATGTGACAAGGTCCACGAATCGTTGGCCAATGAAGATTTGCGGGGAAAATCAATTAGTAGTTAGGAGGACCCCATGTCAATAACCGGAAGGGCCCGGTTGCCAAGACACCGACACAAGAAGTGATCCGCAAACTCATGGAAGTGTCGAGTAGCAGCAGGAACTCAACGGCCAAGAAGTGTTTTAAATGTCAAGGTTTGGGGCACTTTATGGAGGAATGTCCAAATAAACAATTTGTCACATTTGCTGAGGGTGGACCTGTCTTTGATGAATCAGAAGAAGAGGTGGTCGAACCTTACAAGGAGATGGAAGAGGTAATCTATGGAGATTCTGATGAGCCCTAGTGGTCAAGCGCTTTCTCCACACCGCCACACTTGAGGACGCAGTGTGGCTACGACACAATATCTTTCACACCAAATGCATCAGTGGTGGCAAAGTATGCAATCTGCTCATTGATGAGGGTAGTTGTGAAAAATTGGTGTCTGCAATCATGGTTGACAAATTGGATTTAAAAACAGAAATGCGCACTTCAGCATAAAAATTAACTTGGCTCAACAGAGGAACTGAGATAAAGGTCACCAAACAATGTCTTGTAAAATTCTCAATTGGGCAAACCTATGTGGATGAAGTTTGGTGTGATGTCGTGTCAATGGATGTCTGTCATATTCTCCTAGGCCGGCCTTGCCAATACGATAGAAGGACTCAACATGATGGGTTCAAGAACACCTACTCCTTTCGAAAAGATGGCAAAAACATTACCTTGGCACCATTGGACAGGAGAAAGGAGGATAGGAACACATTGTTGTCTCGTGCTGAATTCCTAAAGGAAGCAGATATTGCCAGTGAATTGTTTACAATGGTGATAATGGAGGAGAATACGACAGTAGATAATGTTCCTCCTGAAATCATGTCCCTCCTTCGTTATTTCACTGATGTTATTCCTGAGAAGTTACCAATGGAACTTTCACCCATGCGAGATATCCAACATCACATTGATCTAGTTCCTGGAGTTGTACCCAACAAGGCGGCCTATCGGATGAGTCCCAAAAAGCATGAAGAGTTGAAACGACAAGTGAAGGAATTATTGGATCAGGGGGCAATACGGGAAAGTCCAAGTCCATGTTCGGTTCCAGCGCTACTTGTTCCAAAGTGAGACTGATCATGGCACATGTGCATTGACAGTAGAGCAGTGAACAAAATCACGATCATGTATCGCTTTTCCATTCCTAGATTTGATTGATCAATTGTATGGTGCAGTGGTCTTCTCAAAGATAGATCTGCGAAATGGGTATCATCAAATTAGAGTATGCCTGCATGAGTGGAAGACTGCTTTCAAAACCAGAGACGGCCTGCATGAGTGGATGTTGATGTTGTTTGTCTTGCCAAATGTGCCCAACATATTTATGAGACTGATGATTCAAATTTTTTGTCATTCCATTGGCAAGTTAGTTGTCATTTACTTCGACGATATATTGGTTTATAGCTCCTTAACAACACGACAATTAGAACATTTACAACATGTGTTTTGAGGTTCTATGGAAATAGAAATTATTTGCTAAAAAATGTCAGTTCATAACTGATTGAGTGACATTTCTTAGATAAATTATTTCGGGCGGGGGTATTCAGATGGATCCTAAGAAGGTGACCGCAATCACCAATTGGAGAACTCCAAAAGAAATTCATGAAGTACACAATTTTCATGGGCTAACCTCCTTCTATCGGAGGTTCGTTAAAAACTTTAGCACTATTATATCACCTTTAACTGGTTGCATGACCGGGGGAAGGTTCGAGTGGACGGTGGCAGCCGAGGCATCGTTCCAACTTTTGAAGTGCAAGATCAAAGAAGCTCCAGTGTTAAAATTACTGAATTTTAATTAAATGATTGAATTTCATTGTGATGCCTCATGCACATGCATTGGTGGCATTCTCATCCAGGGTGCTAAACCGATTGCATTTTTAGTGAAAAATTAAACCAAGCACAGCAAAGATACTCCACTTATGACAAGGAGTTTTATGCTATTGTGTGTAGCTTGGAGCATTGGCGCCACTATCTTATGTCGAATGAGTTCGTCCTTTTTTCTGACCACGAAACACTGAAGTACATCAATGGGCAGCATCGATTGAATATAAGGTACGCCAAGTGGGTGGAATTTCTGCAGACCTTCAACTTCTTGATCAAGCACACTGTCAGGGCACTTAACAGGGTGGCTGACGCTCTCAGCAGGAAGCACGATATTTTAATGACGATGCAAGTGAAGATTCTGGGGCTTGATGCATTCAAGGAGTTGTATGTTGATGATCCTTATTTCAATCAGCCTTGGGCTAAGTATCGGACCGAGCCTTTGAAGCAGTTCTCATTGGTGAACGAATTCTTCTTCATGAAAAATCGGCTTTGCATTCCTTATTGTTCTCTTCGTGAAGCTATAATTCATGAATACCATGCAGGAGGCCTTGCCAACCATTTTGGAGAAGACAAAACGTAGGCATTGGTGGGAGAGCTAGACCTAGATGTGGCTCTTTACATTGAAATGTGTTGAGTTTGTCATGTGGCTAAGACCAAGGGCAGCAATGTTGGTCTCTACTTGCCCCTATTCGTACCTACTGTTGGTAAATGATGGCAATACACACAAAGAACAGCCAAAATAGTTCTTAAAAACCTCTCTTTATTTAGTACATCTGCAGTCTTATTTATACATCAGTTTTTACATAAGGATATGCTATAAAGAAGATAGGGATTGACAGAAAAACAGCTATCAGTAATCCCTTTACATGGAGTGTTATACAAGCAACATAATAGGTGATATTTGCTGCTAGTCCTAAGAGCCGTATGTTGTTTTTCTTCTTATGCAGTTATTCTTCACAGGTTTCTTCACAGGTTCTTTTCACAGGGTTTTATCACAGGTGCCGGTTTAAATATTTCTTACATTCCCCCTGTTAAACCGGACCGGTGGTAAGCGCTAGGGTTTCACGATGTTTTATAAAGAGGTGCCGAGGGAGCGGCTTGGTAAGTAAATCTGTGAGTTGTTCTTCGCTGCGGCAAAATTCCACCTTGATTGTGTTGAGTTCCACTTGATCTCGTATGAAATGGAAGCGTAGATCTATGTGTTTGCTGTGTTTCTGGATAGCTGGATTGTTGGCTAGATGGATTGCAGATGAGTTATCACATTTGATAACAGTTGGTGAAATCCAGGCTTGCATCTCTTTTCTTTTTCTCTGTTCTGCTATTTCTTCATCTTCTCCTTCTTTTGTTCTTCTCTGTTTCATTTGGTGAGGAATAATACCCCGCATCTCCACCATGGATTTGAGCATACCCTTTAGCAACTAATCTTGCCTTATATTTATCAACTGTACCATCTTCTTTTACTTTAATTCGGCACAACCATTTAAGGCCAAGAATATATTCATTCTTAGGTCTTACCACTAGATCCCAAGTTTGATTTTTCGTTATCATTGACATTTCTTGATTCATAGCATCCTTCCACTTTTCTTCTTTAATAGCTTCTGTATGTGAGGTAGGAGTTGTACCTAATAAAGCTAAATTTGCTTGGTGATATATATCAGATAGTCTACGAGTTTTCCTTGGTGGTGATTGTGGTTCTTCTTCTTCTTCTTCTATTTCTCTAACTTCACCTCTTCGAGGCTCTACTGGTTCTGGTCTTACAGTTACATCTTGCTCACCATCATTGTTAAAACTTGTCAGACTATCTGGCGGTATTAAAGGTTGAGTTTGTACAATGGGAGGTGATTGATTCCAATCCCATGTTGCTTCCTCATTGAAGGTTACATTTCTTGATACGCAAAAAGTTTTGGTCGATGGATTGAACAATCTATATGCTTTTGATTGTTCACTGTAGCCTACAAGAATATATTTTGTACTTTTTGCATCTATTTTATCTCTTAGATGTGCAGGAGTGTATGCATATGCAAGACAACCAAATATGCGCATGTGATGAATAGAAGGTACTTTATGAAAGAGTACCTCATATGGAGTGGTGTTGATTGTTGCTTTTGTACAGGTTCTGTTGAGAATGTATACTGCAACATTTGCAGCTTCAGCCCAATAGGATTTGGGCATTTGGTTTGCTAGCATCATTGATCTTGCCATTTACATGATTGTGCGATTTCGACGTTCCACAACCCCATTTTATTGTGGAGAATAAGGGGTTGTCAAATCTCTTCTTATTCCCATCTCTTTGCAGTATTTTTGGAATTCGTTTGACATGAATTCCCCTCCACGATCACTGTGAAATGCTTTGATAGACATATCTAGCATGTTTTCTACATAGGTCTTAAATTGTTTGAAGATTGTAAATGCTTCATCTTTTGTTTGTAGAAAATAGATCCACATAAAGCGGATATAGTCATCAACTAAAAGGAAATAATACTTGCTATTTCCATTTGACATGGTAGAGATTATGAGGAAACGTACTCACCCGTGGCTCGAATGGATACTGTCAGAGTTATTCTAGCCTTAGCTGCTCATAAAGGTTATCAATTGCATCATATGGATGTAAAATCGGCTTTTCTGAATGGGATAATCACAGAAAATATATTTACAGAACAACCTACATAAGGGGCTGTCAAATCTCTTCTTATTCCCATCTCTTTGTAGTATTTTTGGAATTCGTTTGACATGAATTCCCCCCCACGATCACTGTGAAATGCTTTGATAGACATATCTAGCATGTTTTCTACATAGGTCTTAAATTGTTTGAAGATTGTAAATGTTTCATCTTTTGTTTGTAGAAAATAGATCCACATAAAGCGGTTGTAGTCATCAACTAAAAGAAAATAATACTTGCTATTTCCATTTGACATGGTAGTAGATGGACTCCATAAGTCACCATGTATTACTTGCAAGGGTGAAGAACTCCTTTGACCGGATTTTTGAAATGCTTGGACATGAGCTTTACTACGTGCACAAGTCTCACAGAATTGAGTAATGAACTTTATTTCAGGGAGACCATGAACTAATTGTTGTTTCTGCATTTTCTGAATTGCTTCCCAATGTATATGTCCTAGCCGATGATGCCAATTTTGAGCAAGCGATCTGCAACCTTGTTGTTTACAAGGTTTAGGGCAGAGTTATTGAGTCTTAACATGTCTAGGGTAAATACCCTATTGTTAGACATGATGGCTGAGGCAATATCAGCGTTGTTTCTGTCTTTAATAGAACATGTATTATTTGAAAATACAATTTTGTATCCTTTTTCCATTAATTAATCCACACTCAATAAATTTTGAGCAAGTTTAGGCACATAATAAACATCAGGAATTACCTTTATACCATTTTGTGTTTGGAAACTGATCTCACCTTTGCCTTCAATATTTTGTTTCTGTCCATCACCCAGATATACTACAGATTTGTAGGTATCATCAAAAGAAGTAAAGTGTTCTCTTTTATTTGTCATATGAGAGGAGCACCCACTATCAATAAACCAAATATGCTCTTTGGTTTCAACTTGCTGTTGACATGTAAAAAAACATTTCTTCTTTTTGATGTTTCACCTCTTCAGCTAGTTTCACCTCTTCATTTTGATTATGCCAACATCTATTAGCAGAATGATTTGGAATTTGACACTTACGACATCGAAAGAAACAGTCCTTTGGTTCATGATTTAGTTTCTTGCAAATAATGCATGGCACACCTTTCATGGAAGTGTTATAAGGAATCCGATGATCAGCTTTGCTAGGAAAGTTTGGCTGCTCTGGCTGTTTTCCTTTTTGTTTGTTTTTCCAGAATGGGTTATTTTTCATACTTCCTTCACTTTTCTTCTCCTTTTTGACAAACGTTTTTACTTGAAAGGCTTGATCACCAGCTTGGTGATACACTCTTTTAATTCTTTCTTCATGTGTCTTTAGTGAACCCATTAATTCTGTTAATGTAATATGTGATAGATCTCTGGCCTCTTCAATTGCAGTAACGGCCGGATCATAAGATGGCGGTAAACACCGTAATATTTTCTTTGCAACTGTATTATCATGTATCACATCACCATAATTGCGTATTTGATTAGTAAGATTTACCATCCGTGTGACGAAGGTATCTAGCGATTCACCAGATTTCATGTCAATGGTTTCAAAGTCTCTCCATAGTCTTTGTAGTTTTATACTAATCATTTTGGCGGATCCTTGATATTCTTCCTTTAGAGTATCCCACGCTTGCTTTGCCGTTGTAGCTCCCATGAGTCGTGGAAATATATCTTCAGAGATAGCTTGATAAATTAACATAAGTGCTCTTGCATCTTTAATAGTTAATTCCTCCTTAACCTTCTTTTGAGCATCCGTTAATTCTCCATCCTTACTTGAAGTGGGAAGTTGAGGCCCATTTTGTACCACGTCCCATAAGCTTTGTGAAATGAACACTGGTTTCATTTGAATACACCAGAATTCATATTTCTCTCCAGAAAATAAAGGTACTGACATATGTGAATATGCCATCGGATTGGAGCTTGAGGTTGAGGGATTCATATAACCGATGGGTTATAGATGAAAGACAAACCTAACCTCTCATACCACAATGTTGGTAAATGATGGCAATACACACAAAGAACAGCCAAAATAGTTCTTAAAAACCTCTCTTTATTTAGTACATCTGCAGTCTTATTTATACATCAGTTTTTACATAAGGATATGCTATAAAGAAGATAGGGATTGACAGAAAAACAGCTGTCAGTAATCTCTTTACATGGAGTGTTATACAAGCAACATAATAGGTGATATTTGTTGCTAGTCCTAAGAGCCGTATGGTGTTTTTCTTCTTATGCAGTTATTCTTCACAGGTTTCTTCACAGGTTCTTTTCACAGGGTTTTATCACAGGTGCCAGTTTAAATATTTCTTACACCTACATCCTCCCTGGGAAGATCTCAGCATTGATTTTGTTCTCGGTTTGCCGAGGATCCAAAGAAACAAGGATTCGTTCTTAGTAGTCGTGGACCGCATCTCAAAGATGGCGCATTTTATATCTTGCAATGAAATATTCGACGCTTCTTAAATTGGGAGATTGTTACTGAAAGAGATTGTTAAGTTGTATGGAATTCCTAAATCCATAACATTGGATCGTGATGTGGAATTTATGAGTCAATTTTGGTGAACACTGTGGAAATATATTGCCACCAAGTTACAATTTAGTTTTACATATCATCCTCAAACAGAAGGTCAAACGGAAGTGTTGAATCGAAGCCTAGGAAATCTACTAAGAAACTTGGTCGGGGATCACCCGAATCAATGGGATTCGGTGCTTGCGCATGCTGAATTTACGTTTAATCGATCTCTGAACCACACGATTGGGAAAAGCCCATTTGATTTTTTCTACCGGCGCAATCTGCTACTCCTTTGGACCTCTTACCAATACCAATCTGTAATCATTATAACCCAGATGCGAAAGCCAGTGCCCAAGAGACTAATGAATTGTATAACAAGGTTCGTCGATCAATACATAGTTGAGCAAAATGAAAAGTACAAAAGCAGCGTGGATAAGCGCAAAAGGGGAGTAGTATTTAATGAAGGTGATTTGGTGTGGATACAACTCCAAAAGGAGGGTTGTTAGAGGGGAAGATCTGGCAAATTAAAACAACGGGTTGATGGTCCCTTCAAATTAAAGGTGCTGGAACGAATCAATGGCAATGCATACAAGGTTGAACTTCCGGGGAAATACAATGTATCGGGTAGCTTAAACATGGATGATTTAATTACTACCTTTTCATCCAGGAAATAAACCACCCGATATTATAGCTCTCAGGAATGAGGGGTCTGATTTGGAGAAAAATCGTGTTCAAGAGGGGAGGGGGGGATGATGCACCCATGCGGGACCACCATGCATGATGCCATCAATGGATAGGATCGAGTAGCATCAAAAGTCGTTTAATCTCTTTTTTTTATCTGTCATCTCCTTGTTGCGACTATTGTTTTAGAGTCTCAAGTCATGAGAGATTTGACAGTGTGTGCAGTGGATGAGAACTGCCCCGTAGGGTCTTGGTTTGAAGAGTCGGGCCGGGTTTATGTAGCCCAGTTGTGTAAGGCTGGTCTTAGGGTTGATATAAGGCACCGTTATATACATGGAATATAGTTTGCACTGTTGTAGCTCTTTTCATGATCACTTTGTGCTCATAATAATAGATGCATATCTCTGCTAATTAACACCTGCAAGCAACTCTGTGAGAATGATGGAATAGTATATTGATGATGTTCCTTCCATTTGTCCGGCCTCTTCCATCTGAGGGGAGGGACGCATTCTTGTTGTCGTCATGTGATCCTCATATATATAAATATAAATGCTTTTCTACTTGAAAATGATCCCATGAGCTAATTAATTAACAAACAGAATAAACATCAAATTACTGCCAGCTGGCATTTTTTTTTTTGTTTCATTCAACCTGGCCACACCGAGTCATGTCGTCATCAGCTTCTACTTGGAATTAGAATAACTAATACGTGTATTAATTAATTATGATAGTGATAATAATAATAATAATAGTAATAAAGAACACGTACAAACAAAGCTGCATGTCGTGTTTAATTAATTAGTATTCAATATGGGCGTTGGATAGAGGGCCTAGCTGCGCGCAGCAGCTGCATGTGAAGTTCAAATGGACGTTTTGCATGAGCTAGGATTCTTCTTCCATGTACCCTTCCTCCTTTTACAGTATACACTGACACACTGACACACTGACACACTGACACACACATATATTCTCATGAGCATGAGTGCATGAACACTACTTTACAGTCATCATCCCATTCCCGGACATGATCATCCTATAAGATTCCAAACTTTAACTCATCAACTGCCAAAATAAGAATGATAATAATAATTAAAAACTGAAAAGCCTTTCCCTCTGCACATTTCATCATTACTAAACATATTTCTCAGCCGCACACCAGTGGAGCCCAGCTAGCTACTACTACTAGTACCTGCAGGAGACCATGATATACACACACACACACACGTTGCGGCCAACTCAATCCTACTGGTAGACCGGACTAAACTAGGCCGTTTTATCCCGTGGAGCGGTCGAGTGCGCACACAATCACAAAATATGGAGAAGCACACAAGACGATTTTAACGTGAAAAAACTCCTTAAATGGGTAAAAAATCACGTGATCGGGACGGTGCCGGTCAAATTTGACTATTGGCGGCTGTTTACAGAGTGCTTGGAGAACCGAGGGTGACAGACCGCTGCTCGTTACAATTTTAAGAAGAGAGATTGTGGAATGTTCGGTGGGTGACATGCCGTCTCGCTCGAAGTTGATTTCTTTTTTTATACGCTCGAAAAGAGATGAGCCTTTTCGATCGTTACTTGGCGAACAGACTTCGTGGTGGAGCGCATCGGGATGCGTTGGCATTTATTCGGGTGGTGTTGCGTGCGTAGGAAGTTCTCTGAAGCTGCGCGCAGGGCGCCTTCTTCCTCCGAGTGTTCTGGACTTACGCGAATTTCTTGGCCGTCGGGCTGGTGGAGGAGGCTCGTAGGAGGATTCCGGCAGAGCTTCGACCTGAGAAAGAATAAGAGTGGGAGGATAAAGTTAGAAATAAAGGGGTTCATGTGCATTTTTATAGCCTCCAGAAAGTGGCTATGAGGGTTATGCGGCAATCCACATACCGCAATCACACATAATTATTATTTGTAGATCAAATCTAATATAGTTTAGGACGAATATTATGCGCATAATTTACACTAAATGCAAATCATTTTTTAATTATTGATAATCCCCCACAAATCATGGCATGTAGTTGCTGTTTATCCGTGAAATGTATGGCGGTGATCGTGGTGGAAGAATCGGACGGCGGGGAGGGCCCACTATGAAAGAGCATCCATTTTACCGGTGGACGGTCGCCGGCGAGGGGAAAGGAGGATTCGCGACCGGTGGGGAGGCCGGGCGCGGCTGGAGATTCCGCGGGGTGGGGAGGCCGGGCACGACCGCCTCTTCCGAGCGGCTCTCCATGGCCATGGGAGGCGGACACAGGGAGGGGTGGTCGGGCACGAACTCCCCCTTGCGGGCAGCGCCTTGCGGTGAGGTCGCCTCTTGCGGACAGTGCCCCGCGGTGCGGCCCCAGCGTGGTCGGCTGGTTGCGGCGCCTGCCGCCGACAACCGATCATGGTGGAGAATCGGACGATGCACGAAGATCGCGTGTGGTGATCGTGTGTGTCACAGTCAAACCTATGATCCCACTAAGTTAGTAGGGATCATAGGGAGGAGGATATTTGTAGCCCTAAATTCTTTACAAATTTATGAGGGCCTCATTATATGACCCCAAAATTCTCAGTGTTTTTGACTGAAGCATGAGAAGAGCGAGGATTTTTTCGTGTCTTCTTCTCCGCCGATCATGGTGGTAAGTAATTAAGAGGTGTCTATGGGAGCAGCTGGCGGTAGGCATGTACAAAAAGACCGGTCCCAACGGGACCGGTTGGGACCGGCCCGGTAAGGACTGGCTCGGGACCGGTCCCGGTTAGGACCGGTCCGGTCCCGGACCGGTCCCAGGGGGCCTAACAAGGCCCCCTTTTTTTCCCTGGAACCGGTCCAAGACCGGTCCCAGGAAAAGACCGGTCCTAGGCAAAGACCGGTCCAAGACCGGTTTAAGACCGGTCTTGGACCGGTCCCAGGCTTATTACCTGGCAGCTTTGCTGCCAGGTAATAATTGCCTAGGCAGCCTAGCTACCTAGGCAATTATTACCTGGCAGCAAAGCTGCCAGGTAATAATGCCTGGCAGCAGCCAGCAGGGGAGGCTACCAGCCTCCCCAACGGCTCTAATTAGAGCCGTTTTTTTACTTTTTTTATTATTATTATTTTTAGTTTTTTTTAATAATTTTTTATTAATAAATAAAAAAAAACTATAAAATCCCCCCTCCCCTCTCATTTTCACCTCTTCACATTTCACTCTCTCTCACTCTCTCTCTCTCAATTTCTCACACACTCTCTCTCTTTAATGGATTCCTCTTCATCGATGCCGGCATCTTCCTCCTCTTCTGTCGCTCATGAGATAGTAGAGCACAGACACAAAGCTCCAGTTTGGGAGCACTTTGAAAAAGTTCGGATCGGCAGCGAATTCAAGGCGAAGTGCAGACATTGCGCGAAGCTAATGGCTATCGGCGGCAACTCAACGCTCTCCCGACACATTCTTTCGTGTGTCTCTAAACGAGCCCCGGAGTCAAGTCAGGCGCAAATTTCGGCTAGCGGACAAATTTGGACGTATGATCAAGCTCGACAACGAGAGCGGCAAATGGAGAATGTCATCAGATGCGGACTATCATTCAACCACTACGATAACGAAAAAATGACGGAGTATATACACGAAGCGCTTCAACCTAAATATCATCAGGTAAGTAGAACTACACTTAGGCGTGATGCTTTACACGCATATTTACAGTCTAAACAATATTTAATAAATTATTTTGAAACTTTTGAAGGTCGAGTGAGTTTAACGAGTGACGTTTGGAGTAGTAGTATAGCAAATGGTATTTCTTATATTTGTATTACTTGTCATTGGATCGATCCCGATTCTCGGGAGTTAAATAAACGTATTATTTGTTTTGAGGGTTTCGAATTTCCGCACACCGATAGAGCTATTTATCAAACCATTATAAAATGTATTAGAGAATTTAAAATTAAAGATAAAATAATGAGTATTTCATTCGATAACGCTACTAATAATACAGTTGCTATTAAATATTTAGAAGAAGATTTGAATCCAATATTAAACGGAATATTTTTTCATACTCGATGCGTGTGTCACGTTTTTAATTTAATTGTACAAGATAGTTTAGAATTTATGAATAACTACGTTTCAAAAATCAGAACGATGTTAAAAATTATTTATAGTTCTAAAAAAAGAAAACAAGATTTCAAAAAATTTGTAACTTCACAAGGTAAGAAATTTTTAAGTCCTCAATTTGATATGCCTGTAAGATGGAACTCTACTTATAAAATGTTAAAAAGAGCCGTTTTACAAAAATCATTACTAATAGAATTTTATAATAGTATTGAAACACATGATTTACACGCGTCCGATTGGGTCGTGATTGAAGATTATATAAATTTACTAGAAATTTTTTATCGAGCAACAACGATTTTATCTGGAGTTTATTATCCGACTAGTTCATTAGTTATCGAAAATTTTGTATTAATTACAGAAACTTTTAAAAATTATAAAAAAAATGATCGATGATGTTCATTAATAAAAATAATGGAAGAAATTTTTTTAAAATATTATAGTAAAATGCCTCTCATGTTTTCTTGCGCAGCCGCTTTAAATCCTTTAATGGATGTAGAAGGAGTACAAAATCTAATAGAAGAAAGTAATAGTAATTTAAATTTGAGCGAAACATGTAATTTTTTTGATAATATTAGCATTTCAAAATTTAATACTGATTTTACAAATTTTTATAATTATTATGACCAGTTATATGGATCGCGATCTAGGGAAGAATTCGCCCAACCTAAAACAAAAGATATTTTTAAAAATAAAATTTTAGAATTAGCATCTAGAAAAAAACAACGAACCTCGAGCACTTTAAATGAATTTGGTTTATATAGTAAAACACAATTTCAAGAATTTTTGAGCACACACGAAATAGAAAATTTTGATATTTTAAATTGGTGGAAAAATAAAATTAATATGTATCCTATTATGGCCTTAATGGCCCGAGATTTACTAACTATCCAAGCTAGTACGGTAGCTTCGGAGTCTGTGTTTTCTTTGAGTGACAGGATTCTGAACGAGCGAAGGAGCCGTTTGAGCGAAGAGTCCTTGGAGATTTGCATTTGCTACAAGGACCATTTGGATGTCATTAGGAGGAGACAGCACGTCGCATCAATCGAAGATAGCGATTCCGACGTTGAAGAAGAACTGAACAATCTTAATTTGGCCGGCCAAAATTAAAACTCGGAACGAAAATTTGAAATTTAAAATTTCAAATGTTGTATTTTTTTGTTATTTTTTAAGTTGTATTTTGTAACATGTATTTTGTAATTTGTAATTTTAAACTTTTTTGTAATCTTGATTTGTAATTTTTGGGTATTATTTTGAAATTTTGTAATTTTTTAAGATGATAATACAATTATTTCTTTCATTTAATAATTTGTACTATTTCAATTATTTTTCATTTGAATATTTTTGGTAAATAAATTAAAATAATTAAAAAAATAAAAAAAAATATTTGGGCTAGCCCGGGACCGGACCGGTCCAGGACCGGTTTGGGACCGGTATTCCGGTCCCGACAGTCCCCCTTTTTAGGGGGAAGACCGGTCCCGGACCGGGACCGGTTTTGCCAGGGACCGGTCCGGGACCGGACCGGAAAAAACCGGTCCTTCTAGGGACCGGTTTTTATCTAGCCCGGGGGTCTTTTTGTGCACGCCTAGCTGGCGGCAGTGCGCATGCCAAGGTACGTTGTTTGTTGTTTTGAAAGAAGTTACGTGGTCGGAGGCGGAGATACGCGATGGCGGAGATGCGTGATGGCAGAGGAGCACGCGCCCGTGCGCCCTCCTGGGCGCGTGCGCCCGGGTACACGCACCTGCACGTGATACCAGCCGTGCGTGGTGGCGCGCACGCACCTGCGCGCGTGCAGGTGTGCATGGGTGTACTCGGGATTGTGTTTTGTGTGCGCTTTCAGACTACAAGTGTTCGTGTGTGGGGGCTCCTTTAAATGCCCCGGGTGTAACTTTCATAATCCTTGTTTGCCTTGTTTATCAGGTCTCGAAGTGTAATGCGCAAGCTCGTCCAATGTGATTGCGCTCCACTCTCACTGGTGAGCAAGTCGTATTTTGGAGGAAAATATACGGAAACCTATCGATCTTGAAGTGAGGATCCCTCATACCGAGGAAAGGGTTCAGATCCTACCGAAGGGCTGGTTGACGATATGTGAGATGATGTAACGATCTGGATTTTGATTCCCGTCGTGCGGAGAGGTGATTGATATCTTGAAGTTTTGTAGCGTCCCTATGTTGCAATTTACTCCCCTTGGGATAACACGTATCATGAGGATGGTTGTATTCTTCATAGAGCATGATTCAAAGTTCTCCTTGGAGTTGTTCAGAGATTGGTGCGAGGTCCGTGTTGACAGCGACGGTCGTGTTAAGATCTATAAAAATAGTTGGCTTGACTTTGAGAGCCGGACAGATCGTCGTCATGGAAACACTTTGTTTGGTTATGTCCAAAATTCCTGGGGTCTGTCGGAGCTTTGAAACTCTTTGCCTAATCATTGTCGCCTCCTGAAGGGACAGGAACGGGACTTTTCTCTCATATTGGGATTCACAGAGTCTCGAGAGTTGGCGAATCGTCTGTTCAGCATTTCTTTATTTGTGGAAGAGAAGCGTCTGCGACAATGTGGGCTTTCGGCTG
Organism: Platanthera zijinensis; assembly: GCA_039513925.1. Lineage (NCBI taxonomy): Eukaryota > Viridiplantae > Streptophyta > Magnoliopsida > Asparagales > Orchidaceae > Platanthera > Platanthera zijinensis. The sequence goes on along the minus strand of CM077094.1, from coordinate 174,016,211 downwards.
ATTCAAAGCGTGTTGTGGAGGCGCCATCGATTTGTGATCCGAAAAGAAAGCTTGCTTGGTGAGGATACACTAGCGGATTCAGAGGTTGAGGTATTGGAGTCCTCTGCCCCCCGAGTCCACCATTCAAAGATTTTTGCCCCCCCCCCCCCCCCCCCCCCCCCCCCGAGTGTCTTCTTCTTTGAAGGTGATGAGTGATGCGGTAAGTGTGCTTTCCTGTAACTAGTTCTTGATTTGGTTACTTTATGTGATTCTATCATTCTTCTCTTTGGTTGCAGATTGAAGCTCGGGCCTATGTAGCTTTACGTGGAACGATCATTATGTGAGTTTGAAGGACTGATAATGGGCTATTAAGGAGAAGTTCCAGGTGGCAAAGAGTTCACTTGATGTCTTGAAGGAGGAGCGTGATCAGACGTATCTCGATTTCGACGAATTGGTTCGGAGCTGAAGATAGAGCTCAAGGAGACTCAGGCAACGCTGACAACGAAGAAATCCTTGGTGGAGGGCATGGCGCAGTCGCTGAAGACTACTTAGGAGGAGATTTCTCGTTTGGAGACGAAGCGAGGGGCTTCGAAGGCTGAGGTGGGTCGTCTTTTTTATGAGGGTCGAATATATTGATTTCTTGGACTATATGCGTGATCATTGCCTGATTGGCGAGGAGATATGTAAGGAGATCTGCATCAGAGAGGTGGAGCCCCAGTTAGAGGGGACCGAGATCCTCTCCATTTCGGGCGAAATGGAGGGGTCCAGTTCGCGGTCTTGATTGTCTCTCCAAAATCGGACGGTGGAAAGAAACAAACCTGCACTCGTGGGGCCCACTCGCCTTTCAGCCGATCTCGCCTGGCTACCCTTCGATCCTGCTTGGCTTCATCCTAGCCGCGAACTGGATCCCCTCCAGTTCGCGTGAACTGGAGAGGATCCTAGTCCCAGAGGACGTCTGCGAGTTTTCTCTTAGGCGGGAAGTGTCGAAGGCGCTCCGGATGACAGTAGATTTTGTGTCTTTTGGCAGATGTGGGCAAGTGTTGCAGCGGAAAGCGATGCCTTAAGCAAAATATTTTGGTGTGTATGGGTACCTTAGATTTGTGCGTGAGCAGTTCTGACCGTATAATCCCCCGGATCAACGACACATTAATTTGTTACTGTCACTTTTTAATAGGGCCTTATTCAAGAAATACAATCGTATTTTGCAGGAATTGATCTGCGACGTTGAAATCAGGGTTCATACTGCCAGATCTGCTCGCGCACAAGGAAAAATAGGTATGTATTGCTGGAATTATCGAGTTGACCGGGTCAACGATATTATTAAATATATTATATAAGATGATGGCGGAGGAGAGAGATTTTGTTTTGAGAGCATTTATGGTGGATGTTAAGTTTGGACACGTGGCGGTTCATCATTGGGTGGCTATTCCTATATATATGTAGAGTTGGTTTTAAAAATGACAATAGAAAAGTTTTAGAAAAAAGTGTGTCTTTTGGTTTTGTCCTCTGGCAGAAAAGTGAGAGAGAGAATAGAAAAGGAGAAAGAGCTCCCGCAGGAGAGAGAGAGGGAGAGAGTGAAATAGAGAGAGAGAGAAAGAGAGCTCACGGGAGAGTGAATTGAGCTGGCTGAAAGGTTGAAAAGGAGTTTTGTTTTTGCTGGAGTTAAATAGAGAGTGTTAAAAGTAGCGAACAAACGACTAGAGCAGAGAACAAACGACTAGAAAACAAGCCGGAACTTTGAATAATTGAAATTTTATTATCCAAAAAGATATCATTTACAAAGGTATGGCCTCCCTTTTATAGAATGGAGGAGAGAGAGAAGAATACAAACTAACAATGTGGGACTAAAGCTATACAACAGATCTGCGCGGCTAGAATAAGAGACCGGAACAGGCCGCGCGGTTAGACAATGTTCTAACCGCTCGGCAATACCAGAACCAAGAGAGAGATGCGGTAGGAGACCGCTAGACCGGCCGGTTTCCAAGCCGCCGGAGATAATCCGTCAGACCGCCGGATACCACACAGCAACAGTCTGGAAATCAACCCGCCAACCTCAATCCGCCAGACCGCCCGGTTAACAACCCGCCATGCTCAAACCGGCAGACCGCCCGGTCTCATACTTCGACACTCCCCCTCAAGCTGGAGCATAAATATCAATCATGCCCAGGTTGTCACAAATGTGAAAGAAGGAAGTAGAAACCGGCTTGGTGAAGATATCAGCCAACTCTTTGTCGGAGGTGACGAACGGAGTGCAAATCTGTTTCTTCAAGACCTCTTCTCGGATGAAATGGCAGTCGACCTCTATATGTTTCGTTCTCTCATGGAAGACCGGATTTTTGGATATGTATATAGCAGCTTTGTTGTCACAGAACATAGGCAGAGGATAATTGTAGACCTCTCCTAGGTCAAGCATGAGAGCCCGCAACCATTTTAACTCACACGTGGTTGACGCCATACTCCGGTATTCGGCTTCTGCACTGGACCTTGAGACAACAGACTGCTTCTTGCTCTTCCAGCTCACAAGATTACCTCCAACAAATGTGCAGAAACCCGATGTAGATTTACGGTCACCTTTATCATCCGCATAGCTTGAGTCTGAGTAGGCTTCAACTCTCAGATGACCATGCTTCTGAAAGAGTAGCCCTTTCCCTGGTGCTGCTTTGACATACTCTAGTATCTTCAAGGCAGACTGAAGATGACATTCCCTGGGAGCTTGCATGAACTGACTGACCTTGCCTACAGCATAGGCGATATCGGGTCTGGTCACCGTGAGATAAATGAGTTTGCCCACCAGACGTCTATACCTCGTGGCATCGGATATAAGAGGCGAGTCATCTGTCCATGTTTTGTCTTCTCCAGTGGCCATGGGATACCGGGCCGGTTTGGCCCCGGTCAATCCTGCCTCTTGTAGAAGATCAAGCGCATACTTCCGTTGGGAGAGAACCAACGAGTCGGGCTTCCGAGAGATTTCTATTCCCAAAAAATATTTCGGGGAGCCCATATCCTTCGTGACAAGGTGTTGACGGAGGTGTTTCTTTGTCATGTCCACCCCAGCCTGGTCATCACCGGTAAGAAGGATATCATCCACATACACCGCCAAAACCACAAGGCCAGATGCGGTTTTGCGAATAAACAATGAGTGATCGGCGGAACTTCTTGCAAAGCCAATTGCAGCTACAATGCCACTAAACTTGTCAAACCACGCCCGAGGGCTCTGCTTTAGGCCGTAGATGGACTTCTTCAACTGGCATACTCGTGTCTCCCCCTGAGCAACATACCCTGGAGGTTGCTCCATATAGACGTCCTCCTGAAGATCCCCATACAGAAAAGCATTCTTGACATCAAGTTGAGAAATTTCCCACTCCCTGTTGACGGCCACAGAAAGAAGAACCCGGATGGTGCTGAGGCGAGCAACCGGAGAGAAAGTGTCAAAATAGTCAACTCCATAAGTCTGAGTAAAGCCTTTGGCCACCAGTCGGGCCTTGTAACGATCCACAGTGCCGTCCGGGCGAAACTTCACAACGAACACCCAGCGGCAGCCAACCACATCAGTACCGATTGGTGGAGGAACAAGGGTCCAGGTACCTCTTTCAGTAAGAGTGGCAATTTCCTCATCCATGGCAGATTTCCAATGAGGAATAACAAGAGCCTCCTGGTAAGTGCGGGGAGTGGTAGTAGCCGAGATGGCCAAAGCAAAGCACCTGCGAGAGGGAGTAAGCCGATCATAGGAAACAACAGCCGCAAGCGGGTGTTGGGTACACGCCCGCACCCCTTTGCGAAGGGCAATGGGAAGATCCAGGTCGTCTTGTGCCTCAGGGACCGGAGCATCCGTGGCAGAGAAGGCTGGCCCGGGACTAGAGAGAGACGACTGCGGAGAGGAAGGAGGGGAGATAATAGGGAGAGGAGGAGACGGCATAGGAGGGGAGACGTCGACATGTGTGGAAGGCTCACAGAGAGATGGAGGAGAGTCAGAGACAGCAGGAGGAGGTGAAGATGGGAAAGAAAAGTAGGATGCATTTTCAAAGAAGGTGACGTCTGCGGAAACAAACTGTTTGCGCAGAACGGGATCAAAGCAACAGTAGCCTTTTTGAGTTGTCGAGTAACCCAAAAAGACACATTTGGTGGAGCGGGGGGAAAGCTTGTCGCGGGTAGCAGACGGAGCATGCACAAAGGCCGTGCACCCAAAGATACGGAGAGGAAGAGGAAAGGGTTCCTTGCTCGGGTAGAGAATGGAGAAGGGGGTCTTGCCATGAAGAACAGAAGAGGGAATGCGATTGATGAGATAGCAGGCAAGAAGAACAGCATAGCCCCAGTAGGAGCGAGGCACCTGCATCTGTGTCATCAGAGTGCGAGCGATATCGAGGAGATGACGATTTTTACGTTCCGCCACCCCATTTTGTTGGGAGGTGTAAACACAGCTGGTCTGATGAATAAGACCATGTTGCATACAAAAAGATGAAAACTCATGACTGAGATATTCTTTAGCATTATCAGAGCGCAAAACTTTAATAGAAATAGCAAACTGAGTTTTAATCATATTATAAAAAGATTGCCATACAGATAAGAGTTCAGAGCGGTCTTTTAAAAGATACACCCAGGTACATCTGGAGAAATCATCAATAAAAGTTACAAAGTAAAAACTACCCCGACCAATGGTGGGAGTAGGAGCAGGACCCCAGATATCAGAATGAATGAGATCAAAAGGGCGGGAGGAACCACGGCCTTGCTTCGGCGGGAAGGAGGAGCGGTGATGCTTGCCAAGCTGACACGCATCACAGTTGAGCGGAGGACTGGTTTGAGGTAAGTGGGGAAGAAGCTGACGAAGAATCCGAGGAGGAGGATGGCCAAGGCGAAGATGCCATTGAAGCAGATCAGTAGACGAGGAAGAGAAGGCGGACAGAGCGGAAACATTGTCGAGGAAGTAGAGGCCGCCGCTCTCAGTCCCAGTAGCAATCGTCCGTTGGGTCCTCGGGTCCTGAAAGCAACAAGAAGTAGGAGTAAATAATACAGAGCACTGAAGTTGCTTGCATAAAGTAGTAACGGAGAGTAAATTGCAAGGGAACTTCGGGACATAGAGAGTGTCCGCTAAGCGAAGCGAGGGAGTGACTTGAACCATGCCCGTCCCATGAACCGGGGAAGGCGAACCATCCGCAACTAGGACCGGGGGTAACCGATCATGCGTCTCTAGGAGAGAGAAGCAGTGAGGGTTTCCGGTCATGTGATTTGTAGCACCAGAGTCAATCAGCCATTTACCTTGGGTAACGACGTGTGCACTACCTGAGGTGGTGGCCACAGAAGCAGATGGCCGAGAGGAGGCGGAGGTTGAGGAAGAAGTATCACCAGAGGGACGAAGATGAGGATGTTTCTGCCAGCAGCGGTCAACAGAGTGGCCGGTACGACCGCAGTGAGAGCAGAGGAATCTTGACGGACCGCGCGTGCCAGATTGGCTGCGACCACTATTGCCACCCCGCTGGACTTGGTGAGCATAGGAGTCCGGTGGAGGAGGGGAGGACAATAGAGGACGTTGGAGCAGTGAAGTAACAGCGGCGATGCGAGCCGCGGTGGCATCCAAGGTGGGAGACTCGGCTTCGCCCAAGATCTGCTGGCGGATCATATCAAAGGATTCAGGAAGCCGTAGAAGATAACAAACAACCAGGAGTTCCTGGAAGTGTTTGTGCTGTTCGGCCAAGTCCGCGGAGAAGGGGCGATTCTGGAGGATTTCGGCTCCAAGAGCCTGAACTTGCTGATAAGCCGCAGCAGGAGACAATGAAGGGCGAGCGAAGAGATCCGCGTAGAGAGTATAAATGCGGGATGTCTGGGCCCCCTTTGAGTAGAGAGCAGCAAGGTGAAGCCACGCGGTCTTGACCGTCTCATCATGGCGTATGACAGGAAGACATTCATCGGAGAGGCTGTTGGCCAACCACGTGCGGACAAGCGCATCACTGGCATCCCAGTCATCAAATTCAGTAGAGTCTGAGGGAGGAGGGTCATCGGTGAGGTGATGACGTTTGCGCTGAGAGCGAAGAAGAAATGTGAAAGAGACACTCCAATCCGGATAGTTGGAGCCAACAAGTTTAGAAACCGTGCCAAGGTTGCCAGAGGGAGTAGGAAGCGGCGCCGGAGTGGCGATAGGAGTGGTGGTGGTGGAGGTTTCAGAAAGGGCCATAGGAGAAAACTGCGAGAAGCCGCGCGGTTAGAAGATAAGCCGTGCGGATAGAAAGAAGAAGAACTGCGGCGGTCACGATGTTAGACACCAGCGGCCAGAGAAGCCACGACCAAGCCGCAGGTCCAAGACGGGGAAGAGGTCGAACGGCTAGAAGATAGACCGCGCGAACAGACAAGGCGAATAAAGCAGCAGGTCGCGACGAACAAGGAGATAGGTCGCTGCGACTGTAAGGCAGGAGAAAGAGGACGCGCGGACAGGGCGCAAACAGCGAGAACAGGTCGCGAGAAGAAGGGGCAAGCCGCGCGGACAGGGCGCACAGAATCAGGAGGAGAAGATCGAGTCCTCTGATACCATGTTAAAAGTAGCGAACAAACGACTAGAGCAGAGAACAAACGACTAGAAAACAAGCCGGAACTTTGAATAATTGAAATTTTATTATCCAAAAAGATATCATTTACAAAGGTATGGCCTCCCTTTTATAGAATGGAGGAGAGAGAGAAGAATACAAACTAACAATGTGGGACTAAAGCTATACAACAGATCTGCGCGGCTAGAATAAGAGACCGGAACAGGCCGCGCGGTTAGACAATGTTCTAACCGCTCGGCAATACCAGAACCAAGAGAGAGATGCGGTAGGAGACCGCTAGACCGGCCGGTTTCCAAGCCGCCAGAGATAATCCGTCAGACCGCCGGATACCACACAGCAACAGTCTGGAAATCAACCCGCCAACCTCAATCCGCCAGACCGCCCGGTTAACAACCCGCCATGCTCAAACCGGCAGACCGCCCGGTCTCATACTTCGACAGAGAGAGAGGGGCGAGAGTTTGAAAGAGAAAGAGTGAGGTTGGCGAGAGAGAGAGAAAGAGAAAGAGTGAGGTTGGCGGGAGAGAGAGAGGAAGAGAAAGAGTGAGGTTGGCGGGAGAGAGAGAGGAAGAGAAAGAGTGAGGTTGGCGAGAGAGAGAGAAAGAGAGAGAGAGAGAGCGAGAGAGAGAAACAGTTGGAGAGAGTATTATAAAACTCTGGTTTTTTGTTGTTCCCGCAGGAACACTTTCCCGCCGCCCGAAGCCATCTCGCCTGGAGCTCCCGCTGTAAGCTCTCGCCGGAGTTGGTTCCCGCCGGAATAGGGTGCCGCTGTAAGCTCTCGCCGGAGTAAGCTTTTGCCGGAGTAAGGGTCTAGCCGGAGGTTCTCGCGTAGGTGGTCTCGCCGTGGTGGTTGAGCTCGCCGGCCGACTTGGAGACGCTCTCGCCTGAGCTGTTCTTGAGTGCTATCTGTTGTCCCATATCACGTTTCCAACAAGTGGTATCAGAGGGAGGTTCCAAACCTTTGCGGTGACTCGGAAGGTTTGAAGTAGAGGAGAGATGGAGATGGGCAGCGGAATGCCGGGGCAGGTCCCCAAGTTGAGCAAGACAAATTATGGAAATTGGAGTATCCAGATGCGAGTGCTGCTCGCCTCTAAGGAGCTATGGGATGTTGTGGAGGAAGGTGTCGAGGTGCTTACTGCCGAAGCAGAAGCAGCGTTGACTAACGCTCAGAAGGTGGCGTTGAGGGAAGCAAAGAAGAGGGACAAGAAGGCCCTATTCCTATTGTACCAAGGAGTTGACGAGGCGACGTTTGAGAAGATTTCGGATGCGGAGACATCGAGAGAAGCATGGGAGATACTACAACGCTCCATGCAGGGAGTGGACAAAGCAAAGAAGGTGAAGTTGCAATCACTCCGAGCTCAATACGAGGTGATGAGGATGCAGAGCTCGGAGAAGGTGGGCGACTACGTGACTCGTCTGCGGACGCTCACGAACGAGATGAAGAGGAATGGGGAGACAATTGAAGATGTCAGTTTCATGGAGAAGCTCTTGAGGTCGATGTCCAAGAAGTTTAGACACGTGGTGGTGGCTATTGAGGAGTCGAAGGACCTCACCACGATGGCGGTGGATGAGCTTGTTGGTTCGCTACAAGCCCATGAGTATCGGATGGTGCAAGATGAGGAAGAGTCGAGTGGCTTGGGAAAAGCACTCCAGACTCAGCTTAACTTTGGAGAAAGCTCAGGAAGAGGAGGAGGCCAGCGAGGCCGAGGCTACCAAGGCAGAGGTAGAGGAGGAAGAGGTGGAAGAGATTTTGGAAGAAATCAGCACAACCGGCGTGAGGTAGAGCAACATCATGGTTGGAGGCAAGACGCAGGAGGTAGAGGAAGAGGCCAAGGTAGAGGTCAAGGCAGAGGACAGGGAAGAGACCAGGGAAGAGGTCAAAGAGGAGGAAGAGATATGTCCCAAACTCAATGTTACAACTGTAACAAGTTTGGACATATGAGTTACGACTGCTGGGCTCCTAGGAAAGGTGGTGAAGCCAACCACTATACGGAGGCTAGCAACACGGGTGGAGACCCGATGATGTTCCTTACCATCCAAGGCGCTGCAGGAGGGAGGAATGGAGTGTGGTACCTAGATACTGGAGCTAGTAACCACATGTGTGGTGAGAAGGAGCTATTCACCAGCCTTGAGGCGAATGGAGGAGATGTCAGTTTTGGCGACGCCTCGAAGATCTCGGTAGAAGGCAAAGGAGTGATTGCGGTCATGATGAATGGGAAGGAAGTGCTCATCAATGATGTTTTCTATGTGCCGGGCTTGAGGAGTAACATCCTAAGTCTCGGACAGCTGGTGGAAAAGGGCTATCGCGTCTTGTTGAGGGATAGCATCTTAGCGATGAAGGATAGCAAAGGAAGAGAGGTGGTGAGAGTGAAGATGGCGACGAATCGCCTCTTCCCTCTAAGCTTGGATGCCAAGGAGACGGCATGTCTGGTGAAGACAGGAGAAGAGGAAGAAGCTTGGCTGTGGCACCACCGGATGGGGCATCTGGGGTTCACAGGCCTGAAGCTGTTGTCTGGATCCAAGATGGTGGAAGGGCTGCCTATGATCACACCTCCTCAAAGGGTCTGTGAGGCATGCACGAAGGGGAAGCAAAGAAGGGAGACTTTCGAGGGAGGAAAGTCTCGGAGAGCTACAAGGCAACTGGAGCTAGTTCATTCGGACATTGCTGGTCCGTTTGAGACGATCTCAGTTGGAGGTAGCAGGTACTATATCACGTTCACCGACGACTTCAGTAGGAAGTGTTGGGTGTACTTTCTGAAGGAGAAGGCAGAGGCTCTGGACAAGTTCCGAGAGTTCAAGGCGATGGCTGAGAAGGAAGTTGGGCAGCCACTGAAGGCGCTCCGGACAGATAGAGGTGGGGAGTACACCTCTAGGCTATTTGATGACTACTGCAGAGAATGGGGGATCTCACACCAGCTGACGGCGGCGTACTCGCCTCAACAAAACGGAGTGGCGGAAAGGGAGAACCTAACCATTATGAACATGGCGAGGAGCATGGTGAAGGGAAAGGGGTTGCCAAAGAAGTACTGGGCGGAAGCAGTACAGGTAGCGGTGTACTTGCTGAACCGTTGCCCAACCAAGAGTGTGAAGTTCAAGACACCGTTTGAAGCTTGGTGTGGGAGGAAGCTCAGTGTGAAGCACCTGAGGGTCTTCGGGTGTGTAGCTTATGCTCACATCCCGGACCAGAGGAGGAGGAAGCTTGATGACCGGAGCGAGAGGTGCATCTTTGTAGGCTACGCTCCTGCGAGCAAAGCTTACAAGTTGTACAACCCGGACACGGAGAAGGCCATCATCTCAAGAGATGTGGTGTTTGAAGAAGGAAGCAGCTGGAGCTGGAACGAGGAGCTGAAGAACACCAAGGGGATGTTCTTCGATGATGATGAAGAAGAAGGAGGTCAGGAAGACGAAGAGGAGATGGGTGGAGCTGAGCCACCATCACCACCTAGCGGAGGTTCAGGGGGAGCTCTCACCCCTTACTCAAGTGGAACGAGTTCAAGCAGAGGTGTATCTAGTGGAGCTAGCACCAGCAGAACTAAGGATGATCGTCCTCAACCTCGGACAAGGAGGTTGGAGGAGATCTATGAAGAGACGGCGGCAACTCATAATAATTTTTCTTTATACTGTTTGTTTGCAGATGTTGAGCCGTGCTCATATGAAGAGGCCGCCAAAGAGAGAACTTGGAGGAAGGCGATGGATGTGGAGATCGCCTCCATCAAAAAGAACGATACCTGGAAGCTGGTAGATGCACCTGCAGGCCACAAACCCCTCGGGGTGAAGTGGGTGTATAAGGTGAAGAAAAATAAAGATGGGGGCGTGGAGAAGCACAAGGCGAGGCTAGTCGTGAAGGGCTACCGCCAAGTTCAGGGAGTGAACTATGATGAAGTCTTCGCACCAGTAGCGCGGATAGATACCATCCGGCTGATCATCGCGCTAGTCGCACATCACGGGTGGAAGATAATGCAGATGGACGTGGTCTCTGCTTATTTGAATGGCTACCTGGAGGAGGATGTGTACATCGAGCAGCCTCCAGGGTACGTGGTGAAAGGGCAGGAGAGAAAGGTCTGTAAGCTAGACAAGGCACTCTACGGGCTGAAGCAGGGAGCTAGAGCTTGGAACGGCAGGATAGATGCTTACTTACAGAAGCATGGCTATCAGAAGAGCCCGCATGAGTACGCACTCTACACCAAGGTAGACAAGGATGGAGGCATGATGATTATCTGCCTATACGTGGATGACATAATCTTCACAGGGAACAATGCTGGGATGTATGAAGAGTTCCGGGGCATGATGAAGAGAGAGTTCGAAATGACGGACTTGGGTGAGCTGAGCTACTTTCTTGGAGTAGAGGTGCAGCAGAGAGAAGACGGGATCCTCATATCCCAGAAAAAGTATGCTGAAGAGATTCTGAAGAAGTTCAGGATGGAGGATAGCAAGCCTATCTCCACTCCTGCAGATCCAGGGATGAGGCTGAGTAAAGAATCGAAGGAAGGGGCGGTGGACTCCACCTTGTTCAAAAGTTTGGTGGGTAGTCTACGCTACCTGACCTTCACCCGACCAGATATCATGTATGCGGTCGGGGTGGTGAGTAGACACATGGAGGAACCGAAGGAGGACCACTTCACTGCGGCGAAGAGGATCCTGAGGTACATCAATGGGACAAGAGGACATGGGTTGAAGTATGGTACTGGAGAGGAGCTGACGCTGGTAGGTTACTCTGATAGTGACTACGGCGGTGATGTGAATGACCGGAAGAGTACTTCCGGGTATGTCTTCAACATGGGAACGGGAGCATTCTCATGGAGCTCGAAGAAGCAAGCTACGATAGCTCTATCATCTTGCGAGGCAGAGTACATTGCAGCTGCGGCTGGCACCTGCCAAGCTATCTGGTTGAGGAATCTTCTGGAGAGCCTACACCATGAGGTGGATGGGCCAACGACCATGTTAGTGGATAACATGTCGGCCATCCAGCTCGCGAAGAATCCGGTACTCCACGGGAGGAGCAAACACATCGATACAAGGTATCACTTCCTGAGAGAGCAGGTGGAGCTGAAGACCGTGGAGGTCAAGTATTGCCCGACCGGAGAGCAAGTGGCGGACATCTTTACCAAGGCGTTGAAGGTGGACACGTTCTTAAAGCTCAAAGGCAAACTCGGCATGCTATGCCAAGTTTGAGGGGGAGTTTGCTGGAATTATCGAGTTGACCGGGTCAACGATATTATTAAATATATTATATAAGGTGATGGCGGAGGAGAGAGATTTTGTTTTGAGAGCATTTATGGTGGATGTTAAGTTTGGACACGTGGCGGTTCATCATTGGGTGGCTATTCCTATATATATGTAGAGTTGGTTTTAAAAATGACAATAGAAAAGTTTTAGAAAAAAGTGTGTCTTTTGGTTTTGTCCTCTGGCAGAAAAGTGAGAGAGAGAATAGAAAAGGAGAAAGAGCTCCCGCAGGAGAGAGAGAGGGAGAGAGTGAAATAGAGAGAGAGAGAAAGAGAGCTCACGGGAGAGTGAATTGAGCTGGCTGAAAGGTTGAAAAGGAGTTTTGTTTTTGCTGGAGTTAAATAGAGAGAGAGGGGCGAGAGTTTGAAAGAGAAAGAGTGAGGTTGGCGAGAGAGAGAGAAAGAGAAAGAGTGAGGTTGGCGGGAGAGAGAGAGGAAGAGAAAGAGTGAGGTTGGCGGGAGAGAGAGAGGAAGAGAAAGAGTGGGGTTGGCGAGAGAGAGAGAAAGAGAGAGAGAGAGAGCGAGAGAGAGAAACAGTTGGAGAGAGTATTATAAAACTCTGGTTTTTTGTTGTTCCCGCAGGAACACTTTCCCGCTGCCCGAAGCCATCTCGCCTGGAGCTCCCGCTGTAAGCTCTCGCCGGAGTTGGTTCCCGCCGGAATAGGGTGCCGCTGTAAGCTCTCGCCGGAGTAAGCTTTCGCCGGAGTAAGGGTCTAGCCGGAGGTTCTCGCGTAGGTGGTCTCGCCGTGGTGGTTGAGCTCGCCGGCCGACTTGGAGACGCTCTCGCCTGAGCTGTTCTTGAGTGCTATCTGTTGTCCCATATCACGTTTCCAACATGTATACGTACCAAAACGACTTCATGCCCTAAAGGCAACAAACAAGTCTTTATAACAGTTGGCTCCCACATCACCGAAAGACGAAATAACATGTGGCACAAAACATGAAAATAACGTGCTGCATAAATACGAAAATAACACACCGACACAAAGCAAGAGTAGCACACAACCCGGTGGAATAATAACTAATTCATACGGGTAGACTTTTCCCGCATATGGCAAGCTCCAAATAATCCGTGGATAAACGCTCTCTACATTGGATTATCAATTCCACCACCAAATTTTGGCTAATTATCAGGAAGACCTGGCGTAGCGCTATGATTGTTTGATTTTACATATGCGTTTCGGGGGGCTGCGAGTAGCGCTTGTGGCGTCGAGCCGGTGAATTGCGTATAAGTGGGACCCACTTCTATGCAGCTGAAGATCTCCCGGAGCATCAAGCACGGGCGAAGCCCATGCGCAGGCAGGCGAAGCCCGCCTGGATGCGGTCGAAGGCCGCCCGAGAGCTTCAAGCACGAGCGTAGTCAGTGCGAAGAAGCTCGTATGTATGTATAGATATAATATAAGAAATTAGGTATAAATATATATATATATATACCTAAACGTTCAGGTGCACCTAGAAGCGGGCATGGCAAGCCCCGAGCCGAAATTGTAGCAGGCCCACAAAGCAGCGGGCAGCAAAGCAAGACCCTAGCCCGAACCAACATGAGCCCGCATCTTTCTTATTTAGTTCCTGGATTTTGATTTACATCCCAGCAGAACATTATTTATACACAAAGTTGTAACTGGATTTTGAACAGGAGGATATATAGGAGGGCCGGAAATTTCCGAAGTGCAAATGTAACTGACACTTCCTATTGCAGCAAAGAAGTTTTTTCTTTTAATATAGTGTGTGTAACTGACACTTCCTATATATAATGTAATACATACATTGATACATATACTATTTAATTAATTTCATAGATTGTGAGCTTTCCATTCAATTCACCGGGCCAGAAGTAGAACTTTTGCTGGTATTTATTTATAGCTATTAATAGTTTTTTTTTTTGTTCCTCAAATCATCCGACGCGCGACAGCCTAATTTTCCCCAATAATTAAAAAAACCGCATTTACTATTCACGCAAAATCTACATGCTTTGGGACCGCTGCATATATACGCGCGTTCATAAAATAATGCATGGGCATGAGGCATGAGCTCACAGTCTCTGGGACTCCTCGGCAAAAAGACATTATAGAACAAAGAATTTGTACCATATATATAGTTAAAATGACTTGATCGATGCTCCTCCACAAAAAACTTGCTGAGTACGTACTTATGTGTTGAAGCAACTAGCGCATCTATGTACATTTTGAATAGAGTTCCTACAAAAGCTATGCAAGATACAAATCCATATGAAGCTCTAAAAAACAAAACAAAACTTCATTGGGGGATGGCAATACTTTTGGATGCATTGCCTTATCACATATTTTGAAAGAAAAAAAAAAGACACAAGCTAGCTTGATCAGACCATCATCAAGTGTATCCTTTTAGGATACAGACATCATAGCAAAGTCTATCGAATCCCACCACACAGAAGTTGATTGTTTCTAGAGATGTTACCAGCTTTCGTGAAGATGAGTCTTGTGGTTGGGGCTCAGACATTGATCAAGTAGATATTTTTTGTTCCAGCATCTCAATTAATGAGATCACAAAAAACATCATCCAGGAGGCACTGGAAGTTGGAGAAAACCATGATGTTTCATCTATTGACTCCTCTGAGTCGCCACCTCTCCTTAAAACAAGGTCCCTTTAGGATATTTATGCGAGTTCACATTTTTTTCCTTATATCACTTGACACCTTCAAGCTATCATGAAGCTGCCACCAAGAGTGGAGAAGAGCTTTATATGGATGAGGAGATGAGGTTAGTATAGAAATGATATCTTGTACCACTTGCTCCCTGAGGAAATGATATCTTGTCTCAATGTGTTTGCTACGCCCATGTAGCACAGGGTTCTTTGCGAGCTGGATGACCGACATGTTGTCCACCAACATGGTCGTTGGCCCATCCACTCCATGATGCAGACTCTCCAGGAGGTTCCTCAGCCAGATGTCTTGGCAGGTGCCAGCCGCTGCCGCAATGTACTCTGCCTCGCAAGATGACAGCGCTATCGTGGCCTGCTTCTTCGAGCTCCAAGAGAACACTCCCATTCCCATGTTGAAAGAATATCCAGAAGTGTTCTTCCGGTCATTCACATCCCCGCCGTAGTCACTGTCCGAGTAACCTACCAGCGTCAGCTCCTCTCCGGTTGAGTACTTCAACCCATGGCCTCTAGTCCCGTTGATGTACCTCAGGATCCTCTTCGCTGCCGTGAAGTGGTCATCCTTTGGCTCTTCCATGTGCCTACTCACCACCCCGACCGCATACATGATGTCTGGTCGGGTGAAGGTCAGGTAACGTAGACTACCCACCAAGCTCTTGAACAAGGTAGAGTCCACCGCTCCTTCCTTAGAATATTTGCTCAGCTTCAGCCCTGGGTCAGCAGGAGTGGAGATAGGCTTGCTATCCTCCATCCTGAACTTCTTCAAGATTTCCTCCGCATACTTCTTCTGGGAGATGAAGATCCCATCTTCTCCCTGTTTCACTCCACCCCCAAAAAATAGCTCAACTCTCCCAAGTCTGTCATCTCGAACTCTCTCTTCATCATACTCCGGAACTCCTCATACATCACCGTATTGTTTCCTGTGAAAGTCATGTCATCCACATAGAGGCACACTATCATCATGTTGCCCTCCTTTTCCACCTTGGTGTAAAGTGCATACTCATGTAGGCTCTTCTGATAGCCATGCTTCTGTAAGTAAGCGTCTATCCTTCCGTTCTAAGCTCTTACTCCTTGCTTTAGTTCATACAATGCCTTGTCTAGCTTGCAGACCTTCCTCTCCTGCCCTTTCACCACGTACCCTGGAGGCTGCTCGATGTACACATCTTCCTCCAGGTACCCATTCAAGTAAGCAGAGACCACGTCCATCTGCATAATCTTCCAGCCATGATGAGCCGCTAGCGCGATGATCAATCGGATGGTGTCTATCCGCGCTACGGGGGCGAACACCTCATCATAGTTGACTCCTTGGACTTTGCGGTAGCCCTTCACAACAAGCCTAGTTTTGTGCTTCTCCACACAACCGTCCTTGTTCTTCGGATAGTAAGGAACATCATCGGGTCTCCACCCGTGTTGCTAGCCTCCGCATAGTGGTTGGCTTCACCACCTTTCCTGGGAGCCCAGCAGTCGTAACTCATATGTCCAAACTTGTTACAGTTGTAACATTGAGTTTGGGACATATCTCTTCCTCCTCTTTGACTTCTTCCCTGGTCTCTTCCCTGTCCTCTGCCTTGACCTCTACCTTGGCCTCTTCCTCTACCTCCTGCATCTTGCCTCCAACCATGATGTTGCTCTACCGTTCCCTGGTTGAACTGATTTCTTCCAAAATCTCTTCCACCTCTTCCTCCTCTACCTCTGCCTTGGTAGCCTCGGCCTCGCTGGCCTCCTCCTCTTCCTGAGCTTTCTCCAAAGTTAAGCTGAGTCTGGAGTGCTTTTCCCAAGCGACTCGACTCTTCCTCATCTTGCACCATCCGATACTCATGGGCTTGTAGCGAACCAACAAGCTCATCCACCGCCATCGTGGTGAGGTCCTTCGACTCCTCAATAGCCACCACCATGTGTCTAAACTTCTTGGACATCGACCTCAAGAGCTTCTCCATGAAACTGACATCTTCAATTGTCTCCCCATTCCTCTTCATCTCGTTCGTGAGCGTCCGCAGACGAGTCACGTAGTCGCCCACCTTCTCCAAGCTCTGCATCCTCATCACCTCGTATTGAGCTCGGAGTGATTGCAACTTCACCTTCTTTGCTTTGTCCACTCCCTGCATGGAGCGTTGTAGTATCTCTCATGCTTCTCTCGATGTCACCGCATCCGAAATCTTCTCAAACGTCGCCTCGTCAACTCCTTGGTACAATAGGAATAGGGCCTTCTTGTCCCTCTTCTTTGCTTCCCTCAACGCCACCTTCTGAGCGTTAGTCAACGCTGCTTCTGCTTCGGCAGTAAGCACCTCGACACCTTCCTCCACAACATCCCATAGCTCCTTAATTAGAGGCGAGCAGCACTCGCATCTGGATAGTCCAATTTCCATAATTTGTCTTGCTCAACTTGGGGACCTGCCCCGGCATCCCGCTTCCCATCTCCATCTCTTCTCTACTTCAAACCATCCGAGTCACCGTAAAGGTTTGGAACCTCGCTCTGATACCACTTGTTGGAAACGTAATGGCCTCCCGCCTTATAGTCTTAGCTTCCAAAATCACTAAAACTTCACACGGCAAAATTGGCGAGTACTATCCCTGTGAGGATAAACCCGACCAAGCTCCTCTTCCTAGTGGTGAGTCCAACTTCCTGCACCAATTGGCGAGAGCTCCTCCACGCCCGGCGAGACCAACCAGCGCGTTCAACCTAGCTTAGGCGAGATGTTCCTCCACAGCACCACCTCGCGCAAGTTGCTCCTCTACCCGGCGAGACGATCCCGACGAGCTCTTCACCGACACGGCGAGCTCCACCTCCAGCGAGTGCCTCCAGCCCAACTTGCTCCGGCGAGAACAACAATGGCGAGCTCTCAGCTCGTCAGCGAGACCACCGGCGAGGGGCTACCTTCTCGCTGCCGCGAGCTTGGCGAGGCACCGATGAGGCAGCGGCGAGGCTTCCGGCGAGATCCTTCTCTCCCGCGAGAACTCTCTCTCTTTCTCTCTCCCGCGAGAGCTCTTTCACTCTCTCTCGCTATTCCTGTTCACAGGAAATGACAGCACTGATTGCTTTTATTCACTCCAACTATCTCAAATTCTCCAGCTAACCTCTCTCTCTCTCTTCTCTCGCTGCCCTCTCTCCCGCCAACCTCACTCTTTCTCGCACTCTCTCTCTTTCTCTCTAAAACCAAAAGGAAAGTCACCTTTTTTTTCAACTGCTATATATCTCCTTAAAAAACTGTACAAGCCTTTATATATAAGCAAGCTTAACCACTAGAAATACGACACTTGGCATGCATTTAATGCCCTCACAATCACACACTCTCTCTTCCATAAATAACCTTACATATAAAACAAACCTTGTTGACCCAAAGTCAACCAAAAACACTTTCAGCAGTAATGGCTTCAAGTTCGTCCCATAATTGTTTGATTTTTGTAAAGTATGTTTCAATGCTTAGGTTTTCTTGAGTGCGGGAGGAAATAGCTTTGCGGAGACCATAACCCCGTCAAACTGGTATTATTTGCAAATCGCCTTGAGAGATTGGACCACATGATTGTTGCGGTTGAACTATATATGGATAATCGATTGACCAATGTATTTCGAAACGACATTGATTAACCACGAAATAACCATGCTGTTAGCCTGTTCCCATTGTGGAAGATTGGGATCTGAGGCCTCAGGTTTTGGAATGGATCCATCAACGAATCCTAATTTGTTCTTGCTAGCTAGAAAGGGCAATTTCCATGGAGTATTTCCAGGGAATGAAGTTGGATGTACCAAGAATAACCGAGAATTATCATTCCCGGAGAATCGGAATTTGAAGTTGAATATGAAGCTGCTGCTATAACTGCGCTACACATAGTGCCGTGGTTGCATGCAGATGCGTTCTGTTGTGATTGATCGGCCATGAAAACTAGAAAAGGTAGGTCCAGAAAAGGTAGGTCCAGATTAATAAACTGAATTTTAACATTCAGATTGCACAATTAAGGCTTCCTATGGGCTCAAGCAGGCTTCCCGTGCCTGAAACTCGAACATATATTACAGCTTTTTTCAATCAAGAAGGACTTTGTTAGAGTATTTGCACAAACCGCACATCCACGATAGCTTTATTAAGAGGAAAAACTACAAACAGCACTTACAAGAGAACAAACACCCGGAAGTTTTAACAAGCTCTTCCTTCAGCAATGTTTGCTTTAATTCACCACTCTAACAACTCACACAACACCCAAAATATAAAGACATCACTCACAACTACAGGACAAAATAACAATAAAGGCTCACACCTAGAACCAATAAAAGAACAACACAGGATAAAACCGGGAACCGGGCCCAAAGCACAGCAGGTAATATCTTACTCTGTTTTATCTTCTTCCAGGTTACTTCCTGCAGATTTCTTCTCGTTCGACGCTTCAACTGGAGCCTGTTGTGCCTTTTTACATGGAGCAACCACGCCATCATCAAAGCAATCTGGATTATTTTCTAACAGACTTGTGGCAAGAAAAAAATGAGGCATCTTTATTCATTAAGCATGAACCCGATGGATAGAAACTTTTTGTGCCTGGATGACGTTGACAACCTCCTCCATCATTACTGTAGCCTCAGAAGGCGCAATCACCAGTTTCAAACAGAAGATGAAGGAGAGGAGTTAAATGACTGACATTGGTCCTCTAAAATTATTCTTGGATATATATGCTGGTAATTAAGCGTCTGTCTAGCTAGTTCCTTTTTCCTCTCACAAGATCATTACGCTCAAGAAGCCGTGCGCGCTCGCTCGCTCCATTAAAAAAAGCACAAGGGATTGAAAATTTACACTGGCAGTACTTTTCATAAGTTTGTCTTATAATTAAATTTACTTATAACTACTCAAATATTTTTCAAACTAATTCCTGATCTTATGATGATGTGTATAAATTTTGAGTGTGATGAGTTAGTTTTTGTCAAAGTTGGATTTGCATGACAACATGGAGTAGTATTCGGGAAAACATATACGTTAATTAAGTGGCCGACGTACAAATGATTGTTAATTAATTAGGGATCAGAGCAGAGCTAGGTATATGTATATATGAGCCCTAGATAAATATATATAATATAATTACCTTGCCGTCCTGTTGATCATTAACATTGAAAAAAATATCAAAATAACTGCATGGATCGGGCTTTAAAATGCGGAAAACATTGAAAATATATTTAAAAGATAAAGAAGAGTTCAAACACACAGATGGCCATGCACAAACAAACAAACAAACAAACAAACATTAGGGTTTGTAATGGCGAGCAGATTAAAATTACAGATTTAATAATTACAACATACATCTCAATCTAGGAGCTGAGGTACGTTACGTAGTGCTAGCTGGATCCCATTATTCAATTGATGAATTAGAAGCTAGCGCTGGAATTGATCGAACCCCTGGCCTCCACCCCCATTATTCGATTCGGCCATTAATTATGAATTCCATAGAATTTGCAATTCATCATTCCTTAATTCCTTCCTGCAGCCCGCAGCTGCTTAATTCATGGTGCAGCTAGCTAGCAGCGCTGCCATAGTACGTGATCATCATCATCATCATCATGAGCTGGAGGAAACACGGGATCATTCGGCCACGTCGGCGACGCATCGCCGAATATTGCCTCATGACTTTCATGGATCCATGATGATCCAAAGGCGGAGGGGGTGGTGGCAGCTGGATCTGAGGCGGGTTGACGCATGGACGATGACGACGCAAGCTCATAGTCATGATGTGGTAGTATGAATAAGGATGGGGCAACTAATTGTATTGCCATAGTATTGCCTCATGACTTTCATTCCAACTTGTCTTGTCCATTAGATATTGAAATGGATCCCCTCCATTTCAAGTGAAATGGAGAGGATCCCGATCCCCGCGGATGGGGCTTCATGAATTTGATAAATCAAGAAGAAAAGGCGTCTCAACTGGCACCGACGGATCAATCATGCATGCAGTAAAAGTTATTTGCGCACGAGCAGTTGTATTGCCATTTTGCCAACAAATCGGCCACAACATTATCTTCCTGATAAATGTGATATGGCATGACCAACTGTAATTAAGTGTGGACCAGGAGAATGAATTTTGGGAAAGCTAGCTAGGAGCATAGTAAAAGTGAGTCAGAGAACATTGTACCATATATTCACAATATTCGAAACCAGCGAGCATGGACATAAATTCCGCATGTAGCGCCGAGACGGCCCTAAGGGGAAGGAGGATATTTATGCACCAATTCAGGCAGGATGTCTCGACATTTCGGGGATATCTTGGGTGGGATATCTCAGGGACAACAGTAAGCCAACCAAGATGTCCCCAAGATATCGTTGAGATGTCCTGCCTAGTTCAAAACGTATCTGAGATAATCCGATAAATAAACCTAGACAGGCAGATTTGTGCAGAAAATTTAGAGGCATGCACGCAACGCGTATTTTCCAGCCATGGGCCATCATGAGTCTGAAGATGGTCACTTTATAATTTGGAAGAGATGGCGGGTAGATTTTAGCTTTAATTGGCTCCGTTCGGCACGGTGGCGGCCGACGTGAACATGGGATTAAATTGTCATTTGTTAACGCCCACCTAAGGAGCTTCATCCACTTTTATGTTCAAACGGATGATGTTTGTCTGGCACAGCTTATTTTCCACCCGTGAGTTTGGACACTCATCCTCTTCACTAACTACTATAGTTGAAACCTGTTGAGGTATATTGAAATAGGCGTGACAGGTGCTTAACGAATTGCGGTTAGGATCTGATAGGAGTCCAACAACTCATACTCGGGTATTTATCTATAAATACCCATGCAAGGGGCAACGAGTAGGCCGTTCCAAACTTGACTGTCACGCGAAGCTTCGAGCACTCTAACAAAACCTTCCTACATAAACGATAATCTTAAACGACCTCAAGACTCCATTAAAAATTCAGCTGATAAAAACAGGATAAAGATCAGTGCCCCGCTCATGCGATGATAAATGATGATTTTCAGGTCATAAATGCAGACATAAGATTTTCTCTCGGGGTGATGGCACATTACAGAACGCCTTAATTAGATGTACGTCCCGCTTAAGAAATTATAGAAGAAAATATAATGATGTTCAAAACTTCAAATAAGCATAAATGCACTAATTATTTGGTAATCATTCTTCTAAATTGTAAAGGGCAATTGGAAGGCATTTAGGCTCCGTTTGGGGGAACTTATTTTCACCGGTCAAGCGGTTACGACCGCATTAATCACGTGTTTATTCATGTGATATTATAGGAGAAATTATCGAGTCACTTGGGGGGGCCAAAAAACAAGTCCTCAAATTGATTTTTTGCAGGCGAAATGAAGGAGTAAATAAAAGGAAAGTTGTTGCAAAATGGAGTAAATAAAAGGAAAGTTGTTATAAAAAATTGTTAACAAAGGACATTGTTTGAAGGGCTGCTTAAAGCCTCCTGCCCGTAACAGCAGCCTTTAAGTCTGATTGATTTCCTAAAAATGATATTTGGTAAATGATGATGAAGGTTTCAGCAAGGCTGAAAGCGTGCTTCGATGATTAACTGAACCAAGCAAAAGGGCACTTGCTTGCTTATGGATATGGTTATGGAGGACCGATTGAACAGTCAGCAGATTGGTATTGCCGTCCAAGATCTAATGGCGCCCTGCCTGATTCATTAAAAGAAAACAAGAGGAGAGAATACAAAAGCGGAGTGGTGTATTACATAAAGCTTCAGAAATGAAATTGATGGGAGCTATTGCTAATGGACTCCGACCGTCCAACCCAACTTGTCCTCCGAAAGACCCATCTGTAGGCCAGTCAGTTCCGAGTACAGCTGCTGGGACACCGCGCCCACTCCATTGTTGTACTCCAGCCTAGAATCATTTCATATTTAGTACAAGGCGAGAGAATATCATAGAGAATTTTCATGCTGAGCGAAAGAAAAAAAAAAAAAGGAGAGAAACAAGCAGAGTACCTTCTTCCCAGGTATGTTATGCTCCCAACAGGTGACACAACCACAGCGGTTCCCGTGCAGAAAACTTCATCCGCATCAAGCAGTTCATCTACGGCCACAAGCCTTTCCTCAACCTTCACGCAACAATAATTTCGACTTAATAGAGATCATAATCATCTTTTATCCTAACTATTCAAGATCAACTCTATTGCAAACCAACTGCATTGATGAAGCTTGGATTATGAAGTGAAACAAACATGGGAACTTGCACCATTCCTTCCTCACACATGATAACCTAGACTCTCAAAATTCAGGTCACTTGAATTCAGTAACCACCTTAATTGAGAGTGATTTTTTAGATTGGAGGGCTAACTAATTTATGGGGGCTTCTGCCCAGAAAACTTCAGGAACACAGAATACTCGAGTTAAAACATGGTTGAATGCAAAGTTCAATCTTATCTCATTCATAAATACTTCAATTTTTGAAATGAAACTAGAGAGCCTTTTCTCAGTGATAAGATATTATATTTATATCTGTTCTCACGCATCTATGATTGTTTATGTATCTGCCCAAATATGAAATATGTACGGATGCATGCGTCAATTATAATTTCTCGTAGAAGACTGAATACATATTTTAAACAATGAATTGAATTTTGGCTATGACCGAATTAATTAGCCTAAAACATATCAAGGCAACCTAAAGTTCAATTGAGCTTTGATCAAGCTATTACCAAATGAATTTGCATCAATAATGGATAAGGGTCAAATTAACTCAAATTGTCAGATCTTTGACAGGCTTTGTATCTAAATCTATATTAAACTAACTCAAACTTCATGGCTTTTAATGTATTCAGACTTCTCATATTATAGATTCGTCAAAAAGTATTTCATCTTCAAATATTGTCATAACTTTTACCTAATATATTTCCAACCTAAACTAATCAATGTTTTGAATGCAAATATACAACACTCAAGCCTTTATCCCGCCATAGTGGGGTCGGATTTTGTATGCAAATATAACAAGAAAAAAAATAAATCAGCTAAAGAAGAGAGTAAAATCTAGTTAGACAAAATGCAATTATATGTTGAGATTAAAGATCGAGAAATCAAAAACCTGAAATCCTTTGCTTTGAGCAACTTCAATTATACTTTTCCTCGTAATACCGGGTAAAATTGTTCCCTTTATTGCCGGAGTAGATATAACTTTGCCCTAAGATAACAAATAGTCAGTTTCAAAAGAACAAATAGATCAAGGAAAAAACATAGCTAAAGAAACAAAACATAAATAAAACCAAAATAATACTTTAAGCCACAGGCAACAGACTGAACAGAAGTCAGAATTAGTCATAAAAACCATGAAGCAGCGACATACAATATATTGAACAAAAATAAAAAATGGGGAAAGATAATGAGTCCAAGCAACTAAAAGTAAATTTTGATCTAAATGTCCATGAGTTAGGCACTTGGCTGCAAATTAGAAGGAAGGGTGGGTGCAATCACCAATTTATATACCTTTACAACAAAAACATTACATGATGACACTTCCTCAAGGTATTTCTTGTGAATTGAGTCAAGGTACAGAACATCAGAATATCCTTTGGCCTTGGCTATAGATTGTGCCTTCAAAACCTGGGGGAAAAAATACAAGAACCCAGTTTAATATTACTAGGGATAATGGTTCGTACTTTGTAACAATTTTTTTCATCATCAGCATCCTCCTTAATTCATCTATTTTGGGTAAGCTTTTTGGATCCTCATTTTTCAATTCATTTTGCAATGAAGGCTTTAGTACAAAAAAAAACTAAAATGTTCACCCTTGATGGTGGATTTGTGAAACCACAAAAACAAATGGAGGATTAATGGAATACTTCAATTAAAAAATGTGACATGCTCAGAGAAATAAATGAATTAGAAGCTTTAATACAACAACACTCAAACATTTATTCCGCTATAGTGGGGTTGGCTATATGGATCCTTTGTCGGCATTGCGCCCTATCTTTAGTCATAATATCACTAATGCCTAAGTACATCATGTCTTTCCATATAGTTTCATTCCAAGTCTTTTTTGTTCTAGCCCTCCCCCGTTTAACATGTCTAGTGGCTAAACTCTCACAACGCCTAACAGGTGTCTCTAATGGTCTCCTTTGTACATGTTTGAACCATATTAATCGAACTTCTCGCATCTTCTCTACAATTGGTGTCACTCCCGCCTTATCTCTGATACAGTCACTCCTAATTTTATCTCGTCGCGTGTGTCCACACATCCACCTGAGCATGGTCATCTTCGCAACTCCCAGTTTTTTGCTCATGTACACAATACATTGTGCCCAACACTCAGAACCGTAGATCATCGTTGGTCTAATTGCAGTACGGTAAAACTTGTCATTATGTTTTAATGGTACTTTACGATCACATAAGATCCCAGACGTGCCTCTCCACTTCAACCAACCTGCTTGGATTCTATGTATCACATCTTTATCTACACCTCCATATTTTTGAACTACCAATCCCAGATATTTAAAGCACTCACTGTAAGAAATATCTTAGTCACCCAACTTAATGACAGAGTCATTCGTCCTTCAAACACTACTAAAGTTAAGCTTCATATACTCTGTCTTTGTCTTGCTCAACATAAAACCCTTATTTTCTAAAGTATCTCGTCAAGATTCAAATTTTGTGTTTACACCCTCGCGTATCTCATCAGAATATTTTTGTACTATCTACAGTATTTGTTCTGAAAAGCGGGACCTCGGTCTTCATCAAATTTAAGGAAAATAAACTTGACGGGATTCTGAGCTTTTAGGAAATAAATCAGTATTTCTTCCTTCACATTTACAACAACAACACTCAAGCATTAATCCCACTATAGTGGGGTCGACTATATGGATCCTTTGTCTCCATTGTGCCCTATCTTTTGTCATAATATCACTAATGCCTAAGTACGTCATGACTTTCCTTATAGTTTTATTCCAAGTCTTTATTGGTCTACCCCTCCCTCGTTTAACATGCCTAGTGACTGGACTCCACAACACCTAACAGGTGTCTCTAATGGTCTCCTTTGTACGTGTCCAACCCATCTTAGTCGAGCTTCTCGCATCTTCTCTGCAATTGGTGCTTCTCCTGTCTTATCCCTGATACATTCATTCTGAATTTTATCCAGTCTCATGTGTCCACACATCCACCAAAGCATTCTCATCTCCGCAACTCACATTTTTGCTCATGTACACAACTCACATTTTTGCTCATGTACACAACTCACTACCCAACACTCAGAACCATAGAGCATTGCTGGTCTAATTGCAGTACGGTAAAACTTACCCTTAAGTTTTAATGGTACTTTACGATCACATAAGATCCCTGAAGCGCCTCTTCACTTCAACCAACCCGCTTGGATTCTATGTGTAATGTGTCACATCTTTATCTATACCTCCGTCTTTTTGAACTATCGATCCAAGATATTTAAAACACTCACTACGGGAAATATTTTGATCACCCAACTTAATAACGAAGTCATTCGTTCTTCTTGCACTACTAAATTTAAGCTTCATAGACTCCGTCTTTGCCCTACTCAACCTAAAATCCTTCTTTTCTAACGTTTATGCTAGTCGTCTACCTAACACAATCCTCACCATTTTTCATCCGGGCTTGGGACCGGCATAGACTGGTTTCTCCCTTCACATTTAACAAACAAAAATTCCTGCTGTACGCGTTGTTATAATGGACAAAAAACAATACCAAATGCTAGTATGGCTTCTTCCTAAGACAAAATTTAAGCCTATTCAGCCTGTTTTGACATTATATTTATAGTTTCAAGAGCCAATAATGGATCAATGAAAGCTGTTGACACTTATATGGTAGATGTTGGCTCTTCAGTGTTCATAGACCAATAGCCAAATGGTAAGCAACAAAGAATACCATTAAACTTGCCCATTTCACGCTTTGTGGAAAGAAAGAAAAATCTTGGAGAACCTAATAAAAATAACTTTAAGGCACATTCATAAAACCTCAAGGTAAGAGCCCGTTCTATCACCAAAAACAGGTGCAGAACCGCATCAAAATTGTCTCCCAATAGTTTAACATATGACAAGGGACAGGTAAGGAAATCTAAAAACAATTTAAGAAATCATCAGAACTTCTCAGATCATTTGTACTGAATTTTGTTAGGATAACCCGGACCCTTGCTGCACGGGGATGCTTTCTGCACCGGGCTGCCCTTTTTTTCTTTTTTAATCTCAAGATAACCAAAGCAACTGGAGGAAAACATTTCCACAATTGTTTTTTTATCATGTCAGTAGACAGGGCGCAATGGCGACAAATGATCCATATAGCCGACCCCACTATGGTGGGATAAAAGCTTCAGTGTTGTTGTCAGTAGAAAGATTGTTTACAATGCTACTCCACGTCTAAATATGATACAAATTAAATTGATGATCCATTGAATAAAATAGTAACAGCAATAACAGGAATAGCATCTACAACTAGTCGTTTCTCACAAGGCATTCCCGCCTTACCGGAGCATAATTTCCAATAGTCTTCACGCCTCCTGTGCCACCAGGAATTGCACGGTGAAATTCATTTTCAACAATCAAGTTTATTGGCGCTAAACCCTCCTGAGTTTTCAAGAATATACAACCATTAGTTGAGTCTTATACCTAACAGCATACTGCAAAAGAACAGTGGAAAATATTACTGATCCAAATAAAAGAACGGAAGAGAATTGCTATGGATGATCGAGCAAAATAAATAAAAAATAAGAAACCAAACCGCATAATCACGCAATAGTAAAGTGAAATAAAGCATCTTAGAAAGTAAAGTACTACAAACTCCTGATGATTACTGAAAGATTTTCTAGCTCATTATGTAGAACACATACAACACTACACAATAGTTCCTTACGAAGTTTTTTTTTTTGACAAACCTTGAAATAATTCCCAACTGGAGATACAAAAATAAGAAACGTGTACTCGGGAGCAGGTGCAAGACCAAGTACGGCCCCACTACCCATGAGCAATGGTCGTATATACAAAGATCCTTTACCTGGAGGAGGAACCTGCATGAACATTAAAAATAACAATTAACCGAAAAACCTGCAGATAACTGTTTTGGTAGCTGTAGAACCATAAAAGTTGAAAAATACCCAACGCTTGTTAGCCAAAACAGTTTGTTTTACAGCATGGACAAAGTGCTCCACAGTTGGTGAAGGCATGCACATACGCTCGGCACCCATCCTCATCCTCCAAGCATTTTCCTCTGGCCTAAACAGTACAACTGATCCATCTACTTTCCTGTATGCTTTCAAACCTTCAAACAGCCCCTGAAACAAAATATCTGGTAATCAAATTGATGAACTGACAATAAGAAAGGCTGGGTGAAACATCTAATAAACCTTCAGGTACGCTAATTCCCAATGTTTCCCATCATATCGTGCATGAGAAACAACACATCTATTATTTTGCATTCTCAAGTACATTATAGTGCATCCAGTTTTTCTATAAGAGTTACAGGAACTGAAATGCATTGGAGTCGTCAACATCATCGTTAGCCTCATCACAACTATAGGGAGATGAATAAAGGTTTGGTTCATCATCTCCTTGGATCAAGCCATTGGAATTAAACCAGTTTGATTTAAGTATTAGTAGCCAGAAGGTTTGGTTCACCATCTACAAATGGAAGGAAGCAAATTAGAGGAGGCTAAAACTTGACAGCATGTTGCAGGTAATCCCAGTTACAGTTCCCTACAAGATCTGTGTCCTGCTCTCTTTTCACCGTCAAGCTCCCTCCACCTCCACGGTGAGATACAATCCAATTTGAAAAAAAGGATGAGAACAGGGTTCTCCAAGGTTCCTTTACTTGAGATCTTTTCTTGTTGTTGTGTCTATATAAGAAAGTATGGAGCTGCTGAGGGACGTTAGAGGTTTTGAAGCTTTTATTACTGAGATCTGAAATGTGTTTCTAGTTTTTTGATCCGAAATATACAGAAGAAATCGGGCGAGGGAGGATGTTGACGGAAGTTCAAACAGAGTGTCGAGACATGTATTTGAAAGTGAAGATCGTGAAGATGGTCAAGTTGGATCCATTGAAGGAAGATGATATGAGTACATCTTATCAGACAAAATGACACGCACACAAACAATTGGCCTCAAAATGAAGGAGTTTTCTGAGAGAAGGAATTACCCTTATGGATTATCTTGTATTTGTAATTGATCATGCATTTGTCTTTTAGTTTATTTTGTCATATAGCGGGTCTTCAACTATATACAGAGTCCCTAGCTTGAGAGTTAGGATAACTTGTAGCATTATCTTATTTTAGGTTCTCATTGGAGAGTGGGCTCGTAGAAGGATCCACCCTCAAGTTTACGGATCGAGCATGTGATGCGGCACAGGTGTCACACCTGGCTGCCACCCTGGAGTCCCACCAGGGGGCCCACCTGGAGTCAGCACCAGGCGGCTTTCATCAGGGCCGCGGCCCGTACACCCCAACCAACTCTCTGTCATGGAATCACCACCATGCGACAGGTTGTTGAGGTCGGGGCTCGATCCCCTGACCTCCTAGATAAGAGGTCTTCACTAGCGCTCTCATCACCAACTGATCCGCGGCTCAGTTGCTCGATGTGTCCGTTTCTCAGCACAATAGGTTGTGGGCCGGCGATGCCGAGTTGCCTCCCAGATCGTTACAATCTCCTTAAGGGAATAGATGTTTTCTCGCTTCTATTTATCATTTCAACGACATTATGGGCTCACCAAATAAAAAACTAGAGAAGAAATTCCAATAGTTTTGAAGTCCATAATATAATAGAGACACAAGTTGGGAGGAATATCAAAGTGTTATGATCAGGCAATGTGAAGGAGTGCTTAGAGAGGTCTTTGAATTACTTTCTAGAAGACAATGAGAAGAACCATCAAATTTTCATGTCTTCTAACCTCTAAACAAAGAGAATAGTGGAAAGAAAAAACCGACAATTGTTAGTGGTAAAAGAATAATGATATTCTAGCATGAGATTCAATAGAGATATTGGTCAGATACAATCATATCAATTGAATATACCACCAATTGACTGAGCTGAAGAGCCTTAAAGATGAAAGTCCTAATGTCTGCACTGAAAACAGATATCATAAACATTCAAAACTTGAACCCAAGCCTCCTAGGGAGTATGTTAGAGGCTCCCGTTTGCGATCTCGTATGCGGCCGGAAGAGAGGTGAATTTTGGAGGAGAGTAGCCTTCCCCTTGGAGAAAATCCGACGACCTATATCAGCTATGGGACGAGAGATACGTGAGCGTCTAGGACTAGGGGAAATTAGAGAGAGGAGAAAAGATTAAGAGAGTGAGATAGAGATGTTAATAATAGTTTTTCGTCTCCCCAAACACAAGCAAACCCTAGCCTAATAATCAGTTGGTCCAACACTCTTAAGATGTCAAAATGCCCCCTCACTAGGCTTAACATCGCGTGAGGTAAATAAAAGCACGACAACATGAAAATACAATTTTATAAAAGTGTAAGCAGTTAGTTGGAATCCTTCTGCGCGACGTGCGGCGCCTGCATGAGATCCCCCATCGTTGATCCGTAAAAGGGCACCTGATGTGCCGCCGGTACGGATAGGGCGCGGGCGAGGACATGAAATTGTTCCAGATACTCATTGATCGTGCCGATTTGACGAAAAGAAAGAAGATCGATGATGGGATTGATGCGCCGAGGAGGCCTGAAATGAAGAGAACGGTGCTTGAATTCCTCCCGGTGGAGGTGTGGTTTCTCCCGCTGGAGTTGGGAAAACCACAATTGGGCTGAGCCCATAAGATGGAAGGAGACCACGCCAATCCAATCCTCCCACGGAGTGCGCTGGTGGGCAAAGAAATGCTCGCAATGCGTAAGACACGTCAATGGGTCCTCACGGCGTCAAAGAGCGGGAAATCAATCTTGACGAATCGAGGGATGCCACTCCCCCCCCCCCCGACCTCATCGGATTTAGGTTATTATTAAGGATTATATGTTGGTGACAACTTTTGTACAATCTAAGAAAATGAAGGGGCTTCATCTCTTTTCACTTTGTGACCGACAATAAGTTCATTAACACACTTTTTCCAAATTGATATTATCCATTCTGATGATTGGGGTACTTCACCAATGGAGTCACTTTATGAGCATAAATATTTTATCACTTCTATTTAACATTTTAGTGATATTGATGGTTTATCGGAAAAAAAATAAGAGAAGAAATTCCAACATTTTGAAAGTCCGCAATATGATAGAAACAAGTTGGGAAGAATATCCAAGTGTTCCGATCAGGAAACATGAAGTACTTTGAGAGGTCTTTGAATTACTTTCTAGAAGACGGTGAGAAGAATCACCAAAGTTTGTGTCTTGTAACCTCTGAGCAAAACGAGGCAGTGGAAATGATAATTCGACAGTTGTTAGTGGTACAAGAACGACGACATTCCAAATTGAGATTCCAAAGAGATATTGTCAGACACAATCTTAACAGCGGCATATATCATCAATTGGCCGACTTCAAAAGTCTTACAGATGAAATTCCTAATGTCTTTATTGAAGACATGTATCATAAACAGTCAAAACTTCATCCCAAGTCTTTTAGGGGAGTAACCATGGATATGCCCCTATGTATAACACATATATGTGTATTGATCTTAAGATGACTGAGTGTCTCCTTTCACTGAATAAGAATCCAAGTTTTCTGCAAATATCTCCTTTACCTTTCCCACAAAAAAAGTGTGCGCCCTATTTTTTTTGTTGTTAAAAAGTTTTACAAATATCTTGTATAATAGAATTCAAAATAGTCAATATGAGTCTAAAGATGAGTCAGGTGACAATGACAATCTATAGTTCAACTCAGAGGACTAAATTTGATCCTCGAGAGAGAGGCAATTTTATATAGGTGCTCGAAACGAGTAATCTACTTGAGTATCTAACCCTGATATTCCTATTGCAATTTGTAAAAATGAGTCTAAAGATCTTGTATAATAGAAATCAAAATAGTCAATATGAGACTAAAGATGAATCAGGTGACAATGACAATCTATAGTTCAACTCAGAGGACAAAATTTGATCCTCGAGAGAGAGAGGCAATTTTATATAGGTGCTCGAAACGAGTAATCTACTCGAGTATCTAACCCTGATATTCCTATTGCAATTTGTAAAAATGAGATGACTCGCTGTTTACCTTCCTAATATTCAAAGTTTATGTGTTTCTCTTCCAATTTCAAATTTTACCTTGTATGAAAATATTTCTCCCAAGTATGTGCATAATTGCATATTTATGTCATGTCTTCTATTTGTAACACCCCTTCCCAGTATTTCAGAAATCAGCCGTCCGGCCGGGTCAGCGATATAAAGAAAACTAGGAAACAGTATTAAAACTAGTAACAGCAGGTAATAAAATCTATACTACGCACATTAAGACTTACAGCGGAAGTTTGAATAAAGTAAACTAAGGGTAACCACATACCTGATATCTGGATTTCACAGAGCCACTAAACAGGAAGTAAAACTGAATTAACTGAAAATCTGGTTAACCATAAATAGTCTGAAATAAATTAGATAAAACATTAATCTGATACAATGTTCTCATCTACAGGTACATGCTGAAATAGAGTAAACTGAAAAAGATAAATAGTACAAACTGACGCCACTATAATGCTCATCCTAGACGTAGCTTCCCACCTGGGTCACCTGAAAAACAGTGCCCACGAAGGGTCAGAGTAAGGAAAAATAACCCCTCCTAGTGACACTAAAACCCAATTTTACATATGAATGCATGTATGCCTTTGAAAAATACTTTTATGCATTAAAAACTTTTATGCTATGTGCTATGCATGGCTTCGCACTATTCTCTGGTCACACATCTACTCGTACTAAGCACGTGACTTTTATATTATTAACTCAAGTCCTGGCGTCCACTAACTAGCGTACTGTCTCATGTTAGGTCTATACTTGAGTTCTAGGTGGCTTCTAACCTGCTCATCTACTAGGAAGGCTCTAGGCAGAGTAGCTCCTAACGCGCAACTGAAACTGACGACCCGAGACCATCTTACGAACCCAATTGTTCTAGTGTCACGCGGACACGGTCTCGAATCCACTAGCTGGCTCAAGGGAAGACACTTCTCAAGTCTGTACTACTCATAAGGTTCCATGTGCCTTATGAGAAAGGTAGTGCGCCTCTACCTAGCACGGAAGAAACTCTGTGTGCTGGCTGACCTTTGTGGTCTGACGCTACTCTGCAAGGGATTCCTTTTCTGGTGTACTACTAAGCGACCCTTGACTTTCTTGTGGTCGACTTGAAGGGACATTCACGCCCTTGGTTGGACAAATTCCAAGCTTACGTACGCGGGTAAAGTTTCGTACTTAAAATAATTATTCATAACTTGACTAACTGGGTTATGGAAAAGGGCGTCATCCTACACGTTTTCCGCGACCATTTTCCTACCGCCACACTTTACTATGCATGGTTATGTTGCTTGTACGAAACCTACATATGCGTATACAAAATATAACTTTTGTTATGTCTAACTAACAGGTATTAAATTTCCTTACAGCAGTGCTACGGCGCTCGTAGACTCGGCGCGGCGACATCTTCTATTCCGAAGGTAAACCTACTGCTGGGGACCTTCAAAGTGCTGCCCCGACCCCACCGAAGTCCTGCAATGCAAGGCAAACCTAAACTCATAATTTTTCCCTAAGGATTTCCGATGGAAAAATCCAAAACAACTAGGGTTAACAAAATACAAATGTTAAGACCCAAAAATTACCTTTTTGTGGAGCAATTAGGGCTCTCAATGCGTCCTACTCGAATTCCGCGGTGAAACTCGAACCCCAAAACCTAATTAGGGCAAATAAATCCAAAACCTAGGTTATTTTAGTTTCCAAAACGAAGGATTTCCACAAAGGAATAGAGAGAAAGAGAAAACGGACCTACCGAAACCAAAAATCGGATCTCACTTCTCCGGCTAGGGTTAGACCCGACACTTCCAAGGCCAAGGAAGGAAAAGGAATGCTTGTTGGCGCCTGCAGAGGAGGGAGGAGTGGTCGGATTTGGCTTCCGGAGGGGGAACGGCCGTCGGCTAGGGCGCGGGAGTCCGACTGGCGGAAATCGTCGGGCTCGCCTTATGCGGGAGACGGAACAGAACGGGAGGGTTCGTGCGGTTTTTCTCCCGTAAGAAAGAGGTGCGGTTTTTAATATGACCGGGCATGCGGTTATAGAATCAATCGTGGGGGAAAAGGACTGCTATTGGCACCCCAAAGCCAACATTAAGTTGTTTTCCGCAAACCACGCTACTAAATCACCTTAAATTCTAAAACAATTTCGCTGAGCAACGCTACATAAACTTAATGTGCGTCACACTAATATTATGGCTAACATACGTTACCAAATAACAGACGCGACCCCTAGCATAGTAACGTTGTACCTTGACGATGCGCTGTCTCGTTCAGAATCCGTCGCGACTTGACCCTACATTAACATAAATTTCGCGTCAGATTTACGGATGTTACAAATCTCCCCTCCTAACAAAAATTTTCGTCCTCGAAAATTGAAATCATACCTGAATCGAAAAGAAAAGAATAGTCTGCATTGCTCTTTAGCTCATCCTCTCGCTCCCAAGAATACTCTGGACGGCCACAGTTCATCCAAAGGACTTTGACCATGCGAATCTCTCTATTTCTGAGCTTCTGAATCCTTGAGTCCACTATCTTGACTGGTCTAACTCCAATACTAAGATCTGTCTCAATTGGTGCTTCCTCGGTACTGATGATCTGACTGGAATCTCTGACTGCTCTCCTCAGATAGGAGACGTGGAATACATCATGTACACCACTCATTTCTTCAGGTAAGGCCAACCTGTATGCAACCTCACCAACTCTTTCCAGTACCTCAAAAGGACCAACGAATCTGGGACTCAGCTTCTTCATTCGCTTTATTCTAGAGACTCCTCTAACTGGTCTGACCTTTAAATAAACGTAGTCTCCAACACTGAACTCTACTGACCTGTGCTTCTGATCATGATACTTGGCCTGGCGATCCTGAGCTGTCTTCATACGCTCCTGAATAAGCTTAATCCTGTCCGTGGTCTTATCAATCCATGACTCTCTGATAGAAGATCTTTCCTCACTCTCTGCCCAACATAACGGTGTCCGACAACGTCTACCATAGAGGGCCTCGAACGGTGCCATCCCAATACTCGCCTGAAAACTGTTGTTGTAGGAGAACTCCACAAGAGTAACATACTTCTCCCACTTTCCTCCAAAATCTAGCATGCACATCCGAAGCAGATCCTCCAAAGTCCTATTTGTGCGCTCAGTCTGTCCATCTGTCTGAGGATGGAATGCGGTACTGAAATGTAACCTGGTACCCACCGCTCCTGTACGTAACGCCACTCCCTGGAGGTAAATCTGCCATCTCGGTCTGAAACTATAGTCTTGGGTACACCGTGAAGTCGAACTATCTCGTCTAGATACAACTGTGCCAGCTTCGGACCCTGATCCGTCTTCCTAAGAGGAAAGAAATGAGCGACCTTAGAGAGTCGATCTACTATAACCCACAAGGAATCATTCCCACTCTGCGATCTCGGCAAACCATGAATGAAGTCCATAGATATATCCTCAAAAGTCCACTCGGGGATGGGAAGTGGCTGCAATTTGCCTCCAGGCCTCTGACACTCGGCCTTAACCAACTTGCATGTCTCACACTTCCCTACATAATCTGCAACATCACTCTTCAAACCTGGCCACCAGACTGTCTTCTTAAGGTCTGCATACATCTTCGTGCTACCAGGATGTATAGAATATCTGGAATTGTGTGCCTCGAACAAAATGTCCTCCCGAAGGTGACTAACATCTGGGATGCACACTCTGCCATCATACAATAATAACTCATCCTGAATAGAGAACCTCTCTTTCTGACCTGACTGTACTGAGATCCAAATCTCTGCCATCTTTGGATCCAACGGTAATGCTGTCCTGATCCTATCTCTAATATCGCACGAAATCTCCATCCAACTCAACCAAGCTGAACCAAAACTGCAACGGGGCACAACGACGATGTCCAGTCTCTCCAGCTCTCGTACTAACTCCTCCTGCTGCGTGAGAAGATAGAAACACGAGCCTCTCCTGCTTAGAGCATCAGCTACCACATTCGCCTTTCCTGGGTGGTACTGAATGTCTACATCGTAGTCTGCTAGAAACTCCAACCATCTGCGCTGCCTCAAATTGAGCTCTCGCTGATCAAAGATATACTTAAGGCTCTTATGATCAGTGAAGATCTCACAACGCACTCCATAAAGGTAGTGTCTCCATATCTTCAGAGCATGAATGACTGCTGCAAGCTCCAAGTCATGTACGGGATAGTTCCTCTCATGAACCTTTAACTGTCTCGAGGCATAGGCTACGACCTTTCCATGCTGCATGAGAACACAACCCAAACCCTGACCTGAAGCATCACTATAGATCTGAAATCCGTCTGGCCCTGAAGGCAAACTCAAAACTGGTGCGGTCATCAATCTGTTCTTCAAGTCCTCAAAAGCCAAATCACACTCAACTGTCCAATCCAAGCTCTTTCCCTTCCTAGTGAGGGAAGTCAGTGGTAAGGCTATCTTCGAGAAATCCCTGATGAATCTCCTGTAGTATCCAGCAAGACCCAAAAAGCTGCGAACCTCTGAAACTGTCGTCGGCCTTGGCCAACTCTTAATGGCCTCTATCTTCTTTGGATCAACGCTAACTCCTTTCTGACTGATGATATGGCCTAAGAATGCAATCTCTGAAAGCCAAAACTCACACTTTGAAAATTTTGCATACAACTGGTTCTTCCTGAGTGTGCTCAAAACAATCCTGAGGTGAGCTGCATGATCTTCTGCACTCTTAGAGAACACCAGAATATCATCTATGAAGACGATGACAAAACGATCTAAATACTCCCGAAATACCCTGTTCATCAGGTCCATAAATACTGAAGGGGCATTGGTCAGCCCCAACGGCATGACCACGAACTCGAAGTGTCCATATCTGGTACTGAAAGCAGTCTTCTGAATATCCGCGTCACGAATCCTCAGCTGATGATAGCCCGACCTCAGATCTAACTTGGAGAAGGTGCTCGCTCCCACCAACTGGTCGAACATATCATCAATCCTAGGAATCGGGTACTTGTTCTTTACGGTC
This sequence comes from Platanthera zijinensis, assembly GCA_039513925.1. Classification (NCBI taxonomy): domain Eukaryota; kingdom Viridiplantae; phylum Streptophyta; class Magnoliopsida; order Asparagales; family Orchidaceae; genus Platanthera; species Platanthera zijinensis. The sequence continues at coordinate 173,979,783 of CM077094.1, read as the reverse complement.
AGCTTATTCAATTCACGGTAGTCTATGCACAATCTCAGACTACCATCCTTCTTCACGAAAAGCACTGGAGCACTCCAAGGCGAAGTACTGGGGCGTATAAACCCCAAATCAAGCAACTCCTGCAACTGGCTCTTCAATTCTGCTAGTTCCCTTGGAGCCATCCGATAGGGAGATTTGGCTACCGGTGTAGCCCCAGGATGCAAGTCTATCGGGAACTCAATCTCTCTATCTGGAGGGGCACCAGGGAGCTCTTCCGGGAAAGCATCTGGAAACTCCTGCACCACTGGTACCTCCAACAAATCAGCCTTAGACTCCGCGCTCATTAGTACTACGAAGGTTTCACAACCCTGACTAATGCACTTTCTCGCTTGGACTGCAGATATGATCATCTTCACTACTCCCTTCAATCCCTGAAAAGAAAAAGAGGTCTGGTTGGGGCCATCGAACTGAATCTGCTTCGCCCTACAGTCAATCCTGGCGTTGACTGCTGAAAGCCAGTCCATTCCAAAAATCAAGTCAAACCCTGCTATAGGTAGCAGCAAAGCTTCCACGATAATCTCAGTGTCACCAAACTGCACTGGCACCCTGCACTTGTCTCTGGTCTGCAGGAGGGATCCATTCGGCATCATGACTTCCAACGGTACCGACTCCGGGAAGACTTCTAAATCCAACTTACGCACTAGAGATTCCGCGATAAACGAGTGTGAGGCACCCGTATCAAACAGAATCTTAGAGGGTAAGTTACGAATCAACAGGATGCCTACATGAATGATTTATGAAGGATGAAAAATTTAACGTGTCACTACGGAGGATTTTAAAACTAACTTGCTAATCAAACAACACTTACCTGTCACAACATCCTCCTGATCCTTCGCCTCCTGCTGACCTAGCCCATAAGCTCTGGGCTGCACTAAGTCTCGACCCTGTTGTGGTCTCCCATCAGTGAGCATCAATGCTTTGCCCTTATCTACCCTGCTAGGGCCACCAACCTCGAACTTCGACTGCAGGAATAAATTTCATTAAAAATCTATCGTAATTACATAAATGTAATCAATACAAAAGGACCTTGATTACCTGATTTGTCCCAGCTTCCTGACAGAAGCGAGCTATGTGTCCAGGTTGTCGGCACTTGTAGCATACGCCAGCACTGGCCAAACACTCTCCTGAATGGCGACGCTGACACTTGGGACACGTGGGGTAGTCCTTGCTTCGGTCACCAGATTGACCATTCTTCTTAGCATCAGGCTTCGGCTTCTTGTTCCAGTTCTTTCCTTGATCATTCTTGTTCTGCTGCGGCTGATGCGAATCCTGAGATCGCTTCGCACGGAAACTACTTCGCTTCTGAACCTTCTGCTGGTCAGCCTCCAGTTTGCGAGCTGTATCCACTAAGCTCCTGTAATCAGCATTGACCATAGTCATCAGCGGCTGCCTCAACGAGTCACGCAAGCCATCCACGAAACGACTGCACTTCTCAGTCTGATCTCCCTGCATCACGCCCGCATATCTAGCCAGATGAGTCAGCTCTCGCTCGTACTCAGTAACTGTCCTGTCCCCCTGGAAAAGCCTCAGATACTTCTCTTGGAGACCTCGTCGTGCGGAAGGAGGCACGAACCAACTAGCAAGAGCTCTAGAGAACTCGCCCCAAGTGAACATGTCTGGGGTACGGCCTGGCCAAACAAAAATACGATTACACCAAATAAAAATTAACACATTACTTCCTAAAATAAAAGAATTGATCATAACACTTTACCTGCAGGATCATCTGCCCGGTATTTGTCCCACCAGACTTTTGCCTCTCCTCGGAGGAGAAAAGCTGCCAGAGGAACTTTCTTATTCTCCGGGCACTCTAAAACATTCAGCAGGTCTCTGGTGTTAGCTATCCAATCATCAGTATCCATCGGGGTTTCATCCCCACTGTAGTTCGAAGGCTGAAGTTCTCTAAAATTTCTCAAATAGCGCTCCAGGGTCATCTCCACAGGTGCTGCTGCCGGAGCTGGCGCAGGGACTGGTACTTGAACTGGAGCTGGAAACCCTGCAGCCAGTCCTCTCTGAAACTCCATCAAGGCAACAGTAACCGCCCTGGCAATCTGAGACGCTATGTCAGTGCCCTCTGGAGCTGCTGGAACTGGCGGTACCTGTGGCATGGCAGCGTCTCCCATAGTTGCACTAGGAACCGGGTTCTGGCGTGAAGATTCACCTGGTTCACTAACTCGTGGTGCCTGATAGAATATATAAAGGAAATCTGATTATTTATCAAGCATCTAAGAAATCTGATCTAGCAACTTATTTTGTACTCTAGCGAACACTAAGGCTTAATCGCAACTTAAAGTACTTTACTGACAATAGTTTACTCTTATACGCTCCTATGGCTCTGTGAATTCTTTCTAGGGTCCAGGGATCCTAAACCTCCCTCTGATACCAATTTGTAACACCCCTTCCCAGTATTTCAGAAATCAGCCGTCCGGCCGGGTCAGCGATATAAAGAAAACTAGGAAACAGTATTAAAACTAGTAACAGCAGGTAATAAAATCTATACTACGCACATTAAGACTTACAGCGGAAGTTTGAATAAAGTAAACTAAGGGTAACCACATACCTGATATCTGGATTTCACAGAGCCACTAAACAGGAAGTAAAACTGAATTAACTGAAAATCTGGTTAACCATAAATAGTCTGAAATAAATTAGATAAAACATTAATCTGATACAATGTTCTCATCTACAGGTACATGCTGAAATAGAGTAAACTGAAAAAGATAAATAGTACAAACTGACGCCACTATAATGCTCATCCTAGACGTAGCTTCCCACCTGGGTCACCTGAAAAACAGTGCCCACGAAGGGTCAGAGTAAGGAAAAATAACCCCTCCTAGTGACACTAAAACCCAATTTTACATATGAATGCATGTATGCCTTTGAAAAATACTTTTATGCATTAAAAACTTTTATGCTATGTGCTATGCATGGCTTTGCACTATTCTCTGGTCACACATCTACTCGTACTAAGCACGTGACTTTTATATTATTAACTCAAGTCCTGGCGTCCACTAACTAGCGTACTGTCTCATGTTAGGTCTATACTTGAGTTCTAGGTGGCTTCTAACCTGCTCATCTACTAGGAAGGCTCTAGGCAGAGTAGCTCCTAACGCGCAACTGAAACTGACGACCCGAGACCATCTTACGAACCCAATTGTTCTAGTGTCACGAGGACACGGTCTCGAATCCACTAGCTGGCTCAAGGGAAGACACTTCCCAAGTCTGTACTACTCATAAGGTTCCATGTGCCTTATGAGAAAGGTAGTGCGCCTCTACCTAGCACGGAAGAAACTCTGTGTGCTGGCTGACCTTTGTGGTCTGACGCTACTCTGCAAGGGATTCCTTTTCTGGTGTACTACTAAGCGACCCTTGACTTTCTTGTGGTCGACTTGAAGGGACATTCACGCCCTTGGTTGGACAAATTCCAAGCTTACGTACGCGGGTAAAGTTTCGTACTTAAAATAATTATTCATAACTTGACTAACTGGGTTATGGAAAAGGGCGTCATCCTACACGTTTTCCGCGACCATTTTCCTACCGCCACACTTTACTATGCATGGTTATGTTGCTTGTACGAAACCTACATATGCGTATACAAAATATAACTTTTGTTATGTCTAACTAACAGGTATTAAATTTCCTTACAGCGGTGCTACGGCGCTCGTAGACTCGGCGCGGCGACATCTTCTATTCCGAAGGTAAACCTACTGCTGGGGACCTTCAAAGTGCTGCCCCGACCCCACCGAAGTCCTGCAATGCAAGGCAAACCTAAACTCATAATTTTTCCCTAAGGATTTCCGATGGAAAAATCCAAAACAACTAGGGTTAACAAAATACAAATGCTAAGACCCAAAAATTACCTTTTTGTGGAGCAATTAGGGCTCTCAATGCGTCCTACTCGAATTCCGCGGTGAAACTCGAACCCCAAAACCTAATTAGGGCAAATAAATCCAAAACCTAGGTTATTTTAGTTTCCAAAACGAAGGATTTCCACAAAGGAATAGAGAGAAAGAGAAAACGGACCTACCGAAACCAAAAATCGGATCTCACTTCTCCGGCTAGGGTTAGACCCGACACTTCCAAGGCCAAGGAAGGAAAAGGAATGCTTGTTGGCGCCTGCAGAGGAGGGAGGAGTGGTCGGATTTGGCTTCCGGAGGGGGAACGGCCGTCGGCTAGGGCGCGGGAGTCCGACTGGCGGAAATCGTCGGGCTCGCCTTATGCGGGAGACGGAACAGGACGGGAGGGTTCGTGCGGTTTTTCTCCCGTAAGAAAGAGGTGCGGTTTTTAATATGACCGGGCATGCGGTTATAGAATCAATCGTGGGGGAAAAGGACTGCTATTGGCACCCCAAAGCCAACATTAAGTTGTTTTCCGCAAACCACGCTACTAAATCACCTTAAATTCTAAAACAATTTCGCTGAGCAACGCTACATAAACTTAATGTGCGTCACACTAATATTATGGCTAACATACGTTACCAAATAACAGACGCGACCCCTAGCATAGTAACGTTGTACCTTGACGATGCGCTGTCTCGTTCAGAATCCGTCGCGACTTGACCCTACATTAACATAAATTTCGCGTCAGATTTACGGATGTTACACTATTACTATTCCAACCAAGTTTAATGGCATCACAAATGATTTAGCACTGGAAGATAAAATGAAGACTTTGCAGAATAACGATATTTGGGCACTTGTTGAGTTGCCAAGAGGGAAAAAAATAATTGGGTTTAAGAGAGTATACACCATAAAGCATAAGTGACAGAAATGTCTAGAGATATAAAGTAATATTTATAGCTTACACAAATCTATGGTGTTGATTATACAATGCCTGCTCAGATGAAGTAGTTGTATACTATGGCTATCAAAGAACTCTAACTCTTACAACAAATTTTTGGTAGGATCTTCAACAAGAAAATTTAAAGGAAGAAGTATATATGAATCCACCACCTAGAATCATCAATATATAAAGGAAGGTTTGTAGTCTACAGAAGAGTTTGACGGTTATAAACAATTGTTTGGAACTTGTTTTGTCAGGTTAACACAGTCTATGATCAGGTTTGGGAAAAAAATAAAGTGGAGCAGATTATACTTTTTTAACAAGAATATGTAGGGTAGGGGTGTGAAGTGAGACTACAATGCAATCCTAGAGGATGGTAAGATGTTGACCTAACGAACTTAACATTAAAATTCATGCGGTCTTTCAAGGAACGACGACAATAATCAAAAGCTAGCAATAAACATTAAACGCACGCAATTATAAATAAGCAAGTGAAAGTAATTTTCTTTTGGGCTAGCAAGAAAACACTTTCCTCCACGGGGAGGGCCAAAGCCAAGTGTGTGGCAAATGATTCTCTCTTGCAGATAACAAGCAAATCTAGAACAAAAATCCACGGTACTTTATATTCAAACAAATGTGAAATCACAATACCATACTTTTAGAAAACAAAGATGAATGCTCACAAAACCCGGGGGGAGAGATCTGAGGACGTACGGCGTGACAGTGACTGAAATCTGAAATAGGATGGTCGGTGGACCGGATCTGAATAGAAGGGATTGGAGAAAGGATTGGGGGTTGTGGTAGGATGGTCGTTTGTAGGCTCCAGGGATGGGGTTCTCAGTGGTAGCAGAAAGAAGAATGGGGAGGGGAAAACAGGGGTAGCGGCCCTAGATTGAGCAGTGTAAGGGGGCTGGAGATCGGCCAGGCTGGTGGGAAAAAATGGTGGGGTGGTGGTGTAGCAGAGGCAAAGGTAGCGGTGCAGCAGGTGGAGGTGATTGGCGGTGAACCAAGGAGCAGAAAACAAGTGAAAAGGGTACATTTACGCTGGCGACAGGTTGGGGTGTTTGGAGAAGTTAGGGATGCGACTAGGGCTTGGGAGGGGGAAAGATGAAGATTATAGATGGGGAGACACCATTGGGATGCGGGAAAATGCTAGAAGTCATCATATAGGGCCTCACAGAGTCATCGTCGTGAGGAGATTGCCAGATTTTGAGAATGAACTTCTCCAGAATCTGCATTGGCCTCCTATCAGCCCACATACTCTCTATTTATAACAAAATAATATTGGGGTAACCCGACATCAACGGCTATGATTGGTCTAGAATGCGGTGGGCTTGATTACAAGAAATAAAATGAAACATAGAGACAATATACAAAAAAGTAGGTAAACGACAAGCCGTGCGCATCTGTGGAGTCGGATCATCGATCTGATCAAGCCCTCCTATGTGAATATACGAACGTGGGTCCCTACTTGCGGCGAGCTACTCTGATGGATCCCCATCAACTCCCCCCGACTAAAAATTCATAATCTCTGATGAATGGAGATCATAACTACTCATAGATAAACCTAAAGACTCCATATGACATTATGAACTACCAATACATATATAAATGTGACTCAAACCTCCCTCTGATATCAATTGATGTAAGGTAGGCAACGTAGGTGTACGATTAACATACAAATCTAGGTGAAGTGTAGGAAAGTAGCTCTCCAAAATGTAGCATGAAAACAGGACACGGCGGAGAGAACAAATCATAACAATAAAAATTTAAACTTTAAGGGGGTAGTTTAAGCAAGATCAAAGTAATTCTTTAAGGAAAAACAAGATTTGGCTTTCCTCCGCATGGAGGGCCAAAGCAAGAGCGCATGGCGAATAGTTTCTGCAAATCACAAAATAATTTAGAACAAAATTCCATAATGTTATAGATCCAAACAAATATGAAATCACATCACCATATTTCAATATTGAAAACAATCGCCCATACAACAACAAAATACTCACTAAGTAGGGGGAAACTGTGGACGTGGAAGATACGATGGTAGGAAGCGTATGTATGTTGTCCCGGAGTGGCGGTGCCAGCAGAACGGAGTTACACCTTGTGGGAAGGGTGGATGTTTAAGGGAATGAGGCGGCGCGGCCATGGGGGAGGGTTGTTGGGTGGGTCGGGCATGGGAATAGGTTTCAGGGCAGCTGAACAACATTTCCTGTAGGAGAGTTAGGTGATTCGGGAGATGTTTGCAGGAAATAATGAGGGAAGTGTTCGGGAATATTTTTGGGGGAAGGAACTACTTTTGGGCTTGCTGGTAAAGGCAGGGGAGGGAGAAGAACTAGTTTAGCCTTGTTGGTAGTAGGTTTGGATCCACGGTAAAAACACAGGGGGGAAGTCACGAGATTAAGCGGGTTGGAAAATATAAACCGGATTTTTGTTTATTCACGAGGGTGAAAAGCCGGTGGATAGATTAGTGGATTTCACGATGAAGAGAACAGGGATTCACGGAAACGTGAGCACGGAGGGGTGGGGTGATTGTGTGATGTGGAGGCAGATGCAAGGGGAAAAATAAGGAAACAAACCTAAGGAGTTCACCTTAAGGCTTCGCAGCGTCGCACCATGAAAGATCGTCGGATTTTGGAAAGACTTTTTCTCCAAAATCAGCAATGAACCACATGGCAGCCCCCATACTCCTATTTAAAATTAAAAAATATTAGGGCATCCTGACATCAACGGCTATGATTGGTCGAGAGTGTCAGGTGCTCGATTACAGTAAATAATAACTGAAAATGCATAAGTTATATATGAAAAAAAAACATGTAAAGAAAAATTTGGACACATCCGCGGAGTTGGATCATCAATCCGGAGACGTCATATATGGTAGGGAGCCAATCGGTCCCAAACGGACCCAAAACTCGTCCTCTGTTGCGGGTCTGGGTCTCCGTTTCGCATCACCTATGGATGTCAATTACAACTCTGCGCTCAAACCTCTGACTTTGATATACTTCTTCCAAATACAGAGTACTATTGTCGTCTTGTAGGAAAGTTGATTTATCTTACAGTTACAAGGCCTGATATATCCTTTGTTTTTGAGGTTGTCACTTGATTTATGCATGCTCCACGGATTTCTCACCTCAGGGTTGTTGAGCGCATCCTCCGATATCTGAAGAATGCTCATGGACAAAGGGCTTGTATATAAGCAATCCTCTTTTTTATCTCTCATTTCATATTCTGATGCTGACTATGTTGGTTCTTTGGATGATCATCGTTCCACAAGTGGATTTTGCACATACTTTGGTGGACATCTTGTCACCTAGCGAAGCAAGAAACAATCTGTGTTTGCATGCTCATCTGTCGAAGCAGAGTATCGTTCAATAGCCCTCGTCGCTTCTGAGCTTACGTGATTGGAATGTCTTCTGAAAAACTTGGGTGTCAAACTCTCCTCTCCCGCCATTCTATTCTGTGATAGTCAAAATGTTATCATATTGCCAAGAATCATGTATTCCATGAATATATCAAGCACATCGAAGTTGTTTGTCACTTTATTCGAGAAAAGGTTCGACTAAAGAAATTGGAATTAAGACATGTAGCTGTTGTTGAGCAGATTGTTGACATTCTTACGAAGGCCTTACTGCGTCTGCTATATTATCAGTTCTTGTTCAAGTTTGATTTCTACGACTTGTATGCATCAACTTGCGGGGGAGTGTTAAGAGAATTTGTACAAAATTCCATAGTGCAGGCCCAGTTAGAGCTCATTACCTCCTTAGTATTTAGTCACACGCCTTAGAATGAAGTGTTGTCTCTACTCTATCTTTTTATATAATTGTAAAAATACTTGTATCCTATAATGAAGTTTTTGAGAAATTAATAAAATATTTAATTTTCTCTCTCTTTCGTGTCTTTCTACAAATATGTATTACTATCTCAGAAGGACTTCGAGATGCCCTAGCCGACCGGCTCTTTAACAACAAGTCTCCTAAAGAAGCTGCGACTTTGCAAAAACTGAAGACAGACAACCTCTAGATGGAAGGAATCAAATTAGTGGATGCCTAAATTGGAGCAACATGGTACAGGTATTCTTTCCAGTTCCCTAAACCTACCTTTTGGTGCTAGTTTTACCAATCATCCTTCTCCATATATTGTTATTAAGTGCTAAATGAGATTTTAACTCAAATGTAGAGGACTGCTTTATTACAACTGAAGGTGTATAACCCGTAATCCGTCGAGATCAAAAATGTCTAAGGAAGACACTGCAAGAGTACTCGGCGGGAATACTCGGTGACATCCAGGAGAGTACTCGGCGGGAGTACTAGTCGAGAGTACTCGGTGGCCTTCAAGAGAGTACTCGCACCCCATCTGGGTCTGGGAATAATAATCTGGTTAAGGCGGGAGCCGCTATTCGCAAACCATACCCCACCTCCCTCTTGGATTTGTCTATAAATAGGACCCCAAGGCACAAGTAGAAGAACCTTCTCTCCCCCCCTATGGTGGGCGAGTTCAATGTCCGCCTCGCTTGTGTTGAGCTCAGCAATGACTTTAGGAGGGGAAATTTCAATAGACTTTTGGGTGTGTGGCGGGACCACCTCACTGCAGCGTGCGGGTCTTGTTTGTAGGCAGTCTGGAGTTGTTCTTTGTGATCGCTAGCTTCTTCTCAACGAGTCTCAAGTGGGTCGCCCACTAAACTAGTGACCTTTGGTCACCCCTTGGTCCGAACGCAGTTGAACCGTTTTTGGGTTTCAACAGAAGGTTTATGGGATGCCTCGGACATTTAAATGGGCAGAGATATCAACCCATAACTTCATATAGCAGGATTAATAAAAAAAGATTTTATTAATACTAAGGCCATTTAAAGGCTTGAATGTTGTTGTTGTAAGGCCATTTAAAGTTCATAAAAGTTAGCCCAATTTACGGCTCTTAACCAAGTAAAATCAAAAGAGAAAAATAGCTGACGAAACATAGAGCAACTTACATAAAATCTAAAAGTAATTAATGACACCAAGAAGTGCCACTAACCTGTCCATAATTTAAGATTCCTGCGGATGGGCTCAACTGAATGGGTCCAAAACGCTGCAGCTCACCTTCTGTGAACACTCCATCTTTGGGAGACTTGGCAACGTACATATAATCAGTTGGAACTAGTCCAAATCCAATATCATCCCAATTTATATCAGCCAATTCGGAGGTATCGCTGAGAAATGAGCATTCACTTTACCATAATTAAACAACAGATGTTAATAGACAAAAGAACATTACACTACACATTAAAGACCTTGGACACAAAAAATAGTGCAAAAAGTTTTTGAGTAAGATATAGTGTTTGTTTGTTTGGGAGCTTTTACTCCACCTCCGTTGGGAGAAAACATCACCTCTCCTTTAAAACTATTGGAAAAACTGTCATTATCACAGTCACTACTCAAAAACACCATTTTGGGTCTTTTCTGAGACAGCAACAACCTCCCACCGCTCTCATTCTCTCTCACTCCCACTGCCCAAACAAACAGACGCATAATGAACTTGGTCACTGTTAGAATTAAGTAAAACTGATGTATTCACCTCTTATATAAGAGGCCTCTTTTATGATAATAGCATATTTTGACATTTCACTATTCACATTAACATGGTATCAGAACGTGTGTGACCTAAACCGCTCGTTCTCGCTCATTCCTCTACTCAATTCACTGTTACAATCAAAATTTTATGTATTGATAATGATCGGGAATTTATCAACTCCCATCTTTAACACTACTTGCCGATCATGGCAGTCGCCACCAAACACCATGTGTTCACTCCCTTTTCAGAATGGAGTCAATGAGCGAAAAAACCATCACCTCTTGGAAGTTGCTCGGTATTTACTATTATCTATGAACCTCCCAAAGTTCTATTAGGGTTTATTGTTCTCAAAGCTGCCTACCTTATCAACCGTTTGCCATCTCAAGTTTTGGGCTATCAAACCCCTTTTCTTAACTTGGGGGTTATCCAGACCTCTCTTCAACCAAAAAAATCTTGTTGTGTATGTTTTGCTCACATATACTCTCTGAGTCGGTCTAAACTTGACCCACGTGCTCTCAGGTGTGTATTCCTTGAATAATCTCCTACTCAGAAGGGGTATAAATGTTATCATCCCCCGACTAAGAGGATCTGTCGCTGCGGATATTACATTTCGTGAATCTGAGCCTTATTACATGACCTCGCTTCAGGGGAGCCCTACACCTGCGGAAAAGTGAGCTCGTCTACTATATTCTTACTGATCCCTCCACCATATTCCATTCTTCCACATACTTTAGCTGTGTTTGGGATTCCGGTTTGACACCAGCCCGGTGGAGATCATTTCAAAATAGCAACCGGGGACGTGTTGGTTAAAGCCTTTTTCAAGCGGCCGTTCTAAACCCACCCTTCTTCGCTTTTCTGGACCGAACCCAAGGAGCTCTAGTCGCCTTTACAAAACATTATGTTTTCTCATCTTTCTTGCACAGAGCTCGCGTTGTACTCCAAACTTCGCCTATTCGCCATTATTTCATTCCTGACGGCCTCCATGGACGGACAAAAGGCTCAAAATGCCAGGAGGGCCATCAAGTTTCTTACTTCAGTGAGAAGCTGAATGACGCTCGACAGAAGTACTCAAATAATGATAGAGAGTTTCATGCAGTGGTGCAGTCGCTTCGTTATTAGAGACAATATCTCCTCTCACGGGAGTACGATCTATACTCTGATCACCATACTTTGCGCTATCTTGATTCACAGAGAAAACTGGGGAAGGCATGCCAAGTGGGTCGAATACTTGTGCGACTTTCATTATGTTCTCAAACACTGCACGGGTGTTAAGAACAAGCCTATCAGCGCTCTCAGTCGGCGTATAGCCCTACTCCACATACTGAGTGCTAGTGCGACTAGTTTTGATCGTTTATCTAGCGATTACCCTACCTACCCTGATTTTGGTGAGATCTATTTGATTTTTTTAGAGATCCGCCTGAGCTCAGTGAGGGGTTTGATATTGCTGAGGGGTACTTATATCGTGGGTCTCGTCTCAGCATCCCCAAGACATCCTTTCAGAACTTTTTAATTTGAGAAATGCACTTTGGCGGCGTAGCTGGACACTTTGGCAGAGATAAGACAATAGCTTTAGTTGAGAATCACTTCTATTGGCCCTCCATGAAAAGGGATATGACACTTGTTGTACGACACCGCGACACATGTCAAACAGCAAAGGGTTCGAAACAAAATACGGAACTCTATACTCCTCTTTCGGTCCCAAACCTGCCTTGGACAGATATCAGCATGAATTTTGTCTTGGGTCTTCCGCGCACTCTAAGGAAGCACGATTCTATTTTCGTAGTGGTAGACCGATTTTCGAAAATGATTCACTTTATTACCTACCGCAAGACTATTGATGCAGCTCATGTGGCGACCCTTTTCATGAGAAACATTTTTCGGTTACAAGGATTACCCAAATCCCTAGTGTCTAACCGTGACGTTCGATTTTTTAGTTATTTTTGGAAAACGTTATGGCATAAGACGGGTACAACTTTGAAATTTTATACTGTTTATCACCCACATATTAACGGACAGACTTATTTTTGGAAAACTTATGCATAAGATGGGTACTCCTTCAAAACGATCTATTTTCTCATCTTTCTTCCGCAGAGCTCACGATGTACTCCAGGCTTGGCCTATTCGCCATTATTTCATTCCCAGTAGCCTCCATGGAAGCGCAAAAGAGCTCTGCTTTGGTGAAAACTTTAAAGGAGAATTTGGCAAAGGAGTTTAAAGTAAAAGAACTTGGAAAACTTAAGTATTTTTTTGGAATTGAAGTAGCTAGATCCAAACGGAGTATTTTCATCTCTCAGAGAAAAATTGTACTCAATTGCTGGAACAATCTGTTATGAGTGGGTATAGACATGTTGATACCCCTTTGGAGGTCAACCGCGGCCTTGGAAGGGATGATGGGGATCCTATTGAAGATGTTACTAGTTACCAACAATTTGTTGGGCGATTAATATATTTATCCCATACTCGACCAAACATAGCTTATGTTGTCAGGGTTGTTAGCCAATATATGCATTTCCAAAGGCGAGAGACATCTTGATGTTGCTCATAGGATCTTGAGGTATTTGAAGACCTCGCCAGGAAGAGGAATGCTCTTCACCCTTAATACAGAATTGAAAATTGAAGTTTATACTAACGCAGATTGGGCAGGCTCCGTAGAAGACAGGCGTTTTACATCTGGGTATTGTCTGTTTGTTGGTGGGAATCTAATTACTTGGAGAAGTAAAAAAACAATCTGTTGTCTCAAGGTCTAGTGCTGAGGCATAATTTAAAGCTAGGACACATGACATGTGATGGATTGTGGTTACGCTCCCTTTTGTGTAATTTGGGATTAAATGAGGTCGGATTATGACAACAAAGCTGCAATCAGTATCACCAACCCCGTTCAGCACGATCACACCAAACACATTGAAGTGGGCAGACACTTCATCAAGAAGAATATTGAGAAGAAGATCATTTGTATTCCATGTGTTCCTTCAGAGGGACAATTAATTGATATTCTTACTAAGGGTCTGGGGTGAATGTTTTTTGTGGTTTTATTGACAAGTTGGGTATAGAAAATATAACATCCAACTTGAAGGGGTGTATTAAAATTAAGTAAAATCGATGTAATCACCTCTTATATAAGAGCCCTCTTTTACGATAATAGCATATTTCTGCATTTCACTATTCACGTTAACAGTCAGCCCTTTCACTCTAATATTTTTAGAAAGAATCAAACGCATGATGTAGAAAACCCCTTCCTGCCACCCGCCTTAAGTGATAAGAGAGTTTCCTTTAACATTTGGAAAGAGTCAAGTTGCTTTCATAAATGGGACTGCCAAAACATAGTGGCATATATGCTCCACTAAGGTTTTAATCTAATGGAAATGATTTATTTAGAGGGAAGAGGAAAATGGTACAATGGATCTGAAAGGGAATTCTTCCACCCTGCTCTATTGTATTAAATGGTTAAGTTCTACCAGAAGCAGGGTTGTCAGGATCGAGATCCTAGATTCATAGGTAAGATCGTTTTGAGGTTGGATCGGATCGGAACGTAGGATCGGATCGAGAATCGCAAGATCCAACAACATTTACAAATTAAGACTAAAAATATAAAATTGAATTTTGCATCATCCAATTACATGTTCAATTAAAAAAAATCAATAAATTGAGCAGTATATGAATAATTATATTAAAAAATTAAATCAAAAAAATAATACCATACTAAGTTGACTTTCAGTTTTAAGTAGGAAACTCAATGTCTACTGTAAAAAGAGTTAAATAAAAGAGAAATTTTATTGCTACAAAAAGATAAATAATACAAAAGTATCCTCCCTTATTTATAGAAAATGGGGAAGAGAGGAAAATACAACAGGCGATGTGGGACTAAACACAAGCCGCGCGGACTATGCAGTTTGAATAGGACAAACCGCAAGGCTATACAGCTGGAGAACTATTTGCTACGGCTAGCTAAAAACCGTCAAGCACCAATCCAGGTTGTCACTAGACCGCAACTGCGGGTTGCCACCAGACCGTATCTGCAGGTTGGCACCAGACCGCATCCGCTGGTTGCCACAAAACCGCATCCGCGAGTTACCACCAAACCGCATCTGCGGGTTGCCACCCGACCGCAACTAGAGTAGACAAACCACCCGACCAGCACTACAGGATGCGGGTCGACAACAGCGGTTTGCCAAACTGCCAAGATCGCACTGCGGATTTGTCAAACTGCCGAGACATGCAAAACCACTAGCCTGTCAAGACAAGCCGCCATAATTGACCGCTACCTCTGTGCCAAGCTAGACCGCCAAACCGACAGACCCCTGAGCCCAGTTCGCCAAACCTCCAAGCTCTCTGTCCGCCAAACTAGACCGCCAGAACGCCAAACCAACAAACCGCTGAGACCAGTCCGTCAAACCGTCTAGATCTAACACTCCCTCTCAAGCTGGAGCATATATGTCAATCATGCCCAACCTATGTTATTAAAGGCGCGCCTCTGGCGCGCCTAAAGCTTCAGGCTCACCAAGCTCAGAGGTTTGCGCCTTTGGGCGCCATTTTTGCGCCTTTAGGGTATAAAAGACGCGTCTGAGCAAAATTTTTGTTGTAAATTTATTTCTTCAAAAATTAAGAAAAAAATAATGCAATAACTCAATAATTTTTTATTGATTTAGTATTTGTGAAAGATAATTGTGCGTTGAGACTTAGATATGATATAAGTGACCACATTGATTCTATTTTTTAAGAGATATAAATGAAAGTAATGAATGATTAATTAGTAGACTAGATGAAAATTTTGATTGAGAAACAGAAATGATGTTTGATGCTGATTATTTAAAATGGATGTGGTTGCGCCTTGCTTTCGTCAGGCGCGCGCCTGCGTCTTGAGCCTTGCGCCTAAGCTCTAAGACCCCTTTGCGCCTTGGTGCGCCTTGCGCCTTTAATAACTAAGTGCCCAGCTTGCTACAAACGTTTGAAAGAGAAGGGAAAACTGGTTTTGTGAAGATGACTGACAGCTCTTTGTCGGAAGTGACGAATTGAGTGCAGATTTGATTTTTCAATATCTCTTCTCTAATGAAATGACAGTTAACTTCAATATGTTTTGTCCTCATGAAAAACTGGATTCTTGGATATGTAAATAGCAGCTTTATTGTCACAGAACATAGAAAGAGCATGATCATAGACTTCCCTCAAGTCAAGTATAAGTGCTCACAATAATTTCAACTCACAAGTTGTTGAAGTCATGCTTTTGTACTCAGCTTCAGCACTTGACCTGGAAACCACAGTCTGTTTCTTACTTTTCCAGCTGATCAGATTTCCTCCTACAAAAGTACAGAAATCAGACGTAGACTTCCTATCTTTCTTGTCATCTGCATAGCTAGCATCAGAATAAGCCACAATCCTCAAATGATCATTCTTTTGAAACAGAATCCCTTTTCCCGAAGCTCCTTTCACATATTCTAAGATTTTTAAAGTTGATTGAAAATAACATTCCTTAGGAGCTTGCATAAACTGGCTCACCCTTCCTACAACATAATAGATATCCGGTCTTGTAATTGTCAGATAAATGAGTTTTCCAACAAGTCGTCTGTATGTGGTAACATCTTCAAGGAGAGGTGAATCCTTATTCCAGCAGTTGTCATCACCAACAGTCATTGGAGACCAAGCAGGTTTAGCCCCAAAAAGACATGTCTCTTTCAAAAGATTCAAGGCATACTTCCACTGTGAAAGAACTATAGAATTGGGCTTTTGGGAGACCTCAATCCCCAGGAAGTACTTGGGAGATCTCATATCATTTGTAACAAAATGTTTGAGAAGATGCTTCTTTGTCAGGTCAATGTCATTTTCATCATCCCCTGTAAGAAGAATGTCATCCACATAGACTGCAAGAACAACTAAGCCAACTGAGGTCTTGCGAATGAACAGAGAGTAATCAGCAGTACTTCGAGCAAACCCAACAACAAAAATAACTTTGGTGAACTTCTCAAAATAGGCTCGCAAACTTTGTTTACGGTCATAGATTGTCTTCCGCAATTTACACACCTGAGACTCCACCTGAGCAACGTATCCAGGAGGTTGCTCCATATAGACAGTCTCATGTAAATCACAATGAAGAAAGACATTATTGACATCTAACTGAAACATCTCTCAATTTCTGTTAACAGACACAGAAAAAAGAATGTGGATTGTAGTAATCCGAGCAACATGAGAGAAAGTGTCAAAGAAATCCACACTGTAAGTCTGAGTAAAACCCTTGGCGACAAGACGAACCTTGTAATGATCAATTGTACCATCAGGAAGAAATTTGATCACAAAGACCAAGTGACAACCAACCACATCAGCACCTGGAGGGGTAGGAACAAGAGTCCAAGTACCTTGCTCAGTCAGAGTTTTCATTTCTTCATCCATGACGGCTTTCTAATGAGGAACAACAAGAGCCTCATGATAGATAGCTAGGAGGACATTTGTTGAGAGAGCAAGAGCAAAGCTCATGGAGGAAGGCGATAGCCGAGCATAGGAAATAACATCATGAACAGGATGTTGAGTGCATGTCCAAACTCATTTTTGAAGAGCAATTGGCAGATCAAGATATGTCTTTGTTGAAGCATCAGATCCTTCTGTTGAACCGGGAACTGTCAGTGGTGGCTCGGGGAGAGAAGCAGAATCAGGAGAAGAAGGAGACTCAGAGATAGTTGTTGAAGGGAGAGACACTGGTTCAGGTGGAGCAGAGACAATGGGTAGAGAAGAGGCGCCATCAAAAGGTGGAAGCGTAGTAGTGCGGGAAAAGTAAGAAGTGTCTTCAAAGAAAGTGACGTCTGTGGAAACATATTATTTTCGGAGAAGAGGATCATAACACCGATATCCTTTCTGTATCGGATAGTAGCCTAGAAAAATACACTTAACTAAGCTAGGAGAGAGTTTGTCACGCCCTGGAGAAGGAGAGTGAACAAACGTGGTGCATCCGAAGACATATAGGGGTAAAGGAAACGGTGTCGCATCAGGATACAGAATAGAGAATGGAGTTTTGCCGTTTATAACCGAAGAAGAGATTTGGTTGATGAGGTAGCAAGAAAGAACGGCATGTCCCCAATAGACCGGGGAACATTCATTTATATAAGAAGGTTGCGAGCAACATTCAGGAGATGACGATTTGCATTCAGCAACGCCATTCTGTTGAGAAGTATAGGGGCAAGTATTTTGATGAAGTAAACCATGACTTGCGCAAAAATCTGAAAATTGATGCTGAAATATTCCTTGGCATTATCCTATGTTGTTAAAGGAGCGCCTCAGGCTCCAGGCTCACCAGGCTCAGAGATTTACGCCTTCGTGCGCCTTTTTGTGTCTTTGGATATTAAAGGCGCGTCTGAGTGTGATTTTTGTTGTAAATCTTTTTTTTTCAAAATAATCAAAAAATTAATGCAAGGACTCAATATTTATTATATGATTTAGTGTTTTTAAAACATATTTGATCATTGAGACTTATATATGAAGTAAGTAAACATATAGATTTTATTTTTTAAAGAAATATAAATTATAGTAATGGATGATTGATGAGTAGAATATATGAAGAATCTGTTCAAAAAGATGAACTGATGTTTGATGCTGATTATTTAAAATAAATGTGGTTGCGTCTTGCCTTCTTCGGGTGCACGCCTTGCCTTCTTCGGGCGTGCGCCTGGGCCTTGAGCCTTGCGCCTAAGCTCCAAGATCCATTTGCGCCTAGGTGCATCTTGTGCCTTTAATAACTAAGGCATTATCAGTATGAAAAACTTTAATATACACATTAAACTGTATGTGAATCTCATTATAAAAGGTAGTAAACACAGAGTAAAATTCAGAATGCTCTCTTAAGTGGTACAACCAAGTACATCTGGAGAAATCATCAATGAAGGTAACAAAATACAGACTATCGCGACCAACAATGCTAGTATGAGAAGGACCCCAGATATCAGAGTAAACTAGTTCAAAAGGATGCGAAGAACTATGTCCTTGCCTTGCTGGAATGAAAGAGCGGTGGTGTTTGTCAAGATGACAGGCTTTATAATTCAGAGAGGATTTCCCTTGAGGTAGATCTGGGAAAAGCCGGTAGATGAGGCGAGGAGGGGATGGCCAAGACAAAGATGTCATTGCAGAGAGAAATAGAAGCAGAAAGAGCAATGACATTGTCAAGAAAGAAGAGGTCACCGCTCGCAGTCCCAGTAGCAATCATGTCCTTGGAGACAGAATCCCGAAAAAAAGTACGGGAAGTAAAAGTAACCGTGCAGTTTAACTGTTTGCAGAGAGCATGAACAGATAGTAAATTGCACGAAAAAGTGGGAACAAAGAGAGTGTCCTCAAGCCGCAAAGACGGAGTGAGTTGCACAGTACCACTACCACACATAGGAGATGAAATACCATCTGCAACAATGACTGGAGATACCCAATTATGCTTGTTCAAGCGAGAGAACAAACGAGAATTGTCGATCATGTGACTAGTGGTTCCAGAGTCAATAAGAAACTTATCCTCAATGGCCAAATGAGCACTTTCTAAAGAGGAGACAAGAAAAGTCGACTTCTTGGAAAGAGAAAAAGAACATCCATAAAAAGAGAGAAAAGCAGACAGAAAACCTCTAACCGCACGGTTAGAGAGGAAGACTGCAAAAGGGACGAGCAGATAAAGTCTCGTAAAGAAGCAAGGGAGACCGCGCGAACAAAGAAACCGCGCAAACAAAGCGGTTCAGAAGAAACCGCAAACAGAGACCATAAGAGATCTACGCGCAGGAAGCACAAATAGCAAAGAGAGAAGAAACTTGCGGCAAGGGCAAGGGAAAGAAGGTCGGCACGCGAACAAAGGAAGCCACGGAAAGAAAAGAGAGATTGCGTGAACATAGCAAAATCCGCGCGAACACAAGAGGCCGCAAGCAAAGAACAAGTCGCAAGAGGAGCGACAAGCAAAGGGAGGGCGGGAGGGAGACCGCAAGCGGTTAAAACAAAAAGGACCGCGGGCTCGAATCAAGAGATCGAATAGCAAACCGGAGCAAAAGAGAAAAGACTGCGGTTTAGAGAAAACAAACCGCAAAAAGGGAAGAAGACCGCAGTTTAAGAGATAAATCCGCGGAGAGAAGAAAGAAGAGCGGGCGGTTAGAAACAAGAGCCCGTTTGGACTGCATGAAGTCTAAAAAATCAATCTGGAGCAAAGGATCAGTTAGCTCTAATATCATGTAAAAAGAGCTAAATAAAAGACAAATTTTATTACTCCAAAAAGATAAATAATACAAAGGTATTCCCTTATTTATAGAAAATGGGGAAGAGAGGAGAATACAACTGGCGATGTCGGACTAAACAAAAGCCGCGCGGACAATGCAGTTTGAATAGGTCAAACCGCAAGACTATATAGCTGGAGAACTTTCTGCTACACGGCTAGCTGGAAACCGTCAAACACCAATCTGGGTTGTCATTAGATCGCAACTGTGGGTTGCCACCAGACCGCATCTGCGGGTTGCCACTAGACCGCATCTGCGGGTTGCCACCAGACCGCATCTGCGGGTTGCCACCAGACCGCATCTGCGGGTTGCCACCAGACCGCATCTGCGGGTTGCCACCAGACCGCATCTGCGGGTTGCCACCAGACCGCATCTGCGGGTTGCCACCAGACCGCATCTGCGGGTTGCCACCAGACCGCATCTGCGGGTTGCCACCAGACCGCATCTGCGGGTTGCCACCAGACCGCATCTGAGGGTTGCCACCAGACCGCATCTGCGGGTTGCCACCAGACCGCATCTGCGGGAGGCCACCAAACCGCATCTGCAGGTTGCCACCAGACCGCAACTAGAGTAGACAAACCACCCGGACAGCACTGCGGGATGCTGGTCGGCAATAGCGGTTTGCCAAACCGCCAAGATCACAATGCGGATTTGTCAAACCGCCAGGACCTGCAAAACCTCCAGTCTGCCAAGACAAGCCGCCAGACTTGACCGCTACCTCTGCCCGCCAAGCTAGACCTCCAGACCGCCAAACCAACAGACCGCTGAGACCAGTCCATCAAACCGCCAAGCTCTAACATCTACAAACAATAAAAACAAATTTGGACTGAAGGATTGGTGAAAGCCTAAAATAAGGAAGGCGAACCAAGACTATTGGATTGCGCATGATGGAAGTAGGAAGCTTGAATTGCTCGTTTATTGGATTTCTAACCACTAGATTGCTCGTACGCTAGAAAGGAAGAAAAAACGTCAGCCTGAAAGTAGGAAGCAGGACCCCACTGGACTATAAGCGACTGAAGACGTCGCTTTTGGCCTCCATTTGCAGTCGTCAATCGACACTTGAGATATGGTAAAAGTAGCATGATATGATTCTATGATGGGGTATGGGGGCAGGGTTGTGATAAGGTTAAACAATGGGTTATGAATGTTGGACTAGTTGAATGGGGTCGGGATAGGGTTGAACATGTTTTTGATTACCTTTAGCCAGACCAGTAGAATCGGGCCGGGATCGCGATCCTAAAGATCTTAAGATCGGAATCGCAATCTCAGTCATAGATGTGTCAATTTAGATCCTACGTAAGATCCGGATCGATTTACAAAATCTGGATCGTAGGTAAGTTTCTACGATCCGGATAACGATGCTGACAATGCATTTCGCTTGAGAAAAGTATCATGGCATTTTGAGAGCAATTTGCTTTTGATAGATTTTCTTGTAGCAATTCCAGGGTTCTCTATTTCTATCAGTTTTTGATAGGAAATATTGTGCTCCCAATAGAAGCAGCTGTTCATACATCATATATGCATGCAAAAAATTAAGAGAAAAAAATTATTTGACAGCATCAAATGCGCACATATTTTGCTGCAATGTCTGTATACATACTGGATGGTACTTGCTCCGTCCACTTGGCATCTTAGATTCGATCTGATCAACGATGTTGAAGACATGAAGCGAAGTTGATTCTGAATCTGCAATTTTACAAAATACAAACAATATTTTCATTAAAATTCAAAGATAATATATTATACAATGAAAAAATAGATACAGGATCAAGGTCTCATCCTCAGTAATTATCCCAATACAAACATTCAGTTTAACTTGTTAAATCATATTTTCTTCTCATTACTAATAACGCATTGTAGAATAGCATCGTAAGTAATCAGAAATATCATGTTTTCTTGAGTCGATCACAAATTAGCATATGAACAATATACAATAGAGCTGCAATTCAATGATAAGGAGACACCGTTCATGCATACTGTAATTCAAAACAGGCTCCGTGCAGTAATCACAAGGTAATAGATATGAGAAGCCTCCCGACTAACTATATTTCTAACAGGAGTAAAATTTTGATAAATAAGGTATGGTACTTCCTTGCAGCATTAATATAACACAGTTGGGCCAATTTTTAACTTAACTATAGTGCATGTCTACAAAGAAAAATATTGAAATAAAATAATGAGTAGACTGAGGTTAATGCTTTATTGTGTCATTCATCGGTTCAACCATGCTTTTGAAAACTTCCAACCATAAATTTATTTGTTTTGAAAAATGTATGATAAAAGTCATTACCATGCATGCCCTACCTGAAGTATACTCTAAAAGCACAATCCCAAGTATGTCCCTCTACCCACGGACACACCGCTCAACTTAGTGAGCGTAGAAAAAAATTTATTTTGAAGTAGCATCTCATAGCATTACATTCACTAGAAGACGCCTATGAATGTTAAAGTTGGAACCTGTAAATATCACCTCCATTATAGCTCGAACTCATAATATCACCTTAAATGGACAAATTATATTCAACAATATGGTTAGATAACAATGTTACTTCATACTAGACACCTACTTATGATATTATGCCTTGAAATGAACAAGCAAATCTTCCCAAGAAAAAAATAACCAAGTTTTTTTTTACATCCATGCAAAGCCCAATATAAATACCCATTTAGCAAGCTAAACGTATCAAATATAGTTCTTTGAAGTAAAAAAAGGACACCACTTGCCTCACCCTTTATGGTGCATCCATTTCAATGTTTTTTGGCAGAACGGAATTGGAATTGGCTCCCAATTCCAATTCCACCATTCGTTTTTCACTTAAAAGGTTGGAATTGGCATTCCCTCAAAACCGCAGGTTTTCATTTGCTTAAAATTGCGTGAACTTGCAATTTTGATCTGTTTAGGTCGACTTTCCTCGAGATTGTCAGTGCAGTTCAGTCTTGCTCCCCCATACCTATCGCCCATTATAGGCCTTCTTCTTCCTCATGTAATAGTCTTACATCTTGAAAAAGGGATTCCTCTCTGATGGGGATCCATCAGATCATGCACCTGGAGGGGTTCGCCGCAAGGAGGGACCCACGTTCATTTATTCGAGCAGGAGGACTTGATTGGATCACCGATCGGACTCCGCGGTTGCGTCTGGAACGTCGCCGCGAGTCAAAACACTATATTAGTTTATATTTTTCAGTTTATTATTGATGTATTTTAAGGGCCGAACCCACCGGTCAATCATAGTTGTTGATGGGGGATGTCCTAGCATTTCTTTTCTTATAAATAAGACTTATAGGGGCTGAATAGAGGTATTGCAGAATTTGGAAGCTTCTATTCCCGGATTCCAGCGATCACTCCCCGGTACCGACGTCGTGGAACCCTAGGTGACGATTCCTATGCGCTCAAACTTCCCCCCAAGGTACTACCCATCCATAGCCTTCTTCTTCCCCCTCCGAAACGCTCATCTGCAGCCCCTACACCCCACAAATCCCGACCCCCCACCGTTGTCAAGGAAGGCTGAACACTGTTCACCGATCCCTGTTCACCGATCCCTGTTCACCGACCCTTGTTCACGGATTACTGTTCGCCGACACTATTCACTGAAACTTCTTCCCTCCCGTGGATCCACTCCCCTTTAGTCCTAATTTCTTGGATCAATTTAGATCTAGAAATTTCAGCCCCAATCCGTTATTTCCACCATTCGTTCATCGCCCCTCCACCCGGATCCGACCCTAAATATCGAATCTACCCCTCCCCAGCCCGGATCTACTTGTACCTGGCCGGTCTACCCATTTCTCACCCGATCTCATCCTTTACCGCCGAGGACAGTCACCGCCTTCGTTTTCACGCTGTCGGTCCCACCTCCGATCACCGATCTACACATACGGACCCTAATTCTTCAATGCCTCGGTTCAGCCCGCTACTTTGTGAGTTTGTTTTGTGGTATTGGATTATTTGATTTGATATTTTTACTGGTGAATAAATATATGTGTTGTGATTTTTGGTCGCTGAAATTGTTTCGTTACGCTAATAATTTGCATGTGGAGCTATTCGCCGCGCGCTTCGCTTTGGCCCTCCGAGCGGAGGAAGTCATTATAATTTGCTAAAATTAAATATTTGTTTTTTATTTAAATATCTGCGTGGTGCTGAAAATTTACATTGCTTTAATTTATTCATCAATATATCGATCATTACATTACATGTAGCTTTGGATTAGCGTGTCACTCTTGCACTAACACCTAGAGTCGTAGGTTTTGTGCACCTGTAGCCTACCCCTACATCATTTTGGTATCAGAGGGAGGTTAGGCCATTTGCATGCTCCGTAGTGGTAGGATCTTTAGAGGAAGCATGGTAGAGCCACATATCACTGACGACCGAACGGCGAGCTCGAATTCGGGCGCCGCTTTTGCTGAGTTTCAGCGCCTTATCCTAGACCGTTTTGACGCTTTAAGTGTCCAGTTCAACGATGTGCGTCATGATCTTGTCGAGGTGAATCTTCGTTTAGACCACTTAGAGTTAGAGAATGCCAGGGACACAGCGTGACGAGTCACTTGAGGATGACCCTGATGCTCCTCCACGTCATGACCAACGCCCGAGAGATGGTCAGCCTCCAGCAGACAGCCACCGTCGTGATATTCCTCATCGAGCCCCAATTCCGCCGGTAAGGCAAAATCCTGACTTTGTGATGGAGTATAGGCAAGCTCCGACGCGGGATAGGCTTCCCCATCAGCGTGATGAGTACCGTATGTCACGTCAGCCTCAGCCTGACCCCAGAGATCGTGTGCCCCCACACGATCGTCGTGATCATCACCACGATGAATATTATCCCCCGGGTCGGAGAGAGCATGGCCCCCCACCCGCTCGATACGACTACGCTCATGACGAGTACGCCGAGGATTATCCCGACCCATAGAGGGGAGGCCACTATCACGACATCACTCGTCGTATTCGACTTGACGCCCCTTGGTGTGATGGTCGCCTAGACCGGAAAGCCTTCAGTGATTGGCTCTTGAACATGGACCACTATTTCGAGTGGTATGAGATGAGTGACGAGCATTGCGTTCGCTTCGGAAAAATGAAGCTGGTCGGGCAGGCTAAGATATTTTGGATTAGCGTAGAGAGAGCCTTGGAACAAGATGGTTATTACTCCCTGTTCACGGATTACTGTTCGCCGACACTGTTCACCGAAACTTCTTCCCTCCACTTCTTCCCTCCCGTGGATCCACTCCCCTTTAGCCCTAATTTCTTGGATCAATTAAGATCTAGGAATTTAAGCCCCAATCCGTTATTTCCACCATGCGTTCATCGCCCCTCCACCCGGATCCGACCCTAAATATCGAATCTACCCCTCCCCAACCCGGATCTACTTGTACGTGGCCGGTCTACCCATTTCTCACCCGATCTCATCCTATACCGCCGAGGATAGCCA
The DNA here is from genome assembly GCA_039513925.1 of Platanthera zijinensis. NCBI lineage: Eukaryota > Viridiplantae > Streptophyta > Magnoliopsida > Asparagales > Orchidaceae > Platanthera > Platanthera zijinensis. The sequence goes on along the minus strand of CM077094.1, from coordinate 173,954,792 downwards.
CCACCTTCGTTTTCACGCCGTTGGTCCCACCTCCGATCGCCGATCTACACATACGGATCCTAATTCTTCAGTGTCTCGGTTCAGCCCGCTACTTTGTGAGTTTGTTTTGTGGTATTGGATTATTTGATTTGATATTTTTACTGGTGAATAAATATATGTGTTGTGATTCTTGCTCGCAGAAATTGTTTCGTTACGCTAATAATTTACAGGTTGAGTTATTCGCCGCGCGCTTCGCTTTGGCCCTCCGAGCGGAGGAAGTCATTATAATTTGCTAAAATTAAATATTTGTTTTTTATTTAAATATTTGTGTGGTGCTGAAAATTTACATTGCTTTAATTTATTCATCAACATATCGATCATTACATTGCATGTAGCTTTGGATTAGCGTGTCACCCTTGCACTAACACCTAGAGTCGTAGGTTTTGTGCACACGTAGCCTACCCCTACATCATTTTGGTATCAGAGGGAGGTTAGGTCATTTGCATGCTCCATAGTGGTAGGATCTTTAAAGGAAGCATGGTAGAGCCACAGGTCACTGACAACTGAACGGCGAGCTCGAATTCGGGCACCGCTTTTGCTGAGTTTCAGCGCCTTATCCTAGACCGTTTTTACGCTTTAGGTGTCCAGTTCAACAATATGCGTCATGATCTTGTCGAGGTGATTCTTCGTTTAGACCACTTAGAGTTAGAGAATGTCAGGGACACTCCAACACAGCGTGACGAGTCACTTGAGGACGACCCTGATGCTCCTCCACGTCATGACCAGCGCCCGAGAGATGGTCAGCCTCCAGCAGACCGCCACCGTCGTGATATTCCTCATCGAGCTCCAATTCCGTCGGTAAGGCGAAATCCTGAATTTGTGATGGAGTATAGTAGGGGTGCAAGTTGAGTTGAGCCGGCTCGAAAAAAGCTCGACTCGAGCTCGAGCCTGTGGAGCTCGAGCTCGACGAGCTCGAGCTCGATTATGAGTCGAGCTCGAGCTCGAGCTCGATTATGAGTCGAGCTCGAGCTCGAATATTAATGTTCATGAGCTCGCGAGCCGGCTCACGAGCTTTTTATTCCAATTTTTAAAAAATATATATATAAAAAATATGAAAAAAAATATATAAAAAATAAGAAAATACAGCTCATGAGCTAAAAAACTCGCGAGCAGCTACTCGAGCTCGATAATTTGGCATTGAGCTCGAGCTCGAGCTGGGATAAATGAGCTCGTCGAGCTCGAGCTCGAGCTCGAAATGAAAAGCTCGAGCTTGAGCTTTGAAATTTTGCCAAGCTCAACTCGAGCTCGACTCGTTTGCACCCCTAGAGTATAGGCAAGCTCCGACGCGGGATAGGCTTCCCCATCAGCGTGATGAGTACCGTATGGCACGTCAGCCTCAGCCTGACCCCAGAGATCGTGTGCCCCCACACGGTCGTCGTGATCATCACCACGATGAATATTATCCCCCAGGTCGGAGAGAGCATGGCCCCCCACCCGCTCGATACGACTACGCTCATGACGAGTACGTCGAGGATTATCCCGACCCACAGAGGGGAGGCCACTATCATGACATCACTCGTCGTATTCGACTCGACGCCCCTTCGTGTAATGGTCGCCTAGATCTGAAAGCCTTCAGCGATTGGCTCTTGAACATGGACCACTATTTCGAGTGGTATGAGATGAGTGATGAGCATTGCGTTCGCTCCGCAAAAATGAAGTTGGTCGGACAGGCTAAGGTATTTTGTATTAGCGTAGAGAGAGCCTTGGAACGAGATGGTTATTACCCCATCACCAGGTGAGATGAGATGAAGCAAAGGTTGAGCGAGAAGTACCTCCCTGCTTCCTACCGAGACAAGTTATTTGAGCAGTTACAGAACTTACAGCAGGGGTCACTTACTGTCGCTGAGTATATGGCTCACTTCGACGAGCTAGTCGTTAGGAGTGACGTCTCGGAGAACCCTATCGCCACTGCCTCCCGTTTCAAGGCGGGTCTTCGTTCTGAGATTCGGAGAGAGTTGATTCCACATCGTTTAGAGACAGTCGATCAGATATTTTAGCTCGCTCTCGAATACGAGCAGTACCTCCGATCTTCTAGCACGAGGCAGTTCACTTCTCGGACTGAGTCCTCGATTTTTAGGAAACCCGCTCCGCCCCAGACCACCCCGGCTACACCCTCACGTATCCCCGCGGATGCGAAGGGCAAAGCCATAGCCACTGATGGCCAGCGATCTGGGGGCATTGTGTGTTATCGATGTTCTGGCAGGGGACACGTGGCGGCGCAGTGCCCCACGCGAAACCTGCTGGTTGAGGGTGAGGAGAAGGATTTGGAGGAAGATGAGGAGGGTACGGAAGAAGTTAGGGCCACTGTCGAGGAAGGCTGGGAGAGTGACGTCGAGAGATCTTTAGAGGTGGAAGTGATTAGACGCCTCCTACACACACCGCATGTAGATGAGGATTGGCGACGCACCACCATCTTTTACACATACTTTCCTAGTGCAGGCGGTCCCTGCAAGTTGGCTATCAACAGTGGGAGTTGCGTGAACATCATGCCCAAAAGGGGCTTGACCGTATGCAGGTGAAGGCAGAGCCTCACCCCCACCCATATTGTGTCGTCTGGGTAGATAAGACGGCGATTCAGGTCACCCAACGCTGTCTTGTCCCAATCACCATTGCCTCATTTCAGGACAAGGTCTGGTGTGATGTCATTCTCATGCACGCCGCTCGTGTGCTTCTTGGCCGCCCTGGCTGTTTGATCGCGACGTCACGTGTTTCGGCCGCACGAACATGTGTGTCATTTACGATAAGGGGAGGAAGATCACATTGACGCCCACCCAGCCCCGAGATAGATCCAAGGGTGTGGTCGAGTCGTCTGTTAGTACGAGCGCCTCGAGGCCCTTGAACATTTTGAGGCGGGGCGAGTTTTTGCGAGATAGTGCTGATTCGAATATCATCTACGTTGTGGCTGCTACTCAGGTATCTGAGGATACCCCAGTTGACCACCCACTAGCGGTGCGTCCCATTTTAGGCGAGTTTGCGGACATTATGTCTGACGAGCTCCCCGACGAGCTGCCTTCTCCACGGGACATTCAGCATGCAATTGATTTAGTCCCGGGGGTTTCCTTCCCGAACCTGCCCCATTACCGTATGCACCCAGATAAGCACGTTGAGCTCAAGGGGACAGGTTGATGGGCTTCTCCGGAAGTAGTTCATTCACGAGAGTATGAGTCTGTGTGTGGTCCCCTCCCTTCTTACCCCTAAGAAGGACGGTAGTTGACATATGTGCATCGATAGACGCGGCATTAATAAAATCACAGTCAAATATCGTTTCCCGACTCCACGACTCGATGACCTTCTGGATACTATGTCTGGTGCCCAGATCTTTTCCAAGATCGATCTCCGTAGTGGGTATCATCAGATACGAGTTCGTGAGGGAGACGAGTGGAAGACAACATTCAAGACCAAGGACGGTCTGTACGAGTAGCTAGTCATGCCATTTGGGCAATCTAACGCCCCGAGCACGTTTATGCGAGTTATGACGCAGGTGTTGCGGACCTACATGGGCAAATTTCTGGTAGTATACATCGATGACATACTGGTCTATAGCCAGACTCAGGTTGCTCACCTCAATCATCTGAGACTTCTCTTTGGCACCCTCCGCCAAGAGAAACTGTATGTGAACCTGAAGAAGTGCTCGTTCCTTTCCGAGTTTGATCACTTTCTGGGATTTATTATATCGTCTACTGGAGTATCCGTAGATCCCGAGAAGGTCAAATCCATTCGGGATTGGCCTATGTGCGCGAATATTCATGAGGCTCGTAGCTTTCACGGACTTGCCACCTTCTCTAGGAGGTTTGTCCAAGGGTTCAATACGAGCTGTCTCAAGAAAGGAGAGTTTCAGTGGACCCCGCAACCACTAGAGCCTTCAAAGAAATTAAAGAGAGATTGACCACGACTCCTGTCCTACAATTGCCGGATTTTAGCCGCGCCATTGAGATCGCATGTGATGCGTCAGGTGTTGGTATAGGTGGCGTATTCAGTCAGGAGGGACATTCAGTTTCTTACTTTAGTGAGAAGCTGAATGAAGTTAAGCAGAAATACTCAAATTATGATCGAGAATTTTATGTCATAGTCCAGTCTCTGCGTTACTGGAGACACTATCTCCTTCCCCGGGAGTTTGTGTTATATTCCGACCACCAGGCGCTACGCTACCTCGACTCGCAACGCAAGCTGGGACACCGGCATGCGAAGTGGGTCGAATATCTGCATGATTTTCATTATGTTCTCAAGCACCGAGCTGGTGTTGAGAACAAGTCGGCTGATGCGTTGAGTCGCCGCGTATCCCTGTTGCAGACGATGACTGCGAGCGTAGAGGGACTGGAGAGATTGATGTTGGACTATCTGACATGCCCTGATTTTGGCGAGATTTACACCGCCCTGTCCCGAGACCCACCCGACCCTGTTGAAGGATATCAGATTTATGAGGGATATCTGTACCAGGGCTCCCGTCTGTGGATTCCCAAGACATCTTACCGTGATTATCTAATTTGGGAGCTGCATGCGGGCGGAGTCGCAGGCCACTCCGGGCGGGATAAATCCATAGCCATTGTCGAGGACCGCCTCTATTGGCCCGGCCTTAAGAAGGACGTAACTCGCGTTGTTCGCCACTGCCGTATCTGCCAGACGGCAAAGGGCACTAAGCAGAATACGGGTATGTACACGCTTTTACCTATCCCACACCACCCTTGGGAGGACATTAGCATGAATTTTGTTCTCGAACATTCTCGCACCTTACGTAAACACGACTCCATTTTCGTGGTGGTCGATCGGTTTTCGAAGATGGCGCACTTCATTGCCTGTCGCAAAACGGCAGATGCGACTCACGTTGCATCTATTTTCATGAGGGACGTCTTTCGACTGCATGGTCTGCCCAAGTCGATCGTGTCAGACCGCAATGTGAGATTCATGAGTTATTTCTGGAAAACCCTGTGGCATAAGACGGGCACTATCCTTAGGTTCTCCTCGGCATATCACTCACAGACGGGCGGACAGACCGAGGTAGTGAATCGGAGTCTAGGGAATCTTTTGCGGTGTCTAGTAGGAGAGTATGTAGGCAGTTGGGACTTAGATCTCCATGTTGCAGAGTTTGCCTACAATAGCTCAGTCAATTTCATGTAGTGTCAGGATATGACCCTAGGAAACTTATAGACCTTGTCCCGAGTCCTTTAGAGTCATGCCCTAGTGAGTCTGTTGAGTCATTTGCACAACACTTGCATGATTTGCATGAGTCGGTTCACTGATGAATAATAACAAGCAATGAAAATTATAAAGCTCATACAGATAAGCGAAGGCGAGAACAAATATTTAATGAAGGCAAAAGGGTAATAGTACGAATCCGCCCAGAGAGGCTCCCTTCGGGGCCTGCCAAGAAGTTAAGCGCTAGGCGAATGGGTCTGTACTCTATTATTAGTCGTATTGGGACCAAAGCTTACCGGCTTAACATCCCAGCTAGTATGGGAATTCACCCAGTGTTTAATGTCGAGGATCTAACTCCATACTACGAGCCTCACAAGTATGTGGACCCAAGCAGTGGAGATACCCAGCCACCCCCACCCCCACTGTCGTTACCTTACCACCCCCATACGTCACCACCGTCTGATGGCCACCCCAATCCACCCACTGTTAACATCCACCCACCCGGAAACTCGTCTTCTTTGGTTTCACTGCAGGCACCACCGATCGCACCGGGATCCACCTTTCAAGAGGCGAGAGATGAGAGTATCACAGAGGTCAGATCCCACCAGTTTGTTCCCACCTCGGACGGACCGCATTGCCGCTACTTGGTACATTGGCAAGGCCGCCCCGACGCTGACGACACTTGGATACTGCAGGCGGAGCTTGATCGGCTCGCCCCCGGACTTCGACCTCAGTACGATCATCTCCATTCATTGGATATGAAGGCTTTTCAGTCGGGGGGAGTTAATGGGGATCCATCAAATCGTGCACCTGGAGGGGTTCGCCGCAAGGCGGGACCCACGTTCATTTATTCGCGCAGGAGGACTTGATCGGATCACCGATCGGACTCCGCGGTTGCGTCCGGAACGTCGCCGCGAGTCAAAACACTATTTTAGTTTATATTTTTCAGCTTATTATTGATGTATTTTAAGGGTCGAACTCATCGGCCAATCATAGTCGTTGATGGGGGGTACCATAGCATTTCTTTTCTTATAAATAAGACTTATAGGGGCTGAATAGAGGTATTGCAGAATTTGGAGGCTTCTATTCCCGGATTCCAGCGATCACTCCCCGGTGCCGACGTCGTGGAACCCTAGGTGACGATTCCTAAGCGCTCAAACTTCCCCCCAAGGTACTACCAATTCATAGACTTCTTCTTCCCCCTCTGAAACCCTCATCAGCAGCCCCTACAGCCCCCAAATCCCAACCCCTACCGCTGTCCAGGAAGCCTGAACACTATTCACCGACACTGTTCACCGACGATGTTCACCAACATTGTTCACTGATCCTTGTTCACGGATTACTGTTCACCAACACTTCTTCCCTCTCGTGGACCACTCCCCTTTAGCCCTAATTTTTTGGATCAATTCAGATCTAGGAATTTCAACCCCGATCCGTTATTTCCACCTTCCGTTCATCACCCCTTCACCCGAATCCGACCCTAAATATCGGATCTACTCCTCATCGGCCCGGATCTACTTGTACGTGGTCGGATCTACCCATTTTCTCACCTGATCTCATCCTTTACCGCCGAGGACAGCCACCGCCTTCGTTTTCACGCCGGTCCCACCTTTGATCGTCGATCTACACATTCGGACTCTAATTCTTCAGTGCCTCGGTTCAGCCCGATACTTTGTGAGTTTGTTTTGTGGTATTGGATTATTTGATTTGATATTTTCACTGGTGAATAAATATATGTGATGTGATTCTTGTTCGTAGAAATTATTTCGTTACGCTAATAATTTGCAGGTGGAGCTATTCGCCGCGCGCTTCACTTTGGCCCTCCGAGCGGAGGAAGGCATTATAATTTGCTAAAATTAAATATTTGTTTTTTATTTAAATATCTGCGTGGTGCTGAAAATTTACATTGCTTTAATTTATTCGTCAACATATCGATCATTACATTGCATGAAGGTTTGGATTAGCACGTCACCCTTGCACTATCACCTAGAGTCCTAGGTTTTGTACACCCGTAGCCTACCCCTACATCACTCTCTCTCTCCTCTTCCTATATATTTGTACTCATACTTGTAATTTTGAATTAAAGAAGTATATACAAGGTTTACACCACTTTCCAACAACATTGATAGATGTTTTTTTGTTTTTTTAATTGACAATTTCATTTGGTGGAACTTAAAAATTATGCATAATTGTATTTGGTTATTCAAAGTTCAATTCCTATCTACATTTCATCCTACAGTCGAACAACAGAATTGTCAATTCTAATTCATATGATTAAATTTTATCGTGTGTCCAAACAACAGAATTGGAATTCAAACCAATTTCAATTCTCATGGGTATTGGAATTGGACCTATTTCAATTTCTTTCTCCCAATTCCATTCAAACGGCCGCACCCATAGGCCCCATTCGTTCGGATGGAATTGGGAGTGAGAATTGAAATGGGTCCCCCTAATTCCAATTCCGTCATTCAGCATCCACCTTAATAGCCCAAACTTGAAATTTATTTTGATTCCATGGGTATTTCTTAAAGGCCAATTCCCACCCACCCACCCCCAAACCAATTCCGACCTAGATACCCTATTTTTCCTGTTTTGATTTTTGCTTTGCTTTTCTTGATGTTTCTTTGGTGGAAATAGTACTACGTAGGTATTTTGAGGTTTTGTTGATGGTTTTTTTGTCAAATAGAGTAATGGCCTAGATTCCTTGAAACTTTTTGCAGTTTTTTTTAATCTGAGTGTATGTATTTGTATTTGAGTGTCTTTAGTTGTGTGTATGTTTGTGTGTGATCATATGAGGGTATGTGGGTGTGTGGGTGTGTGGGTGTGTGTTTATCTCATAACGCTGAATTTGATGGTATTTGATTTTGTGTGTATGTATGGGTAAGTATGTATATGTATTTGTATTTGTGTATGTTAATGTTTGTGTTTGTGTGCATGTTGGTTCATAATAGTGACTTTGAGCGTGTGATCTTTTTTGTGTTTACAAAGGTGGATTTATTTGTGTGTGTTTATCAAGGTGTATTTGATTGTGTGTGTGTTTTTGTGTGTGGGTTCGTGTGCATGTATATGTTGGTTCATAATGGTTGTTGAAGTCGGGAATTTGGCTTGGGTATGGGCAGAGGTTACTGGCCCACAAAGGTAGAAATCACGGATGAGAAGAGTCGAACAGGAAGTTGAATAGAGGCAGCTCGGACAGTGGTACAGGAGAGCAATAAGCCATGTCTGTTGGCAGTAAAGTAGCGCTTCTATGAGATTGAGCGCCTGGGGGTCCTGGTCAGCGAGCTACGGTTCCAGGTTGACCGTCTGATGGCTGACTTCAGTGAGATGATGCGAGACAATTTCGGAGCACTCCCGGATGTTGGAGCTTGTCCGCCAAGGGGAGCAGTACCTGTCACGAGCGGTGACGTTGTTCCGGACGATCACTACAATGGGCTTCAACATGTGCTACCCCCGCAACCCGCAAGGACCTTCTAGCTTTTAACTCGATTTTACTTTTTGTTGTCTTTTTTCTTATATTTGAACACATTTTACAACGTCTGGGCACGATTTCCTTTAGGCAAGCTGATGTTTTTGCTGTTTTTTCTCATCCCTCTTTTATATTTTTGTTGTCGACAACTTGTTCAATGCTCATGGAGTGGCAAGGGATTTGAACGGGAGGTTGGCGAGGTCAACCTGGCGAGCCACCTCCACGCCATTCCACTTTAGCGAGGTGGTCGCTGAGCTAGCCACAATTGGCGAGATGGTCGGCGTTTGGCTTTACCACCTCTCTCGATAAATAGGGGAGGGGTGTTAGCCGATTTTCGCAATTTTCTTAGTTGAACGGGTCGCCCAAATGGCTAAGATTTGAATAGATGACTCGAGCTCGGATGAGACTTCACGAGGGGATGAGACCCCCCCCCCTCCCAAGAGACGAGGTCCCCCAAGGGGAAACTCGCCACCAGTGTGTGGCCTTCTTCCCCGCTTGTTAGACTTTTCTGAGTCCCTCGGTGGACACAGGCGAGCTAAATCCTCTCTGTTAGCACTACCCAGTACCCCCCCCCCAGCTTCTCCGGGAAATGATGGACGCCTCAAATGGTCATGAATTAAGAGCTCGTATTTTCTTTAGAGCACTTCATGTATGTGTTGATGGTTCCCTTCTGGCCCGAAGTGGCAAACCTCTGGCACTTCAGGTTGCTGCCCGCCCAAATCAATCCGAACAAGATCGTCGCGGCCGTTTTGTTTGTCCTTTGCTAGAGTCGCGAGTCCCATGGGACTTCACCGACTTCCTCAACCTCTTCATGGTCAAGGGGACCAAGGAAGGGACTGTTTATATTAACGTGAGGAACATGAAGTTGAAGAATGCTATGAACAAGGTCCATCGATGGACGGAGAGGATCGTCGCAATCCGAGGGGACTGCAGCGAGATCCCACAATCGCCATGTCGCACGAGCCCTCGATGTTCCATCCCCCTGAACTGTGGGAGAGTGCTCAACGTTGTTTCAGTTTTTTTGAAACCGGGTCCTCGATGTTCACTACCACAAGGCACGGGTTGATGAGGTTGCATGGGTGATTGTCGGTGCGGAGGGTAGATTTCGGTGAACTTCCTTTTTACTCTATCGAGGTGAGTTGTTTTCTGATGGTTGTTTGCGCAGGAAATCACATGGTCCTTGAGCAGGCTCTCGGGGTTGGGGCCGTTGGGCCATCCACGGAGACCATGAAGTGCACAAGGGCAAGGAGCCCCTCGGTGGTTGTCAGTTTGAAAGTTCCACCGAAGGAGCAGAAGAGGAAGCGCAAGGAGGTCGCGCACAAGGAGAAGTCCTCACGCGCCGTGAACTGTGAGGCGCGACCTCACCTCCTGCCAACCATCATGACGAGGAGACCCTAGAGTTTCACCCTCTTTATGGCACGGGCAGCAAGGAGAAAGACACTGTCGGAGAACCCCTGGTGTTATGGCCGAGCGGAAAGCATCGGGGCTCATTGAGATTGTGGCTCCAATCGTGGATAAAGGACGAGGACCATAACAGTGATTGTTAACCCCCAAAATCGACAATCCATTCCCAAGGTCTCGAGCTCGCAAATCGCGACCCGCTCAGGGTTTCCCCACGAGGGTCGCGATCTGCCTCAGCCTTCCTTTTTTGGGCCAAGCGGACTCCCTTCTCTTATTCGCTCAGGTCGTGCGGTTAGGACGTTTTCCCCGGTCTAACCGCCTCGGTCACGTAGCTACTGCGTGCCCTGGGAGACGACGGGCTGCTTCCATAGCTCACCCTCGCAGGCCACGCGGTTTGGCCAGCTAACCGCGCAGCACCCTTCCTTGTAGGAGGCAACCTACATCAGTTCGCAGGATGGTTCTGTCGGTGTCAACCCTCGACCAGCGCAACCCTCGCGGGCTCGGCTACTCTCTCCGGCTCAGGTTTTCCTGCCGGCCCAGGAGGGCAGTCTGCTCCAGATCACCGCCCTAGTGGGCGGCCTGAGCAGGTCGCCGCCCCTTGTGGGCGGCCTGCCCCAGGCCGCCGCTCTAGTGGGCGGCCTGCCCAGGCCGCCGCCACTAGTGGGCGGCCTGAGCAGGCCGCCGCCCCTTGTGGGCGGCCTGCCCAGGCCGCCGCCCTAGTGGGCGGCCTGCCCCAGGCCGCCGCCCCTTGTGGGCGGCCTGCCCCAGGCCGCCGCCGCTAGTGGGCGGCCTGCCCAGGCCGCCGCCGCTAGTGGGCGGCCTGCCCAGGCCGCCGCCGCTAGTGGGCGGCCTGCCCAGGCCGCCGCCGCTAGTGGGAGGCCTGCCCAGGCCACCGCCCTAGTGGGCGGCCTGCCCAGGCCGTCGCTAGTGGGCGGCCTGAGCAGGCCGCCGCCCCTTGTGGGCAGCCTGCCCATGCCGCCGCCCCTTGTGGGCGGCCTGAGCAGGCCGCCGCCCTAGTGGGCGGCCTGAGCAGGCCGCCGCCCCTTGTGGGCGGCCTGAGCAGGCCGCCGCCCCTTGTGGGCGGCCTGCCCAGGCCGCCGCCCTAGTGGGCGGCCTGCCCCAGGCCGCCGCCCCTTGTGGGCGGCCTGCCCCAGGCCGCCGCCGCTAGTGGGCGGCCTGCCCAGGCCGCCGCCGCTAGTGGGCGGCCTGCCCAGGCCGCCGCCGCTAGTGGGCGGCCTGCCCAGGCCGCCGCCGCTAGTGGGAGGCCTGCCCAGGCCGCCGCCCTAGTGGGCGGCCTGCCCAGGCCGTCGCTAGTGGGCGGCCTGAGCAGGCCGCCGCCCCTTGTGGGCAGCCTGCCCATGCCGCCGCCCCTTGTGGGCGGCCTGAGCGGGCCGCCGCCCTAGTGGGCGGCCTGAGCAGGCCGCCGCCCCTTGTGGGCGGCCTGCCCAGGCCGCCGCCCTAGTGGGCGGCCTGAGCAGGCTGCCGCCTCTAGTGGGTGGCCTGACCAGGCCGCCAGCTTGGTGGGCGGCCTGACCAGGCCGCCGCCTCTAGTGGGTGGCCTGCTCCAGGCCGCCAGCTTGGTGGGCGGCCTGAGCAGGCCGCCGCCTCTAGTGGGTGGCCTGCTCCAGGCCGCCAGCTTGGTGGGTGGCCTGCTCCTCAGGCCGCTCCGTCTGCCTTCCCTCTTCTAGCTACCAACCAAAAGTCTACTCCATCAGAGAAAAGGTCAGTCCGCCGAGTCCGCCGAGGTCGTCAACCTCATTTTCTCAGTCCGACGAGTCCGCCGAGGTCGTCCATGGTGATGTCACTGGGCCCCGCTTCTAGAAGATTTTCCCCTCGGGCCTATAAATAGACCCCGAGACCTCTCATTTGAGGACAAGCGCGAGAGGAGAACTGCCAGCTTGATCAAGGTCTGCAGACTCAGTTTTCCAGTCTGCCAAAGTTGATCAAGCAAGGTCTGCAGCCTCAATTTTCCAGTTCTCTCAGGTCGTCGAGGGCGGTGGACTTAGTTTTTTCTGTCCTCAAGCAAGGCAGTTTGAGCAGCATCTGCAGCCTCAGTTCTGCAGTCCTCTACAGCCTCTTTTACTTAGTTTCTGGCACCTCCTTCCTTAGCCGTCAGCTTCTCCCATTGTACCCTTTACTGCTTTTTCATGTAATGGTGCAATAGCAAGTTGTAACCCTTCTTGGTTAAAGGAAAAGCCCGTCGCAAGAGTGACATTCAAGCCGCGGCGGGCGAAGTCTGCTGTTGCCGCTGCTAGCGGCCCCCTCTTCTTCTCTCCTCTCTCGGCTTCAACCTGCAAGCTCAACCGCCTAAGTAACGTCTGCTCGGCAGCTCCTGATCAAGCCTCTCCTCTGCTCGAGCAAGCCTCTCCTCTGCTCGAGCAAGCCTCTCCTCTGCTCGAGCAAGCCTCTCCTCTGCTCGAGCAAGCCTCTCCTCTGCTCGAGCAAGCCTCTCCTCTGCTCGAGCAAGCCTCTCCTCTGCTCGAGCAAGCCTCTCCTCTGCTCGAGCAAGCCTCTCCTCTGCTCGAGCAAGCCTCCCCTCTGCTCGAGCAAGCTTCCCCTCTGCTCGAGCAAGCTTCTCTGTTGCTCGAGCAAGCTTCTTCTCTGCTCCCCGCAACCCTTCTTCCTTCACCTTAGCTTGTGAGATCGAACAACCCGTTAACTGGACGGTTTCGCATTCCGCGCATCAACAGTTAACACGCGACCTTCAGATCTCGAACAGACAGTGAAATCAGCGGTTACTCATGACAGACCATCAACCAGCCGAGAGCCTTGCTCCAAGACCCAGTGATGATTCTCTTTGGGAGGCCTTAGAGCAATCTCGCAGAGAAACTGCACAACAGTATCAAGCGATCAACCGTACCCTAGCTGTTATCACCCAACGATTGGAAGCACAATCTTCAGCAGCACCAGCTCCTCCAATCAATCCAGCACCAGCATTCGAGACTCCTCAAGTTTATCTGTCGGCCTATCCTCCTCTTTACACTCCAACCTTTCCGCAAGGGCCCGCAGCCCCTTTGCGGTCTCAGAATGAGGAATTCGCAGCTCGTCAAAACTTCTTCCGAGAAGCTGCCCAAGGAAGTCCAGCGAGATTTCTGAACTTCCAGGGAAGTTATCCCTACTCATCAACTCCTGCCTTTGCTCCTTCCGCAACAACTTTTCCCTCCTATCCACCAGCTCCTTGTGCAGCTGCAACTTGTGCTCCCTTTTTTCCTTATGCTGTAGGAGAGCAAGAGGAGCAGTCACCGTTTACAGAGAATGTTCGGTATGAACCGACTTTAGCTAACTTCAGAGAGCCACGATTACCCATTTACACTGGGGTGACTGATCCAGTCAAACATCTTCAAGCTTTTGAATCTGTCGTTGCTCTCAAGACTCTCTCATATGCAACCAAATGCAAACTCCTTGTGACGACCTTTGATGGTCAAGTGAGGGATTGGTTCTATGGACTGCGTCCTCAGTCCATTTCTTCTTTTGCTGATTTGCGAAGGGAGTTCTTGCTCAGATTTTCTACCTCTACAAAGAGGAAGGGCGGCCCAGAAGCCCTCTTTGAGATCAAGCAGCGAGAGACCGAGACTTGGTCTCATTTTGTGGATCGTTTCCAGAGAGAGATCTTAGACATTGAGATCGTCGATCAGGAAATGTATCAAGTGGCTCTTATTCACGGTCTGCGTGAAGGACCACTCAAGTTTGAGGCTAACGTCCGAGCACTAAGGACTTATCAAGAGTTGATTGCTTTAGCCAACTCATACATCTGCGGTGAGAAGAGCAACCTCAGCTTTGTCTCCAGGCTTGTAGCAGAGAGAAATCAACCTTACAAGCAGCCTCTGAGGTCTCCTCGGAAAGATTTTTCATCTCACTCTAGGAAAATAAAGAAGTTCCAGCATCATCATCAGCACTCCTTACCAGGTCAGGATCGTGCCCACGAGCGATTGCAACCGCTACCAGCCCCATCTCTGCAAACAGCTTTTGTGCATCACTCACAAGATGATGACTTATCGTACTCTGGACTCAATGAGGCCATGCAAGAAGTCTGCCAGATCATGAAGGATAGGGCAAATTCAAAAGGCCTTACCAGTCGGCAAATCAAAGATCAAGAGATTCAGATCCGTTCTGTGAATTCCACCGAGAGAAGGGTCATTTAACTGAAGACTGCAAGGCCCTTCGGCGGTTTGTCGAAAGATTGTTCATCGAGGGCAAGATCAGTGACCTAGTTAAGAAAGTTGATTCTTCGAAGCCTTCCACCTCCAAGGGCAAGAAGGTAGCTGAAGTTCAGATGAATTGTGTGGAGATAACGGATGTAGGCCGTCTGGGGCCTATCAATGATCAATCTGAGTGCATTGATGTCATTGACGAAGGTCCTCTTGGAAGACTATTCTAAAGCAAAGAGGGCACATTTCTTGCGTCAACAGTTATGACCAATCGCAGCTCCTCAAAGCACCTCACAATCATGACCAGTTGCTTTTACTTTACTCTTCAAATATTTTTTTCTCTAAAACACTTTTAAGTGTTCTTTCATTTTCATTCAATAAAGCTTACGTCAGAGATCTCATACTGACACAGTTCCCTTTTTGTAATATTTCTCCTTCATATTTTTCTCTTTGCCAAAGAGATCACTGAACCACTGAGATATCGCCAAGTCTTGCTCAGGGCCCCCTCGAGATTGTTCTCTGGCATAAGACCACAACGACCACATATCGCGGGGAGTTTTCGCATATGTGCAGTGGGGGTCGTTCAATTCTCGTGCGGAGGATGACGGGACTTCGGATCCTGGCCGGCATCTAACACAGAGCGTGATTCCAGGGAGGACCCATGTGTTAGCTCTGTTGTGCTTCGTTAAAGGATACGTTACAGTTACGATGATCTTTGCGTGACAAGCAATGGCGATCAAGTGTAGTCTTGTCTCTTCGATCATCTCACAATTGTGACGGCCGAACACTCCTTGGTACTCTCAATCCGTGCCTTCGCGGGGCCCACAACTCCGCTGATCAATTCGTAGACAAGAAATAGGCCACTTGGCGCAACTAGTCTAACTGATCAGCGATGCTTGTAACCCGAGGCATGAGAGCAGTGCATCTGTCGATTCCTTCTCAGGAATTTTCGTGCTTGTGTCTTTCGTGCCCTTCTAAGGGAGCGCGGCCAGCCCGCTTTAGGTAGGACTATCCTCTGGATGATTTCTTTTAAAGTCAAGCGGTGTATAACGCCCACGGGGAACACCTGTGGCAGCATCCAGTCTTTTTTGGACGTCATCAAGGTGTAGCCCTCCTCTGTCTTTCCGCTTTTTTACAGGTTAACAGGTTAAATTCGACCTATTCTGAGGATCGGCAGTATCCTTTGGGCTTATGATTATCTTATATGCGCTACCTGCGCGAAGTTCTATCAGATGGTTATCAGCAAGCTCTCTTGTCAGATACTAATGACACAAATCATTTAGTCAAAGTATCTGGTTCTCTGGTTCTCCTTGCTCGACAAGTCAAGCTGTTACAAGTATAAATTAGGATGGTTTCATCTTGCTGACCTGGATTTCATGTTAACATTATATCTGATCACGCGAGACGATCATTATCACATTCTGATCTCTATTCAGTTGATAGCAGAACTTGTCGGATATGTCTTCTATTATATCTTATCATATCAAAAGGCAACATTCGCAGGTTCTCTCCAGATACTTGCGATTTAGTTTCCTTTCATATCTGCTTGCCCATTCTTCTTTTGCAGAGCTTAGCAGATATTTGCAAGTCCCATTCAGGTACTTGCAACTTAGTTTCTATTATTTATATATGCTCTACTCAGTCTACTTTTGCAGAGTCTAGCAAATTTTTGCAAGTCTTATCCAGGTACTTGCGACCTAGTTCATATTTCATATCTGTTTGCTCACTCTTCCCTTGCATAGCCTAGCAGATATTTGCAAGTCCTATCCAGGTACTTGTAGTCTAGTTTTCTACTTCATATCTGCTTGCTCACTCTTCCTTTGCAGAGTTTAGCAGATATTGGTAAGTTCCGTTCAGGTATTTGCAGCTTAGTTTTCTTTTATATCTGCCTCTTACCCCTCTTGTTGCAGAAGTTAACCAGTACTTGCAAGCTTCCTTCAGGTACTTGCAAGTTGTCATTTTCCTATGCTTGCACCTCATTGCTGTTTTGCAGAACCCACTAGGAGACATTCACGTCGTCTTCGTTTTGCAAAGGTAACCCAGGTACGCATAAGGTGTACCTATTTTCGCATACTTTGACTTTTCTCCTTCGTATGGGAAAAACAGGCATTAGCAAATTTTTCTCGGAGGAGAGACATCAGGTTACACCTCTCCTTTTCCTTTTTTCTCGAGGGAAGGATCACGATTTTCGTGGGTCACCTATTTTTTCAAAGTTCACTTCGGAACTTGAAAAAGTGCGGGGATTATGTTAACCCCCAAAATCAGCAATCCCTTCCCAAGGTCTCAAATCGCGACCCGCTCAGGGTTTCCCCCCGATGGTCGCGATCTGCCGCAGCCTTCCTTTTTTGGGCCAAGCGGACTCCCTTCTCTTATTCGCTCAAGCCGTACGGTTAGGACGTTTTCCCCGGTCTAACCACCTCGGTCGCGTAGCTACTGCGTGCCCTGCGAGATGACGGGCTGCTTCCATAGCTCACCCTCGCAGGCCACGCAGTTTGGCCAGCTAACCGCGCAGCACCCTTCCTTGCAGGAGGCAACCTACATCAGTTCGCAGGATCGTTCTGCCGGTGTCAACCCTCGACCAGCGCAACCCTCGCGGGCTCGACTACTCTCTCCGGCTCAGGTTTTCCCGTCGGCCCAGGAGGGCGGTCTGCTCCAGATCGCCGCCCTAGTGGGCGGCCTGAGCAGGTCGCCGCCCCTTGTGGGCGGCCTGCCCAAGGCCTCCGCTCTAGTGGGCGGCCTGCCCCAGGCCGCCGCTCTAGTGGGCGGCCTGCCCCAGGCCGCCGCTCTAGTGGGCGGCCTGCCCAGGCCGCCGCTGCTAGTGGGCGGCCTGAGCAGGCCGCCGCCCCTTGTGGGCGGCCTGCCCAAGCCGCCGCCCTAGTAGACGGCCTGAGCAGGTCGCCGCCACTTGTGGGCGGCCTGCACCAGGCCGCCTCTCTAGTGGGCGGCCTGCCCAGGCCGCCGCCGCTAGTGGGCGGCCTGCCCAGGCCGCCGCCGCTAGTGGGCGGCCTGCCCAGGCCGCCGCCGCTAGTGGGCGGCCTGCCCAGGCCGCCGCCGCTAGTGGGCGGCCTGCCCAGGCCGCCGCCGCTAGTGGGCGGCCTGCCCAGGCCGCCGCCGCTAGTGGGCGGCCTGCCCAGGCCGCCGCCGCTAGTGGGCGGCCTGCCAAGGCCTCCGCCGTTAGTGGGCGGCCTGAGCAGGCCGCCACCCCTTGTGGGCGGCCTGCCCAGGACGCCGCCCTAGTGGGCGGCCTGCCCAGGCCGCCGCCGCTAGTGGGCGGCCTGCCCAGGCCGCCGCCGCTAGTGGGCGGCCTGCCCAGGCCGCCGCCGCTAGTGGGCGGCCTGCCCAGGCCGCCGCCGCTAGTGGGCGGCCTGCCCAGGCCACCGCCGCTAGTGGGCGGCCTGAGCAGGCCGCCGCCCCTTGTGGGCGGCCTACCCAGGCCGCCGCCCTAGTGGGCGGCCTGAGGAGGCCGCCGCCCTAGTGGGCGGCCTGAGCAGGCCGCCGCCCTAGTGGGCGGCCTGAGCAGGCCGCCGCCTCTAGTGGGCGGCCTGAGCAGGCCGCCGCCTCTAGTGGGTGTCCTGTTCCAGGCCGCCAGCTTGGTGGGCGGCCTGAGCAGGCCGCCGCCTCTAGTGGGTGGCCTGCTCCAGGCCGCCAGCTTGGTGGGTGGCCTGAGCAGTCCGCCGCCTCTAGTGGGTGGCCTGCTCCAGGCCGCCAGCTTGGTGGGTGGCCTACTCCTCAGGCCGCTCCATCTGCCTGCCCTATTCTAGCTGCCAACCAGAAGTCTGCTCCAGCAGAGAAAAGGTCAGTCCGCCGAGTCCGCTGAGGTCGTCAACCTCATTTTCTCAGTCCGCCGAGGTCGTCCATGGTGACGTCACTGGGCCCCGCTTCTAGAAGATTTTCCCCTCGGGCCTATAAATAGGCCCCGAGACCTCTCATTTGAGGACAAGCGCGAGAGGAGAACTGTCAGCATGATCAAGGTCTGCGGACTCAGTTTTCCAGTCTGCCAAAGTTGATCAAGCAAGGTCTGTGGCCTCAATTTTCCAGTTATCCCAGGTCGTCGAGGGCGGTGGACTTAGTTTTTTTTGTCCTCAAGCAAGGCAGTTTAAGCAGCATTTGCAGCCTCAGTTCTCCAGTCCTCTGCAGGCTCTTTTACTTAGTTTCTGGCACCTCCTTCCTTAGCCGCCAGCTTCCCCCATTGTACCCTTTACTGCTTTTTCATGTAATGGTGCAATAGCAAGCTGTAACCCTTCTTGGTTAAAGGAAAAGCCCGTCGCAAGAGTGGCATTCAAGCCGCGGCGGGCGAAGTCTGTTGTTGCCGCTGCTAGCGGCCCCCTCTTCTTCTCTCCTCTCTCGGCTTCAACCTGCAAGCTCAACCGCCTAAGTAACGTTGCTCGGCAGCTCCTGATCAAGCCTCTCCTCTGCTCGAGCAAGCCTCTCCTCTGCTCGAGCAAGCCTCTCCTCTGCTCGAGCAAGCCTCTCCTCTGCTCGAGCAAGCCTCACCTCTGCTCGAGCAAGTTTCTCCTCTCCTCGAGCAAGCTTCTCCGCTGCTCGAGCAAGCTTCTCCGCTGCTCGAGCAAGCTTCTTCTCTGCTCCCCGCAACCCTTCTTCCTTCACCTTAGCTTGTGAGATCGAACAACCCGTTAACTGGAAGGTGTCGCATTCCGCGCATCAACAGTGATGCCTTCAACGTGTGTCACTCGTTGTATGACCAGAAGGACACGACAATTCTAGGGATCGTGAGTCCTGAAGACATCGTGTTTTAGAGCTTCACGGGCTTCTCTTTGCGCAACCAAAATGGGGCATACAGCGCGTCGATCTCTTCTCTGTTTCGGAGGAAGGGAGGAGCTCATTGCTGAAAGGAAGGTTGCCCTCGCATGGACCGAGGTAATGATGTCTTTTGGGGTTTAGTGATTTAGTTTCATGTTAGCAAGCTGAAATTTGTATGCTCAGAGGTGGTGGAGCACGCCGTAGCGGAGACCGACCTCGAGAAGCAGTAGAAGGAGCTTGTCAAGAAGTAGGCGGAGCTCGAAACGTTGCGGAAGGAGCTCACCGAGACTCAGTCGAGCAAGCCAAATCATTCTCTCGCCATCTATATTGGGGAGGTGGTGTTGTATCGCATAACGGAGAGAGCAGCGAGGCTAGCTGGGCGCAGCATGGGTAGGATCTCAAATACCAAGAACTCTAGCTGGACCTCTTCATGGGGAGCTCGTTGTCATCCATTCGTCCACGACATCTTCGGGCCAGAGTGCTATCGGTGGCGGTGGTGGTGAGGGAGGCAGCGAGGTTGAGGAAGATATGGTTGGTGAAGAGGTCGTCGACGAGGGCGAAGTGTGGATTGATTGACCGGGCTCGTCGGGTTAGTTTTTTTTTTTTTGAGGTCGCCCGACATTAGTATTTTTTGATCGCCAGGAGACCTGATAATTTTTTAATACCGACAAACTTAATTGAAAATACCTTTCTTACAACACTTTGTTGAGGTTGGTAGGCTCTTAGACGCGTTGAGTGATGAGATCGCTAGTAGTTGTGGTAGGCTCTTAAAGTCGTTGAGGGATGGGTTTGTTGCGAGCTACGACAGGCACTTAAGCGCGTTAAGAGATAAGTTCATTGTGAGTTGCAGTGGGCTTTAAGGCGCGTTGAGAAATGAGGATGTGTGGAGGCTCTTGTACAAGAGCTACATTATTGATTTTCTTGGAGTCATTTTGTTATTGAAGAGGTGAATGTGATGAGATGGGGTGATAGATTTTTTCCGCAATGTCGGTCTCGGATCACATAAAGTCAAAACACTCTCGTGCAGTTTGCACAAAGGGCGGGCTCAATTGGAGGAGTTGGATATTAGGACGAGCCAATTCAACAGGCCTCGCCTCAGTAAAGCTCTCTTAAGATGTTCATCCCACTATCCTCTGGCAAGTCGTTGACCGACGAGAGGATACGAGCACCCGAGGGGTAACCAACCAACGTGTAAGGGGATAGCTGATCTCGGACAACAATGTAGAGTCTTCGATTTAGAGACAAGCACCCATGGGTGTCGCCCTCTCGCTCGGCAAACTTTTTCCAGAAGGCGGGATGGGTCGCGCCCATCTAAGAGGCGCTTCGAAAACGTGTCATCTAGGTTCACGAGGGGTGTAGTGCCAACCGAGGATAGCCAACCAACGTGCAAGGAGGGAGTTGATCTCGGTCGTCACTGTAAAGGCTTGGACTTAGATACATGTCATCATAGGGTCGATGACCACCTCGTGCACGGCCGGGATTTCCATTACCAAGGTCGTAACACAGCGAGCAAGTAAAAACTAAACGGATGATCTTACTAATTAATCATATACACAAAGGGTACATTTGATGCTTATCTTTTCATATGGGTCTTTCGATGCATTCATAGGTATGCAGGGGTTGCTCAGCTCTAACGAGCTCGTGCGGAAAAAATCCTCGATTGCAAGGTGTCTAATTAGAGATCGCCGATTTGTTCGTTCATCAACGTTGAGACCTCGGAGGCTCGGAGGAGGTGTTAGTGGTATGGTCGAGATCAACTTCCTGAGGGGGACTCTCCAAGCAGGAACTTTCAGTTGCCCCTAAGTGTGTACTGAAACCAGGCTGAGAACTGGACTCGCGCGAGTTAGCATTGCCCCGGCGTCACTACCAAGTCTCATCCCTCTTCGATAGCATAATATCGGGTGTGAAATGCTACTCTCTGGTAAACACCCTCTGTGTCAATATAATATTGTGCTCCAAATGCTGATCTTCGGAGAATCTTCGCTAGTGTTCGTCATTTCAGAGTGTGCAACTTGTGGTCTACTGAGGTAACGGGGTCGGGAACCTTCCGCGAGGTGGTTGCGACTTGGCTCTGGTTTGTCGCTGAGCATCGTCGTACTCTACTTCAACAAGCTTGTCGGCATCATGAACGACCACTCTAGGGTTTTCCCTCCTCTCCCCAAAGTCCGCATTCTATAAACTGCACCAAGATATTGAAGCCAGGAACCGGCTTAAGAGTCCAAATTTAGTATGGGCAGAGGTCACTAGCACAAAGAGGTAGAAGTCACGGACGAGGAAGGTCGAACAGGAAGGTGAATAGCGACAAGTCGGAGGTCCCGCCTCAGACTTAGGAGTGTATAGAAACTCCCCCTCCCAAACCAAATATTGTGCTAGCCTACTAGGTGAGGAGGGACATGCAAGCTTACGAGATGTATTAGAGAGCTCGCGAGTCCTAGGCAAGGTCCCTAGTGGGTTGATGGCAACCTCTGTCTTAACGGTGAGTCATATTTATAGGCAACAACAGGGAGTAATACCCCCGAGCCGAGAGTGGGTCCTGCTCCTATGCGAAGTTCAATTGGTATCCTGCGAGATGGGGCTGATCTCGGGTCCCAGTGATGAGATGACGACTTCCAGGGTGGTGTCTGTGGACTGAATGTAACTTAGCAAACTTAATAGGAGCTTATTGCGAACTTACGGAACTTATTGCGAGCTCACTACGAACTTACTCTTTGGGGAGGTATTTTGGTAATTGCCTCGCCAATTTGTCTTGGGTTGGCCACGCCAAGTACGGGTCGTACAATAGTGACTTTGTGTGTGGGGGGGGGGAGGGGGGGGTATCTTTGTAAAGGTTGATTTGATTGTAGCTGTATGCATGTGTGCGTGTCTTTATAAAGGTGTGTTTACTGTGTGTGTATATGATTTTGTGTGTTAGAATATATTTATGTTTTGTGTTATTTTGTATTTGAATATATTTATGTTTATATGTAGATGGATGAGATAGTAAAATGGCGTAGACGTAAAAGGGTGTTGGTTGTAGCTACAATAGCTGCGGCAAGTATTGTTTTCATGAAACTCACTATATCCAGAGATCCCATAGAGTGTGGTGTTAAATATATCCTACAAAAAATGGTTTTCAAGTGATTATATGATTGATCAGATATCAATTGTTTTAATCAATTTTTTATGAAAAGATTGTGTAACATCCACGTGGACCGTAGATTACTAAGACATACAGAATATATTGGTGAGAGAATAAATTGTCGTATTTGTATATGTTCTAGCCCATAATAAGAAATTTCAGGATGTTGGTGTAATATTTGCTCATTGAACATTTTAAAAACATTGTGGCTGAACTTATTTTGTACTTGTGTACTATATCATTTTGTCTTTCATTTCAATTATGCTACAATTCTAACAATTAATTTTGTTCACAGATTTAAAACAAAAATTTCATATCCTGTCACTGAATTTCTGATTCCACAGACAAATAGTAAAATAACGAATTTCAATTCAAATATTTGACTTTCTGTCTAAAACCTATTTCAATTCTCGCATGTGAATTCCTTTCAAATAAATGGAGCCTAATGGTTCTTAGTCAAAAAACCCACCTTTTCAATGAAAAGGCTGCATTTCCTTCATAACATTTCAGTTTCTTAAAAAACTTGGGGTTAAGAAGATCAGCTCACAAGTTCATCTACTTGCTGAAGGCAGCTCACTTGAGAAATAATAATACATATTTTTAAAACAGTCGAATACTAATGGAAAATCTACAAGCAAAAAACCACTGTATCGGAATTATGAAGAATGCCGAAACGAAAACAGAAAGAAACCCTAGCCGAAAAGGTAAAAGAAGAGAAGATATGCAGACCTTGAGACACGACGAAGAACGCAATTGGTGTCGGTTTCTATGGGCGACCATAATAGCATCGTATGTACTCGTAGAGGAGGAGAAGTAGGGGCTTACGTCGCCCCGGAAACTAGAAAGGACGCCAAACTCCATTGCTCGTATACCACTCTCTTCTTTTCTTCAAACGAATGGGTGGAGAATCAGGAACAGTGAAGGAGACTTTAAAGACTTGGAACTTGGAAGGGCTAAATGATGCGAGTTCTTCACTGTCTACTGCTGACTTGCCACCTCCGCCGGAAATCACACCTGCAAATCCAACTCCTGCAACCAACAATACCGCAATACAATCCAAATACAACCAACCAAGAACACCAGCACACCACCGAATGATTGCACTTAGATAAACACCCAACCCTAAGGGTAGAAGTCCCTGAACGGATTGTAAGGAAGAGCGGGGGAAGCTTTCTGTAGCGCCTCCCGTAGCGCTACGGTTTATTTAGCAGGCCACACATACGGCTACAGCAAGAGTTATGAGCTGGCGACCTGTGCCGGCCTTAACGGCTAGTATTAGGATTAGTATAAATAACATTAGCATGTAATAAACAAGTGAGCAATAATATGAATCTAGTTTTACTGTTCTTCTCCTCCAGCGTCCTTTGCTTCTCTCTTCCCCTAGCTTCTGAGCGTTCGTCTTTCTCCCTCTCCTCAAGCGAAAGCCATTCCTCCGCCGCCTAACAGCGGCGTTTCGTTACAACTGGTGCTCTCGTTGAGAGGCAGGGCCTCTCGATGGAGGGGCTTCCGGCAACACCTACTCCCTCCGACCTCCCCGCGCCACCAACGACAGCCACCGTCACCTGGCAAGATCTGGATCGACGCCATGTATTGTACATGGATCAACACAATGCCATATGTGATTCCATTCAAAGTACCCAGGAAAGATTTTCACAAGAATTACAACAAATACACATCTCGCTCGCACAATCTAAACAGGCTCAAGAATCGTTTGAAAGAACCCAGACTCAGATGCAAGAAGCGAATCAGACATTCCAGAAAGAATTCTAGAGCTTAAAGGAGGACTTACAGAATTTTATGCGCATCATGACTCCAGCCACCAATATGGAGGCGGATGGCTCTCTTCCGGCTCAGTCCTTCCCCAGTACAGCATCATCCCAGCCCGGCTTCCTTGGACATCCTCCGGCACGGCTACCAGTTCATCCGACTGGTACAGCGGACGGTATATCCCGGTTCCGAGCTCCGATCTTGGAGTTCAATGGGGGCACATCCTCACAGCCGGGAATACTAGGAACGGCACCAGGCAGCAGTCAAACAAACAATACATTGCAAAGCAATAATTCCTTATCCAGCCTATTACCCCAAATATCGCATCAGAATCAGGACACTCACTCAACAGCAACAAGATCCGATAATTCCATCCCAAAACTCGACTTTCCGGCATTTGCGAGCGGAGATCCCACAGATTGGCTATACAAAATCGAGATGAATTTCAGGTATAATAACACTAACCCGTTAGACTACATTTTTATAGCATCAATGCATTTGGACAGGCCAGCATCACAGTGGTTCCAAGGATTGCTCTGCAATGGTCTTTGCCCAGATTGGGGAACATTCAAAAGAGCTATCCAGGACCGTTTCGGCCCAACGAAATTCGAAGACCCCGTAGGTAAACTAATGAAATTAACTCAAACTTCTTCTGTTGCGTTATATCAAGATACTTTTAACACACATTATCCTAAACCTAATCGCTTAACAGTGAACAAATTGTCCCCAGCCGAACTACAAACACGCCGCGAACGCGGGCAGTGTTTTACATGCGACGAACGATACGTTCCCGAGCACAAATGCAAAAATCGGTCAACGCTATATTTCTTTGACGGGGACCACGAGGATCAGGAGGAAAGTCCCGCAGACTATGTGGAAGAGTCAACCGGTGACGACACTACTAACCCATAAATAAGTGTAAATGCTTTTATGGGAACTTTACCATCGAAGTCCCTGCGTGTCCACGGCACCATAGGGAAATCAACCGTCCATATATTTCTAGACAATGGCAGTACTCATAGTTTCATAACTAAGCGAGCATCTAAATTCCTAAAACTACCTGTTGAATCGATTAAACCGTTTAAGGTTCACGTAGGAAACGACAACATTATGTTCTGTAAGGAATATTGCCCTCAAGTACAACTGACCATCCAGAAGATACAATTTCAATTAGATTTATTCGTGACCGATCTTCATGGAGCAGACATAATACTGGGCTATAACTGGTTGGAAACTTTAGGGCCAATAACCATAGATTATTCCGCACGGGAAATGTCTTTCAATTTCCAAGATGCTGCATGCACAATTAAAGGAGATCAAACTCTCAGTGCAGGCTCGGTATCACCCTCACAAATACATAAATTAGTCGCTCAAGACTCGATTGACTCTATGCTATTATGTTTCCAAACAGAAATAGAACCAACAGATAGCATGCCCACACCGACCGAGATACCGACCACTTGTTATCCATCCGTAGATCACCAAATAAAGTCCTTTAAACACCTTTTTTGCAAACCTACAGGGCTGCCTCCGAATAGGCCTCTGGATCATAAAATTCCTCTGACAGACGAGACTAAGATAGCCAAAGTTAAACCCTATCGGTATCCTTATAGACATAAAAATGAAATTGACCGACTAATTACCGAAATGCTTTCCCAAGGAATAATTCAACCAAGCAACTCCACATTTAGCTCCCCAGTACTTATAATTAAGAAAAAGGATGAGACATGACGTTTCTGTGTAGATTACCGTCTTTTGAATTCGATAACAATCAAAGACAGTTTCCCAATGCCCACCATTGAGGAACTAATTGACGAGCTACACGATGCCACAATTTACTCTAAATTAGACCTCTACTCAGGTTACCATCAAGTCCGAATGAACCCTCGCGATGTCCACAAAACAGTTTTTCGAACTCACGATGGCTTATACGAATTTCTTGTAATGCCATTCGGGCTTACAAACGCTCCGGCAACTTTCCAAGATTTAATGAATACCCTTTTTAAATCATTCCTCCGACAATTTGTGGTCATTTTTTTGACGACATCTTAATATACAGTCGCGACGAGGCATTACACGCCGACCATTTACACCAAGTGTTTCAGATATTATCACAAAATCAACTCTCACTAAAATCTTCGAAATGCACCATTGCCGTTCCAAAAATTGAATTCCTAGGACACGTCATCTCGGCAAAAGGGGTTCTCCCTAACCCCCATAAACTGGCAGCAATTGCCGCATGGCCAGTACCCAAAATCCAGAAACAATTAAGATCCTTTCTCGGAATAGCAGGATATTACAGACGTTTTATCCGCCATTATGCGACAATCACGGCACCACTAACCGACCTTCTAGTTCGAAATAGTTTTGCCTGGACGGACAAGGTCAACGACGTTTTTCTTAAAATAAAGGAATTGCTTCTCACAGCCCCAGTTTTGACACTACCCAATTTTTCACTACCTTTCACGATTGAATGTGACGCTTCTAAGGTTGGGATAGGAGCAGTGTTAAGTCAAAAGGGGCATCCAATTGCCTACTTTAGTAAAAAATTATCGCTCAAGGACCAAGCAAAGTCTACCTACATACGAGAATTGTTAGCAGTTACTTCGGCCGTAAGTAAGTGGCGCCAGTACTTAATTGGCTCGACATTCACAATACTCACCGACCACGAAACCTTACATAACCTAAACACACAAATAATGACTTTGCCCGAACAACAACATTTTCTTTCCAAAATGTTAGGATTTAATTATGTCATTCGATATAGACCAGGTCGACACAACGCCGCCGCTGATGCTCTCTCCCGAGTCTATGATTCGGATGAGGAGCCGTCTATCAACAGTCACCAAACCCTATCGTTCACCTATTCTAACCTGTTTGACGACTTGACAACACTCTACAACACGGACAATAAAGCGACCGAAGTATTATCTCAACTACAGCAGCACCCGGATTTAGTACCACATTGAAAAATTATAAACCAAAAGTTATTTTTTTAAATCAAAATTATATATTCCAGATTCACTCCTTCGCACAATCCTTATCAGTGAAACACATGACACAAAAATAGGGGGTCACTCGGGAATCACAGCAACCACAAAACGATTAGAACAATACTATTACTGGCCAGGATTGCAACACCAAGTGCAGTCACACATACAACATTGCGATATTTGTCAAAAGGGCAAAGACCGCAATGCTCTGTCATATGGCCTCTTGCAACCCCTACCTATTCCATCCCGCATATGGGCGGATATTTCCATTGACTTTATCACACATTTACCAAAATCAAAAACTTTTACGACCATATTAGTCATGGTAAATAAACTATCTAAAGGTGCTCATTTTGCCCCTTTACCAGCCCGCTACACAGCTCCCATAGTAGCCAGCACATTTTGGGAGCATTGTGGTAAGTTACATGGCTTACCCGAATCAATAGTTTCGGACAGAGACACCATATTTTTAAGTTCTTTTTGGCTTTCTTTTTTTAAATCCAACCGGACAAAATTACGTTTTAGCTCGGCCTACCATCCACAAACGGATGGCCAGACTGAACGTGTCAACCGTTGCATTAATCAATTTTTACGTATTTTTGCCCATCAACATCCAGCACATTGGGCTTCACTTCTCAGTTGGGCTGAATACCATTATAACACAAGTTATCACGCCTCAGCTGGGATGTCGCCTTTCGAAGCGATGTTTGGCAGACCACCACCTAATTTCGTAGCCCATGGGCAAGGTGGTGATCCGACCAGCCAGCTGCTACCTGATAACACAACCCACGCACTATTACTATTACAACTACAACAGCATTTACATCACGCACAACACAAAATGAAAAAGAATGCAGATAAGAAACGGCAGGACATCGCCTTCCATAAGGGCGATCTCGTGTTACTCAAGCTTCACCCATACCGCCAAACCTCCCTGCATAAGAAAACATGTCAACGATTCAGATTAAGATATTTTGGCCCTTACAAAATTTTAGAACAAATAGGGTCGATAGCCTTTAAGTTAGAACTTCCTGAATCCAGCAAAATTCATCCGGTATTTCACGTTTCAATGTTGAAAAAATATTTTCCAAGTGCATCTTATCCAGTTCATGCCATCCCGGACATAGATCTGGCATGCATTAACAAACGACACCCCATCGATATACTGCAAAAACGAACGATTCAGAAGGAGGGGCAGCTTTACCACCAATGGCTGATCCAGTGGGAAGGCATGCTTCCAGAGGAGGCCACTTGGGAGACACTTTCAGACCTGGACTATACTCTACTTCATCATCTTGAACAACGTTGCTCATGCATAAATGAACAATCAGAAGCAAATACAAGGGAAGGCTTTTGTCATAACACCCAACCTGTCATCCCTTTTTGTTCTTCGGATTCCACGCCTCATCCTGTCATTTTGCAGGAAAATCACGGGCGGCCGGACCGTATTTCGCCCCCACGCACAACAACAACCAGGGAAGACAAAGTTTCTCAGCAAGCAGGAGCACGCTCGACTGTAAAAACGCATACAGAAAGCCGGCCAAGGGAAGTTAACATCCTCACCGATCGCCATGTCATCCTTGATCGACCGTTTCAGCTTGCTGCTAATCTACCGTTTCCTATGCAGCCGGAAGTTGATCTCAACAACTCAAACACGGAACACACAAACAAGCATACGGATGCAAAAATACGTCAAAGGGATGTTGAAAATCACAAACAAAACTCATCCAAAGTCATCCCTTCGAAAATACTAAAATCAGACTCTAATCATCCTCCTGCTGTTTTACAGGAGTCATATGCAGTTCAGAAAAACGTTCATCAACACAGGGAACTACAGGGCTTCAACACTGAAGTAAGAAAAGGGGATACAGAGTTACCAGACCACCCAAAGCCATCCAGCACCAGCACGCACCGGTCACTACGAAAAGCCTCCTGGCTTCTCCGCCAGCTACCGCCGGTTCCGCGCCGGCGTCGCTCCAGGAAGAACAGCGATTAGGGTTTGCCAACTCCAGCTCACACCAGCTTTTATATAAGCGGGAGACTTCGGGCAGCAAGTACCACCGGGCAGCCAAATCGGGCAGGGCAGGGAATGTAGCGCCTCCTGTAGCGCTACAGTTTATTTAGCAGGCCACACATACGACTACAGCAAGAGTTATGAGCTGGCGACCTGTGCCAGTCTTAACGGCTAGTATTAGGATTAGTATAAATAACATTAGCATGTAATAAACAAGTGAGCAATAATATGAATCTAGTTTTACTGTTCTTCTCCTCCGGCGTCCCTTGCTTCTCTCTTCCCCTAGCTTCTGAGCGTTCGTCTTTCTCCCTCTCCTCCGGCGAAAGCCATTCCTCCGCCGCCTAACAGCGGCGTTTCGTTACACATTCCCGTTGCTGCCCCCCTGCAGGAACCACAAGCAAAATTGTTTTTTGTCCCCTATTCCAAAAACAAATCGGAAGTAAATACTTCCCCCCAATCATAAAAGGCAAAAGACACAACTGCCCCTGACACAAAATAAAAAAAGGGAATTGTTAAAAGCATCGCATTTTTGGCTAATCGCACCGCAGTTTTTTACATATTGTTAAAATCACCGCACATTGTTATCCGCACCGCAATTGAGATAAACGCACCGCACTTAATTTATGAATTAAAATAGGTTCTCATTGAATTATAATATTAATATATACTCAATAGAAAAAATATTTGATACAAAACCATCAAATGTGTTGTCCAAATTGTTATGCTCTTTTCTTCAAATATTTGTGATCTTCATCAACGACATCTATAATATGGACCAATAATACTTGGGGCACAATTCATGATGATGACCAATAATATTGCGACAATTTACTTCTAAACATAGAAACAGTAATGAACTCTCAAAGAAATTTCAAAAGTCCTTTAATATAGGTGATTGTTAACCGCAGCTCTTTATTGGCTAGTCGCACCCAAAAATCTCCTAATTTTTCGCGTCTTTTCGAAATACGCCTTGTACACGCAATTTCAGGAAAAGTGTTCAACACGAAAATTGTAGATATCGTCGAGATCTACAACTTTCGTGTTGAACACTTTTTCAGAAATTGCATGTACAAGGCGTATTTCTGAAAGGCGTAAAATCTGAGCGTGAGGAGAGGCGGCATTGACGCTGATATCTACCGGTGTCGGCGACGGAAAGGGCTGGAGGAGGCGGGAGGAGCCAGCGACGCGTCAGGAGGCGTGAGGAGAAGATCGGGATTTTAGGGCTGCGGTGCGAGGAAGCAGCAGTGCGGTGCGGGTATATTTTTAGAGTGACAAATTTTAAGTGTTAAAAGACCTAAATGCGGTGCGATTAGCCAAAAGTGCGGTGCTTTTAATAATTCCCTAAAAAAATCCACATAATCAATAGTAATAAAAATAGGAAATTGTTATTCACATCTCATAATTGAATATTCTTATCCAGAATAATACAAATTTTAACATATTTTCACCTAAACTTATCTGATATTTGTACCCAACACAAACTTCGTTTCTATTTCTCTCGAGCCTTAAACTCTCGCAACCGAACCTTCACCTCTCCGCTCGCAGTCTCTCGTTGGCGGTCCGATAATATCTCGCCGCCCGTGGCGCCCTCTATTCCATCGCGTCTTCCGCCCATCTCCTCGTCGTCGGTCAATCAATAAATAGTTCGTTTAAGTCGTATGTGTATGTTCTAACATAACAACAGAGTAAGGGGTAAGTTCAATAATAACTCACTCCCAAGTCCACGAGTTAGAAGTCGAAGACACATGATACCGGTTGGCGCGGCGGCGGCGATGACGGTTGACGCGGTAGCAGCGATGGCGATTTCAGTGCGGCGTCGGCGATGACGGTTTGCGGCGACGGCGATGGCGGTTTGTGGCGACGGCGATGGCGGTTTGTGGCGACGACGATGGCGGTTTGCGGCGACGGCGGTTTCGGTGCAGCGCCGGCGATGGCGGTTTGCGGCGGCGGCGGTTTCGGTGCAGCGTCGGCGATGGCGGTTTGCGGCGGCGGCGGTTTCGGTGCATCGTCGGCGATGGTGGTTTGCGGCGACGACGTTGGCGGTTTGCGGCAACGGCGATGGCGGTTTGCGGCTACGGCGATGGCGGTTTGCGGCGGCGGCGGTTTCGGTGTAGAGGCGGCGATGGAGGTTTGCGGCGACGGCGATGACGGTTTGCGGCGTCGGCGATGGCGGTTTGCGGCGACGACGATGGCTATTTGAGGCGGCGACGGTTTCGATGCAGCGTCAGCGATGGCGGTTTGTGGCGACGTCTATGGCGGTTTGCGGGGACGGCGATGGAGGTTGGCGCAGCGGCGGCGAAGGCGGTTTGTGGCGACGAAAATTTTGGTTACGTCGGGGAAGGTTCAGATATCTGCACCTCATGCATGGTGTGCGGGCGCAGCTAACGCCTCTCAGGAGACCTCATCCTTTTTCTTAATATTATTATGTATGGGTACAAATATCAATTATGGGTACAAATATCAATTTTGGATACAAATATCAATGGGTTACAAATATTCATTTATGAGATACCAATAACAATTCCCTAAAAATAATATAACAATACCTCCCCCATAAAAAAAAGTTCCTCGTCCTCAAGGAACAAGGTGTGGCCACCGCAGACGGAGAGACCAAAGATCCTCCCATGTCGCTTCCTCTGGTGTGTCGTCCACCCACTGGATGAGTAGCTATGTTGCCGCCCTCCCGTCCTTGTTGATGAGGCGTCGGCCCAAGATTTGCAGCGGTTCTACCAGCACATTGCCCTCTGCATTGGTTGTTGACGGCAGGGGCTGCTCCACTGTGAAATATGAAAGGGGTGATGTATCTTGGCTTCCTCCGGCAAGTCCAGCTTGTACGTCACTGCTCCCACCCACTCCAGCACCGGAAAGGGTCCGAAAAATTTCGGAGACTGCTTGTGCACCCGATGTCCCCTTAGACTGACTTGGCGGTACGGTTGTAAACGCACCCAAACCAGCTCCCCAACCTCAAATGAGTGCTCCCTCCGCTTTGTGTCTGCGAGCACCTTCATGCGGTTTTTGGGCCTTGGCCAGGTTCCCCTTAAGTAATTGCATCACTTGATCCCGAGCAGCTATGGAGCGGTCTACCGTCTCCACGGTTGTTGTCCCTTCCATAAGCCAGCAACGCCAACGGCTCTTTACCATACACCACCTCATACGGTGTCATTTGTATGGCGCTCTGGTAGCTCGTGTACTACCACCACTCCGCCAAGGGAAGCCGCGTCACCCAACTGTGGGATCTCTCGAAACATATACAACGAAGGTACCCTTCCAAAAAACGATTCATCACCTCCGTTTGTCCATCAGATTGCGGATGATAGGCCGTAGACATGTGCAATTGGACTTGGAGCACCCGGAATAACTCTTGCCAAAAATTACTAATGAAAATAGCATCCATGTCGCTGACGATCGAGGCGGGTAACCCATGTAGTCAGACCACCGAATCCAGGAAAACATGTGCCACCGTCTCCGCCGTATATGGGTGATGCAAAGCCATAAAGTGTGTTTGCTTACTCAACCGATCCACCACCACCAATATGGTTGATTTCCCGCTACTCTTTGGCAAGCCTTCAACAAAATCCAAAGAAATCTCGTGCCATACCCGCTTCGGAATAGGTGGGGGATGCAATAGCCCCATAGGACGTTGATTGTCTGGTTTGCACTACTGGCATACGACGCAACGTTGAATGTAATCATATACAGCCGGTTTCATGTTCTTCCAATACAATCGTCGCTTCATCCGCTTGTACGGCGCAGTGATTCCCGAGTGGCCACCCACGACACTGTCATGGTACAGCTGTAGTAGATTCCGCCGGACAACTTCATCCCGACCCACCACCAACTTCCCTTTCCGTTGAAGTAGACCATGCTGCCAGGTAAACTTTGGGTGAGTTCCCGGCTCCCTCTCCTTGTCTTGAATGATGGTTTTCAGCCGGCCATCACTCTCCCACGTCCCCTTGATCAATTACACAAGGTAGCGTCTGGTTTGTCGTAGATCCGCGATAGGGCATCGGCGCACACGTTCTCTTTGCCGCTTTTATACTGCACCTTAAAATCTTATCCCATCAACTTAGAGAGATAGTGTTGTTGTGCTGGGGTTGCCAGTTTCTGCTCAAGCATGAACTTCAAGCTTTGATGATCGGTACGTATCACAAACGGGCACCCTACCAAGTAATGTCTCCACTTCTGAATGGCGAGGACAATGGCCAGCAACTCCTCCTCATAGGTGGACAATCCGACATTCTTTGTTTCCAGTGCCTTGTTAAAGAACGCTATCGGTAGCTCTCTTTGGAGTAACACCGCCCCTACCCCCGCATCCGACGCATCCGTCTCCACCACAAAAGACTGCTGGAAATCCGGTAATTGCAACACGAGAGGGCTGGACACGGCCTTTTTCAAGGCTTGGAAGGCTGTCTTGGCCGCTCCGGACCACGCAAACGTGTGTAACTTCAGCAATTCTGTTAATGGCCGAGCCAAGGAACCATACCTTTCAATAAACCTCCAGTAATAACCGGTTAAACCCAAGAATCCCCGAACTTTCTTCAACGTTGTGGGCGTCGGCCATTCCATCATTGCATGGATCTTCATCGGATCGGTTGCCACCCCCAATCCGGAAATCACATGTCCCAAATAATGCACTTGCGGTCGGCCAAACTCACATTTATTTTTCTTGAGCACCAAGTGGTTGGAATGTAACACCCCCATGGTAAAAGCGAGGATATCCAAGTGTTTCATCCATGTTGAGCTGAAAACCAAGATGTCATCAAAAAAAATTAAAATAAATTTTCGTAATTGACCTTGGAAGAGTCGGTTCATGAGACTTTGGAACGTTGAGGGCGCATTGGTTAAGCCGAACGGCATCACCAAGAATTCATAGTGCCCCTGATACGTTCGAAATGCATTCTTATGCACGTCTTCTTCGACCATTCTCACTTGATGGTAGTCGGCCCGTAAGTCTAGCTTGGAGAAATACACCGCGCCATGTAGCTCGTCGATCAACTCCTCAATGAGAGGAATCGCGAATTTATCATTCACGATGTTTTGATTCATTTCCCGGTAGTCAACGCATAATCGCCATGACCCATCTTGTTTCTTCACCAAAACCACGGGAGATGCAAACTGACTATTGTTCTATCGAATTACCCCCGTGCTCAATATCTCACTGATGAGCCTTTTAATTTCCGACTTTTGTAGCGGTGGATACCGGTATGGCCGCAAATTAACGGTCTTTCTCTCCTCCTTCAATGTAATCCTGTGTTATTGCCCCCTCATGGGCGGTAATCCTCGCGATTCCTCGAACACATCTGCAAACCCAGCTAGCAGGCTCAACAACTGCTGCTGCTCGGATAAGGGAAGGGAATCCCCTTCCATTTCCCATGCTCCCAGTTCGCGATCAGCCCCCTCCGGGCCTCCTTCCCGGCTACCTTGTACACTGCACACCGCTAACATATTGAGCTGCCCTCCTTTGTCAATCATCTTTTGGACCCGGTTACCTTTGTTCCATAGTCCTGGCCCCGAAGTTGCCCCGCGCAAGGACACCTTTTTACCCCAGCTCCAGAATTCCATCTTTAAGTTGCCAAAATCCCAATTAATCGGCCTGAGCGTGATCAGCCACTATACTCCTATCACCATATCACAGCCCCCCAAAGGAAGAATGAATATGTTTGATTAAAATTCCGCCCCTTGCATCCGCCACTGGAAGTTCTCCATCATATACGAGCTTGTCATAGTCTTCCCATTGGCCACCGCGACTGAAAAGGACTCCATCTGGATGAGGTAGCATTGCATCCGATGTGCGGCTCCCTCGTCTAATAAATTATGGGTGCTTCCCGAATCAATCAACACGTTGATGGGCTGCGCCTGGTGAGATGTCGTCACCCACATCGTTTGGTAGTGTGTTACCCCCGTCAAGGCGTTCACGGACACTTGGGGTCTTGGCGGTTCCTCCTCTTAGGTCTCAAACTCCAGCTACCCATCCACCTCTTCCTTTTCTTCTACCTCCCCAACCGCCTCCACCACGACCTCCATTGAATAGGTTTGTCGCCGGTTGGGACATTTGTGACCCGGTGTGTACTGTTGGTTGCACCAAAAGCACAATCCCTTCCTCCGCTTCTCGTCAAGCTCCGATGACGTGGACTTGCGCCCTCCCCCCACGTTCTGGTGCGCTGCTCGGGCATATTGATGACCGGATGGTTTCATGGAATTTTTTGTATTGTACCTCTTATACTCCTCATAAGATGAATGTTCCTCGCGATACGAGGTTGGCTTCTGGTTGCGGTAGGTCAACTGCTGCTCTTGCAACCTTGCCAGTGAAAAAGTCTCTTGCAAGGAATTGGGACGAAACATCTGAACGACGTATTGTATGTCGTCCCTGTTTCCGGCAACACATAGGCTAATGACAATATCCTCCGACACCGATGCTCGGTGTAACACTAAATCAAACTCATCCAAGTAATTTTGGACAATCGTGCGTTGTCTCAAATTCTTCAACTCACTCATTGGATCCCCAAATAGCGCAGACCCAAAACGCGTGTGCAACGCTTGACTATATTCTTCCCAATTAGGCCATTGTCGCGTCAATATCACCTTCATATACGCTTGGTGCCAGTACAAAGCTTTCCCTTCCAAGTGCACCGACGCCATTCTTACCTTCGTGTCTTCCAGGGTTCCATCAATCTCAAAGAATTGATCGCACTTATAGATCCACGACATCAGATCCTCCCCGGAGAAGCGAGGGAAATCCAATCGCGGAAACCTCGTAACAACATGCGACGCCGAGGATACCGAACTTGTACTCCTGCTGTCCGGCGACTTACCTCTTTTTCCTTCAGCAGCCCGCTCTGTTCGCAATCCAGCAAACAAGGTACGCATTTCCTCCCCCATGGCTTGCATCGCCCGAGCCAACTCCGCGTGACTCTGTTTCAGCCCCTCGACCTCCAACTGGGCCTCCTTTGATCTCGTGGCGTCTGACACTGGCATGATCGCCCGTCCGCCAAACCTCCCTCTGATACCCAAATGCGAGTTCTTCACTGTCTACCGCTGACTTGCCACCTCCGCCGGAAATCACACTTGCAAATCGAACTCCTGCAACCAACAATACCGCAATACAATCCAAATACAACCAACCAAGAACACCTGCACACCACCGAATGATTGCACTTAGATAAACACCCAACCCTAAGGGTAGAAGACCCTGAATGGATTGTAAGGAAGAGCATGGGAAGCTTTCCCGTTGCTGCTGCCTACAGGAACCACAAGCAAAATAGTTTTTCGACCACTATTCCAAAAACAAATCGAAACTAAATACTTCCCCCAACCCTAAGAGGCAAAAGACACAACTGCTCCCGACACAAAATAAAAAAGTCCACATAAGCAACAATAATAAAAATAACATAACACTAAAACGAGGTGAATGAAACGGCCAGAGCATGAGCACGTAACAACCAAGTGGCGGCGGGGAACGACGAAAGTTTGATAAAAAAATGTCACTTTTAGGGCTGCTTAGGGTCAGTTACTTAATTGGGTTCTCGGTCCTTACATTTGAGTATTTGGGAGGACTTAAGAACCTGAGTTATTGAAATTAAAATATCAGAGATATAAAAATGATCCTTGTTTTATTTAATATATGTCTTTCGGTCCAGTCCAAGTTAAGTTAAATCTAAAAGGTTCACCCTTCCTATATATATCCCTAGTCTTTTCAGTTTCTGCATTGTTTGCAGAGACTCGATCATGCATGTGCTTCAAGTTAAAGCGATCGAATTTCAACGGTTCGGCATTTGACATCCCCCAACCTGCATTTTGGCGATTCTCTTGATCACATGTATGATTGATTTTTCTCCGGTCCGGAGAATCGGACCGCCTTAGCACGAAGTCAGACCGGGCGTGCAAACAGTCAAAGAAAAACAACAGCAAATGACAAAAGACTTTTTTTTACGTGAAAAATCCGGAAAATGTGAAACCACGTGGCCGGATCTGTGTCACGTCAGAATCCACTATTTTCTTTGAGTTTTCAGGAGTATGAAATAATCTCTCGGAGGGTGACAGGTCACCTCTCCGTTACAAATGCAAGGTACAAGAGTGATGAAAAATAGCTGAGTCCTCAGAGGCTCGATGGAAGCGCTCTGGCCTGAGAAATTGGCTAAGTTCACGGAACCTCGATAGAAGCATTCCGGCAGAGAGAAATCTCCAAGTCCACTGAGCCTTGAAGCCTGTTGGAGCATTTGCGCTAGAAGAGGAGCAGAGCGAATTCCTAAGCGGAGGATCAACCCAAGTCCATGATCTCGCCGGAAAACCATAGAGCTCTTTCTAGCATCTGGAGTTGTTTGCCTTCAAATAAAGGTTTGGGAGCCTATTTATAATTTTCTAAAGGGATATGTCGGTAATTGTGTCGGGAGAATTTGGTGTTGTTGAATGACGTCGCTCCTTTTCGGTCACTTGAATCATCAAATTTAGCGAAATGACGAAAGTGCCCCTCGGGAGGTTCGGGCGGCCTGGGCGAGGAGCCCGTCGGCGGATGCGGCCGGAGGCGATGGTGGCGGCTGGAGGCGACGGGGACCGCCGAGGGCGTGCACGGCGGGTGCTGCGCAGGGGCGTGCGCGCGCGGTGCGCCCGCGCGAGCTGGCCGCTCGCGGGTGCGCGTAATTTGCGCGCTCGCAGCCCGCTCGTGCCCCCGTGGGTTGTCGTGCATGCGCAAGGGTGTTGCCTGTGCGCGCGCGGGGGTTTTGCTTTATGCTTAGAGCTTTCGGACTTTGGGGGAGTGGTTGCGTCGCGCGCAACTTGTCCAGTCGGGTTGGCTCTTCCCACGTGTTCTCGGATCTGAGTTCTTCTGGTTCGGCTCAAAAATTTTAGGGAAAATCACATCAAATGCCCCCAAATTTTCGTGAGTCAAGACCCGCAGAGCGATGAGCGCAGAATTTTTTATCCTTTGCTCAGTGTCCCAGAACCTTGCGATCATCAGGCTCGGCCGTAGGTAATTGTTTGCCAAAAATTAGGAAGAGCAATAAGCCTGATACTTCTTGTCATAATGTGCATGATATTAACTGTCATGTCCGCGAGATACTTGGTCAAGATAGTCTTTATTTGCTGCCTATTTCAAGACAAGAAAATTTTGTAAGAGATATTTTATTATCTTGGACGTCATCCTTTATGAGCCCTCCTTCGGTATCAGTATATTGGAGAGGGTCATTTGGTTCTCCCACACCGTTGTAGAGATCTTGGAGTTTGTAAAACTTTTTCTTGGAGTTCGCATGGTCCTTGCTGCCGGCATGCCTCCCTTGAACAGGTTAGTTTTTTATGAAAAAATGTCATGTCTTGAGAATGGAGAGCAAACAACCGAGAACGGACGCATGCGGAGGATCCTGCTCATGGTGGCGACGACGTGGTGACGTGCTAAAGGGACGGCGCATGAAGAGGGTGCACGCCCGAGGGTAACCCTCGTTGTGAGCGAGCAGTGTACGCACAACGACGCTCGCGGGGGGGGGGGGGGGGGTGACGTCGTCTGTGGGGGCCACACGCGGGGGGGGGGGGGGGGTGACGTCGTCTGTGGGGGCCACACGCGGGGGGGGGGGGGGGGGGGCATTCGTGGGGGCGTGCGCGGGGCCATTCGCGGGGCTGTCCGCGGGGGCGTGTGCGGGGTCGTCTGCGGGGGCGCGCACCGGGCCGTCCGTGGGGGCGAGCGTGTGGGCCCGCCCGCCCCCACGATCACGGAGGGATGCCTGAAGGCGGGCTTTCAGATCCCCCGACTAATTAATCCATTGAAGTTTTCCGGTTTTGCAGCGTTCTGGTCACGCAATTCCCCCTGGTGGGGTTGGCGAGGATTTTGAGGCTGCTCTGCTTCTTTTCGGGAGCACGACTCCCGGATGTCAGTTTGACTTTTTTGCGAGTTGTGCAAAGTCTGTC
Source organism: Platanthera zijinensis (assembly GCA_039513925.1). Taxonomy (NCBI): domain Eukaryota; kingdom Viridiplantae; phylum Streptophyta; class Magnoliopsida; order Asparagales; family Orchidaceae; genus Platanthera; species Platanthera zijinensis. The sequence continues at coordinate 173,916,058 of CM077094.1, read as the reverse complement.
TTGGCCCTGGAGACCGGGTTGAGGTGCGGAGCAACAAGAGATGGATGTCGTTTGAAGACAAAACCAACTACCGCCACGAGGGAACGTTGTTCGGGTTTGTCAAAAACCCATGGAGGCAGCATGAGGCCTGGAGGGATCCTTCAGACCGTTGTCGTCCCCTTGCGGCTAGGGACAATGATTTTACTCTATTGTTTGGCTTCGAGGACCCGCAAGAGTTGAGCGGCGTTCTTTATAAGTTCAGCACATTTGCTGATCCTCAGGTGGGCGGGACGTCGACGGGTCTGGGGGCACCGGGGAAAGCCCTGCACCGCCTTCCGGGACCACCTGCCAGGAAAGGTTCAGTGACCAGTTTTCGAGTATAGTAGTCCGTTAGTCAGCGAGACGTACCCTCTGCAGCAGAAGAGGACCGACAGCACGACCCGGGGATGGAGTGGGAGAGGCTCGGTGCTCTCGCGAGGGGTCCCGAGGGGCCTTATTCGTCTTCTTCTTCTTCCTCTTCTTCTCTTTCGACGGCGGCGAAGGCTCCACAACGGTTGCTTATCTCGCCAGCCAAGGAGCCACTAAGGCGCTATTGGCAAGGGCATGCGCTTGCGCCGCCTTTATACGTTCCTGAAGATTCTGCGAGAGTGGCTTACCAGCTTGTTTGGGGCGCATTGCGAGGTCACGCGAGATCTCAGAGGGGCAACAAAGGTCAGGGGCAGATTTTCGGCCGTCTATCATCGCATATATATAGCCGTGGTATGACCCACCAAAAGATTCTCCTTTTGAAGTGACACGTGCCCAACGAATATTGCTGGGTTAGATGTGTCTTTTCGAGCGTAGGGCTAGCTCAAAAAGAGCGGGGATTGTGTACAACCCCAAATTCGCTGGGTGGGACCCAGAGGCATTAACTGTCGGGGTTGGACCAGCCCCAAGTTAGCCCGGGCCTGAAGACCAGAAGAGCTCTCGCGCCGGAGGAGTTCCCGCTTAGGAGCAGGCGAGATCCCGCCCATGCCCAGAAGCAGTCGAGAAGGCGCGGCGCTGAGTGAGCTCCACTCACTCAGCACCGTGATCAGCAACGACGCTGAGTGAGCTCCACTCACTCAGCGCAATGGCCATCAGCAAGGGCGTTGAGTGAGCTCCACTCACTCAACGCCGCGTCCAGCAGCAAGGGCGTTGAGTGAGCTCCACTGACTCAACGCCGCGTCCAGCAGCAAGGGCGTTGAGTGAGCTCCACTCACTCAACGTCGTGTCCAGCAGCAAGGGCATTGAGTGAGCTCCACTCACTCAACGCCGCGTCCAGCGACAGCGCCAAGATTAGAGGAGCTCCCGTCTAGGAGCAGCTCCCGCCTAGGAGCAGCTCCCGCCTGGAGGCAGGCAAGAAGCGTTCACCTTCGATCAGCCGGGACCCGCTCTTGGCAGAGCCGACGAGAAGGCGGGGGCTGGCTCAGCGTAAGACTTGACACTTCTTTTTTGGCTTCCGCCAAAGGAAGGCGAGAGGGTTCTCGACACAAAGCTCTCGTCGAGTGGGGCTCGGGTTCAGGGTAAAATGTCTTAATTGCCCCCGGGTAAAATTACCCTTATACCCTCGGGGGCTGCTCTTAGCACTTCTCAAACAGCGGGATTTAGCTATTGGCAGACCAGCCAGAGGTATTTCAGTAACTTTAGGACAGCAAAAGGTTATGAATAGATCCATAAGGGCTCCTAAGAAAGCAGACTCTCATTTTTCTCTGAATCCATAGTGCTTTCTGAGGAGCTCCTAGGCCAGCTTTTGGCTTTGGAGGGGAAGCTCTCAGAGATCTTTCGGGTGTGAGGTGGGACCTCCCAGCTGAGGCTTTGGGTCAGTCTTTGGACCTTAGCAGCCAGTCGAGGGTCGATACTTGAGGGAAGTAGGTGTTGGCTGCACCCTGGTTTTTGAACTCCCGTTGAGGTCAATTTTGGCTTCAACAGTTCTGGTGCGGTGAGCGTGGAAGGCAGTCGGTGCAAGAAAGTCTTGAGTTTGGTCCCATGACTGGAGGTGAAGGTGAAGGATCTGGCTCGGGGGGTATCCCCACCCTGGGGAGGAAGCGACGAGGAAGATGTTGGAAGACTTTAGGCGAGAAGTCCTACATACCATCAGCCTAGCCTTCTTTACAAGGAGTGAGTGGGAGACGCCTCAGGTTCCGGTGGAGGTGGTCCTGCTTCTGGGCGAGAACGCCCCTGGACAGCGCCCCGGGAAGGAGGTCCCGATGGAAGGTGGCGTGAGAGACGTGGCAGCGCGGGAACTCTTCCCAGGGCAGCGCCTCGGAAAGGAGGTTCCGGTAGAAGTGGGCGAGAGGGAAGCAGCGGTGCGGGAGCTGTTTCCTAGGTTCCGGTAGAAGTGGGCGAGAGGGAAGCAGCGGTGCGGAAGCAGCTCTTAGCACTTCTCAAAAGGGGATTGTACAGTTGTAATCAAACAGAATCATTTCGAAATATTGTAACACCAAAATGCTATCAAGGTCTTCTTCTTGCTTTGATCTGACCCCGAGCTCGGCTCGGCCCAAGGTAGACCTGCTGCGCAGGCTCTCATCTAGCTGGCAGGTCCGAAGGCTCACCTGTGGGGGAGAGGTTTGGTTTGAGAAATCTTTATCAACACCTCGAGCTCGGCTCGGCCCCAGGTAGACCCGCTGCGCAGGCTCTCATCTAGCTGGCAGGTCCGAAGGCTCGCTTGTGGGGGAGAGGATTGGTTTGAGAAATCTTCATCAACACCCCAAGCTCGGCTCGGCCCCAGGTAGACCCGCTGTGCAGGCTCTCATCTAGCTGACAGGTCCGAAGGCTCGCCTGTGGGTGAGAGGTTTGGTTTGAGAAATCTTCATCAACACCCCGAGCTCAGCTCGACCCCAGGTAGACCCGCTGCACAAGCTCTCATCTAGCTGGCAGGTCCAATGGCTCGCCTGTTGGGGAGAGGTTTGGTTTGAGAAATCTTCATCAACACCCCGAGCTCGGTTCGGCCCCAGGTAGACCCGCTGCGCAGGCTCTCATCTAGCTGGCAGGTCTGAAGGCTTGCCTGTGGGGGAGAGGTTTGGTTTGAGAAATCTTCATCAACACCCCGAGCTTGGCTCGGCCCCAGGTAGACCCGCTGCGCAAGCTCTCATCTAGCTGGCAGGTCCGAAGGCTCGTCTGTGGGGGAGAGGTTTGGTTTGAGAAATCTTCATCAACACCCCAAGCTCGGCTCGGCCCAGGTAGACCCGCTGCGCAGGCTCTCATCTAGCTGGAAGGTCCGAAGGCTCGCCTGTGGGGGAGAGGTTTAGTTTGAGAAATCTTCATCAACACCCCGAGCTCAGCTCGGCCCCAGGAAGACCTGCTGCGCAGGCTCTCATCTAGCTGGCAGGTCCGAAGGCTTGCCTGTGGGGGAGAGGTTTGGATTGAGAAATCTTCATCCACACTCCGAGCTCGGCTCGGCCCCAGGTAGACCCGCTGCGCAGGCTCTCATCTAGCTGGTAGGTCCGAAGGCTCGCCTGTGGGGGAGAGGTTTGGTTTGAGAAATCTTCATCAACACCCCGAGCTCGGCTCGGCCCCAAGAAGACCGCTACGCAGGCTCTCATCTAGCCGGCAGGACCGAAGGCCGCCTATGGGGGACAGGTTTAGTGTTTAGAAATATCTCGACACGAATGCTCTAGGCTAGGCAAAAAGCATCCTAAGGACAGACCCAAAAAGGGTCTCGTCCAGGAGAGGTCTCGGCCAGGAGTGGTTTCGGTCAGGGGAGGTCTCGACCAAGAGAGGTTTCGGCCAGGGGAGGTCTCGGCCATGAGATCCTTGTTGAGGGATCTTGCCAAGCGAAGTTCCCGGCGGGCCTAGGCGAGGAAGCCGATCGTTCGCGCAAGGTAAGGAGGGGCGGTCTTCCCTCAGCCTATGAATGATACTTATCGTAAAGGGTTCTCGGCAGAAGGCGGGAGCGACGTGTCAGAGCTTAGGGCTCTCGGCAGATCCCCACCTATAGGCCGCTAAGAGAGACTATCCTAGAGGGGGCCAGGGGCCCCGGGCGGAAAAATTCTTGAACAACATTCGTTTTTTAACAGTAAAGAAAAAAAAGAGGGGGGAGAGGGGAGCAAAGTTACATTTATATTATAAACAGAATAGTCTTACAAAAATTAGAGCGTCTCGCTCATTACAGAGAAGAAAAAGAAATCCCTCAAGAGGAAGCGCTGTATCTGCTCGAGCTCCCGCTCGAGCTCCCGCTGGGGTCCCCACTTGGACTTCCGCGGGAGCTCTCGCCCGAGCTCTCCCCTGAGGTCTCGCCAACAGCCGTGAGAACTTTCGGGACATCTGAGGGCGGAGAGGAGTCGGGCGCGCCTGGGGGTTTCGGGATAGGCTCGAAGAGCCAGGGGACGAGCTGGGGAGCGGTCAGGGTCTCACCACCCTCGTCCAAGCATCCCACGGCCCGCAACGTCTCGATCATCAACTTGGTCGTCGCCTGGGCGTTGACCTGCAGAGCTTGTCGATGTCGTACTCGGAATAATTTCAGCTCTTCAGCCTTTCATTGAGCGTGGTGTGAGGGGGCAGGACCGCAGCTGCCGCCGTCTCCAGCGCTTGACTTGTCCCTTCAGCATGGCGTTCTCGCACTCCACCCGGCCAGCTATGCGCGAAGCACCATGTCCTGCGGGGAGTCCTGCATAAAAACGTTTTGTCAGCAGCGAGAACAGAGGTGTGGATCTCTTAGGCGAGAACAAAGGTCTGAGAGGATCTCGCTTACCTCCTCCGCCGGGGCGCATGGACAGTAGGCATCGTGCGTCCTCTAGCTCGGCCTTCAGGGCCACCACTTGAGCCACTGCTTCCTCTCTCGCCTTGTACATTTCGAGGAAGTTCCGGTCGATGGTGATGCTTCGTCGAGCGCACATGTGCACAAGCTCGAACCCACGCATTGGAGTCGAAAGCGAGGAGGTGAGTGGGCAGTTTGTCGTACAGGCCCGCAAACTCCTGACTATAGAAGCCGTAGCCTAGCGCGAAGGACTTGCCGGAGACCTCGTCACCCTCTTCCCAACTCGGGAGCAGCGTCAAGAGGGATACCCAGTTGGCCTCCGGGTCCCATTGCAGCAAGGGTTTTCCTTCCGCATCAAGGCTCTTCACGCCTAAACCGAAGTTCCTGTGCCCCTTCGACACAGGCTTGGGCGGGAGCTGGGCAGAGCTCTCGGTAACCGCTGGCTCGGCGCCCCTCTCGCCACCTGCCTCGATCGCGGCCGAAGTGTTCTCGGCAGAGGCCCCAGCGCGGCTTCTGGAGACATCCCTTATCTCGCTGGCCTCCGTTAAAACCTCGGCAAAGGATCGGCCCGACGGGAGAGGTCGGGCGGGCGAGGGCACTTGAGACTTCCCCTTATCGGCAGCGGACGGCTTCAGCCTCTTCATCCGCTGAGATGAAAAGTCAATGGGTTTCCACTTCCCGACACTAGGCAGCGGAGGCAGAGCTGGCTCGTCCCGGCAAGTGCTGGCCACAGATTTCGCGAGAGCCAACGGATCTCCCGCGGTCTGGCCCTCGGCAGCTTGCGTCTCGGGGAAGGGCTGGCACTGGGGAACCTCCCGCTCCCCTGCAGAGGCGCTAGTATTCAGCATAGAAACTCAGCAAAGAATCAGGTTAGAGGCGAGACCATACCTTCACCCGGGAGTACGGGAAGGAGGGAATTGATGTCTCGTCAGAGGAAGGGGACGTTAAATTACTTTGTCCCGAAGAACTCCAAAATAGCGTTCTCGCACGACCCCAGAGTCGGCGGCTTGTAAGCAGCATTCTCGTACTGTACCGGCGAGAGGGGGACGTTTCCGAAATCGCCGGCAACGTAGACGAACTTCTCGCCCCAATGGTGGTGCTTGTTGGCGAGACCGGTGGTTTTGAGAAATTGTCCGGAGAAGAAGACCATCCCTCCTTTCGCCCGGAAAGTGAACAACTTCCAGAAGATCGGGAGGCTGAACTCAATCCTCTCGGACCGCATGTAGCAGATGAACACTACGAGAATTGCGACCGAGTTGGGATTCAGTTGCGCGAGAACAACTCCATAATAGCGGAGAGCCTGGCTCATCTCCGGCCAAAGGGGGAGGCGAAGGCCCACCTCAAAGTGTTCGAGGGGGATGGCGAGCTCTCCCGCTCCCGGGCTGTTCACCTTGTCGCGATTGCCGGGGTTTCTCGCCGTGAAGCCGGCGAGAATAAAGCGGGAGGTGATCATCTGATATTCCTCCAAGGTCAGGGTGCAGGAGGGGAATAGGTTTTTTCGGAAAGCTTCCGCACAATTGGCACTACCCTCGCTCTCTCCCGGCATTGTGGTCTGGAAGAGGAGGGCGAGAATTGCGAGAAAGAGGAGAAAGCAAGGAGTGGGCGGAAACGAGAAGAGGCGGAAGCGAGCACGTATTTCCGGCAAGCCGTGAAAGCAATAAAGGAAAAAGCTTAGGTTTCGGACCGGGGAAATAAATATGGTGGGTGAGTCCACCTATTTATAGGAGACCGTGGTAAATGATGATTTCCCCAGAAAGGGCGGCAGAGGTACAGCTGTCACGCCCTAGGTCAACGACGCCTCGGTCCCCCGCCCTAATTGACAGTGACTGATCGACAACCCTAGTTCGCGCAAGAACCGCATGGCACGACAAGCGCAAAAGCAAAGAACGTTCTCGCTAGGCGAGACCTAAGATAACAGCGGTAACGACAACGGTTAACTAATAAAGGCAGTTCAAAGGAATACAAACAGTCCAGAAATCAAAGTAAAATCGAAAAAGGGTACATGAGAAGGGAAGGCCAAGGGTGAGAAGGGGCGAGATAACATGAATTAATAAGGCTCCCAGAGCCAGCGTCCTCGCTCTCGCTGCCGGGTCCTCGGGGGCGCCAACGGGTTGAAGTAGGAGGAGAGCTTGGTGGACCCTATATTGATCCGGCGAGCTTGGTCGCATATCCGCGCAAGGCCCTCTCCCTCCCGGAGAAGATCCCGCGGTAGGGCCGCCCGGCCGCCCCGTCTCAATTAGAAAGTAATCTCGCTCCAAGGCTTCCAACCTTTGCTCCACCGACCTGCGGAACTCTCTCGCCGCGTGGGCCCGGGCCCGGGCCCGCTCCCGCCGAACAAGCTTGGAGAGGATGGCCACGACCCTTTTACCCCGCCTTCTCGCGCTTCCCGCGCCAATCAAGATCCCCTCCATTTCGTCAGAAGAGGGGAAGGGGGAGTTGTCGCCGTCCTCCTCCTCCTGATCCCCGCCATCGTCCTCATCCTCGTCAGCTCCCGATCGCGGGTTGGGATCACCTGAAAAGACAACCCGGCGGTCAGAATGAGAACATTGTGAGAATAGCAGAAGTATGTGGCATACCAGCAACGTGGCGAGAGCCGTCGGCTGGAGGAAGGCGAGAAGGCTCGGGCTCTCCCTCGGCATCCCTCCCGAACAGGAGATGGAGTGTCTTCCCACGACCCGACGGAAGATCTCGCGCGCCGTAACCTCCGCCAGACCTGAAGTCTGAGGAGGGTCGCGCTCCCTCACGGAATGGTCGGCCTCCGACGTCAAGGATGGGTCGGCAGTCGTCTCCTTTACGGGGGTATGGAGGTTGGCTGCTGGATCGTCTCGAGAGGCAACCCCTACATCGGTTCCCGGCAAGATGAGACCCGGGCGGGCGGAAGAAGACGCTGCGAGAGTCCCACCCAAGGGTTAGAACAACCAAAAGAAAAGCGGACAAAAAAGGAGGGGCTACCTGGAGGTCCCGAACCATCGGCGGGAGCTCTTTCCGGATCCTGTGGCTGATCCTCAGGTGGGCGGGACGTCGACGGGTCCGGGGGCACCGACGGAAGCCCTGCACCGCCTTCCAGGACCACCTGCCAAGAAAGGTTTAGTGACCAGTTTTCGAGTACAGCAGTCCATTAGTCAGCGAGACGTACCCTCCGCAGCAGAAGAGGATCGACCGCACGACCCGGGGATGGAGTGGGAGAGGCTCGGTGCTCTCGCGAGGGGTCCCGAGGGGCCTTCTTCGACTTCTTCTTCATCTTCTTCTCTTTCGACGGCGGCAGAGGCTCCACAATAGGTGCTTCTCTCGCCAGCAAAGGAGCCACTAAGGTGCTATTGGCAATGTACAACCCTGTATCTACTGAGTGGGTCCGCGGAAGCCAGACCGGCCGGTCCAGACCGCCTCACGGCTGGGCAGGGTTCACCGCTGAGCTCGAGCTCGGCAAATCGTCGTACTGAGCTCGGAGATCGTCGGGCCGAGCTCAGGGTTTTTCCAGCCGAGCCCGCACTTGCCAAACTGGAGCTGCTCGCCAGCCGAGTCCGCACTCGCCAAACCAGAGAGGATCGCCAGGCGAGCTCGCACTCGCCATTGGCCGGGCAGAATTGGCGAGTGCCGGCCCTATCGGGCTCTCGCCGCCCTGGCCAAGTAGGGGATCCAGTGGCCATCCCGCCCCAGGTGGTTTGCCCCTGGCCTCTCATAACAGCGGAGTTTGGCTGTTGGCAGGCCAGCCCCAGGGGGCTTTCAGTAATTTCAGACCAGCAGAGGTAGGCTATTTGCATGCCGTTTTCAGTTCTCTATAAATAGGACCCAAGGGGTACCTCAGAAAGGCATGCTTACTAATTCTCAGGTCTCCTAGCGCTTTCTGAGGTACCTTAGCCCGACAATTGGCTAAGGCGTGGAAGCGCTCTAAGATCTTCCGGGTGTGTGGTGGAACCTCCGCGCCGGGCCCTTGGTCTAGTCCTTTGTTCTTCACTTTCTTGTCGTTTTCTTGCAAGAGCAGAGTAGGTGCGCGATCACCCCTTCCCCCAAGGGTCTAACTCCACAGAGACCGATTTTACGGTTTCAACATTTTGGTGCGGTGAGCGTGGAGAGTGGTCAGCAGAGAAAATCTTCTGCAGGTTCGATGGCCGGAGAAAAAGTACAAGGATCAGGCAGGGGCAACTCGCCACCCCCTCCTCCGCCCCCCCGCCCCCAGCGCCGGGTGTGCCAGCGGAGCTCAGGGAGGAGATCCTCGGGCTCGTCAGGACAGCACTCGGCATGCGAGCCGAGAGCGCGACACCAGCAATCCCGGTGGTCGCCGCTCCCGCGCTCGGCGATGACGCGCCGCTCAGGAGACCAGGGAAGGAGCCCGCCGAGAGAGGCGAGCGCGAGTTCCAGGGGCGAGTCCTATTCCCCGCTCGCTCGGCTGCCGAGTACCACTTCGGCGAGATAGCAGGGAGGGAGTTCCCATCTCACCCGGCTGAGGGGGGGAGCCCCTTCAGCGAGTTCGTCTCTTTAGCCCCAGTTCCAGAGGGTTTCTGTGAGCCGGAGATGTCCTATTACTCCGGGAGAGGGGACCCAGTCCACCACATCCAGTGGTTTGAGGACATGGTCTCTATCCGACAGATGTCGGATGGCTTTAAGTGCCGACTCTTTGCCATCACCCTCAGGGAGAAGGCGAGAGAGTGGTTTCATCAACTCCCGACCGGGTCCGTCTACTTCTTCGAGGACCTGCGACGAGGGTTCATGTTGAGATTCACCACTTCCAAGAAGAGGAAGAAGGAGGCGGAGTCTTTGTTCCGCATCAAGCAGAGGGTGGGGGAAACTTTGGGAAGCTATCTGGACAGGTTCCAGGAAGAACTGTCCCAAGTACAGGAGATGCCGGGACACATCATGATGGTGACCTTCACCCGGGTCTCCAGTCCAGGTTCTTCGCGATGGAACTGAAGAGATCACCTCCAATATCTTTTGAGGCACTCCTAAAGAGGGCGACCAGAGAGGCTGATATGGAGGCAGCGCACCCGGAGTTTGTGCGGAGGTTGGCCAAGTGGGCCGTGGAGGAGGAGAGGCCAAGGGGTGGTCGAGCTCAGGAGGAGAGGAGGGCTGAGCCCCGGCAGAGGGAGCAGCCACAACAGCAGCCACAACCCAGGTGGGGGCGTCCGGAGCAGACCCACCGTTTGGGATGGAGACCGAAGTAGTAGGATCAGGCACCCCGAGAGGTTATCAGGGAGGGGATAACTGCCAGGGCGGCCGAGGGCAGTTCAACCCCTAGGGAGGTAGGCAGGGCCAGAGGCCCCCTCTCCCTGATCAGGAGGAGGCAATGGCCATTGTCATGAGAGGGAGGAGGAGAGGGCAGTTGAGAAGAAGAAGGGAGGTCAGGGTGGACCTGCCCTATTGCGATTTCCATCAAGAAGAAGGGCACCTCACGTCCACGTGCCCGGAGTTCCTCGAGATGAGAGGGAACAGGGAGCAACAACCGCGAAACCATCAGGAAGTGCGGATAGAGGAAATCCGGCCTCGGGTGGAGGAGGATCAGTGTGAGGACCGGGTTGATTTAGGCACCCGAGGTAGGATTGGAGCAATCCACGGTGGGGCTGGGATCGAGGCTTCCCGTAAGTCAAGCCTCCACACCATGTACCGTAGGAGCGTTGGCTCCACGTCCCAGTCCCCGCCTCCGGATGAGAAAATCATCTTCTCTAGGGAGGATATGCCAGGTCACGAGGACCCCTTTTGCGATGCGTTGGTCATCCAGACAGCCATCGAGGATTTTACCGTCTCCCGGATCTTCGTCGACAATGGGAGCTTAGTCAATGTCATCTTCAAGAAGGCGTTCGACGCGATGAAAGTAGAGGCCAAAAGAGTGTTGGCCTCGGACGGACCCCTGTTCGGCTTCTCGGGAGAAAAGAGAGAAGTCGAGGGAGGGGTAGGACTCTACGTCACTCTGGGGGGCAGTCCTGTAACTGCAAGTTCGTCATCGTGGACTCCCCCAGCAGTTACAGTGCCATCTTCGGAAGACCCCTCATCAGCACCTTCCGCTGCGTCCCCTCGTCCTTCCACCAGTGCCTAAAGTTCAACGTCGAGGGGGTCTAGATCCGGATCCGAGGAGACCCTAAGGAGGCAAGGAAGTGCTATGTCTCGGCAGTGAACTCCATCTCTTGGCTGGAGGGGGCCGAGGAGATGGGGCAGAGGTTAGAGGAGGTGGAGCAGGAAGCTGGCAGAGAAGAGATGAAGGTGGAGGAGTGTCGCACCCAGGCGGAGGTCACGAAAGAGGCCCGAGAGTCGGCCGAGGCAATGTCCGTGGAGGAAGCTGAGGAAGAGATCCTCGCCCCCGGAGGGGGAGGTACTGAGGAATGGGGGGAGCAGTCCCGTCTGGAGGAAGCAGAGGAGGTGGTGGAGATGGAGGTTCTCACCATCGGAGGCAGGGTGGAGAAGGTCCGTATCAGCGGAGGACTGACCCCGAAGGCTCAAGGCAGGATGCGGGAGTGCATCCAGAAGAATGTGGACGTCTTCGCCTGGAGCGCCGCAGAGATGCCAGGGATCGACCCCAACGTGGCCTGCATCGCCTCAACCTGGACCCGGAGGCTCGCCCCATCCTCAGGAAGAGAAGAAGAGAGGTCCATCGCAGACAAGCTCGCCGAGCCCATCAGGGAGGAAGTCGCCAAGCTCCTCAAGGCTGGTTTTGTATCCGAAATCCAATACCCCGGCTGGGTCTCCAACGTTGTAATGGTTAAAAAAGGAGACGGCCGGTGGAGGATGTGCATTGACTTTTCTCTTCTTAATAAATCATGCCCGAAAGATTGTTATCCCTTGCCTCGGATCGACGTGCTGGTTGACTCAGCCCTCGGTTTCCCTGTAATGAGTTTTCTGGATGCTTTTTCAGGTTATCACCAAATTAGAATGCACCCCCCGATGTCAAAGATGTCTCGTTCATCACAGGGGAAGGATGATTGCTATAAAATGATGCTCGCTTGGGCTAAAGAATGTGGGGGCGACCTACCTAAAAATGATGGACAGGGTCTTCTGAGAGCAGAAAGGGAGAAATCTGGAGGTGTACGTGGACGACCTCATGATCAAAAGTTTGGACGTCGATTCCCACCTCCGGGACTTGGAGGAGACTTTCACTACTCTCCGTAAATATAAGATGAGGTTGAACCCCCTGAAATGCACCTTCGGGGCAAGCAGGGGGAAGTTCTTGGGGCATCTCCTCACCCCTGCTGGTGTGGAGCCTAATCCGAATAAGGTAAGGGCAATCGTGGAACTAGGGTCACCGCGAAATGCTAAGGAGGTACAACGGTTGACAGGGAAGTTGGCAGGGTTGAGCAGGTTCCTCTCCCGGGCTGGGGAGAGGTGCTCCTCGTTTTTCAAAACCTTGAGAGGGGATCGGAAGTTTGAATGGACCTCGGAGTGCGAGGAGGCGTTCCAGGCCTTAAATAAATAGCTAACTCAGGCTCCCCTGCTCCAAGGGCCCAAAGGGGGGGGGGAGGACCTATTTTGTACTTAGGGTCGGGGCGGAGGCCTTGAGCTCAGTTTTAGTTCGGGAAGAGGGGAAGAAGCAACTCCCCATTTATTATGTGAGTCGAGAGTACTGAGGAAGGCCGAGCTTCGGTATCCCATCTTGGAAAAGCTGGCCTTCGCTCTGATCATCTCGGCCCGGAGACTCCGACCTTATTTTCAGGCACACTCGATCCGAGTGGTGACTGACCACCCCCTCCGCAGCATCTTCGAGGGGGTGGAGCATTCAGGCAGGTTGGCCAAATGGTCGGTGGACTTGAGCGAGTTCGACACTCTCCTTCGTTCCCCACTCTCTCGATCAAGGCCCAAGCTTTGGCTGATTTCTTAGCAGACTATGTGGTCGAGGTGGCGGAGGAGCAACTCACTCGTCCGGTCCCTTGGAAAGTCGTGGTGGACGGTGCCTCGGGGAGACGTTCTTTAGGGGTTGGAGTCATCTTGGAAAGTCCCCAGGGGACAAGAATCGAACAAACCATGGTAGTGCATTTCCCTATCACCAATAATCAGGCCGAATACGAAGCTGTAATCGCAGGTCTGCGCCTGGCAAAGGAGTTAGGGGTATATGACGTGGAGGTCCTCACTGAATCCATGGTTGTGGCTTCCCAGATCAATGGGGAGTTTGAGGTAAGGGAGCCCACCCTTCAGCTCTATCTGACAAAGGTGAAGAGAATTATAGGGACCTTCCAGACCTTCTCCATCAAGCACATGCCTCGAGAGGAAAATGAGCAGGCAGACCAGCTGGCAAAGCATGGCCCTAGGGGGCACCATCACAGATCTCTTCCAATCTTCCATTGAGGAGGGGAACTAATGGAGGTGGAGGGCAGCAGCATCGCTCCCGGATGCACGCACCCTCCCTCATGGATGGACCCCTTCGTCACCTTTCTGTCCACCGCAGAGTACCCGGAGGGGATGGATCGCAGAGGGCTCAAACACAAGGCAGCATACTACCTCCTGCACGAGGGAGTTGTACCGCAAGACCCTCTCGGGATGCTGGCTCGTTGCATGGCCGAAAGGGAGATGCATAAAAATTTTTGAGGAGGTCCATTCCGGAGAGTGTGGAAGTCATTCGGGGAGCCGGACCTTGGAAGGGAGGATCATCAGGAAAGGGTACTTCTGGCCCACCCTCGGTCAGGATGCAGCCGAATTCGTGAAAAAATGCCATAAGTGCCAGCTCTATGCCCCGCTCCAATTACAGCCGGCTCAGAGACTAAGAAGCATCATGGCACCCTGGCCCTTCGCCATATGGGGGTTGGACCTCGTAGGGCCTTTTCCTCAGGCCAGCAGGCAGAGAAGGTTTTTTGCTGGTCATGATCGATTATTTTTTCTAAGTGGCTGGAGGTGAAGGCTCTAGCCAAGGTAACCTCGCAGGTGATCAGGAATTTTATCTGGGGGGAGATCATCTGCAGGCACGAGCTACCACAGGCAATCATCACTGACAACGGGCCTCAGTTCGCCAGCACGGAGTTCATTCGCTTTTGCGAACAACTGGGAATTGACCTTCGGTTCGCCTCTGTCCACCACCCCAGGAGCAACGGGCAGGTGGAGGTGGCCAACAAAAAATCTTTAACCTTTTGAAAAAGAAAGTAGAAAATCTGAGGGGAGCTGGGTGGAGCAACTCCCTTCAGTCCTATGGGCCCTTAGGACCACTCCCAATACGGCCACGGGAGAGACGCCTTTCAAACTTTCTCATGGCTGCAAAGCCGTTCTACTACCCGTCGAGTTCGAGGTCCGGACACCCCGGGTCGCCGAGGCGGAGGCTGGAAGGGAAGAGTGGAGATCAGAAAATGAGGAGGAGCTCCGACTCTCCCTTGATATGGTCGAGGAGTTACATGACTTGTCCACTGTTAGGCAGGAGGAGGTCAAGCGGAGGATGGCCAAGTACTTCAACAAGCACGTCCGAGTCCAGCATTTCGCGGAAGGAGACCTTATCCTGAAAAAAGTGGATGCGGCAGGGAGATCGGCCGCTGTGGGAAAACTCCATCCCAATTGGGAGGGCCCCTACATTGTACAGGAGGTCTTAAAATCAGGGGGGTATCGCCTCCAGGATGTAAAAGGGGATATCCTCAGCCACACTTGGAATGGCGACGATCTGAAACGTTTTTACCCTTGAAAATATTGTAGGTACTCTTATTCCATGAATAAAAATGAATCTCATTATCATATCTTGTGCTTTTGCAAAATATGATGGCAGGAGGGCTCGCGATTCAAATCCCCAATAGGCAAATGTTTCTAAATCTCTCGCTCTGGGGTTAGGTCTCGGGGTTAGGTCTCGTCACATCACCTGTAGCAACACGGCTCAGTTTTAGCTGGACAACTATCCCCTGGGGCTGAGCCTGGAGGATGTTCAACACCCTCTCTGAAACCTCGACTACCCACACTCACTGCACACCTCACTCATCAGCAAACTTTTCTCAGTCTCTCACGCTCGGTCTACCACTCACGGCTACTAACTCCTTCAGACCCTCCCTCCCGAACACTCC